>MU269985.1:38804608-40004608 GCA_021432705.1 Caranx ignobilis | reverse complement strand
GAGAAAAATGCAGAGATGGGAAAAGCTGTGCTTTCTTTTTCTGGTTACTCAGTAATACAGATATTTCACTGCATATATACAAGTGGAATTAGAAGACAGGGAAGTGTGCACTTGCAAGCAAAGCACCTGTATATTCTCAAAGAAAGGGGAGTATGGGCAGAAAGAACACTTTACTTCCCACTATAGAATAACTCATCCTCTGAGGGTAAAGGAAGAAAAAAAAACACATGAGTGGGGCGGATGTCTGTCTGTGGGAGGCGGCTGCAGAACATCTCTCTCTTTTTCCTCCCCGTCCCTGAAAAGCTTGCTCAATGAGCCAGCTCCGAGCCATTCCTCCAGGCTGTTTGTCAAAGGGGGAAGAGGAAGTCTTGAATGAGGCAGAGAGGTAACACTTGAAAGGGAACATCTCTCTCAGGGGAATAAGAGAAAAGGCCAACGCAAAGCAGCGTAGCAAGACTGGAGAACCACGCTTATGAACAATGTTTTCTATTTGCACACATTTGCATGAGAAAAGGCGGCACAGCGGCGGTCGCAGCTCCACGAGCCGGACTGGTTGAATGGTAGGGGTGCTCTGGACCATCTCAAGAGAGGCTGGGGAAACACTGGCAGCTCCACAGAGGGTTGTATCTTTGGGTTCAGTCAGCAAAGAGAGGAAAACATCTTGATAATGGACACCAGGCTTCTTCTCTTCTGGGGCTCCTCGCTGCCAGTCTGACCACAGGCCCACTGCACCACAACAACAAACAACTGGCAGCTGACATTATTCACTGCACAAAGAGGGGATGATCAACATGGTGGAGCTGAAACAGCAGGTGTTCAGATCAGTTTGACCCTGCAGGGCTACTGTGTACAAATACCGTGTGTCAACTTAAGGCACATGTGCAGTAGTTCTTTCAAGAAAATGTGTGTTGCGTTCATGTGGTCCAATTAGCTCAGATATTACTGAACATCTGTCATGTACAAGAGGGACAATTATGTACGGTGATGTCAACCCTGTGTGTTTTGCATCTGTTAGGTCCTAATGGAGCCTTACAGAATGAAATCTAACATCTGCTGGCAGCAGCTTTGGCCATGGCCTCAGTGCTGCAGCGTGTAGATCCTGATTAGGCTTTCCTCAGAACAGGTTCACACTGATTCTGAAGGTCAGATAGGCACTTCAGATGTAAGGGAACGATACACTTAAAAAAAAAGTCTAGAGGTCAAGTTGTCTTTCCTATTATGCAGGAAAGAATACATGGAGTGTGGTGAATGTTGAAGTGGCTGAGTAACTTCTGTGTTTTTTAAAGAATTTAGTTAAATTCATGCAAATGTTCAATGTTGTGCGGAACATTGCAAACCATGACCACAGGGAAGATGAGTGGGAAAGTGGATTCTGACTATCCTTTATTAAACACGTATGAGAATAACAGCAGCTTCTAGTCATTATAAATCTCAAATAAACAAATATAACAGGGGACCAGATGGATGTATCACAGTGTAAGTTGAGTGATTCTCTTTGGCAGCTACACATATTCCTCCTAAATAGTCCATTCAAATGTATTCCAAAATCATTTGCGGTAATAAATAGGCAAAAAAAAGAATGTAGTCCAAGTCATTCTGAAATGCCAAGGCTGACAGTTGATATGAGTTTCGTGAGCTGAACGCACTGTGCTGGTCGGATTCATTTGCATTAAGTTGAGATTGAGTGCAGCAGACTGCAGAATGTGCCGCACAACTCGCCGCACCACATTCATCACACATCGTCACTGCACGGCTCTACAACGAGAGCAGCAACCTGAGGCACGTCGCCTCAACTCACTGAGAATCTAAAGTAGCTTAATGCAAGCAAACAGGCTGCATTAATGCTAAAATCATTAGCTCTGACCCTGGACTGCTGTTTATTACCCTGCCTGCCCTTGTTGATGGCCAGTCTAGCACTTTTTGAAGTTGTGAGGAAACATTAAGTTTAATGAGTTTAGAAGTTTAGATTCTCCTGGATGGCCTATGTGGACAGTTTAAGGGCAGTAAGAGAATCATTAAAGGGCCCATGTTTTACACATCTGTGTTTTATTTTAGGTGTTGATATCCATAAGAAGATATATTTTTTGGTTTTAAGTAGCAAAACCATCTTACTGTAATTTTACATCTCCTGCTTCCTGTCAGTGAGCCAATCAGAGGTGAGGAAGTTCTGAGCCTTTTTTCCTTGGTGATTGAAGAAAAACACAGCAGATTTCAAACTGAAATCTGCAAGGCTGGACGGTGGGTCCAGGTGGGTGGGGCTTTGGGCAATGGTCGAGAGCAGTGACATCACTGTTTTGACATCACAAAGTTACACAAGTCCAACCGGCCCATTTTAACACACAGTTGTGAATTGAGCACTTTGATCGTTTTACAGTGTTAATATAGAGCCAAGCCCTGCTTTAAGATTGAAAAGACCATGAATTTTGCTTTATACGCTATGGGACCTTTAAAAAAAAATAAAAAAAACTTAACAGACTTCATGAAAAACTGTAAATGTCACTACTAGACGAAAGTAGAGTTGAACCTACTGTACATGATTAACCACAAGTCGAGATTAAAGTCATATGGCGGTGGGAAAAGAAATGAAGTCCACTTCATCATCTCATGGAGCAACAACTGTAATGGTTCCATATGAGAGGGAAACAAGCAACCTCTGGCATTTTGATTGATGAATGAAATCTATAGCCTATAATCTACCAATGCTGGATCATACTGTGCCACACAAACCATGTTTAAATCACTGTCAGTCTATAACCATTTTCATAGAAGTGGCCATCAGCTGAGTCAGAGATGGAATCCGTCTAATAAAACAGGAAAGTCCCTCCGTGTCTCATCATTAACGTTGGCACTGGTCATAAAACAGACTCACGAGAATCCAGTTGTTGTGTCAGAAGAGATTCAACTGTGCGCCTTGCTCAAATGAAATTATACACAAAATCAGTTTTCTGTAAAATGTAGCAGTAAACCCTCAACAAACAAAGCTGCATGGTTGTCAGCATCTTGTGATTTATTCTGAAGTCGACCACTGAGCCTTGGCAGCCTGTTTCTCCACTTAATTGATTTCTCTGCATGGGACAATCCCTCAATCACCAGTCCCTGTTTAGTTTTTATGTTTGCCATAACGTCCTTATCTATCAGCTGTAAGTGGAACAAATACCTATATAGAGGCCTGAGGTTGAGCACTGCTAGTTCATTTGATCAAACCACAACAATAAAATATTTTACTGTCTGGGTTGTTTCTGCCGAGTGTCCCTGCAGCTCTGACTGAGACAAGCCTTCAAAATTTCTGACTCGTGTGCAGCAGAAACCAAAGAGAAAGATTTACAACTTTTTAAATGTAGTAACACAAAGTTTTAAGCTGTGGACGACACAATGGAGGATAAATCTGGTGAAAACTGTCAACACTTTCATTAAGCTGACGGGTTTAGGACCGTGCCACTGTTTCCCATTTCCATTTTGTTCGCTTGTGAGATTCATGCTGTGATCTTCTCAAACACTGCGAAAGCTACATTGACATGTTTTGCTATTTTGGTGCAGTTGCAGAAACTCTTCAGGAGCTGTGGTTATGAGAGGACTGGAATAAGACTAGACTGCAGTACAGACATGCATACTGTACATTAACTGTAGTAGAACAATGTGGCTGCCAATTTAAGAAGATATAGATGTATATTGTATATGTTTTAAAGCTTCAACTAACTACTGCTGATAGATTGACTAGTCATTTTGTGACGTTCAAATTACAAAAAAAACATTCAGTTTACAAATATTTCTGACAAAGAAAAACATAAACAGATGTTTAAAAGAGACTGAAATAATTTTTCATTTATCAATCTTGTTGCAGATTAACAAGAAAAGCCTGCAGTGCCAAGACTTCTATCTGAGAAGAGGACTGTTTCTACACATCAAGGACCCCTAGGGATCCCCAAACCCCACTTTGAAAAGCAGTGGTATTGAAGACCCCAGAGTCCATTTCATAGCTGTTCAGGACAAAGCAAATTGACATTTGAAAGACCATGTTGTGGAATTGAAAGCTCCAGAAAGCTGCAACTAAATGGACATGGAGGTAAGCCTCTTGAGTTAAATGCTCCCAGGTCAAGAAGGATCTTTAAAGTTCAGCTTTCTAACTGCTGCTCAAGGATCAGGGGATTTCTGATGTGGAAAAAAAAGAAGTAAAGAAGTAAAACAAGGCTGATGTAAGGGGTTTTGACTGACATTAGTTCCTATTAGCGTTGTTCAAATAGCAAGCATATAATATTGTCAGATAATCAATCTTAAACTTTCATAATACGAGTACATCTCAGCTATTTATTCATTTCTCTCCTGATTATGCGTCCTTCAATCTATTTGTCTAAAAATGGCACCAAACTCTTTGTCTAAGGAATTCAAGTCTGCTGAGCCAAATCCCTGCCCAGTGAGACAGAGGGAGGGGGGAAAGGGAGAGAGACATGGTGGGGACAGAGAGGCAAGGAGCGAGTGGGCGGTGATTAACATGCTGCAGTCAGGATGCATTTCAGAGGAGCACTGGGAGGAAACGACGGGCCATTACAGCACAACTAAGGGTCTGTTAATCAGCCTATTAGGGTTTAATTGAGGGTAGTTAATTAGGAGTCGGTGGGCAGTCTGTGCTTGGGGGTCAGGGGCTGACATGAGAAGCAGCTGGTGGAGCAACCTGAGCCGATTGTTGCTGATCCATTTACACAAGGCCAGTGATTGATTGGCAGGAAAATTAGCCTTAATTACACCTGTCTATTTCTGCCCCCTTTAAAACTTTCAGGAGCCATAAATTAGCCCATGAGCTCCAACGAACAAGGAGCCGAGCTGAGACTGTGTTGAAGCAGAGCAAACACATTTACAGTAGGCCCAGACTGTACGTCTCCACAAAAATCATCAAGTGCCGGCTCGCCTTTGAGGACGCAAGCTGTTTAAACTGAGTGGAAAAGACAATATTCTGTGTGTGGTGAGGGACAGAGACAAAAGCAGCCTTCTGGCTAGAGCCAAGCATAAGCTCACCTCACACCATCTCTAGACTGAGACGACTCCACATCTTAAAAGTCTTTTTTTTTTCCACCCCATATGGAGCAGTGGAAAACAAAGATGTGCTTGTCCTCATTTCTTAAAGCCAGCTCTGCGAAGGGCAGCAGCTACCACCAGAAGCTGATTATAGACTCTTTAAAGTTAGATTTGTTTTAATGTCCTGTTCCTACCTCAGCTGGACCACGGGGCACAGGAATGTGGCTCGCTGCTAGGATTGGCCTGCTTAGCCTGGGGTGGATTCATCCTGTCTAAGGCCAGACAGGAGCAAAAGAGCGGGGCCACATTCTGCTTGCCCATCTGGGGAATAAACACATTGCCTGCACAAGGGCCAAAATCTAATAAGGGGCCTGACAAAGGTCTGCCTCTTGCCCCAGAATGCCAAACAACATGTGATCCCCCTTAGGGAAATAACTTCTATGCCTGTTCCTCATAGCCCTCTGGGTCAGAAACAACGCCTCAGGATAATATCTGGAATGTCTAAAAGGAAAAAGCGATGCACTTAATTTGCAACAAAAGGCAGCGTTTTGCTTCCAATTTCTCAAACACCATTCAAATATCTTACTCCTTCTTGCTGTGAATGGAACGCCATAGAAGAATAAAGGTTCACTGACATGCATGCTTCGGACACGCCTCCAACAGGGGCTCACTTCACATTTCTGTCAGTCACTGCTAAGTGCTATCTGGCAGGGTTTTAAGCTGTCTCTGGCTCTGGTGACTTGATACCTCAGTTACTGCAGAGAGGTTTACAGTGTTTAGTGGCTCACTGTGAGTAACCTCGCAAATCATGTAGCCAGTGACATGTAAAAAACTGCAAATGTGCTGCTTTAAAGAGCGTCACATTTACATATTTCAAATACAGATGTGAAATGACCCGTGGCAGATAACATGCATTGTTTTGCATGACCAATGAAATTAAGCATTTTCTCCTCAAATTTAATGTAGTTGACTTTATGCTAAAGGCTAAAAGCCCACTGATTCTTCGATAATTAGTATAAGCTTTGCTTCATGGGAACAGGTTGTGTCGAACATAATAAAGCTGATCTTAGGTCTAGTGTTCAATTTGATATCCTCGCTGCCAATAAAGTAGCTGTATTTAGAGCAGCCTCTTTCGCATTTCAGACACGTTTGATTGTGACCTCTGGCATTTTTCCACCACATTCTCTCTTCCTCGAGCTAATCATGCAAAAAGAAAAAAAATGCATTATGCATCTCAAAGAGGTTAAATGAACAGAGGTAACTGCCAGCTAATCCAACTTGCATCATCTGTTACAGAACTGTGTCGGCACAAACACGGCAGCTATTTTTGGTCCTGTGCCCCATCGCACTGGAGTAGTTGACACTGAATAAAAACATGCTTCTGATGAATTTTAGCCTTCCAATCTCCACTTTCCAATTCAAATTACATGTAGTTTACACACTTATATAAACATTGTTTTAGCCTGGACACATTCCAGCTGGTTAACCCCCCCCCCCATCCAATCCCTTCCCCCACCCACCACCCCAAAAAAAAACACACATAAACCTCCCATCCTCCATATTAGAGCTGGCATCTACCAATGTCAGTTTATTTTAAAGTAGTTCTTGCTGTTCACCCTCTGCGACCTAAGAATGTTTGCTGAGGATTTACAAGGCGACATTTACAACAGCAGCCCAGGCGTCTCCATTCTCTTCCTATTTTCACACTCAGAAGCCCGCACAGAACATCTCCTTCACCCCGAGAGCTCAGGCATAGTCATTCTAGGATTGTGACAGTGGCTTAGTCATATTGCACAAGCAAAGAGGCTTGAAGAAAGTCATTTTTTGTGGGTAAATGCACAGCAACAAACTCTTGCTATGCTGGACCTACAAGCACAGAAGACAAAATGCTGGGATTACATTTATATGGTAAATATGCTAACATTTGCTAAGCAATACAGAAGTACACAATCAATCAGCTATCAGAAGATGTGATTAGAGAATAAGCCATGGTCATTGAACTAAGCCCTACATACCAGGACCGACCCCACTGTTAAACTGAATCAGAACTTATTTATCAAATCCTGGTGGCAAACACGGGCAAATCCCAACCACAGAGCTAAGATTTTTCAGCTTGCGGAGCAGAAGCAAACACACAGCTCAAGTTTTTTTTTTTTTTATGAGAAAAATGTCTGGCTGAACAAGGAGGCATTCATGTGCTGAATCATACCAGCCTGTAGCTCGGTTAGAGGACAGCCATCTGCTATCACACTCCCCCGCTAAGAGCCTGTTGTAGAAGGACGAGCTGTGGATCACCATGTACATGTTACATCCATATAGACTTACTGGAACTAACACCTCTACTACAGGAAGAGAAAACAGCGCTTTGGCTGTTGACAGCACTGTGGTTTTCTGCCTCCTCAGGTGAACGTGCTTTTCACTGCTCCATGTAATATGATTGTCCTTTTTCCAGAGCGGCTGATAGCCATAGCAGCGCTATGCTATAGCTTGTGAATTGCTGTTAAAATTATCACCTCTATAGGCTTGTAAGCCACATTTCATGTGTTCGAGAAATAAAGGTAAACATTTTCCATTCAACTGTCATGGAAAATTACACATTAGCAGTTTCTGACTTTTATTTTTAAAGCTGCACTTATCAATGTTGTTTATATCAACAAAAGATCTAATGGCTATGTGCAATGTACAACGAGTCATTTATAGAAACAAACCCTTTCAAAGCCACAGAGTCTAGGTATATCAAGCCTTTTAGCTCATCATTTAGATTTTCCAGCCAGCGATGTCACCTTCAGTGAAAAAAGCCCTTTATAAACCCACTGTACAGTACATACCAAGCACCAAATGGCAGTTAAAGATAGTAACTAGATAATGAACACAGCGGAGGAGTTTGCAGAGACAGACATTCCCCTCAGGACTTGGTTTAGACTAAAGGAGGGGTAAAAGACTGTAAGAAGGAATTGCATTCTTTAGGTCTTACTCCAAATGAGTGCAAATGTTGCTGTTTGTCTGTTGGATGCATAAGAAGGCAACTGTTTGTGAACACATTCACAACACCTACTGTGTAACCAAGCGTCTCGAAACTAAGTAAAAGAACATGCAATACAATGTTGGCATTTTAGGTAAAAGTTAAATCTGAGAAGTTTAAACTGAAAGACACTTCTAGCCTCTACTGACAACATCTTACTCAACCTTTAAGATCAAATTGGAGATTTTTCAAAAATCCCAATTCATGTTGAAGTGACTAATCAATCAATGGTCTGACTGATCAAGATACAATTGACTGACAGCAGTTCTTCATAATTGGGCTCTGGTAACTTTTAGATGATGAAAAGATGTCAGAAAAGAATATTAAAAAAAAATCAGTATACTGACTGATAATGACAGTAACTGTCAACTGTATCACACTGAGTCACAACAGAAAACCTCACATCATGTTTGATTTTTACATATGCTATATGATTTAAGCACTTTCTTATTCAACTATGAAAGATTTGGTAAACTTTCAAAATATCTTCCCCACAAACATCATCAACTTTGTTCAAGCACTATTTGTATAGATGTAATAGTTGACAGATTGAGTGTTTGCCAGACAAAAGAAAAAAAAACTAAACATTTCCTGTGAGATGTGACAAGAAACAAGATTTGAAGGCTTATGTTTTTCTAACGCATCACTTCCCACACAGGATGTTAAATGGGACAACAGTTAACAACTGTTGGTATCAGTTCAAAACACGACGATGAAACTGCCTTTGGGTGCTTGGGATTGAATTCCTTTGATTCTCCACTGTCGACCACAGAGTTCACAGATCCAATCACCCGAGGTCAAAGATGAAAACCCACTCAGCTGCGAACATGTCGTTGACGTTGCACTTCATATTGTGGTCTGACAAAACCATGACATAGAACTTTTTCTTTTGGCTGAACCAGCTAACAAAAGCAGGTGTCTTGGAAATATGAACCACCTCCACTATCAGGTTACCCATCCTATGAAAAGCAGCAATGTGGAACAGCAACTCTGAACTGTCTATACATTTCTATTTCAATAGCTGAATGATTTATTTTGTTGGTTTTTGTCTAGTGATCCGTCATCTCTTCAAAAGAAAAGGTCACTTAATAGGGCGCTTTGCTACCTCCTTAGGCCCTTCACGTCCTCTCTCTTCGCCTTCTCCTTGTTAGAGAGATTCCGTGACTTTGTTCACAAAAGCTCAAAAGCAAGACAAACAAGTGGAGCATTATCCTAGAGTAAAATAGTTTACTTTCTTTTTCTTTTAGGGTAATGGGTGGCTATCTCAACACTAAATCCTACAACCAGATATCTCCTTTAGTAACCAAATACAGCAACATCTGGCCTGAAAACATGACTCCTCGACTCTCTTGCACTCACACAAGCTCATCCAAACAGACACTGCAGACGAGACACACTTCCACTCGTACATGTTCGTGCGACATATGAGCTAATCTCTCATCGGCCAGTGGCCTCAAGTCACCAGGATCCCAGTCAACTGCTGGCTCAACTTATCCTTTGTCAGGGCGATCTCATGACAAATCTCAAGTAGCAGAGAGCTTTGAGTCACTTGATTGTGTTACTTGAGGAGATTATAAATGAGGACTAACATGTCACATCTTAGTTACGGTGTTGCCATATTTACAACCACATTATGTGGAACCACAGGGTGAGGTTTGTGCCAAAGGACTTGTGGCGTTTTTCTAAGTAGTTAACATTTCGACTGCATGAATGACGGGATAGAGTGATCAACGGAGTCCAGATGTGGGAGTCTTCTTTTCTTGTAAACACTCTCCACAAACATTTCTGTGAGCAACACACTGGTCAAAATGCTCCGGGGCAATTTCACTGAGGTCTGACAATAAAGCCTGCGACAAACCATATTTGTCATCCTGTGGCACGCGGTAATGCACACTTGTAATCCACATAAACCTCTCCATTCAGTGCAGCCATTGTGTAAGATTCTGGCTGACAACTGTTCTATAAAAGTGAACCTTTGTGATGCTGACTTTTTCAAAGCATCCTTCAAGTTGACCTCAGGGTGAGCTTGCCTTTCCACACGTGATTCTGTTTAAAGGCGAGAGGAAGGATGCTATGCGGCAGCTCTGTCGTTGGGGATTTGTCAGCTATGAGGCGAACACAGGAGTCTTTCTCACTTAGAAAAACCAGAGACAGACATCCTCGCCTCAGGTTTATCTCACCACTATCTGCACCGATGTCCCACTTAACAAAGCCGTCGCCTGAGTGTTGAGTGGTGCGAAGGTTGGGACTCGAGTTTCCTGCAAGATTTGCTTGACCTTAAATAAAAGCCCTAAAATGTTAATTTCTCATCCAACATGTCACATTTGCTGCTTTCAACTGGAGTTTAATTTTCAGAGGTCACTGAAACAGAAGTACTGTGTCTGAGAGTGACGCTCTCGTACTTCCTCGCTGTCGTCATCTTTACAGACCAGACAGCAGCTGTCACTTAATCCAGGCTCCACATCAACAGTGTTTCAACTTCTGTGTGTTTTTTTTCCCTCCTCCAGAAAAAACTGCTGCGTAAACCACATACCTCTATTATTCTGTCGTGGATCTGAAGGCCTCCTTCCTTGTCAGCTGGACCATTCTCGACAATCTTGGACACAAAGATCCCTTCATTAGAAGTGCTGTCATTATCGTCCTGTGGAATAAATAAAGCAAATAATAAAAGCACCGTGTTTAAGCAGTTAAAGCCTTAGCAAAGTTACAATTGATAACTACACAGAAGTGTTAGGAACTCTGAATAAATACAATTTAATAATCCACAGAAACTGTCTGGAGATTGCACACAGTGTTAAAGGGACAGTTCACCCAAAAAATAAAAAAAATGTTACAGCCCTACTGGAGTGGAACAGAACAGAACAACAGCATGAAACTGCAATTTAATAGGATACTTAAAGACATCTCAGTCACAGTGCTAACTCTAATTAATACTTTACGGTCTACTTCCTCTTTCAGGAACATCATGTACAGCGAATTTGCAAAAATGCTTCTGCAGACTTCCTACCTCGCCTTACAATTACTCCTATCTTGAGAGCTGTGGACTAACTAGCCCTTTTGGAGACCACAAAACCTGGCAGCTGATTGGTCTATCCAAGCCATGCCAAAATAACAGCCACATGAAACACTTGTGTCAAAGGCTACAGGGATATTAGCTATTTCCATTTTAATGAATAGCTTCTGACACAGATTGGTGATTGGAGGCTGGCAGAGAAAGAATAAGCCAAGTATTATCTCTGCTCTCTTACGGCTGAGTTTGATAGATGGTTTCTGTCACAACAGCGAGAAAGATTGCAAATCTACAAGACCACAGAATCGAGTATAAAAAAAAGGAAGAAAAAAACCCTTTTTATAGTTTCCCACCATAAAAAGTTTTACTGTGATAATCTATATCTTTACAGAAAAGTGCGTCACTGTGGCTGTGGAAAAAACAGCCCTGTAACAGTTGAGTACAGCTCCTGTGAAACAGATATGGGGAACACCATTTCAATAGGCCCTGCAGACAGAGGATCCATGTATGGAGGATAGAGTTGCCAGTTAACCAATGTTGAGATATTTTCAACCAATCACTCAGCAGAGCAAGTGGCATCATTAATGACTTTCCCTTCACAGCCTCAAGGCAGAAAACATTGTGGCTGTGAAAGGTTCAGGACTGGATAAAAGACCCCTTTCCTCTCCTCTGTGTTTACCTCACCACCAAAATCCCCTCAATTAGAGAGAAAACAACTGCGGTCAAAGCCATAATCCCAGATTTAACTCTCATAAAACTAATTATAGTTTTTTTAATCTGTGATGCCAAATCCGCTAAACCAGACCAATATAAACACAATAAAACTTGATAGATGCGGTCCATCTATCCACATGCACGGCCGTCTCAGAGTTGTGTCAGTCAGTACAGAGAAAGCTTGTGGTGCTACAAGTATGTGCTATTCATTCCTCGGTTGCCATATGACACTTGGCTGATCAATGGGGGCAGATGAAACCTTCAACGCTTGGCTTTTAACCTACCGCGCATGGCCTTCCTCCTATGATGTTAAAACCCAGAGATCCACCCTCACGCAGAAGGACAACCGTCACACTTTTAGTCTCGCCTTCCTACAGACAGATAGAGGAGAAACATGTGAACAAAGAGATGGCAGAGGGTTATTCATAATAATCTATTATTAACTCCAGGTGAGCGACAGAGTGATTGAACTTGGTACTTAAAGGGGAAGAATAGAAAAGGGAAAAAATTGATCTTCTTATTGGCAGATAATAGGGAGCTAAAACATATAAAATTACAAACAGCGCAAAGAGTACAGACGTGAGAAAGTATAAATGACACCAGTCCTTAAATATTAAGGGGTGACATGAAAGTGTTAGTGAAAAAATGGCTTAATGACACCTCTTTCTTCAAATCTTTACTTGGGTTGAGCAGTTAATCAATCTCATAGGCAAGTTTCTAGCCAGAAATTCACTCACTTTGTTAACACTATCTTGCAAGCTGTAGAAAATGACAGGTTTACATATGACTATAGTTCTCACCATCTGTAATGACAACTGTTTCTGGCAAATTATACTCAGCTGTTGCTAATCAATGTTAAGTCTGTGAATGTCCTGGACAAAAAGAAGAGACTACATACCTGTTCTCAAGTTAATAAGCTCTCTGCATGCCAGTGTGTTTGTCAAGATGGCTTAGTCAAAAGACAATATTATACTAAATAAACCTCTGCGGTCAGGTTTCTAACGCAGACAGGGTTCTGACGCAGACAGGTAGCTAACAGCCAAAGTTAGCATGCTAGCTGCCAAATGTAAATGTGACTGTGTGCCAGTAAAAAGCCAACGTTAGCCTGCTAGCTGTCAAGTGTAAATAAGAGAGAGCTGATAAATGGCCGACATTAGCCTGCTAGCTGTCAAATGTAAATGACCGTGAGCTGGTAAATGGCCAACGTTAGCCTGCTGGCTGTCAAGCATAAATGACAGAGAGTGGTAAACAGCCAGTATTAGCTTGCTAGCTGTCAAGTGTAACTGACAGAGTGGTAAATGCTATTGCAGTTTGAATCTCATGGTTTTGTTGTTTTTTTGGTTACATCATATAGTTTTATCATCTCACCTTAAAAGCTCTGAATCTTGATCTATGAAGCAGCTCATTCTGTCGGTCATTGTGGTTAATGTTAGCTTAAACATGATCCTGAATTTCATTTCATAGGAAATAGTTACATTTCTAATAATAACAAAAGCCATAGGATATTTTCCTTCAGTAGTTCAGCCCTAATTTCCTTCCTCTGAGGCCAAGACCAGAGGTGAGCAGTTCAAAGAGGTGCCACCAGCCCTTCCCTCTCACAAACTGTTGTCCTATGTAAATTAATACACCAGTAGACTTCTTACTCAGTAGCAACATGACATGAAGAACTCTGGGAAACTCGCAGACTCAGCTCCTAATCTGTTTTCTGAGCAAGACTTAGTGGGGAGTTATGAGGTAACATAATTTCAGCTGCCACTCCAGTATGCTGCTGCATAGTGGGACTAAATATAAAGCAGATATTATTGGCATGTACAGTGTCTTGACTGCCATATAGGCTAAAAAGACCATCATGTGCATGTCAGGCCGCGCTGGAATGTGCACTCCTGCACCGTGTCGTGGCAGCATTAGCAGTAACACATGCTTCCAAATGATACAGTCGTTATTGTCAGCAAGAAGACAGTTGTCCATTACATGAAAATTGAGTTGAATATGACTGAGAATTTGACATGAAATGAATTAAATTACAAGATGTTCCATCCACTTGAGTTATACGGAACCTGCCAGAAGCCTCAAAACAAATTGGATGAATTCTTAAGGTGTTTTCACATTTAGTCTGCGTGAGCCATTAAAAGGAACTCAGAGTAATTAAGATGAGTTTTCTCCACATCTGCAAACACTCTAGCAAATGCTCTAATCCCTGAGAAATTAAACGAATCCCCACAGGAGGATGTGCATTTACCAAAACATTAGGTACGCCTAGGTGATAAAAACAAAATGTCCTCACAACCCAGAGTGCAAAATGTGGTCATGCGGACAAGAAGGGAGGAAAAGGGGGGGGCACGTGGGGCTGTGTCAAGTAAACAAATGTTTAACATTAACTTTACTGGAGGAAAAAAGTAGCTGAGGAAAGAAAGCAAACTTGCAGTGAAACTTTAGTCTGCTGCTCACTGGTTGGACTTGGCAGACTCGCAGTGAGCCTTCACCTCAGCACCAGTCACACTTTCCGAGCCTGTCCTCCATCATCAAACTGCCTTCCCCTCCGTCTGCCTCATAACATAGAGCATCTAATTATAGTGTAGGTACTGTAATGCCAGGCGAAAAAGGAAAATATTGATTCATGAACTATTGGCCTATGATCAAGAAGCAGAAACTCAGTGACCTGGTCATCTAAGGCGTTGCAGCTTGGGCAGCCTGGATGGACTATAGCCTACTGTAGATTTCAGATCAATAAGAGGATAATTGCTCAGTGAAGCTGAAGCAGGTACACGAAAGAAGTGGCAGCCTAATCAATTTCAGATTTTTCTTGAAGGGTTCCTTTCTGTGACATACAGATGACTTTTATTACCACAACCTCTGTCATGTTCAATTGGCGGCCAAGCACGAGAATTAATTAATGGAGTACATTATTCGATTAAATTATCTCATATATTCATGCTTCAAAATTACCGCACAATTAGCCTAATCAGATTACCCAGATTAAATTCAATGGAGGCTCAATCTGGTTGATGTCTTGTGATTTTGATAGATGCTCTTTATCACATCACGTAGCTCGAACGCCATCATCCACAGCAGCTAAAGAGCAGCTTGGTTCAAAACAAGAGATGTGAGGCTTAATGGAAAGTGTGACAGCAATTCCAGCAGCCCTGAAGTGAACCTGGGTGAGATCAGAGCTCTTTGTTTTTGCTTTGTTTTATTGCTCTTCCTGGCCCACTGAAGAAGCCTGAGATGTGTTAGGCCTATTATTGGAAACTTCAGTCAGTTATTCCACATAGCCAGGTCATCCCTCACAGTCGCGGCCTGGTTATTATAAGAAGACATTAAAATCCTCCATCTGGCTCAGGAATAAGCCGAGCAGTGACAGAGACAAAAAAAAAAAAAAACTAAAGTAGGTTACCCGTCAAACGTTGCATGACATGATTGGTCTGTATTCACTCTTTGACAGTGATTCAAAGAACAAATATGTCATAACAAATCTGTATTAGGCCCCTCTCACCGTGGACATTTTGTATTGTGAAACACAGCTAGTAACGGATGCACTTCATTTAGTTGTTCCAGCTCTATGGTACTGTGAATCCTGGCTCACTAGCATGGCTTCAAAAGGATGTCAAACCCTGTGCTTTTTCCTGCTATGACAAGTCAAAATATTACTCAGAAAGGTTCAACAGGCCCTGAATTCACTCGAATCAGGTTGATCAACTGATCAGTGGAAACACGAAGAGGTTGGATTTGCAGTTAAGAGTCAAATTTCACATATTGAAATGATCTCAACACTAGATGCATGTGCTGGATATGGTCAGGCTGTATTGTATTTCCCATTCCCCAGAGTAACTGTGTTTATATTCTTTCATTTACTTGATGATAGAGAGCAACACTGAGCTACACACAAATTTATAGGCAACTTCTTGATGTTATTTTGCTGCCTTGTTAGCGGATAGCAGACTACCGCTGTGTAATCACTGTGTTTATGTCCAGTCACTCATACAGAGCTGTGATCATGGTGAGCAGAGGCTTTGTAGTATAAGGTTACACTAGTCTTTAACTTCCTTAATGTTGTCTTTGCTCTCAACAAACATCAGAAACATGTATGGGAAAACACAAGCTGCCAAAAGGAGGAGGCACATGTCAGCTGCGATGTAGCCTACAGCATAACCTTGGAGCCTTCACATGTAGCCGCCGTAGGTATGCTGCACAGCCCCCTCAAGGCAGGAGCATAAATCCAGCCACAAGCTATGAGAGTTTTGGTGGCAGCCTGCAAGTCGCCTGCCTCCCACTGCTAATCTCACTTGTGACGCTCAGTTTCATACTCCCAATGTGTGCTTTGAGATTCTCCCACCAAACAATCCCATTCGCTGCTTGACTGGACCCAGTGAAAGATCCTCCTTGGAATAAATAAAAGCTTTCCAACTAACCACATCACCCACAAAACGCTGCCGCTTCTCCTCTCAACCGGTTCTATCTACCTAGGTGGATGATTTCCGGAACAGTTCCAGTGTCTTTTATGTATATTCAAGGTGTGCCCACAGAGGGGACTTTTTATCTCTCTGTTTACATTGGGTTTCACTGAGGAATAATGCACTGGATGTATATAACTCAGCGGTAGGACTGAGATGCCGCTGTCAGATGAACTATGATAACCAACTGTGCTACAGGCCCAGCAAGCTTCTTTAAACCAGCATGAGCGATTTCACCATTTCCCCGCATCGGTGCTTTTGATGCACAATTTACCAGTCTACCGGAACACATTTTGCTGGGAACAGAGCCCATAACGAAACAAATGAAACAACCAAGCAAAAAAAAAGAAAAAAGTGGAAAGGAAGAACTTTATGTTAGAAAATGAGAAAGAAACTTTACAGACAAAAATGTAGAATTAAGAGGTGTAAAATTATATAAGAGGAACATCCAAGAAAAGTTGCCATTCATCTAAATTTCATTATGTAACACTGTCAACGGTGTGTGTCCAATCTGTGCAATTTGTCGTGAATCAAAAGCTCCTCCTCTTGTTCTTGGACAGATTTTTATAACTAAGCCTGATTACAATCTGACCACTCCCATCTGCTGATCACAGTGCAGCCACCATTGACTAATTTAATTCATTAACTGACTTATGAAGTCCTGCACGCAGATACTTGGTCATTGTTTGTTTTTTTGTTTTTTTTTTAAATTGAATCATTCTGTAAAACATCCTCACACCCGTTTCCTGCACTCTTTCCTCAACAAAGGTACAGAGACTTAGATACATCACTAACCAGAGATTTAGAGGTCCTACATCTTTAAGCCCTGTAAGCAGAAGGGAGCAAATAAAAAAATCTTTCTCATCATCATAGCATAAAACATCCCCGAAGACATTGTCTTTTTAAGGCCTTTTGGCCCCTCAGAAGTCCTTCAAGCCTGTTGAGGCTCCTATTGAAAATCAATATCTCCCACCACACTCAAACATTTTTTGGTGCCAGTAACTCTGCTAGATCCATGATTTTAATTTGTTATGACTGTCTCGAGGGATGGGTGAACATCGATGACAGAAAGCCTCAAACAAGCACGCTGCGAGCTTGGATATATTACTGGAACCTGGCTCTTGTTGTGTACAGAACTGCAGTAAATATTTGGCCCTCCCCCATTGACTGCCAGCTGGCCAGAGACACAGCTGACATCCATGCCTCAAAGCAGACAGTGAAGAAACAAACCTCTGAGCACTGTGGGGCTCTTGAAAGACTGGAATTGTCTGGCAAAAAAAAAAAAATCCCCAGAAACAGTTTGACTTCCATTCTCATCTGAGGTTAAAAAACAACAACAACTACAGATACAAAACCCCATTAAAACTCAGGTACCAAGCCCCAGCATGCAAACAAACATGTTTAGAAAGGTATTTTAAAGTCTATAAAGTTAGCTCTTAAAGGTTTGCACAGGAGGATGCCACTTATGGGTCAAGTTGTGTGTTGCTAAGAAGAAACTACTCCTTCCAGGTTTGAACGCTCAAGAATGAAGTGGGAGCCATTGTAAAACATGCATTTTGAGATGCAGGGGAAGGTTTAGCTGTTTTCTCTTCATATGATCTACTTCAGAGTAGGCCCTAGGACGCCCCCCCCCCAGCAGCAGCAGCAGCAGCAAGAGTGAGAAAGAAGTGTGGAGAGAAAAGCTGCCTGTGCTCCCTGAAAGCAGAAACTTTGTTGCTTACCTTGCAGGAGAAAGCCACGGTCTTGGTGAGGGAGTCGATCCTCTCGCTGTACTCGGTGAATTTCTTCTGATACTTCAGCGCTGTCATCTGCAGCTCGCTGTGCACGGCGGAAAGTTGTGCCAGGAGTGACTTCTCCCTCTTGTTGGCTTTAATAGTCTGCTTCTTGAACTCTCTATCCAAGCTGATGATTTTGCAGTGCAGCGCGCTGTTGTGCGCCTTCAGGGCTCTCAGGCAACAGTGGCTGTTTAGTTTCTGCTCTTTGTGGGTGAGCATCAATCCGCAGCCGCTCTCGCATATCCCTACCGGTCTGTAGTCGCACGTCTCCCGCATGTGAGCATCCATGTCCCGCAGGTTGAGCACCTCGTTGCATCCTTTATTCCTGCACTTCGCCGGGGAATAGTCGCACATCTCTGCGTGCTCGGACAGATGCTGCAGCTTCACCACCGCATCGCAACCCCTCGCGTGGTTGTCACATTTGATCTCCAGCTTCAGGATGAGGTTTTTCAGAGGCAGGACGTGGTTCAGCTCTTTGGTGGAGATCCGCTGACATTTGACGGGGCAGCTGCTCTGCTGGACGACCCAGGGCAACACGCAGCCGGAGCAGAAGACGTGACCGCACGGAGTCGTCAGCGGGTCCTCCAGGACTTTATTGCACAAGTTGCATTTAAAATCCGGGTCCACGGTCCCCTTGAAGCGGTCCAGTTCGAATCCCATTGTTTTCAAAGTCCAAATCCAAACTTGTGTACTCCCCACCCCCGCAGATCTGAGTCGGAGCAGTGGGGCGTTTTTACGTGGTCATTGGCGGAGCGCTCACCGACAGACTACAAGCTCTCCTCACTGTCTAAACTCTACTAATTGACCGAGACTTTTGGTGCCTTCAGGTGCGCCTCGTAAACTTAAAGTCTAAAGTTCTAAAAGTTTGTAAAACCTACAAAACAACAGTTTTTTGAACTTTTTAAGTAAAAACAACTTTGCTGTTGAGCTGCAAAATGAAGAAAACAACATATGGATCAAGTAGGTAGTTATTAAAAGTTTAACCGTAAGGATGAAAACAGAAAGTTACATTACTAAGCTGTTTTGCGATATACCAAGATTTGGTTTTCTGTGATTTGAACTGCACACGTGGTCTTTGTTGTAGAGAAAACTAAATCTAAAAAAACCTCTTTTAGGCGCCGTTCGTGTGACCTTAATCGGTACAAACAACACTTCTTGTAGTCAGTGAAGGCATCATTCCTCAGGGCGAAAGTGTGGCGGAATTTGTACCGTAACTACTCTATTAACTGCGCGTGTGACATTCAAAGTTTGGCAGACACGTGTTTTTTGTTGTTAAAGTAGGCCAGTAAAAGTTTTTGAACGGTTGACATTTTACTGTTTAGTCAAATATATGAGGCCACTGAACACACCGTGGTTATGATCCTATTAGTTTAAAATAAAAGTGATGATATAAACTTGACCTAGGGTGGACACTAATTTACATTCATAATCTCTAATTGTAACATAGTTTAGTCAGTCTATGGGAAGTTATAGTATGACAGTGCAGAACTATTGCACTACGCCTAGGTTGCTCTATATTCCTTGCCTTGATATTTCTAAATGATGTGCCCAGTTCCAATACACTGGCCTAAATATGGGCCTAAATGTGAGACAAGGTGACATGACAGATAGTTTCAACACAGTGGGTGAGCGTTCAGGCATGCACAACACTTGTGAAAACAGGAAACTTTGGAAGGACATTACCGGCACAACCACAAGAGAGACTTTCAAGTTACAACACACTTTGAGCAAGGAGGAGATCAGGTAATAGTTGGGAAAAAATCGACCAGGTTCACAGTGTGTGGTAGTAAAATGAATATTTCAGGCACGACCGTGGGATTTGTGTTTGAACACACCTCTCACCGCTCTTCTTATGTAAAGATAGTCCGGTATTACTCTGTTTTACCACTTTGACACTTTGATTTGAGTGCATTTTCAATCCCAGCAGGAGCTTCTATAGTATTGGATGTATTTGAATTGTAAATGAAACTCCTGTGGGCACAGAGGGTGTGCTCAGTGAAGGAAAAGAATAGCTTCTGCCGCTGAGGCAGAAACAGCGTCTGCTGGGTTTGACCCTGTCTTGATTAGATACCCATTCCTACCGGTTGCCTTGTCTTTCGGAAATCCAGTTTTATGCAATGCCATGCTCAATAAAACCTTTCCATATGTGAATTATCCAGAACTAAAAACAAGGGCTTATCAAAGACTTCATGGACAAAGTGTGACAGAGAGAGTCTGAGCTTGCGGGTAATCCTATACTGATGTTGTGGGATGTCTTAGATGGGGTGGAAAAAACGCCCTGTGCAGTCACGCCAGAGGTCCTTGTTCTGTGTATATACAGCCTGTTTCATACTCACTGTGCGAATACACATTTTTCTTTGCAGGTACCCTCTGGGTCATGGCTTGATTTTTTTTTTAAATAACCTTTAATTCACTTAATTCATGGAGTGTCAAGAAATGTTTAAACAGATGTGGAAATATGAACAGATGACAAATGAAAGAGAGGGCTGCTGCTGTACTTTAGCACCTGTTTCTTCAGTCAGTTTTCAGAAGGTAATTGGATTTTTTTTTTTTTTTTACTGATGTACATCAGTTGTATTTGGCAGTGTATTATTTCACAGTTCAGAGCTTGAGGCTGCTATCACATTCAGCACTTTTGGTCTGGGTACCTTTAGAAGTGTTCTGCTGGAATATTGTGTTCAGCGCTGCAGGATCAAACCAGTAACCTAGCGGCTACATGCAGCCTCTCGACCTCTGGGCCAACCTGCCGCCTGTGATTTATTATTTCAGCCTAGGAACAAACAACCTGCCTGTCTGTGCATGGGTGTTTACTGTGAGAGTCAGTTGTTTGGTCTGCTCGAGTTGGAGAAATGTTTGCTCTCAAAATGGAGTCAGAATAAATAAGTAGTTGTTTTTATAGCCTGCGTCAGAATGAGCAGGAAGATATTGGACACTAAATCATTTGGATTTTTACGATACAGTTTATAAGGAAACTGATACGGTATCTACAGGCCTGGTTTGTTAAGGAATGTTTTCCATGAGGCTGCATGAAGTGGCAACAGAGGGGGCTTAAACAAGTCCATGTTGGGTCCAGCCTAAAGACAGACAACATCCCAGTGGAGATAAGAGGTAATCCCACTCCTCCAACCTAAACTGTGAGTGAAGGCTCATGACAGACTGGACTTAAATGCTCCAACCAGACCTGAAGGACAAAATAGCATCTGAAGATAATTTCCCCTGCAAGAAATCAGGCTTCCAGTTTTGTGGCTTTGGCTGATTCTGATTTGAAGACATAGTTCAACATTTTGGCAGATACACTTATTTGCTCTCTTGGCCAGAAGTAGATGAAAAGCTTAATATAACACACTCATGTGTGTGTGCTAAATATGAAGCTGGAACTAGCAACTGATTAGGTTATCGTAGCATAAAGACTAGAATCAAGCAGACAGTTGGCTTGAATGTCTGAGAAAATAAACTTAACGGAAAATCTAAAGTTATTTGTGTTCTTTGTACAAATATGCTAAGCTGATAGACTGCTAGCTCTGGCATCATATTTAGTATATAAACAAATGTTATCAATCATCTAATTCTTAACAAGAAAGCAAACAAGTCTATTTCCCACAAGTCAAAGCTACTCTATAAGATAGAATAGTCACAGTTTAAAACTATTAATCTGCCATATAGTGGGTGCACAAACTGTATCAACAACCAAAAAAAGTAATGCAGTGACAGGGACAGAGTGGTTCTGGGTTTCGATGTTGAACCATCTTACTTAAAGCCTTTGTTGTAAAGCAACAGAGAGGTCTCGGTTTCAGCATGTGTGATGAGGGTGTTTTGTATATGGCTTTGGAGTTGAGCCATTTAGTAATCATCACCACTCTTCTTTAGATATGTCAAAGACATGAGGGCCATGTGGGAAACTGCAAAGATGAGTTATTGCTGCTCAGGATGCCTTTTCATGTTGCACTGAAACATGATGTACTTACAAAAGGAATACACTATCCATCTCACTGTGGTTTCCCATGTGCCTGCAACTCCCCCAGGAGTCAGTAATATTGTCAAAACTAAGTCTAGCCCCCCAAAATGATTTATATGCCAATGGTGTGGGTTGTTTTTCTTACAAACATCAGTGACTTATTGTGCCTTTCACCAGGGGAACTGGAGTTGTGTGGCTCCGCCACCTTGAGTGAATGAGTAACTTTACAGGCTGTTTGGAAAGGTCTCAGGGTGACCTCACGGACACATTGGGCTTGTGACTTGTAACTGACGGAGTTGCGTTTGCCTTCTCTTCTGACAGATGGTGTGATCCAAACAACCACTCTGGCCCCGTCAGTCTGTTATGACAGAGAACAGCAGCTCAACCATCACAACATCCTCGCAGGCGTAAACACGAGAATGTGTGAATGGTAATGATTGCACAACACAGGTGTTGTCAGACTGCACTCTTAATAGTACACAGGTATGAAACTCCCAGTGGATTGCTCACATATCATCCCACGCGAGCAACATCTTGCAAAATGCAATTGATAATCGACTGCAGGAAAACAAAACAGATCCACAGCAGCGATAGCGACGTGCAAAATATTTGCCGTTGCTGAAAAGATCATTATCACTAACTCCTCTGTGAACGAGAAGAAAAGCCAATAAATATTTGACTTCATTTCTCACAGCAGACTGTTTTGAATTCTCTCAGGGAGGATAAAGACAGGATGTAGGTCAGTGGGACCCCGATTTAACCCAAAGCAAAACAGCACAAGGAGAGAAAATCCCCGTTTTATATGCACTAAGTCAAAGTCTCAGAGCAAAATCTGACCTAAATCTGCAGTCACATACAGTAGCTAATTAAATCGTCATGGCAGAGATGTGCAGACAAAGTATACAGACACTGCGCCTTTGCCCTCTTTGGCTGACCTGCCCTTCTACACCACAGGAAAGTAATAATTATCATTATCACGTTTTGGCAGTGTCACCATTACTACTGGTGCTGCTATTATTATAGTAATTATTCTGAGAAAACATTCTTAGGTTATACAAGAATGAACCTGTAAGTTCTTAATTATTATGTAGGTGATATCCATGGTTGGTTTTGCATGTTTGCGTATTTGTAATTTGTTTTAGCAGAATGATGTAACAATATAAAGGCTTTTCCCAGGCTTCTCTCAGGCTTTTCCCAGGACTTGAATGCAACATTTTGTATGCAATAATGAGTGGTTTTACTTTTAATCTTATTATTGTAAGTTTTGATTTGGGGGAAAGTTTTTTTTTTATCATATTGCACTGAGACTGGCTTGCATCATTAACGAAACTTCTCTTGCACTCAACACTGTTATGAAGGCTAAATGTTGATTGTGTTGATGGTCTCATACAATGAAACAACATAAACAGACAAAAGTGCTTTTCACAAAAAGTTCCTACACATTTCATCCTCATAACATTCTTATTTGTTGCTTTTCCTAAAGTTGGGGGTTAAATATTCTGTTTCATATGGTGTATATTGCAAATTAGGCTCATTCCCAGCGTAAATGGACAGCACTATGATATCTGGTGATTATATTCCATAATATAAGGCTGGAGAGGAATGTGTGTGTTTTCTGACACAATGAGTGTGTGTGGGGCATTAATATGAGGCCTGACTGACTCTGACACAAATGGTTATGTACATGCAGCAGCGGTAATAGTGAGCTTTGGGCCAAATCTGGCACCAGAAAAAAAAAAAGCTCCCTTGATCAAAGCTAAAGCTTTTCATTTTACACTTTATTTAGAACCTTATATATGTTCTAAAAGAAGATAATAATAGATATACAATGATGTAAAAACCAGTAACTCATGTGAGTGCAGTTTTGATTCCACAGCTTTAGCCTACTGGGCCGCCATCTATTTTTGTCAGCGTCTGCACTTTTACTGAACCATAAATAAAGTGGGTCACTGTTTTTGCTGCACGAATGAACTATCAATCACATGTGTAGTCTTGTAGTGCAACACTGAATATACATTTCAGTGTATCACTGTCTTATTTGCCAAATGAATAATAACATGCACTGCTTTGATTCTGTGAGCTCAGATTTACTAATCAGAAAAAAAACTTTGCCTCCAGATACCTTTCCAACACTTCTATAAATCAATTCTATTTTTGAAGGAAGAAAACATATAAGTACCCACTACTGAATAACACTGAAAAAACTGGCCAATGATTTACCTTAACAGCACATACAGATATACAACATCATTCTATGCATTCTCAAGTAATGGTAACGTGAAATCATTGCTGCATCTAACAGCAGAGTGTGATCTGCATTAGAGCTCATATAAAGCCCTCAGCATTTCTTCAGATGGGCTGGCATAATGTATTAGTTACAGAGGTTTCCAAGGCACAAGTGTGTAATATTAGGAACAGATGAGTCCCTCTGCAGGGGGGGTACTTGAGAATCTCCAATCAAAAGTTCCTTTCTGAAGCTGCGCAGCTCTGCTGGTTTTCTAGAAGCTCTGTTCCCACCGGGTCCATAAATAACATCCGAAGTACTGTATACTTGGCACATCTTATCTCTATGGCTTATTAAAGAAAAAAATGTTTTAAGAGAGGCATTTAAAGAAAAACCACACAGAGTTTAATTTCACGTCCATATAAAGCTCATTTCAAGTTTAATTCCTTTCATTTATGATTTCTTTCATATATTAATGTTTTAATTTGAGCTATGCCAGATCATCACTGTAGCCCTGCCAGCAGGTCGACATGACCACTTTACCATAAAAAACACTAGAGCTGTTCTGTTTTTTCCTGCTGAGCAAATCAAATATTTTATTTATATTTATTATTATTTTATCTGTATTTTATGTGTGTTTTTTTGTATAAACCAGGAATATAATGGTACATGAAAGTTTGTGTGACGTTACATTGGTTGTTGATGCAGCCAGCAACTGAACAGGGCTCAAAATGAATGTGGAGTACATCCTTCCCAGTACCAGTGGCCAACCACAGTACTGCAACAAAAATATCCCTTTGGCACAGACAGCCATCAGCTAGCCACCGAGAGGCCACACTTTCAATTGTTAGTGTTAGTAAAATTTATAAAATGTCACCAATGTGACCTCATTTCATCAACAGGACATCTGTTATATACACCACAGCCTCTAGAGGGCACCACTGTGGATTTATCATCTTTGTCTGGTGCAGAGTCCCAGTACACAAGTGTTGACAAATGAACATATATTTACTCCTAACCATGATGCTAGTTAAAGCAACTATAATCAATATTCTTATACAAATTCTTATAGCATTGTGTCAAGTGATAGTGACGATATGAAAAGGGGTCACTTTAAGGTGTTGAACCTACAGAGAATCAGAGAACTCTTTAGTTCACCCTCACTACTCTTATCGTCTAATTTTTGGCCACAGCAGCAGCTGGCTTCAGCAAAAAAAAAAGCTTTAAAAGCCCACTGCACAGCACCAAACAGCTGACAGACACAATTAGCATCTAGCTGGCGAACACAGTGGAGCATTTAGTGGCTAATGAGTCAGATATTTTCCTCAGGAGTTGATAAAAATCAAGAACATATCAAAGGGGAGAGAGAATATAGCACTTACATCTCCAGATGGCCAGAAACACAACTTAATGAATGATAACGCTACTGCTGACTGTGTAAATAAACAGCTGATCAGCATATCAACTTAAAAGGCGATGATATGTCAGTGGTGTTATTTCTGCCTCCAAGTGGCCAAAAACTCAACTGTTGCTGGTAAAACTGCAGGTTGTTGGTGTAACCTGCCCCAGAGTCACTGGGCCCCATTTCTTCACCGAGTTCAGTGTAAATCACTTCAGTACTTAATCTGTAATTGTAAACAAACACGTAGTGAGAACATAACCTTCTTGGCACAGGCAATGATTGACTCCCTGACGCTGTATCTCATTCGCTGTTTAATTTAACAGCACATATCTATTCAGTGAACAGCGTGTGGTGTTGGAGACGCTTTTCTTTGCTCTCACCTCACACCTGAAGCAGGGTGACAGCAGGCCTGGAGCTGCAGATAAAAGCTGCTGTGATGAGAGTTTGTTGATAATGAGAGCAGTGATCACGAACCAGCAAGCTGTGACTATCGGTGTTGACAGGTCATCCAACAGCCATAGTTCACACTTGCACTCCTACAAACTGTTCATGCATGGTTTATGAACATGAGAGCAAGATGAGAATGATTCATTTTACCTCTGAGAGCACAACAGAACTACGTTGTTGCTGTTATACCTTAAAGCACAAATTCTGACAATCATCAAACTTGAGGTATAGATAAAAATACTTAGAGTAAAATGGAGTTAAATGGAAAAAAAACCTTTTCTTAAGTCATGTATCAGAACAGATTTTCCACTGAGGGTTTCATGAGGTCCTGCGGAAAGTGAAATCTGATTTCAATCCAACCGAGACAGACAATCTGACAGTGCAAGTGGAAGTCATATTTCTGTGCCACTTGCTCACCACAAAGTCTCTAGGCTAGCTGCTCAGTGGACACTCCGCCTCCATTTGTGTCACATCATATGAGGGCAAATGCTGGCGACTGTGACAGCGTGCCCCACCCCTCTGTAGAGCAGCCGGAGTCAACGGGATGGGACACGGGCAGAGGCTTTTCTCTTTTAACCCTGCCATGCAATTTTTATGCATTTTCAGCAAACACAGACAGCAGAGCAGTGAATAAAATTACTGAGCACTGTCAACATTTCTTTGCTTTTATTATACGAGTCTGCTGCTGCCATGTTGATGACTCATATTTGAGTATGGTTACAGTAATATATAACAAATGAATATAAACACAGACTGTGATTGTCTGTTATTATGTGTTATACTCATATTAAATCTCTCTCAGCTACAAGAACGGGGCCTTACCAGTTGCAGTTCATCTTTATCCTATTTCCCAGGTGTACAGTCAAATAATGTTCAAAATAGGCCAACTAAAGATTAATATTTGAATACTTTTAAATGTAGTACGCCTAAAAAAGGGGAAAAAAGGATACGTATGGTCTCTTTTGCTAAATTAGTCTCACGAGGATACAGAATGTTTGTGCAAACCAAGGTGTGACCCTTTGTTTCAAAACAAGTGATAAATGTAGTAATGGAGACTGTGATCATCAGAACAAATGGCAGTGTTTGTTCAAATACCTAATACGACCCGTGTTTACATTTCCCGAGAGGCAATATGTGTTGTGAAGCGGGCTTGATGTTACAGGTGGTCGGTATATGGTATTATTAAAGATACTTTATAACAAAGATTATGTGTTGTACGTAGCAGTGCCATTTGTATGAAAGGATGTTCGCTTCCTTCTGAGTTTATTTGGTTGTGATTGCATGTCCATGTCAAAACGTGACTAATAATACAATAGAAAACAATGCAACACTACATGGATTCTTGTTTGTTTTTGCAGCTTGTTAGATTCCAGACGTATGTTGTCCACTCAAGTCACACACTGATGCATCCTGAGAAAATCGGTACTTGAATAGATGTGGACTTTGAATTGGAGCAGTACTTGAGTTGAGACAAATGATGTTTTACAAGTCTGCAATAACAAAACAACAGAGAAGAACCCAGATTGAAAAACTAATATTTCTGCTACTGCATCAACTCTTATCCTTCTTTTTAAAACCCTATTGTGTTGCACTGTGTGTAATGCAAAATCAGTGTAGTCCTCTTTAAATATTACAAGGAACCATACAGTAGGAAAAAGCAGTGGTAAATCCATTGATTGGTGAGACCAGAAGGCAACAACAGTCAGTCCATAGAAAAATTAAAACCAGTCATCCAAATATCAGTCGTTTCTACTGAGAGCTTCTCCAAGATGTGATTAGCTAAACAACATTTATTAAGTGACAAACACTGGGATTCAGAAGCAAGAGTAATGGCCTGACATTGTCACGATCGCATATGTGATCAAGGACAAAAATAAACAGCCTGATTGGAGCGGCCAAACCAGTTATTCCAGCAGCACACCAACGAGAGGGGTTCACTGAGGGATAACTCAATATACACGGAAACAAGGCAATGGTCTGTGTAAGTAACATTAGGAGCTAATCGGAAACAAGCCCCTTCTAATTAGCCATTGCCAAAATAACAGACTGAGGTCATAGTTATTGCTTTCCCTTATGGGGAACACTGGTCTGGGTTTGACTTAATTTGAACGGTTGCTGAACTGAAGTATTTTTAGTCACAGAGATTTAAATGCAGCCTTCATCTGAACAGATGCCCAAATAATCAAATCAAAGTGATTTTATTTGATGTTATTTATTGTCGTGTCAGATTAAATAAATACAAATTAAATGCTAATTGTTGTGTTTTTATTTAGTTCTTTTCTCTGTCATTTTGATGAGGAGATCACTTGTCAGGCAAATGATACATTCAGGAACGCAGCACTGTTTTGTTTTGTTTTGATTAAGTTGTTTAAAGGCCCCAACTAACCAATATTCTCAATCAGTCTTTTACGATGAGAACTGTGGTCTAGCACACAATTTTCTGCCAAAGACAGAACAGTTTTCAATTATTGCAAATGAGAAATTTCTGTATTTCTTCTTTTGTGTTTGTTTGGGGGAAAAAAGGTGATGTCATGTACATCTGGGCGCCAGTCAGGATGTAGCAACGCTTAACAATTTGTATGTTTTTGGAGTCTTCCGTTTTATGATCTCTCAAAATCAAGCCATCTCTTTGCGATGTTAATATTTTGATCATCCTCCTTTGTCTCAGAAAACAGTTGGAAATCCAAGTTTAAACAATACGGTAAATTCTATTGCTGTTTATTTGATTGTGAATACACAGAAAAAAGCTAAGTGAAGCCTACGTTTCTGTAGATCAGTCATGCAGTCTGTCACTGATGATGTTATCCACATTCATTTTATTCAGAAAGCAGCCTGCAAATGTTTTTTTTGAGGAACAATACAAGACAGCTGTAGCAGGGGTAAATTCATATGTATGTAATGAAATACATCGACTTTTTACCTCAAATTATCCTTTTCCGATGGGCAATCTGAAGAACCAAAGAAATAACTTCATCAGGATCACATCATTGCAGGACAGCTTACACACCTCTCACTGTCCTACTTCAGATGCCTGAGAGGCAAATACCTCAACTCCATGTGGCGCAAAGGAGTCTTGGCCTGCCAATGCTGCTGCGGCTCTACCTGGCCAGATCAGATGGGAATGAAGATAGTGAGTGTCTGTGCTTATGTTCTCTAGACCGGTGTGAAAGCAAACACATCTCCACTCCACAGCTGAAGACAACCTTCCTGTAAACATTGTCCAAAAAAAAAAAAAAAAAAATCCTGTCTTTCATTTAACTATTTTAGATGCTGGTGGTTCTACCGTGGATCCCGGTGCAAGATAAATTTCACAAAGGAGTAATGTGTGGGCTGGGCCCAAAATAACACCCCATAGCTTTGGTTTAAAAATATTTTGTGCAAAAATATGTTAATTCTTTGTACCAAACACAAGTATCCTATTTAGCATTCTGCTTACTGACCTACTTGTTACACACAAATGAGCAAGGCCTGAATAACTTCTGTATTTTGTAGAAAAAATAGGAAAATTAATTAATTAATGTTGAGGCTGTCCTGGTTTATGTCTTTGTACACACTGTGCATCGCTTTTGGCTGCTGTAATGACATAATAAAGAGTAAATATGTATATATATATATTTGGTATGCAAAGTAATTCACAAATAGTAAAGTGAAAAAGAAAGGCTGGCGGGAAAATGGAAAAGCACAGTTATGGAAAAATAAACAAACCCTAACTGGGACAAATAAAAGGAGGATAAAATGGGTCACATGAATCCATCCATCCATGGCACCTTTCCTGCCAGCTGGACCACTCACTACCACAGCAGACAAATGCATGGTCATCTCAGTTTTGAGAGGAACCCTGAAACCAATCTGAGGAAACTCTAAATGGCCTGTATCATATAAAAGTAGATTTCCATGTCTCTTCGATTAGAAAGCGAGCGTAGATTCTATATTAATACTCGGGAAGCTCACAGCAATAGGCACAGCCTGTACTCAGATTCTGAGACTTAAAACAACCTTACCTTCTGTAACTTTGTGATGTCACAACAAAGCAACAACCACTCTCAGCAAACCACTGGAAAATGCAATGACAAGAAAAGTTTCACAGATGTAATCTGTCGTGTACAGATTGAGGATTTAAGTGACATTACCTTTGTAAATGCTTTTATATTGCATGATATATAATGTTACCACTCCATTTAAATGCCTTAATATCTAGACAGGGCCATACATTTTGACTGCTTGGATGCATTTTTACATTAAAAAAATGGTGTTAAGTGCCTTTGCCACCTCAACAATGCTATCCATAATGGTATATATAGAGATATATACTGTAAATATGATATTTGATTGGGTGTTTTATCAAGGTGGTGCCAACAACAATGATGATATTAATAGAGCCCACATTACTTGTATCTCCCACTGGAAATAACAGCAAATTGCTTCTGCTAACATCATTGCCTCCATATTTTCCACATTCAGATTTTCCAGATTCCAATGTGCTTTTTACTCTGAATGGTTTCAATGGAAATACTTTGTACTGAGGAAACGGTTCCTGTCCATGGTGTTTTCTCTGGATTATCCAAAACAACAGGGACAACTCCTGATCTATCAGAGTTATATATTGAGACAGGTTGAATGCTTAGGTCAGCTCAAGCAGAACTAACGCTGCTGCACAGAATCCATCAGGACATCATTAGTAACTTTGAGAATGGCAGTTTGAGTGCTGTGATGCTTATTAAAACCAGACTTTAAAAAAACAAAAAAGAAAGAAAACCATGTGAGCAGCAATCAATCAATAACATTATTCATAACACTTTAATATATATGACACCTTTCCGAGACACCTCAGTGGTTTTGTTTTCCAAAAGAAAATTATGAGCATGTAATGAGCTTGATAATGATCATTCAGGAAACAATCTCTACTCTTAAGGTGTCTCAGTACTCACCCTTTTTCTTTTTTTTTGGCATTTTGTGTGCTTGAAATTAAAGTTCCATCTGACTTCTTTTTGTGTCAATCTAAGTTCTGTTATCAACACATTCATATTCATGATGTTGTGATGTTATTTTTACTTTGCTTGTTTTTTTCATGATATGACATGACATGCAAAATCTCTGATGCTCAGTATCCCACAGATACTTAATGGTAGCTTGGGACCTGCAGTTTTATACACAGCGGAGATGTGTCTGCTGGTCTATGGGAGCTGTCCATCTGGCTGCCCTGGTGCCCTCCAGGTCAGATGTTGACTCTGCAGCAGGTCCAAATCTGTGATCTTCAAGGGAGACTAAATAAGGCGTTGTGCTGTAATCCTTTCATGCCACATATAATAAAGCTCTGAGGCTGCATACACAATCCTCACACCAGATGGGGCTTAAATAGCTTGCATATCCTGCCACTTTTATCTGGACGTTCTCCAGCATAGCTTTAAGTTAGCCCATGATGTCATGCCTCTCAGTGTTGTGGCCAGACAAACGCTTTTGTTATAAAAAAAAAAAGAAAAAAAAACTGTGTCAACATCTTTGCCCGTGAGAACACGCTGAAACCACAAGAAACGTATCACTTTGACATAAAACAAGTTTTTACAAAGTAGAACAGCTCCCTGGTCCTACTTACAAATCTGCTTAAATTCATTGACTTTGTTCTTTGAGTATCGTAGCGAAGAAACACTGCTGTGCTCGTAAACCAGAACATCTGTGGTAAATTCAATGTTTCTGGCCTATATAATATGGAAAAAATGTACGTAGTTAAATCACTGTGACTGAGAAATATAATGGCTGATGAGTTGGCCTCTCAACAAATTATATTCTCCAGTCTTTATAATGAGGAAAGGGCCTACATGAATAACATAAAGCTAACATAAGACTAAAACTGAAGATTAAAGAACCTCTTCACTGGTTTTACATATCAAAATCTGTTCACTCTGCATCGGAAACTTGACTCACCCTGTGGAGATGTTACAAGGGAGGAGACAAACCACAATTGGTCTGTAGCACCAAAGATAGTGGCTGTATGACACATGTCTAGCCCCTCCCCTGAAACAGTCAATTTTCTGCTTTATAAAAACCAATATAAAGCCAACGGTTTGCTGTGCTGACACAGTTGCACAGTTGAGGTTTATGACAGATAGTAGCAGGATAGAGCAAAAGGAGCCTAAAGTTGTTAGCTAACCGACGGAGATGCCAAGATGGCTGCCACATGGGCAGATTTGCCTGTAGCAAGGACTTTCGTCCAAATACTGTGATGTTGGATACAGCAAATCTATAACAGAAAGTTACAATTTGCAAATGCTGTGTATAAAATGTAAAACGTCAATATTAATTACTAGATAATGGGTTATATCCCAGACGATGAATAACTAAGGGATGGCTGGCCTTGTTACATGAAAAAGAAATTACTATTTCTATCTGGCTTATTTGCAATAACTTGGAGTTTTTCTTGTTTGTTTACCAAATACCTGAAAAGGTGATAATTCAAGCAGCTTTAGGTGCACTTAATATTATGAGATAATTAGCGAATTTTAGCATACTGACATAATGTTACTTTGCATAAAGCACTACCTTTAACTACAACATAGTTCCCCCACTTTTTGTATGTGCAATGTAAACTGAGTGAAATAACCCTCTTGAGGCGATAGAATAGAATAATAGATCCACATAATAACTGAATCTCTTGCACAAATGTAGCATAATGTGTTGTTGAACATTGTTGTTTGCAGTCATGTCTCCGATCTGATGAGGTTAAAAGGTGAAAAGTGGGTTGATCTGACTCTCACAGTATGACGTCAAAAGCAGATCTAATGTTACTCATCACATACTGTGGTCGTGATTATTCCGCCACAGCTTCTCGATGGTTGATGTTTTGCAGATAAACATTCATGCCACTTTGATAGAAAAAAAAATCACCATCAAATGGATAAAGTAAACCATTTTGCTTGAGTGTGTCAACAATATTAGATGAGCTGACCAAAATTATAGAGAAAGTTTCTGTGTTTGATCAAGTCACATTTTGTAAGCAAACAAAGTGAAATATCATATGATGTTTGAGTTATCAATGCCAGAACAACAGATGATGATTTTTCCAGAGCTTCAACTGATTCTATGCAGTGAGAGTTTAGTCTCAGCTCTACAGCATCTACAAGCTTCATAATAATAGTTAATGCAGGCCTGACTTGAACACACTCGGCTCCCATAGGATTTGCATAAAGCCTAATATACCTTACCTGCAGGATGCTAATCAGTGTTTCCAACAACATAGAGAATTTACACACTGGAAACCTAACTAGGTCATAAAGACTATTTGCACATTTCCAGGGATGCATGAGATGTTATTATTAGTAAATTGGTTAATGTTGAACATGCCTGCAGAAACCAGATGCAAATCAAAGAAAGGTCATACGTTATCAGACCCTAAGACGAGCTCACTGTGAAGAAACTGGTTGTCTGCCACAAATCAGCTCCTTTCAATAATCCCATTCAATTTAAATATCAACATGAGTTTTGCAGATGTGAGTAACACCATACAAAATCAGAAAATTAACTAGTTTCACAGTTGTTGAGTCACACATCAATTCTTGAAGCAAGCAGTGGAGAGAAGAGGGAAAGAGGGATTCCTGCAGAGCATGCTATTCTTCAGCATAGATGCTGCCCTGCAATTAGTTTTTGAGATTTGGCAGCCCCCTTGCCCCCCCTACTTCAACATTAAACCACATAGGACGTGCTGGAAAGATGTGGAGTCCCCGTGGTCAAAGCCTCATCATTAACCTTCTGGAACGGCACCGACTGTCCACTGTTGCTTAGCAATGGACAATCAACTCTCACAAAACAGACACACAAATCAATAGTAGCTGGTGCCTCATTTCAGATGGACCCGCTCCACTTTCCTCCCAAGATGCTCAGTAGCCAAGACGGTTTTTCAATGAGTTGGTTAAAAAGCTAATGAATAAATAAAAGTGTAACACTGAGTGCAAGGGTTGAAAAGGGCAAACATTGGTAACCATTTTGGGCCTGCTGATGGCGGTGGCGTGTCCGTGCATGCAATCCATTAGAAAAGGGAGAAAAGAAAAAGAGGAAAAAGTAAAGAAAAGAGTGACTCGTAACTGGTGTATTCTCAGAAATAACTTGTTTGTGTGTGTCTAGTTTCAGCATCAGCATCTGGCGTGTCTCTCAGATGTACCCAGGGTTAACCAGACTGGTGAAAGCACCAAACCTCCAGCCCAAGAGTTTGTAAACTATCCCAACCACACGTGTGGAGCTGGGTATCTGCTGCTGAAATGTCGGCCCTGTCATGTGCTAAGCCCTGGGGTGATAGCATAATTAAAAGGGCCTTGATGAACACATGACATTGGTTCAAAATATTGTCCACAAATCCGCTAGAAAAATAAACAGAGTGAACGAAGATCAGCGTCTTTGCTTTGCATGTCACTCGTGTTAGCTCCTTGCTGAAGGAGCCGGCTGTGAGCAGTATGGGATGTGGGGCTCCCAGGGACCTCTGCTGCATGACATATGTGTTCCATTACGGTTCATTTTCAAACATTTCTTCAGGACTTGTGGCTTCACAGTCTGCTTGAGAAGGAGGATTAGGCCCTCCTGAAATTGATTTATTTCTGCGCCCTAACTGTTTATTAAATATAATTGACCATCAAAGTTGTCACAGAGAGGAGGGAAAAAAGGAGCTGCTGCATGCACCGCAAAAAAGGGGAGCTTTCTTTGAAAAGCTATTTATCTCAAGAATGTCTCAGTTAGAGGCTGGACTTGTAGGCAGAAAATAGGTCATATTTCAACCACTAATACTACCACACTTGGTGGCTGCAGGATTAATTAGAGCCAAAGTCATAATAAATATGATAAGTTGTCTGGAGTGAAATAGTAGGCTTATACACTGTTTGAAAAATGGGTTCTCTAAAATAAGTCTCCTTTAATATTCACTGTGAAGGTTTCCAGTGTATGTTGCATTATGGTAATACCTATTCATCTTAAATATGATAAGAGACTGACCAGATTTCAATGTTTATCATCAGATATCAGTCAGAAAATCTCAGACTGGAGTTGACCATTTTACTTAACAATGGCGACTGGACTTGAGGCAGTAACAGATGCAGACTGACTGACATCAGCTCTATCAGCACTCAGAGCGTGTCACTGCCCTGGTGGTCTGATTGCCATTATCTGTGTCTTAAACAGACATGTGTCTGGTGTCTTTTAAATGCCACACAGATACCAGACACTCTACGAAAGGCCAAATGACTTTTTTTTCCCATTTTGTGTTGTAAGCTGGCATTTTATTGACAATCACTTTATTTCTTAAGGGCAAAAACTTGAAAATCAACAGTTCTTATTGCTGATATTTTTCCCATCGCATCACAGATCTGTCGAAGTAACTTATCTAAATAAGTTGCTGTTCACTAAATGCGGGCTTTGTCCTGTGGTGCCAATGGCTGATGAAAGTCAAGCTGTTAACTTTGTTGACATGTTCATGTGATGTTTCAAATGACAAAACAAGACAAGTGAAATAAGGTTTCATACGGTAACTGATAAGCCGTTCCTGTCAACTTGCAGGGACATGGAGCAGGGCTAAATAAATCTGAAACTTTGTCAGCACAGAGAGTGAGAGAGAGTAAGTGTTAGCACTAATGCTACCACTGTGTCAGCTACTGCCAGTAAGCTAAAAAGCAACACAAAGGAATAACTGTGCTTACCATTTGGATACCTCTGACACATTTTGGTGCACAACAATCAGTGAAACTTCAACAAACTCTCTCTGTTTCTTTGCTGTGTCCTATAATGCTAACCATCTTCATATGTCCTGTCAACCTAGTGAAAGCAGTGGTGGTGGGCGGGACACAAGGCATGACCCAGAATTTTATCGCGATTAAAGGTAGAGTATGAAGGTTTTTGCTCAAAAATAAACAATAGACTTATACAAATGAAATCCAACTTAATCATCACCTGTGGGCTTGGAGTCCTGTGTGGTGCTGACTATGTCTGCAGGCCCCCCCCCCCTGCTTGTATTTTGGTCTTTTGCTATGTTTTGTTGTGTACAAGGATGTTTCTGGGTGGAGAGTTGCTGTTTTCTCTCCAGCCAACGACAGAGCTCAGGTGAAGTTACGTGCAGGACGATTAGGAGGGCTGCTAGTACCGCTAGCTGTACCAGATGCTAGCGAGTGCTAGTGGCGGATGCTATCCGCTATGGCTAACACCCGCTAGCTCGACACTAACTTCTGCTAGTGGCTAGCTCGGCACAACGGCCCTCCTACTCGTTGCAGCATAACACTTGAGGCTCCTATTACCGGTGATGGCTGGGTATTGGTCAGTGGCTCCAGCACTTCACTTGGACCGTATTTCCTTTTCACCGTTGAGCCAAGAGGAGGGGCCTAGTTTGAATGTTTTGTTTATAAACTGCAACGGACAAACCTCCAGACTCTACCTTTTATGTGGTGTAGATGTGCTTTCAACACCCCTTTTTTTTTTTTAAACTTTATAGCCTATATGGGAAAAGTTACACAGAATATAAGTCTTGGAAAGTTACAAAGCTTCAGTTACAAAGAAAAATACTGTTTACAGGCTAACCGGGTGTTAAATTTAGCTTATTATTTGCTGTTCTGTCAGTGCTACGCTGTAACATGAGGCCTTTTTTTCAGATTCCCTATCACAACATGCCTTGAAAAAACAGAAAGATAAAGTTAATAACAACACTTGTATTGTGTTACACCAGGAGATGCAAGAAAGTAAACTTCTTTTTTATTACTTTAGAAAGAAGCCCTTGCTTTCTCCTCAGCATGTCCCTATCTATTAATTGAAGCATGCAGTGCAGCTGAGAAATGAAGGTACGAAGCGAGACTATCTTTAAATGGCTTTGCTCCATTAGCAATACCTCCCCGACTCAGAGCTAAGGTTGCTTAGATGTTAGGCTGTTTTGGGGAGGAGGGAGGGGTGTGTCTGATTGATGAGAGCTAATGTGCCTTTGGGTCACATTAAGAGGAATTGAGTAGAGTTACAGAAAAGCAACGCTGTTTAGCTAACACAGGTACTGTGAACCAGAAATAGCAGCAGTGAAAGTGATGAATTGGGCATTACTTTTTTTTTGATGTTGCTGCAGTGTCCATTTAACCATGGCTCCTTCTTTAAGGTATTGATTTCTGTAAGTAGAGAAACAGAGTTTCAGCATACGTATTGTGTATATCAGAGCACCTCTATGCGATTGAGGCTGGCAAGACTGCAACTAAAGCAAGTCGGAAAAAAAAGGTTCTGGCCTGTTTTTCATTGGTGCCGTGGGTTGAATTGTTACTGGCGTCCGTGACAAGTGGTGACTGCAAAGACCGAGTTAAGGTAAAGGCAGGCCGCTCTTTGAAAGCTCTTTCCCCTCATTTTCCACTCCTCCTTCAATTTTCACCCTGTCTCATACTTTGGCTGAACCATGCTGAGTGTCTTGTGCCATCTAGGGTGACAGGAGAATAGATAGGGTGTCCATGGCTTTGAGTAACACGGTCTCTTTGGTCTTAATTATGTGCCTGCAGGACACACGACCAAGGGGGACGGATGGCATATCAATTCAGTTCATCTCTCGGCTGCTCTGATGTGGTCAAAATGAACTGGTACTCCTCTAAATAAGTCAGTCAGACAGACAGAGGAGAATCAGTGTGATATATCCTTATCCATCATCATCAAATAAGTTAACTTTTTGTGTCTTTTTAGTTGACAGAATCCACTCTTAGCGATGACACGGTAGCAAACTGAAGCTGTAATGATCTGTGTCATTGATGAAAGCTCGCCACATAACTGAGCTGCAAGTGATTTCTCAGAACACTGATTCTCAATCATTTCCAACATCTGGAACAACTATGGAATACATAAACAAGGAGCTGGGGTAGAAGTTGGGGTTGGGTGCCATCATGACAGGGAATTCAAAGGGGGAACAGGGCAGTTAGAGACAAAGCTAGTTGAGAGTTTACAAGAGGGAATGTAAACAGGGCTGATAGATGGGTCAGTAAAGTTCTCTGTTGTCCTGAAGAGGTCTGGTCAAGAGCTGCAGGACCCCCACTAACAGGCCTAGATTATGTGGAAATGGGATCTGTGCTCTGAGGAGAGCATTCTTCTGCTCGTGCTGCGCTCTTACAGTGTATCAAAGTCACATCTGAAGCTTCCCCTGTTGGTTTTCTTCCCCGACGTTCTGACCTTCTGCCTCGCGTGCTGCTGAGTTTGTAGATGATGTACAAGCAATGTTCAAACAAAGCATTCCTCTTTGCAAAGCTTATTTCAAAGCTCACCTCACTTAGCCCTGCTGAGGGCAATCTTCCAGGGGACTTAAGTCAAATAACGCAGTGGAGAGACATTTGAGCCTGTTGCCAAGTTGGAAATGATGGATGGGAACATGCAATGACAAAAGGGATGAATAAAATGATGTGATATATAAAATAACTATGGTGCTTCAAAGAGAACCATCACATACGGATAGAGCACAAGGAAATCAAACAAATTCACAGGTGCTGATCATTTGGGGAAATTTTACAAGAGAAGAAAATACAAAGAAAATACACACTTAAATTCACGTCCAAACATAAAGAGGTGAATAAAACGATCTATCAACACTTCTGTTTATGTACACCTGGTTCTGCAGTTTCAGACCAGACATCCAAGATAAAACTGCCATTAAATTAGGAACATTCATTGTTACCAGATGAAGTATCCTAATGGATTTTGTGTCTCAACATATACATGCAATTTGTTATATTTGTTATAACCTTACTGTTCTGGCACCACCATCATTTAAGGATTTTGACCCAATAGGCTACTCAAAAACTTCCTGATATACCCATCAGCCTCAGCTAACCTTCAAAGGAAAAAGAAGCACTCAATCAAGTCATTTTCATGACCAAACTATTTGCAGCTTTTGCTGTTGCTACATATCTCGCATTAGCATTAATGGCTGTTTGCTTAACAATCCAGAACCAATATACGTTCAGCATGAAATTTATTCACTGACTACTTAGTTTCCAACAGTGGAAAGCCACAGCAGTGTTAACTCATCTCCGTCATGTCTTTTTCTTCTACCCTAGTTTGAGTGCTAAACAAACCTGTCCTGTCTCATCACCATGTGATAGGACTGCAGCCTCTAATCTGCCCTATAAAAATGTAGTGCAACTCAGAGGGCATACCATAACCTCTAATATTATGAAGCTGTTGTCAAGCTAAAATTCCCACCACCTGCTCCTACAAAGAAACCATATTCTGTGGCAGAAAAAGCCCAGAGAGAGAACTTGGTAAACAGTCCTGTTACCTGTTAGACATCATTTTAACATTAGTATGGGAATAAGTCTAATAGCTTGCTGACATTAGCTCAAAGCACCACTGTGCCTTAGCACAGCCTCATACAGTTGTTAGCAAACTCTTTTGTTACAATTTAATGCATGTGCAATTTTCTGAGATACAGGACTCTGCTAAATCCCATCTTGAATGTTTTTTTTTTTCCCAACTTGAAAGAGACCTCCTCTCTAACCAAACGACCTCACATTAGAACTTGAATTGAGGGAGATACATATTTATATCCTTGAGCTCTTGGTCCTATTTACATACCCTGGAGATGAGCTTTCATGTCAAAAGCTAATTTCCCTTCTAGATCTAAATCAGTTCACAGGGTAATGTAAAATCTAACCCTCAGGGTGACATATTAAACATCAAGCTCAAGAGAAAACAGCATGCTGGAGAGTTTTTTGGGTTTTTTTTATGTGGCTGCTTCCTATTATCGCATGTCTTTATCATAGCAGGGTTTTTTGAGAAACATCAACACTCTCTTGTTCCCAGGCCAGAAAATCAAATGGCTTATCTGTGTGCTGGCTGCATGCTATCCACACACACAGATGCAGGGATGCATGCGGGACAACTGAGGCACGTCTGCTCCTGCCATCTGAGTGCTGCTTGTCAGGTAGGAGAGATCTGGGAAACAAGAAGCCATCAGTCAGGTCCTGACCTGTCTAATGAGACATTTCTGCTCCAGAGAAGTGTCACTGATATGAATGATGAATAATGTTCAGTGTCACTGCCCTATTTCATAGGCCTTGTCATAATATAAAATGTGGGCCAGAAGAGATTGGAAGTGTTTCCTGTAGACTTCACTGTGTGTAACCAAAGATTACCCGCTGAACATTATAGACATTTATGATAAAGCTCTGGTGGTGAACCACAGCAGAAATGTGTCTTCCTGCTGATTACATGGCCTTTAGAATGTAATAGCAATTTACCATTTGCATATAAAATCCTGGCAATCCTTGTATTATATCTCATACTGTGCTCAGAGCCATTCTGAAGCAGAACTCACATATGTGGTCGCTTTTCAAATAACTCCTGATTGTTTTTTGTTGTTGTTTTTTTTTTTTTTTTTTTTTTTGGTCAATACTTTGAACGAACAATGCTCTCAAAAAATTAGAAACCAGACAAAGAAAACCAAGCCTGTTATCTATGAGACAAAACCTGGAGCTGCTCCACACACACAAGAAAACAGGGAGTGTTTGTTTGAATTTTGACTTCAAACCCAGCTGCACTTTCTTACAGTGATAACACTCATGGAAAAGGATGTGTTTGCTTCCTTGCAAAATTACAGAGGCTACTACTTCTCTCTCCACAACGCGCTCACCCCCTTCATCAAGCATCGACAACCATCAACAGGGTCTTGTTTTTTGTTTTGTTTTTTTTTTCAGAAAATAGACTCAGTTGTCCAAGGTGATGAATACAACAGGAACAGATTGCTCTCAAGTTTTATTTCTGTTTTCACTGCACACCACAGCTCTGTTGTGTGAGATTCAAAAAACAAGTATGATTTTCTTTCATCTCCCATCTTTTGGTGTGTTACCATTTGCTTATTAGCAAAAAACACAAACAATGACAATAACAGGTATTTGGTAACAAATCAGTCCACTTCTAATAGATGCTTCACTCAAAACCATACATTTTATTCAAACAGTATCATTATAGAATGAATTCAAGGCTTAATCAAAGCAGCTTGGATTCATTATCTTGGAAACATGAATATAAAGATGTTATTTCACAGGATAATTCCCATTAAAAAATGACCTGGTGGTGGTTTTAGATGAAAAGGCATGGGATCAATGGAGTCATTCATCCTCTGTGGACCTTTAGTATCTGTCAAGGCAAACAGTGAAACAGCTATTGATATTTTTTAGTCTGGATGAATGTGATGGACATATTCATTGACTGAAGCTGGCAAACCTGTTTTAGACATGCCATGATTATGAATGTACTATATGACACAGACAGATATCAGAGCATGAAGACAAGACACATCCTCAACATGGTATTTTTGAACAGATTCTCTCTTGGTCACTTTAAGTTAAACTCTTCATTTCTCTATTTCTGACCTTCCCCACCTAGTCCCCTTTAAAATCCATAACACTCACAGTATGTAGCTTACATCATAAATGCAAACAATCTCCTGTGTCAGAAGAGAGGAAGCATGGAGAGATGGGAACCAGATGTGGCAAGAGTTGAAGACTTTGGTCGGCGAAGCGGTTGACGACAGCACTGAAACTGGGCGTAAGCCATATACACTGACATACTGTATGCTGCTGATAGTAGCAGCAGCAGAATGAGTCAGTATCACAGCTTCTACTATTACGGTATCCAATCTTGTCCTTCAGTGACAGCGGGAATAATGTATTAGTCTGTTCAGTGTGTATGAGCACAGTCGTGTTACACCTCCCCACCCACACACGCATAAAATGTAGAAACAAAAGCCACTGTGGACTTTCTGTGTTAAAAATAGACACATGGATATCATGGCTGTTTTTGATCACTGTCTTGATTTGAAGAAAGCTACTCATGATCAACACCCTGAAGGAGTAATCTCTAGCAGATGTCCTCTAATGCCTTGTCCAAATGTGTTTCATTTGACTCTTCGACAGAGCTAAAATAAAACATCTATTGAAAAGGGTGGACTCGAAGCTGTCTTTTCTTTTATGGGGCAGGTTTTTCCTTCTTCTTCTTTTTTTTTGAAGTACCTAGCCTTGATCAGACCTCAATCCTCCTTCCTCTTCAGTCTGAGGAGTGAAGTCATTTCTCTCTGCAAAGTCAAGGGCTTTGAGCCAGGAGGGTGTAGCGAGAGGAATCACATCTTAGGAAAATCTTGATGTTAAATGTATGAGTTAACTCCACTTCTTGTTTTTGTAACATTTGCTTTAACATCTTCTTCTTTTAGGCGGTTGGAGCATTTTCCTCACCACTAGTGGCACTATGAAGCAACGTTTTCATGACAGGCTCTCTGTTTTGCTTGCATCGTGCCTGCGGGTAAAGCCAACACATTTCCGCCAAGAGGTTCACATTGTTCCACTGACCCGCACTTGTTGACAGTAACACACAATGAGACACAGTGAAGTGTAGACAAACGCACAGAAGAGGCAAGTAAACATGGATGTAAACAATGCAGGAATTATAATCAACACTGATAGGATTTGTTGAGTGGTGATCGTGTGATTGCACTAACATGGCATGCATGTGCAATAAACCTACCCAGCATGCACTGGATTAGATTCATTGACCCAAACCTCACTTTATGTCTTGCTACTGGCTGACATTCTGTATATCTTAAGTTCACTGAATTTGGAAAGACCACATTTGGATTCAGTGTTTGAAAGACACGGAATAAGCTGCAGACAACTTAAAGAACGGATAGACTTATTTGAGAAACAAGAATTTAAACCCTCCTGTCACAGAAGGTAATTCTTTTAAGTGATGAGGCTTTTTTCCAAGTGGATGAATGGGTGCATTTTAATCTTGACATTTCATTGTTTGTTATTTAAATTGTATTGGTATTTTTTTTTTTTTTTAACTCTCTGTTCATGAGTAAACAAGACTCTGAAATCGCAGAGGAATAAAAGTGTAATTTAGCTAAATTTGAGTTTGTTTTCTGTATTTCACAGTTTACACTGTGTACATTTTTATCAAGTGTTAATATACTTCACACTTTATTATGAAACTCAAAATGAGACTGTTAAACCAACAGATAAGTTTCTCAATAGCCTGAATGTTCATTCATTATAATAAACACTATAAACTGGTGAGCCATTTTAATCTGAGAATGAGTTTGTGTTCACTCTGAAATGACTCAGTCATGATGCATGAACTGTCAATAACTCACGATTTGTCAGGTTTGCCTTGACAATAGCTCCAGATGAATTCGAGCAGAAGCTATGGATAATTCACTTATCCATGTACAAGGAACTGGGCTCACGTCTGCATGTTAGAGTTGCTTTGATCTCTTTTGAGCAGGGCATCAAAAATGAACCAACCTCCCTTTTAAGTGTGAAACTTCGTGGGCCAGATGCTGAGGGTGTTGACACTGCCCAGGCAGTTTTACCGGTGCAAGGTGATGTGATCCCCTTGGGCTTAACACCAGAACAACTCTGCTTCCTGTGTCAGCTCCTCAGCATCTGTTCCTGTTTAGCATCAACACTTGTGGGCTTCCATCAGCCATATCTGACTCTTGGCTACATGTACAGCTCTTGACTCACCATTTTGATCACATTTCAGCTTCCAATCAAGTCAAAAACTAGTGAGGATTAAAGGGCGTTAGCACAGTGGGGGCAGAGGGTGCGACCACCCCTGGGTCTGCACTCAGCAGGGGGCCTTACTCAGCTACTTCTTGGTCAGACCATGAGAGCAGATGTCTGTGCCTATCTGACTGACACTGATTGAGTGATGAAGTTACTGTACCTGAAGCACTGAGTGGTGAGCTTATGTGAGAAAATACAAATCAGACACAAACTGTAATGAGCCATGAGAGTAAAAAGTATCATGTACGCATGCTCTTCTTTTTCCTTCCCATTTTGATCAATGATGATGGAGGAACAGTTAATCAGTTTAAAATTAAATTCAGCACCATAGCCTGAGAGAGTGGCATGGGGGATGATGTGTTTTTGTGGGTTAGCGTCACAATGGCCTCCTAAAAAAAAATCAGCTTAATTAGCTAAATCAAACTGCGGCAAAACAAAAGTTTATGATAGTTGCATGTTTTGTTGATGAGGATAATCTTTACACATAAACCCCACTTTTATGATTTTTGAAGCCTAAATTGCCAAAACTGAAAAAAAATAAATGGGCTGCACACAAACTACATCATGGTTTTCTGTCTTAATAAACATGAAAATGCCTTTAGCTTGTGTTAAGCGCAGATTTTATTTCAGTAACAAACCCAGACAAGGGAAATGGAAGTGCTAATATGCTAACTAATTTCCTGGTTTTAGCACTCATTCCTGCAGCCTTCCACAGGCTAATGATGAGGATATAGCAGCAACCAAAGCACAGCGGGATGCAGATGTGGTTTAAAGGTTTCAAAAGAGACCTTGATAGTTCATTAACTCTTTTGGATCATTTTGGTCTCTGGTGGCTGGTGGAAAAGACAAATGGTCTGTGCTGAACCGCAGCAGACTGAGCAGAGGGGACAGTTTGTGAATGAGACATGTTTACACCTTGTGCTGAGAGTAAGTAAAGGTGTTACTTGAGTTCAGGAATGAGATTCTTTTTTTTTTCTGTTTTGACTGCAGCAATACTCAGTCTGACAAGTTGCAATGCAAGATCATACTTGTGCATTGTTTTAAGAGCTCTTAACCATAATAGACTATAACTCTGCTGCCCTTTGCTCTGGCACAATACTCAAATTGTCAAGACAGATGCTGCTTTTGTCCTCTCCTGCGTCAACCCAGTAGAACACTAATGCAAAGTGTCTTTCTGTTATTTTGTGGTTGCGTGTGGAAATGTCATTCTGTATTCTGTTGCACTCTGGGTCAGTTACGCACCAGGAGTATAACGACAACTGAAATGACCTGAAAAACTGCAGAGAGGTACTGACCATGGCCCCAAAATGTCTCTTTGGGTTAGTCTGACCTGACACGTCTCACTGCAGGTCATGGTGCTGATGAGTCGGAGCAGCAGGAGCAGAAAAGAGCCGGAGAGATTGGTTCCAAAATTCCTCTGTCCTTGACTTTGGGGACTCTGTCAGCGTTGATTCATTCTGTCAAGCTAACTTGTCTAATCTCCAAAGGACGACTACGCTGCTGTTCTTTCTCAGATGCCACCTGGCCCGTGTCCTTGCTGACTCTATGACCTATGGCTCAGACTGCCACTGGGAAGAGGACGCAGGCCGCTGGGTTCAGAACATACAGTATTTGGTAATATAATAAGCTGTCTTAGTTGAGTTGGCCTTAATCTTTGCTAACATGTATTTCATATATGAATGCAAATTTGAGAAAAACAAGCATTCTTCATGAGCTGAGCGGCCGCATTTACTAAAAACCCTTTGTAGGGCTTATACAGTGAGAGGCTTAATCAAAGAAGATTTGCTGCTGTTACTTCACCGAGGCTTGTACATGAACATCCAGGTCAAAGTCGGTTCTTCCATCAGGGTCCAGCCACCTGGGCTGAGGCGCTCTCATGAGAGCAGAGATTGGACAGAGTAAAGACAGCTAAATTAGACCCTGCAGATAGCGGTGGAGGGACTTTCCTTTCAGAATCAGCAGGGAAATGAGGAGTCAGAGAATCAGATGGAGTAGATTTGCGGTGCAGAAGCCAGTGTGGCTGGGGAAAATGTGCCTCTGATGATAATGAGTCTAACAGGGCATCCACTACACCCTCGCCTCCGCTCTGCTTCCTCAGAATGTTGCAGCAGGGGTATTGACTACGGCAGGCGGTAACCAAAGCTATATCCTTCAGGAGTCATGTTGTCGCTGGTACTTGTGCTGCAAATACTCCTGTCCCTGGGGCGTCAAGACGTCTTTTTGCATCACTCTTAGTCAAACAGCATGGGACTGACACCATCCAGGCATTGTTTACACTTGTGCGAGTCTCCTATCAGATGCAGGAGGGGGAAAGAAGAGAAGACACACTGTAAAGTGGAGCTTATCAGCAAATGTTCTGTGATTGTGACAGAGCTTGTCCCCCCCCCCCCCCCCCCTATCCAGAAAGCTCTCAAAATAAACAACTACTGGCCTAAAAGCATTCTCCCTGACATCCCAGACATCACACGGCACAGCCCAGGAGAAGTCCACAAACCACTAAATTACATACCTAATATTCCCTCCGCTGGACTGTTGAATGTGTCGTAAATGAAAAATCAGCAAAATGTTTGAGAGTCTGAGACAAGCAGGCACCAAATAATTGAACGTCGTGACTCAATTAAACGTCTAAAGTCATGTCAGTGTAGGTTAGCAGCCGAGGAGCAAACTTTGAACATAACAGGCAACATCTGGACAGGCCGCTTTTTCTTGTTAACATGGATTCTCCGCACAGGTCTCGACTTCGTGTTGTTATTTACAAGTTGGTCAAAGTAACAACAAGTATTGCACAAGCCAGCATGAGAGCACGAGCCCCATAATTGCCAAACCGCTGGAAGAGGAAATGTAATCATATACAGAATACAAATTATGGCCCAATAAAGATTAGGTAACAGCATGAACAAATTAAAGTGCTGTGAAAACGGAAGGATTAGCGCAATTACACTCATTACACAACATCCATCTCTCTGACCTGAGTCTGGGCTGAAAAACAGAGAGAACAGGAAGGCGGAATCCATAAAAGTGGAGGAGGAGGCAGAGTGAAGGATTGCGAGGAATGCTGGAATCTCTTAATGCACACATCCAGTTTGGAGACGGAAAACGGCAACATGTCTGAACAGCAGTTGGAGGAGTCATAAGTGGAGGTAAAGACACAGTCGCCGCAAAACTCCCTCTCGCTGCGGGGCTGCAATAAAAACGATAGTAGTAGTAATACACACCTACCGCACAAACACACACACATACACACAATTGAGGAATGTCAAGTGAGAAGACATTGTTTTTGAAAAGGGAAACATCCGCTTCATGAGTCAAATTGGAGTCAACAAACACGCTCCTCAATCTTATCTGGGCCAGGTTACTTGACAAGCATCCTCTCAGATGATGATGAAGAAGAGGCTCGGAAAAATAAAGGCCTCTGTTGGCGTCGAGCCAGCCATTTGTTGTTTCTTCAAATTAAAATCAGTTCTGCACAGTTAAACAACAGGGAAACCTTCCCCGTCAGCAACAGTAATGACTGAACATTATCTTCTATTTACTTTTGCAACTTCTGAATGTTAATTGCACCACCGGCTTCGTGGCCATCCATGCGAGTCGCAGCTTCAAAACAGCCAAATTACGAGCAAACTCTTCTGCAACTTCACTGATAGATCATCTTTGCTTTTTGGGAAGGCGCTGACGATGCTAATGACGGAGTGATGACGATTGCAGGTATGATGATAATTAGGCTGTAAGAGGTGGTGACGGTGTCAGTGGTGGCGATTACAAGTGCTGATTGGGATAATGAGGATGATAATGATGATAACAACTATTACAACAATTAGCTTAAAGGGGAAAGACAGAGACAGACACAAGGATCAGTGTTTGGTATGACCTCATCTCATTAACGTCTCGTTAGGGAATATTAAGCTTTTTCGCACTTATGTCAGGGCAATTATTTTGAAAGGTTACGCACACATAATGAACTTAGACAGATACAAGAGACTACTGTGAGACAGAACAAGAAAGAAATCATAAAGTCACCTCATGATTTGCTGGATTTTTTTTCATGATTTCCTGTTATTTTAGTGCCTTTGCAGAGAGATCAGCTGTTTGTGCCAAAATAAAAGAGCTGGCTTTGAACACGTGCGATGAACAGGCACATTCGTTTCTCTGTGAATATTCTGCTGCTGCTTTTAATCAGCACAATTCCTCCCACAACCTTTTCATTCCTCTCTGTCTAACTGTCCTCTCTTTGTGTGACTCAGTGAGATGACGAACCAAAGTCAAAGTTAAAGGCAAACAGCAATGAACACAGAGACAGAAAAAAAAAAAAAAAAAAACCCTGAATGCTCTGCTGAATCGCTGGAGCAAGAAGACGGCGGGAGCTGGTTTTTATGTTTTAACCCTCTTACGAGCTGCGGTGTTTTAGCTCACGCACATCCTTCAGAAGTTCAAGGGGAGAAAAAGTGAAAGGAAATCTGAACACCTGACCCTCTTAAAGGATACGCCTCAACTGGCCTTTTGTAATGGCTCCGCTTGACAGACACCAGGTGCAGAAAGAAAAATTCTTTGGGGGGGTGAAACTCGGCCAGATTTTAATGGCTCTAAGATGGGTTTCACATTAAAGACAGCATCGCACAATATCAGACATTCGGAGGAACGTTTTCAAACATGGTATCTGCAGTAATAGAGCCCCCTAGATTACTGTTCCCCGGAAAATGGCTTCCTGCATTCACTGATATTGTTAACCAACGCTTAACCACATACCAGTAGAGGCCGGTTTCAAAAGTGAGACACTGCCCATAGCCTTAAAGATGAACTATGCAAGATTTGCATCTTAATTAAACAGCTTCAGAGTAATTGTGATAGTTAAATGACTTGTTACAGGGAGAATGGAGGCTCCCTGCCTTCGTCTCTTAGCCGAAAACCAACGTTGCGAGATCAGCGCCTCCGACCCAGTGTCCTAGATCTCATCTTGCGAGAAACATGGACTGACTTACAGAACTACAACACAAACACGCCCAGTAAACCGTAATCTCTTGTTAACGTTAAAAACAAGGGAGGACGGTTAGCGGTGAGCTTTTCCGACAGTGACAATACGCACACTTGCACAAAGCTCTGTAGAGCAAAAAGTGACCAAAACAGCAAAAAAGCAACCAGACTTGCATAGTTCCCTATAAGGCTTGAATTTGTGGGGGCGTCCCACTTTGAGTGACAGGTGGGTGAGTTTATGCTTGCCAGGCTACATCTATCTTTATTTACAGTCTGTGGTCGACAGTCTGGACATTTGATAACCGCAGCCAATGTCAGCTAGCCACCTATCCTTTGTAACAACGTGGGACGAACACAGCACTGGATGTGTGGGAGGTGGTGATGACTCAGATGAAATAACTCAAGTGAAAAAATAACATGTAGTTGGAATCTATACTTGCACCTGCATTCACTCAAGAAAGCCCGGCTCTCTAGTTTCTCCTTTTTGAGTAGAAACTAGTTAGTACAGCGGACCCTTCCTAGTGGGAAATAAAGTGAGTTGTTGTGAAGAGTGGGAGGGAGAGGCATGAGAGGAGTCTGTGAGAGAGTGAGGACGAACAGGAATCAGGTGCAAACTCTCTTTCCTGGGATGAAGGACGTGGCAGAAGACAGACTGCATTCACTGCATGAATGAAAGAACAGTCATCTTCAGTTCATAATAATAATAATGATGTGGTGACCCTGTATGGTTGCAGTTCTGTTTAGTGGAGGCAGGTCTCCAGTCTCACTGAAAATAAACAAGATGGCATAGTGCCAGTCAGAGCGCTCTCTGGTGATTGGTGGAGCACATGGGGAGGTGAAAGTTTGGTTGCTGATCTTCTCTATTCACTGACTTACCACACCAAGCTGTGTATACCAAGTGTTACAAGAGGTAAACATTACACAAGTAGTAAACTTAAACTTGTTTTGGACAAGAAATTCAGCTTTTTAACGAATATATTAAATAAAGTCGAGACAGAATGTGAAAAACATGACTGTACAATGAGGCGGAATAAAAGTAGACAAAAAAAATGGACCATCAGTCTCATGTATGTCGTGATGTCACCCATCAGGTAACCCCAACATTTGTCTTTACAAATGTTTTTGGTTGTAAACACATCTTCAGTCACAAGCAGCTTGGTGAGCTTGTTGAAAGAAAGAAGAAAAACAAAAGAAAACAAAAACAGTACGTGTCTTATTATTGATTATGACATGTTCCACTCAGTAGCACATAACAGAGTGGGAACATGGAGAAATGCCAAAAAAAGGGCCCGAAGCTTAGATACAGTTTTCACCAAGATGCCCAACAGTTTTATCCTCCTTTCAAAGAAAGAACAAAATATGCACAATAAGCTGCATTATCATCATAATTCATATTTTCTTAAGAAAAAAAAAAAAAAGATTCCAACTTTTAATAGTCAGAGGGATTTTCAGCAGTAAACTGACAAAAACCATCTAATACACAACCACTGAAAAGGGAAAAGAAAGACAGGCTCTAATAGGAGATAATGGATTCTGGGTCAACACCTGGTAATCCTTACATCAGTGAAAGGCAAGGCCCTGACATTTTCCAGAAGGTGCCATACAATGTGCCTATAATAAGAAGGTCAACTAAATTTCAAACAGGGGCAGACTGGAACAAAGGAGGCAAACAAACAGTGTATGTGAAACCTTAAGATTTGAAATTGAAAATGAACATATTACTGCTTTTAGTAACAAAGGCGAGGCAGAGAAGAAGGAACAACTTGTGAAATCAAATTGTGTGTTTTCATCCATCCGTGGCAGCGACAGACTCTGATGGAAATTCTGAAGAGATCTTTTAATCATCGGGTTGGTGATTTGAACTCCTAACCAGATAATCTCATTTTGGCAAAGACAGTAAAATGTTCTGCCTCAGCTGCATTTATAGGTTGGCTTGTGTGTTTGCATGTGTGCGCGCTTGCATTTGTGCATGTGTGCAACCGCAGTCATTAAATGAAACGGCACATGCAGTCAGTGTTTCAGATGAGTCCTCTATTTATAGACGTGTGGAGGACATGGTTATGTTGACCCAAAAGAACCTCTCCTTCAGCAGTCTGCCTGCTCTTTGTCCAGAGACAGCAAATTTAGTTTGATTCCTTTATAGGCAAATTGAAAATCCCAGTGTAATGCAGATGCCAAATGAGACTGAACAAGCTTAAAAGCACAGAGAGCTAGTCGCCTCAGCCAGCACGCAGCGTTATTTTCAATCCCCATCCCCAATCTGATCTGGCTGCGATACAGAGGGGAGAGTGAGAGGCCAGAGATGATAGAGGGCTCCTGTGTTCTTACTAAGTCTGGCAACACAATAACGCCCCCTGCTGTCTCACTGACCCCCACCCCCCACCCACCTACCCACACGCACACACACACACATACACGCATAGACACACACATCCTCACATACCACACACCCTGCATCAGCCCCGACCCCCAGCGTGGCTGCTGGCTGTGAGATTCGCTTGGCGTTGGTGAGTGACCTCACGGCTGCAGACGCTCTTCATGTAGACCTATCGCAATAATGAACTCCATCGACCCTTCGACCCCTCCTCCTCCTCCTCCTCCTCCTCCTCCTCCTCGTCCTCCTTTGTAAGAAAAAAAAAACCTTCACCAGAGTCATGCATTCCTCACGGTTTGGCTCTGAGAAAAACCCTCCGAACCACATCTGGTTTTGCTTTGCTGAGATCTCTCCCCACATTCAATTGGGTCTTAAAAATACGGTTTCAAGTAATAAATGGAGGGTTGTGCTGCTTATTTGTACACTGTACGATGAAATGACAAGGGCTGTAATTGGTTACTTCCATAATTGCATTGAAAGTAATTTATGTTGTGCCTTGGGGACGCCAAATGAGATAAACTGAAATGATGATAGCAGTGAAGTAAGTAAACATTTATTGGATCTTCTCTGTGGATCCTGTCATTTCAGCTCCAGGAACATTTGTGCAAGCAAGCACTGATGGAATTGGTTAGGGCGGTGGCATGCGAGAGTGTGTGTGTGTGTGCGCGCGTGTGTGTGTGTGTGTGTGTGACACTCAGTCGTACTATTATTAGAGAGCCACTGGAGGGCAGTGAAAGTACTGCATGTGGCAGGCAACATCATCACTGTTTAAGTGTGTGCATGTAAGCCCAGTAAACAATCAGCAGGGTGTGAAAGAGAGGTCACGCATCATTGGCCTAGAAACACAAACATGGATCTCTGCCTTGTCTGTCCCCCTTGTGTGTCTCTCCTTGGGCTCTCCTTCTCTCTGCTTTCCCCGTGACCCGCTGCTGTGCAAATTTAGGGAAGCTGCTGTTGGTGGAAATATTCAGACTGTGATAGACACATTGTGAAATTGGCTCTCAGCTTTTGTTGTTTTGTGATACAGCAGGTAGAGGCTCAGGCAGTGTATGATATGCAGAAGAAAAAGGGTACAGCGCTTGCAAAGCCCCTGAACACAGTGCTAACGTTATGGCCTGTACAATAATAACAGCTTGTTGCTGATGTTTCTTTGGGGACCAGTTCTTTTGTATGTAAATTAACTGAGACAACTGTAGAAGGAAATAATCCCGCTGCAGTAATAACAACAAAAATGGAGCCACGGAAGCTAAGCAGAAGTATAGTGCACAATGCAACTGCTCAGCTGAATATATCTTTCATCAGGCCTGCATTGTCTCTCCAGACTCTCCAGTGATTGGCAGGCGCACAAAACAGTTTTCGGTAACAGCAGTAATTCAATGAGAAGATGTGAAAACCCACGAGCAGGCTTACAGCTCTACATGCAAAGATTATCTGTTTAACAATGGAGGAATATTACAGAGTGCACCAAATGACCAATTACAATAGCACCGCATTTTGAAATGAAACTCTCAGCTTGAAGGTTGAAAAAGAAATGATAATGTAATAATAAAACCAGATCACATGTTCAGGATCACACTTCCCAAGCGAACAATGAAACCTCCATTGTCTCAAACATTCAAGGCACGTGAGGTGAAATTACATTCAGAGTCAGAGCGTTGCCGCGGCTCAGCAAGCGTTGGGCTGCTTTGTAAACGGCATTCATTCATGTTAGAAACCTTTAAGTTAAAGCTTAAGCCCGTTCTTGTGTCCAGCGCTTCAGAGGGGAAACGTGTCTTCCCTTTCGGCTCAACACAGCTCAGGTCACATGCCGCCAGTTGCGAAAGGTCACACGTGGAGCGACCTCAGCTTTCACGAAAAGCCTCGCTCTGACAGCGGTGGACAGCTGATCAAGTTGACACCATTCTTTTCTCCCCCCCCCCATCCTGCTGTCATTCACCTGTTTATTCACATTACATCAGTGGGCCAGCCCCTGTGGGACTGCATCATAAAGTTGACAGGTAGCATCACTGTTCTCCTCCAGTCTTGGCTAACCTTGTTCATTCCCACCCCAAAACAGTGTTTGCATCGATTTCTCAAAAAACTTAAATGTCCTTCAGAGTTATCTATTTTTTTTTTTTTTTTTTTTGATGGTTAGTGCTATTACAATGCACATCACCCGAGGTCACCCCGTCCAAGCAATGACCTATAAATATGTGAGCGGTGCCATCGAGCAAACAGGGTATTTGAAAAATATTTTTAAAATCAAATAAATAAAAAGTGTGGTTATATAAGCCACATGCAGTGATGCTCTGAGTTCATCATGAAGTTTGGCAGCAGGGCCATCAAGTCAAGTTCTCTGAAGTGGACATTAATGCTCTTGAAGTCGATGGAAGTGACAAACATGCCACATTTCAGAGACTTATGACTGCTCGTATTAATAAGATCCCAATTATGAGAAGGCATCAGTAAGTTTTTTGCTTTTTTTTTTTTTTTTTTTCTTTCCAAACTTTCTCAAAGATAGATTTAGAAACATGGGCTACATGAGTTAGTAGGAAATGAGATAACGGTAGTAACAGTGTTGGTTTCTCTTAAAGTCTGAAACAGAGGAATTACTGTGCTACGTGCATCACGCACAGAACACGTCAAGATCAACAACAACGGATTGACAATGGTGCCAAGAGGATATCTGAGGGCCAATTTGCTGAGGAAAGATCCGGCATCTGAGCAGCTGATCCCCTCAGATAAGAGCCCACAGCTAATTTCCAACTGCTTACAAGAAAATATTCCACAAAGCCCTGCCTCTGTGTTTTTCTTTTTCGTTTTTCTTTTTTTTTCTTCATATTACCATCTTATGTGGGTTAGAGACTGTTCAAGTTTAAAACGAACAGGTTTAATGGCTAAGACAATCTAAAATCCATAGTTAGTCATGGAGGAACACAATGTGAAATCCAACGTGTGGAGAGACGTGTTTACACTCCCACTGCTTCTCGGGGAAGAGAACAGTTGTTTTCCAGATATTGCAATAAATCACACATATTCTAGTAATCCATGCAGTCATAAAACATCTTTTTTTTTGCATCCACACATTCAGGCAAAACCTTACGGTCTGAATATTTTTTATCCAGTATGAATTTATCTGTTGAAGCAAAATGAATTAATAAAGGTAAATAACAGTAGGATGGAATTAAGCAAAAGCTGTGTGTTAAATCACAATATAAAGACTCTAATTTTAACTTCAATATTAAGTTTTTACTGTCTAAGGCAGCCTTGTCCTATGACTTGATTTGTTCTGCCATGGAAGGTAACAACTTAAACAGTAGCTACTTAGCCACAGCAGCATGAGCCACCACATTTTAACTAGACATGCTATAATTTGCAAATCCAGCCGAAATAAAATAGAAGCACATTGGACAGATGTGTCATACTGAGGTTAGACAGAGCCTGCATGTTGTCTCAGATACAAATTAGTGTCTCAAACCCTGTGTAAATTTGATGTAACTCTGGGTCCTCTGGTTTGAGCAGCAGCAGCGAGGTCTTGGCTCACAAAGCAGAGAGGCCGTGGTGGTCAGCTAACACTTCCGTCACTCACATTAGATTTAATTAGCAACAAATTGTAACGAGGGGAAGAAAACGACACAAGCTTCTCAAAACTCTCCTGCAGAATAATCCACTTCTCCATTGTCCACTGGTATGATCAGTGTGTTTCAAACGGTCATTGTTTTCTCAAATGCGGCTAAATTACCCTCCTCAAAGCTTTGCAAAGCTCTGTAGTGTATGTAGCCGTATTTTAGCTGAGCAGTGACAATTGGATCATACTGAGGATATGGATGAAAGGACAAATGGATTACGCTGCAGTAGCACTTTGAGAAGTTTTTTGGGGGATATTTTAAACCTTGCTGTGAAGACTTGTTCTCACAAGTGACATTATGTTTCAAAAGAGCATTGTTTTGCCAAAATGCACTTATTCTGCCCTCTTTGATGCTGCGCGGCTCCATAAGAAGCATGCATTTAGTCATATTTTGGCTGAGCAATTACTGCTGAAATGCACTTTACATACAAATAGAGACAAGTGTGTTTGGAGAAGTTTCCACGGACATTTTAATGATTCCTTCCACTGTGAAAACTTGTAACTGACACTAATAGAGAGCTGAGCTGAAAGCACAACTTCTATTCTAGAAAATAAACAAGAATGAAAGTCAAAATTGCACTGACATGTGTAATAACATAAATCAGTAAAAATCCAGCACTGCTGAGCCGAATGGCAAGTGGTGATTTAAAAAAAAAAAAAAATGAGCTGAATGGATTGTGTTAGTGCCATTAATGGTAAGAATAGATGTATATGCTACTTCCTGAGTGCCTTGACTCAGTGCCTTCACTCTACCCACAGTGCACATCATTAGTTGATGTCACAAATGAGTGGTTCAACACAACACTGACTTTAGTACGAACTCAACAAAGTTACAAAAACAAAGAAACTTTTACCCAGTTAAGGTCTCCTGGCAAAATATTATTATTAACATTTGTCAAACTACACTCCTGCAAACCACATAAAGTGTAAAATCTAGTTAAGAGTCAAAGTACAAACACTAACATTTACTTATTGACCTCATATTTCTACAGGATGTTGATGAATCACAGCTCAAGATTTGGAGCAATTGAAAGGTTGCAGTTTGATTCCCAGCCTCTCTGGTGGAGACCGTCCTCTTCTGAAAAAACAGATCCACTGTAGTAATGGGCTTCATGCACAGCTCCAATACTTCCTTAACTTAAACCAGCTCCTTCATTTCCTGTCTTACATTATTGGACGAACTGATTAATCCAAGTGTTCCCTCAGTCGTCACAACAATGGTCAGACACCCCTGGATTAATCAGTTTGTCCAGTTTGGTTTAAGTTCAGGAAGTAGTGGAGCTGTGCATAAAGCCCATTGTAACAGGAAGTACTGTCAGTATTGGACAAACCGCACCAATGGCCATAAGGTAGGGGTGGATGGACACGTCAGTGACACACAGGATTTGATTCCAATACAATGCTAGTTGTTACCTTGTTTGTCTTCAACAAAATTCACGACACACATCATCATAAGCCATGACAACAAAAAACATAAAAGGTTGAGGAAATACCTAATCCTAACCTTAACTTTTGACGATTTACTGTAGGATACATGGGCAAGATATTTACTCAACACACTCATCTGTGTGTGAGTGTATATTGTTGAAAAATGCTATATGTGGGGGAAAAAATGCTGTATGAAGGTATGTAGAGAGCTATATAAGTGCGGTCCATCAAGTCAGACTGACTTTCAAAGAGGTCAGTGGATATTATAGATTTGGACAAACCTGATGACTGATGGCTGCACAGAGGTTTTCACTGATACCAAAGATCATCAACTATCATCAAGTCTTCATCTCTGAGTTCAAGTTACCCTACTCTAGCTTCCAGTTTTTTTGTTTGTTTGTTTTTTTTACAGCCACAGATCTTTTAAACCTACAGATGGTGAGTGTTTTACACTCAAAAGATGAAGCCGACATATCTCCTATAAGGCAGGATGCTTTAATCCTTGGATAGATTCTCTCACATTAGCTGTGTTCTAGGTCCATAAACATGACTGTTTACACTGACTGTGAGGGAACTACGGTGGATGATGTGTAGTGTCCCCTCACTAGTTTCCATCTTTGAAGTGCCGTGCTTCATCCCCAACAACCCCTTGAGAATATGGTGTTGAAAGAGATGAAAAGAGAGAAATCAAACTAAGTCGAGCTAAACATTTGCAGCATCAGCGTCTCTGCTGTATCAGAAAGTCTGGCGATGGCACAGTACAAATGGATATTCATGGGAAACTGCTATGCCCCAACCATGAAGAAACCCTACTGGTGCCACCAGATGATACTGGTTTACCAATACTCTTTGATCACACACACACACACACACACACACACACACACACACACATGCAAGAGAGATGTTTGAGCTACCCCCTTCATGTTTTATCTCAGGTTGCCTTAAACATGCATCTGCCACACTATCCATCTTCTTTCTTCTTAACCAGCGGCAGCACTGGAGGCTGTCTGTGATAGAAGCACAGAGGCTCAATGGAAGAAAACTGTGAATTTGTATGTGGCTGAGTGGGTGTGTTTGGCTGCATTCAAACCACAGACCTTCCTGCTCAGTTTTGAATCCCTGCTTATATCTGATGTTCTTGGATCAGTGTTTCACTCTATTCTAGGATGCATCTGATACCAATACGAACTGACAGCAACGTCAAAAATGATATCTTTCCAAAAGTTGTCACATATATGTTTGCACTTATACATCTCCTGCTTGTTTTGAACACATTTCTGTGTTGCTGTTACCTTTGACCTTTGATGAACGGAGACGTCGCCTCGGATCAAGGCAGGTATTTCAGTTTGCTGCATCTTGCGATTACAGCCATTTCCTCTGGAGAGCAATAAAGATCACCACTCATCAAATACAACTGCGTTCAAATACAATCTACATGCAGGCAGCATGCCCCCAGCAAGTGATTTGTTACTACCTTTTATGCAAATCAGAACTGCTCATTATTTTCTGGATTTATGTTTCTACATAAATAAATCTGAGGATTTATTGGTGAATTTATTATAATTATATATAAAAAAAGTTTGAAACTCCAGCTGAAAATATAATACTTTAAAACATCACTTTTGAGTGTGTTTATGTTGTATTTGCAAGTTCTCTTGAATTCTTTTATTCACTTAATATTGCTGACAGTGTGATGCATCAGGCGAAAAAAAATCTAAAGAGAGGACGCTTTTTGCTGCACTGTGAATGCATAGTGGCATGCCAGCATGTGCAGGCGTGTGTATGGTGGCACACATTTCAATAACAGAACGTGACTACCCTTTACTTTACGCCCGACAAAGTCCAAGCACAGAAATGTAGGGCACAGCTCTTAGCCCTTTGACAGGCTGAGTTGGTGCACATCAAACCGGCTCTGCTTTGGCACAGTTATTGAGAAAATGTGAGGAGAGTGCTCCTCCCCTATCTTTTAAAGTGTCCAAATTATGATAGAGGAAAAAAAAAAGCCCTCCCAGGCCTGGTCTGATAACGTAAGATTGAATCCTTATTGATTTTGGGTTACTTGAAAGCAAGATATAAAATATCCTGAACTGGGAACGGACTCGAGCAATGCTGAACACAGTGACTGAGATGCTGGATTCCTTCCTCCTCTTGTCACAGCATCCTTCTGTGCCTCAGGCCTCCCATCGCCACGCACCGTGGTGCCGGCAGTTAGTGCGACAGCTGGTCTCCATGCTTGCCTTCACTGCCTGTCCCAGAACACCCAGAGACTCTGGTCTCTCATCAAGTCCTGTGAGCCAATCCGGGCTTTCATCTCCTGATAGCTGACAGCTGATGTGCCTCTACAGATGCTAGTTTAAATCATTCATATTGCTTTTCGCTGCTGAAGAAGCATCATGATTGTGGAAAGCATTGAGATGTGTTTCCCACTTTTTTTTTTTTTTGGTGCAAGTAGGGGAGTTGTGTGGACTGGACCTTACCTAGTTCATTAGTCAGACAGTGGGGGTATTTTCAGAGTGGTGCAGCTGTAATGCAGATATGACACAGCGCTCATAAGCCTGATGAAGCCTTGGCTCATTGCAATAGGCTGGGAGGCTCAGGGAGATTGCCTACTGCAGAGTCATGGGGCTTTGGTAGTTTCCACTTGATTAAGCCCGACTCAATGCGCTCAGCTCTCGCTTTAATTTAAAAACTGCAAGGGGAAAAAATGTAATGAGAAAGTCAAATTCATAGATATGATGTAATTGACTTTGCTGAACATCTAGGAATCCAGAGGAGTTTGATTAGTGGAACCTAATCATAGTTTAATTAGTGGACTTAGACTAGATACAGCTTCGGCAGAAGATCCTGTGGAACAGCGGATCAAGAAAGCGGCAACGGAGAGTGATTGAGATGTCATTTATGTTAACATCTCATCCTGCTGCAGCTCTCCATCTTGTCTTGCCTGATTTGATCTACTTCTCATTCTCCGATTTTTATTCACCATCACATACTCTTTCTTGATTGCAAGCTGCTCCACTAATAGAGTACATTGTGTCTCAAGCTGCTGCTGACAGCCAAAGAAAGCCCTCAGCCTTACTCTTATCTTGTCATTATTTTGCTGCTCCATCTTTACCTCATGCTTGTTATATACCAGCCAGCCTTTGAAGGTCCCTGCAAAGCTTTCTGCAGCATCATCTGCTGCTGCCGTCTGGCTATTACTGTTCTGTCTGTTTTCATCTCCTATTTTCTATCTGCCGATGTTCTCGTGAGAGGAGATAAAAGGAGCCATTTATCACAAGCAGTATTTTTGCTATGTGACAAGTTTACTCTGAATTGGGTTGCATTCACTTGTGGTGTTTGAGCTTAAATAAAGATTACAACTCCGGTCTTATTTTGCAGGTTTTGATTTCCATCAGTCTTGAAAACATGTATTCACTGACTCAAGTACGTGCTCAGACTGGTTGTAAATAAGCTGACAGTTTGCCTAGATCATCAACAATTCATTTGAAACTGTAACTCAAAAATTCGAGCACCTTAAATGTAATCAAACAATGATCGGCCTATTTGGGTGACAATTATCGGACAACGAAGTCTGGCTAACTTTAGCCCCCTATTTGTAACTGCTTGATCATGTGGACTGTCTAGATAGTTTCTATTAAGTGGTGGTGTGCTTGAGTTCTGGCAGTTAAAAACATGCACACTGTCTTTGTCCTCACCTTTGAGGTCTGTTCTTTTGTAAACAGACAGATATAGTTTGAAATGACTGCACAGAGTATGACTTACTTAACCTTTCAAGTTTTTATGTGTCGTCTTCTTTGTACGGTGGCCCTGAAGCTGAACGCAGCTGTGTAAAACAAATTCAGAAAACATTTGACAACACCGCACTGCAGACACAGACAACCAAATACACAAACAAGCTGCAAATACTCACAACAAAACAGAAGTTTCTCCGGGGAGCAGTAAAAAGTGGTGAACATGCCCAGGACACACTTACTGTTGAATGCTTTACAACTTCTAAAGCTAAAACCATGTATGGATGTGTTATAATACATCCACACAAAAGCATGCAACCACACTTCTGTTGGGTTGTGTGTATGTTGTCAAATTGATGAGGACGTTTCTCTGAACTCATATTTTGTCCATTTGCATGTATTTTGTTGACTTTTAGTGTGCAAATGTAATATACAGCTTGTTGCAACACTATCATCAGACAAGAATACCAATACTCTTTCGTGTCCCGTGCCAACATTACATGACCACACTGGTTGTAAACGGATGCAAACAGTAAAAATGTGGCATTCACATTTCTGTTAATCCACCAGGAATGTTGCTTGTATCTGACTGGTTGGAAGATGTCATGTTGATTTGCGCTGCAGCAAAAGTTGAGCACGGTTCAACTGGAGCTCTCTGTGCTGGCATTACCACTGTGCCGACAGACTGGCTCCATTCAAATGAACGACAGCACTGTGTTTTAACACACAGGGCTACTGTTGGTCTGACGGCAGCCCAGGGTGACTGAAACATTCAGTTCTGGATAGAGGTTGGTTAAGGTTATTGTACAATGTAGGATGTTGTTACATGAAAGCTTCCACTTCCACTTGTACATCTTCACTAGTCTGCTTCACACTCTATTTGCCCCAATGGCACAAACTGTTTTGAATGTGCAATATAAAAATTTCAATTGTATATCCTGTGCTGCTTTTTGTGATACCTGGTGGCCAAAACAATGACATTACCACCCAGGTTATGTGTAGTCCTCATGGCCCTATAAAAGTACATCTTACTCTCACCTCCTTTCGTTTTATTATTTTCACATCCAAACTTCAGAAAAACACCTAGATTTCACTGTGTTTCACCGTATTGCATTTTTTCCCTCATCAGATAAGACTAGCAGAGACCTATGGGGATAGACAGAGGGAATGACCTGTGGTAAAGGTCCTTCACTGGATTCCTGCCCAGGATTGTTTTTTGCTGTAACATGGTTATGAAGAGTACGTGCCTGAGACCACTGGGCCACCAGAACTCCCCCTTTGTGTGACATTTTAAATTGTGTAAATGTTGTTATCCACAGGCAGGGGACTGCAAAAGGTCCACAACAGCAAACTCTGCTTCCGATGCTTTAAAAACATATTTATACATGCAAAATAAAAGAATAGTGCAGTCTTCTAATTTACATTTACCCAATGCATTTGCCTCCCTTTCATCCATGATATGACACTGTTAATCTGTGTCACAGCATGAATAGATTTTTTTTTTTTCCTTTGTATTTTTTCTATTATGATTGTACACACGCCATAGATAGCTAATTCCAAGCCCAGTGAGGTGCAACAGTGCGCTGCTGCTACTCAGTTAACAAGGTTATTGATTTTGGAAACCACCCTCTTAGTATGGTTGCTCCTCAGAAAACACACTAATTGCTATTTATTCCTTGCTTTCGATGTGCTACAGTGACTGATAATCCTTAAGAGATCCAGCCGACTACTTAAAACTTGGCACGTCAAACTGAGGGTGGAGGATACATCAAGAGGAAGCAACTGATGAAAAGTCCCAAACTTCAAAAAGCACGTTTTTCTTTCCTTTTTCTTTTCAAACAACAGACCACCTGCCTCTGCTTGAGGAAGAGGAGAATATGGAGCTGCTGTGAAGAGACGAGTCTCCCACCGATAGGAGAGCGCCCCTGTGCCTCTAAGGTTCTCTCTGCTGAATTTGAACAAGCCCGAAAAGTATGTCCCAAATACACAGAGCAACAATCATCTATCCACACACCCCTAACACGAGATCATAAATCTCAAGCCTCTTACTGCTTCTCGAGACAACACCCCAATAGAGTAACATCCTCCCTGGTGCTCCCTCCTCCCCTCACATTAGTCTACCTGTTCGTGCACCATGCGTTATCCTCTATTTACAAAAAAAAAAGATATGAACGTGCTGGCAGTGGCGCTCAGCTAGACAGCGTCTCAACAGCATGGACATTTCATTCAGTAGAGGGACCACCAAAGACGCAGAGAGCGCCTGCAGGCGGTATAATCAAGAATGGGAATGAACTTTCAGGTGATTAATCCATAGGCGCCCTGCTTCCTCCAGATGGCATTTCACCAGGGGATGTGCATTAAAGTCTATGGACCTTGCTGTTTCTGCTGCTGGTCTACCGCTGCCTCCTCTGATGCCGCCAGCGCCAGTCGAGATCCATTCACCCCTTGCCCTAGTGATGTCACCACTGCCCACTCCATCCACACAGATTAATGCCTGTGCACATATGAAGGAGGTTTTGACATTTAAATCAAGCAGTAGGATTATCGAGAGCAGACAGCTGCTACTTAAGATAGACACATATCCATATAAACTACACATGTATTACCGAACACCAATAGTTGGGCTTGAAATCTACGCCTTAAGGAAATGTCCCTACTGTGTGTCATGCTCTTTATATATCCACATTTTCCTTGATACCTGTGATGCCCATACATATGCGGGGATGAAGGGTACCTCTTGATGGAAGGCTTAATAATGAATTGCTTTCGTATGTTGTTTATTTGAGCTGTGTGGCTGCCTGTAAGCAGAGTGGCATTTGTCATGGGAGTCTCCATACGGAACCCGATCATCAGCGCTTTACATGATTTTAAAAAAATTGTTTTCCATCCAGCTGAAATTACAGACAGCTTATCAGGCACATGTTATATAGTGTTGGCAGAGGTGGCCGGGAAACCCTATAAATCAACCGACACTCACACACAGCGAAGCAGCACAAGCTCCCCATAATTTGTCTTGGTGACAAAGTAAGATTTTTGTTGGAGGGAAAAACCAACTGGACAACCAGACAGCAACCCTGGCCCACACAGCAGTTTACTACTTTGCAACACCTAATTCTGCTGCCTGAATGACATTTTTATCAATGCGAGGAAACATTCTTTCATGAACATATCTGCAAAGTTGTACACCATACATTATACAACATACATTTTCATAACACTGTTGGTTCATGTATGAAGATATTCATCAGATCCACTGAAGTAGCAAATCAAAAACACATCTGTAAAACACTGTCTGATGATATATTGAATCCGTTTTCTCTACATTATCAGTGGAGTGCATGGCCACTGTCTTTATGATCATGATTGGAGAAACAACATTTCAAACATACATTTCATAGCGATATGTTCAGAAGAGAAGAACTATGAACACTATGAAAATTAAACCACAATTAACCTGTATAATAGGAATAAAAAAGATAAACGTGTCTGAAACAAAATCATTCCAACTTTATGGGCAATAGTGTAGAAACCTTGATCAAAGTTATATCAAACCCAAGTTTTGAAACTGATGGATGAGCTGATGGATGAGCACTATAGCCGTTAAATGTATTTATATTATTTAGGTCTTAGTTAGTCAGCAATGTACTGAATGGAACTCTATAATATATATAATAATAGTGCCTGCTCATGCACGCATTGAACATAATAATTTGGGCTCATATGTCACAAAATAATCTCTGCAGGACAGTGGAACAGACAGTTCTGGGCATACTGTGGTGTAAAATATTTGCATACCTCAGTATTTATATGAAGAAGACGCCAGGTTTTCATCATGGCTTACCAGCACGGGAAATACACCAGTGGCTAATTTTCATCTGGTACATTTCAGACAAAGTAGCTACTCAAAGCAAAGCTTGTTATTTCAAACACAACTCTGGGACTTGTATCATTAAGATGCTCTTACTGTTTCCAACAGAAAGCATGAGTCTACTGGATGTATGTGTTAACATAAGGACTTGGGTGAAGCTGCTCTTAATGTACTTAGACACAGTTATAATAATGTTTTCAGGAAGACAGAAACAGACAGCAAAGTTAAATGAAGACAGGTAGACATAAACATTTAACTGCTGCCTGCATACAAGGTGGTGCAGTAGCCTATCTATATGTGTAACTACTTAAAAGCAATGACAGTGAGAGCAATTTCTATTCAAGATCTCTGTTTCTGTAAACAAGAATACAATAGTGGCAGGGTACAGAGTGCAAAGAGCAAGATAATAAATACTGCACAGAAAATATGAAGTTGGGTGGTTATGTATGTAGACACATATGCTACAAGTGTGGTTAGATTCACGTACTGAGGAATATATAGCACAGAGTGCATTTATATGTATATGTATATAATACATCATTTATAATCTGTGGGTACAGCAAATGCTTTAGCATTTCAGCTTTACAGCACACAGATAATTTCTGACACTATATTCTAAAATGATCTGTTCTTGTGCCTGGTAGTTTCGGTGCACAGTATTCAGTGGCATCCACCAAAGGGGTGTGCAGGTCCTGAGGGGAGGATGAAAGACAGGACATGGTAACTTTCATCAAACCACAATATTAACAAGCTACTTCTGCTGCCTATAGCAGCAGGTGGAGCCTGGTGCCTCGTGTTAATGTCATGTGCTGCAAATTTAGGCGGTACAGAAATGTCGCACTTCCTTGACGGGGGGAGGGGGGGAGCTTAACATAATCTAGATAGTAATTATGATGCAATATACAGGTGACAAGGGTGCAAATTGTCATCTCTTCATTTAGAAAGTCTGTACCACAGTCAGCATGAAAAACACCACACGCCGGAATAATTTATCTTTTCCTTTAGTTTTCCACCATTTTAATAATGCCCATAAGGAAGGCTGCCTTCCTAATGAAGTCAAAAGGTGTTTTGTGGCTGAACACAATCCTTTGTTGACTCAGAGGGTGAATCCAACAGTCTCATTTGTTGATGTTATTGTGTGGCTTGGGAGAAAACACAGGTGTGACAAAGAAGCTGATTCTAACACCAGGGGATAGAAAAACAGCACAGCTGCTGTGGGTCACAGTGTTGTCAAGCAGACAGACCATATGGGCTGCTTCCGCTCAGCACCAGCCATATCTCAGCACCACTAATCTGACAGGAATGACACCTCCGGAGAGGCTGTGAGCTATGTTTTAATGAACATTGTACGTTATTAAACTCATTATGTCTAGACTCTCCTTGCCACTAAGTCTCCTACAGACTGTGCCTCTATTGTTTCTCTCACTCGCCCTGCATGCATATGAGTGAGCATGCGTATGTGGGCGCCTTTAACCTTAAGATGACAACACGCAGCAACATGTTCTGTTCTCAACGGCCTCTGTTACATTGGCTGATTGCAGATTGTGTAATGTTGGGGCATAGCCTACCCTGGCACCTTGAGGCACCAGAATGCAAATGTTGGTATTTCCCAAACAAGGCGCTGAAGAGAAGCGATGCTAAGCACATTAGTATTCATAGAGAATTGCACACAAATGCATATTCTATATCTTGTACACATGTCATGTCAACCCTGACTGCTTCATTATTCCATAAATCATTTGATCAGTGTCATTAGACCCTTGAGATGTATCTATACATTACAGAATCAAAGAGAGAAATAATTACCCCTGTGGATTGGTCGATTTTGGCTCCGTTTGCCGGCATGTATGGATTTTCAAGTGGAACCTTGTTGTAATTATCTTTGCAAATTAAAAGACATTAGCAGGCATCTTGGTAGTTGTGCAGGGGCATATAACTTCATTAGCCCAAAAGAGGGAATCAGCACTACGAAAGATGTAATTTGCGGTGATGGATATTTCAGGAGTCATTTCAGTCGGACCCACAGCTCGTCGGACGTGTGCTGCCTTGCAAATCAGAAAACAGACAGCGATCTCTGGCTATGAAGGGAAGAGAGAGATAGAGCATGACACATCTCAGGAAAAAAACAAACAGGCGGGAAATGAGAAATAAAGAAGGGCTGCATCATATGGCTGGATAGGTTGCGTATCCATCCTATGTTGATTAACTTACGTCTATAAAGTCTGGGGCATTCTGGTCATAAAATGAAGCTCTTAGGCTGATTGTTTACATAAATCAGAATAAGGCTCGTGACATTACATTCTAGGTGAAAATGAAACCCAGCCACAGCAGCTAATTTAAGTTCAAACCACTCTGCTTGCTTAAAACAAAACTGGCTGTCATCACTTTCTATTTTGGAAGTCACATATTAATTAATGAGTGGGTTTGAAAGATACTTCACACATCAAACAGGTCTGTGTTTTGTAAAGAAATAGTCCTTCCTCTGACTCCTTTTCAAATTAGTAAAAGAAAAATAGACTTGAGCTACTGTTGTGTCAATGATTTTCTGATCCCTGAGCTCATAACGGTTGAATCAAGTCCAAATGAGCTTTAATAAAACACCACTATCATTTAGTCCAGATATATTCTTTCCTTTCTGCCTCCTCTTCCTCTTTGTCAATACATCTGGGTAAGACTAGCAGCTCCTGGCGTTTCAAGCAGCTCCTCTGTGCTGTTGGGACTGTGAGCTCTGATCGCTTCCTCTCACACCTGCAGTTGGATAATCAAAAAGAGTCCTTGAAATTCCTGTACTGATTGCTCCTGGTAAGCTGCTATAAGGCATAGAAATACAGATCTCTGATTTTAATGTCCTTTTGTTGCCATGAAAGTATATCTGAGCAAACTGGACCCGTGCATCATAACAATAAACCTCACATATTACATTATTTAACAATATCCAGAATATAGAGAATTCATCTTCTGGGGCCGATTGTTATACCCACTCCCAAAGTATGTTTTGTATTGTGTGATTTAGTCGTTATCTGAATTATTTATTCATCTCAGAGTGGAGAGGATTAAGCCGTTTGTTGCCTTGGGTTCTATAAGGAAATTCTTGAAAGTCAGAGGCAGACAAATGTAAGACATTGGAATAAAGTCTGCTATTTTAAGCTGTTGAGTTGTTCAGGTTTCAAGTGGCGCATTTGTTCGCTGTGCTTTTGTTGCTGCCTGTGTGTGCTTTGCTTTCTGCCCATTGGATGTAGCTGATACAAGTCAGAAGCAGTTGCCATGCAATGTGTCGCTGGGTATGAGGATATTGATCATCAGCCAAGATGAAGGTGCCAAGATTTTTTTTTTTTTTTTTCAAATAAAAGTCAAATAAAAGACAAAAAAAATGTAGAAGCATGAACATACATCTAATGCAGTCACATCCTTGAATGGCGACTTGGTGTGAGACAGCTGCGATGTTATGCAGGCGCAGAACGCATTTCTTCACTTCTTGAGCCGTCATGATTTTGTGTTGCAGTGTGATCCTGGTTTCACACTACATCAGGGTATGAAAACTGATGGTTATCATAACACATACATTTGCTTATTACCAGTATAGAGAAAAAAAGGCAGAGAAAGGAGACTGATATCACTGATCTCCATTCCCTGAAAAATAAATTAAAACGGGATTACTCTGGTTATCCCAAAAACGATCACAGGGTTGTGTGTGGGGTTTGAAAAATATGTGGATACAAAGCAGCTGCCAAAGGAAAAATAAAAACACATCCAACATGCTCCCCCATCACCCTGAACATGTCTCTCTATACAGATCAAAATTTGTTTCCTGTTTGTAACTTTGATCTCAAAAATAAACCAAAAGAAATCTCTACATCTGCATCATCTGTCTGTTTGTTGACCTTTGACTTACTAACTGACTCACATTGACCCTGATCTGGCCCCATAAAGAAACACACTTTACCCACTCAGAGGGGCTGACATAAGAGTGTGTGTGTGTGTGTGTGTGTGTGTGTGTGTGTGTGTTATAAGGTCCAGACAGGCTCAGTCTGGCTCCACTGTCACGCACCCTCAGTAAACATGTAGCTAAGTCGATAACCAAAATTTTGCTCACATTTTCAAATACATATCCATCAAACCTGCTTACCCACTTTCACAAACTACACAATCACCTTTTTCACAAACTAATCAATCAACAAAGGAAGTAGGCTCATCAGCAGATTAAAGAATCATTACCTGTATTCAGAATACAGTATTACCTCGGTTATCGCGGTTAATGGGGACAGAACCCCCCGCGAAACGTGAAAATCCGCGAAGTAGCGACGCCCCTTCATAAAAGCCCCCAAGGGTCAAACGAAGGGCTTCACAAACTTTTGAACTTGAAACACCGCGAGAACACACCGCGAGACACAAACTCTTCTCACCGCGATCTATACACAGACTGCAGAGATGCAGAGAGGAACGCAGAGCGGGGGTATGAAAGATGCTTGGGCGATATGAATTGGCCAATCGGCTTGAATCTTGGCTGTCTGAAACGTTCCTCGGTGGTGCGGGAAGCATCCGTTGGATTTTTTTTTATTTTTAATATTTTTAAATAATTTTTAATTTTAATTGAATATTTTTTGACTCGCGAAGCAGTGAACCAGCGATAACCGAAGCGCGAAGTAGCGAGGTGTCTCTGTAGTTCAAAAGACTTGGGTCTTATGTAGTCAAATTTAGCTGAATTTACTTACACTTGCTGTAATGTTAATGTTCCAACTGAAAACAATGGTGCTGTAATTTGATTTGATTTATATTTTTTTATTTGTTCTGGTTTAAATCAAATAGATATAATACGATAGCATTATTACTTGACATGTTTTTCCAGTGGCCATACATGTAGTCAGCTCACTGGTACATTCTCGGTCATTGCTTTGTCTAAGCTGTAATTCAGATGACCCAGATCACTGTGTGTTTCACTTCATATAATGCCCAGTGTTGTGATTTAAATCCCACTCATAATGTGAGAAAAACCAAACTCTGCATTTGATTAGGTTTAGGAAAAGAACGTGGCTGCGGTTAAAGTACTTTCTTAACATGTGATGTGCTTTGTTGTCATGGTTACAATAACAACAATGAGGTTAACACTCCTTTTTCATGCCATGATTGTTGACACATCTGTCCTACTGCAGGCTCATCCTGATTTTGTCGCTCTGTGCTTTGTCACTGCACTTTTTCCTTTGTTCCTGTCATAATTACCTTGGCAGCAAGATGTTGCCTAACAACAGACATAATAAGCTGCTGCACAGACGAAACTACAGGCTCCTTTTTTTTTTTTTTTTTATTTTAAAGCAACGCTGTCCTAACACCTGGAAAGTGTGTTTTAAGGCTGTTGCACTATTTGCAGTGCTGCAAAAAGCTAGTCAGCATGACAGTTCATTCTAACCTTAGTAGACCCTCTAATGTAAACATGTAAACACTGTGTGACACGTGGAGCCTCTAATGTACAGCTGCAGATGTGAACATGCTATCAAAAACTTAATGTCTTTTACATCAAAGGGTCACCATCTCATTATGGTCACAGCTGTCACTGAGGCAAGGCTGGAAAATTCATGAAGGTAAATGAAGCAGAGTTTTAAAACAAACTTCTCTATTTCTACTTTTTTTTTTTTTTTTTTTTTTACATTTGTAAATTGAACCTGTTTTATTCAGCCTCAACCTGAACTGCAAGCTTCCTCTTTCCAAATGGAAAACATCCAACAGCAGGGTGGGTCCAAATGCTGAATGTTGTAAAGGGACAGACTGTGTGAATTACTAAAACGTGACGGTTGTGATGCTATGGATGTGAAAAAAGCCATATCACAATTTGTAGGATAATTTGATTTCCCAGTCACTGCTGCCCCAAACAAACGCATTAGTTAGAGTGAATAGTTCGCACAAGAAAGTGCACAGAATGAGGAGGAGAACAAAAGACCTAATAAAGATCCCAATAACATTAAATTGTCATTGTTTGCCCGCCATGCTCCTTGTGACTTTTGTGCCGTACAAGACCACAAAAAGGAAAGAAAAAAAAATCCAGTGAACATAATCCATGTAGCAATTACCTAAAAACCTAGTAGGTAAAATAATTTAGCGCTTAATGAATATTCCTGTTAAGGAGACAGGGGTACCCCGAAATATCAGGATTCATTTGAATAATTTTGAATACATTTGTGGAGGCCTGAAGAGGGGAAATTAGGGCAATTACATTTATTCAATTTAAAAAAAAAAAAAAAAAAAGGAAAAGAAAAAGAGAAAACTCTGAAGCAATAAACAGCTTTTGCAACCAAATCACACTGCCTCTGGGTTTAGTCTTTGCGGCCCCTTGAAGGGGTCTCATCTCTGGTTGGATCATTTATCTATCCTATCCCAGTGCGCACTAAACAAAATGGCACTTTCTGAATATTTCACCAGGATGCAGATGGGTGCCATTCTCTCCCCCAGGTTCTACCTATAATAATCATGTTTTGGTTGATGGTACCACTTCTTCTGTTATTCTAATACTCTCTCGTTTATTGACACCATAAAAAAGCCAGGGTGAAAATATTGTTCTGTGGAGGTAAAAAAACAAAAAAACAAAACAAGAATAAAGGAAAGCTGGAGCAATAAAAAGACAGACAAAGCGCTGCAGAAGGTGAAGAGGCTGTTTCTTTAGATGGACAAAGAAGGAGAGGCAGTGTGCGGCAGTAAGAGAGCAAAATGCTTCATAGCCTCGGGGGTGTGCGCTGCTGAAAGAGACAGCCTAATGGAGGGTCCCTGTGAGGAGTGTTGACAGTCTGTTTGCTTCAACCCAGTCAGCAGCTCTGCATACAACCACTGAAAGCAGGTGCACTGTAAAATCAGTACAGGGGAGATGTTATTCTTGCAAACAAATACTTCCTAATTAAAGGTAAATATACATATTTAATGAGGCTAAAGTGGTCTCATCTTCACCTCCCATGGAGGTGTCTGCATAATGTCCATGCGGCACTAATTATTAGCAGAAACACTGGAGGCGAGAAACACAGAAACAATGAGAGGGAGAGTAAATCCCTCCAAAATTTGAAAGCTATCATTTTTCCTCATGCTTTTACTAATAATACTTCACGAACAGCCATAGTTTATGTTTATTACCCCGGTGCAGCGCTCAGAGTATGTATCCAAGTTTTGACATAAGCCATTATTGTGTGAAGTGCTTAAAATGTGGGTCACATACCGGAGCAGTAACCTTGGAATCTGGCGGAGAAAATAAAGGCCTCTTTGATTCCAAAATTCACAAGAGGACCAGTACATAAACAGAGGATTCATCTCTTAGACATATGCATCCATAATGCATGAAGATGAAAAAAATATATAGTGGACATTCACAAATAGATTTCCAGCAAGATGGTATTTGAAAGCAGCAAAATTAATACCCCTCTGTGTAGAATAAGTATCAGAGATACGCTTGGAAGAATCTTTGTGAAATAGTTTAGTGGCCACATGCTGCCTGACAGGTACACATGCTAACCGATTAGAAGAAATGCAACACTTCTTGGCACTTGAATCCATGGCACCCAAAAGCATTTTGTCCTCCCAAGGCAGACCTGCCTCAGGAGTAAGTGTGCACAGTAAGATAGTGACTGCAGCTCCTTTAAGACCCCTGTAGCTATATTTTTAAGAAGAGCTTTCTATTTTGAGCAAACCACCACCGAGCTACGCTGCATGCTAGTCAGTGCTGGATGTCAGAAAATACCCAGCTACAGCTTACTCTGTGGGCTCTGCCATCACTTCCACTGTCTTCCCTCCCACTTTGCAGCTAAGGAGAGAATAGTTTGTAGTGTTTGGAAGAAAGCTTAAGAAGAAAAAGAAGAATCTGAGCAATGAAACATATGTCAAGGAGAATTTTATTTATTCTTTTTTTTTTTTGATCTTGTAATTCAATAGGAAGAGTAATCTCTGTCCTGTAGGTGAGCGAAGTCCTTGAGAGATCTTTGAAGGATTTTGCTTCTAGTAGTGTAATTATTTGGGAATGGAATTATTTCAGCCTTTATAATTGCAGCCTATAACAGCGTTGAAAATTACATGCTTACTATTGACTAGCAGGTGTCTGCTAAAGTTATTTAACTTTGAGGTCAAACAGCTCCACTGCCAATTTCAAAAATGTAGTTAAAGGGGAACTATGCTAGATTTTTCCCTCAATTACAGCTTTGGAGTAACTGTGATGGTTAAATAAATGAGTTGTACTGTGTTACAGGGAGAATGGAGGCTCTCTGCCTTCAACATAGCTTCTCTTGGCCAAAACCCAACCTTGCAAGATCAGTGCCTCCACCCCGGTGTCCCAGCTCTCTTGGTGGCCCACAACACAAACTCGTGATCTCTCAGATAAGACTACGAAAATATACACATTGTGACATGTATATGATACACAACATTATCCACTGCTCCATGGATTGCTCTCTTGACGGCTTCGTTTAAAAAAATGCACATGGCCAGGAGGAGAGTAAGCAAAATAGCGGGAAAGTGACTTGGACCCCTTTAAGGCCTTATCGGGGGTAACAATAGCAACGGTATGCTTCCATAGCAACAGTATACCAGTCACCATTAAATTCTCTCTAAACTAGAGTGGTGTGTCAATGATTGTGAACCATTTACAGTTTTATATATATATATATATATATATATATATACACACAGTATATGAACTTTAACATCATTACCTGTCTTCAAATCTTGACAGTGTGATAAACCAATTAAACACACAAGACAAAAAACTCACACTTTAATACTGTACTATTTATGTATATATGAAAATTGCAGAATATTATGTGAATGAATATCTAAATGTTTCCAGTAAATGTTGAGTTTTAGCCTCTTCCAGAGGAAGGGTCCTCACATGAACTTCTCACTTCAGGTCCTTCCACAGCAGTTCAAGTTGAATTAAAGTCAGGACTTTGACTTAGCCAGTCCAAAACAATAACTTTATTTTACTCTAACCATCCTTTGGTTGAATGACTTCTGTGCTTAGGTCTTTGTCTTACTGCATGACCCGTTCTCTTCACAGACAGATTCGCCTTTAGCGTTCACTGATATAATTCAGAATTCACTGTTCCATCAATAATGGTAAGCCGTCCTGGCCCAGACGCAGCGAAAACTTGGCCCAAACTACCACCACCATGTTTCACAGATGTTTTACAGTTTTCTGTGCTGTTTAGTGTTTTCTATTCTCCAAACATAATGGGTCCTATTTAAACCCCAAATATCTCATGTTTTTCTCAGCCAGTAGCCCTCTGGGTTGTTTTGTCCACACACGATCGTGAGCAATTTCCAGCACCTTAATGTTGTTAAGATGGTTTAATAACTCAAATGTCAAATGGTCCAAAACTTACAGATTGTCTGGCAGTCAACAAAGGTGTAAAAAATGACAAATTCAATCTTGTACCACAAGGAATTACAAATAAACATGTACGCTGACCGTGATCTTTCTGAGTTGATGCAGTTGATGCCTGAGCAAATCATCATATGTCCGTGTTTTCCAAAACTGTTTCAAGTCTGTTCTGAAAATACGTCTCCTGTACTTGAGTCCAATATTTTGTCGACACATTTATCCACCTCAGCCTCCTCCATATGCAGACTTGTCACTGTCACAATGTCACCTGTCACTGCTTCATCAGCTGCTGAAGTGTTTTACCACTTCACTGCAAAATCGTTACTTCGCAGTTCACAGTCAGAGGGGTTTAATGATTGCTGCGGTCTGGATTCAGTCATGTGCTTTGTCTCACATCATTAATTAATCCAACTAATTTACTTGGGAAACATTCACAGACCTAACTCTTAAACTTGTATAGCAACTGAGTTGTTGTTAGCATGGAGTGCGAGTTAAGATAAGTAAAATAACTTAAAGTAAATAAACAGAGAAAAAGATTAGCCAACCCACATCAGGGGTTGGGGTCATTCAGACATCAATGGGAAGATTTATCCTTCAGTCTAGACCAAATTGGTCCAAGCAAGGTCTGAAATCTTAAATGCATGTGTGGAAGGAGGTGTGCACATAAAAATGCAAAATTTTAGCATACAGCTTGGTGTGATCTTCTCTCTTATGAAGGAGAGGGGAGAGACAGACATGGAACAATGTGTATCGGAGGTAAGCCAGCCTCAGTTTTCACAGCCTGCTTGGGTAAACACAGCCAACCAGACTACCCTCTGCCAGCCTTTTGTACTCCTTTTTAACTATCACCATTTATGGCTGTGATTGGGAAGGCAGTGTTTTGGCCTCCCTTTAAAAATTTATCCCACTAAAGAATATTAAATGCCTTTTTAAATTATAATCAGGTAACTGATTGGTCCACTGTATTAAGCTCCAGTTGGGATCTTGAGGTTCCTCCTTTCAGATCATTAACTTCACAGCCCCATGTTTCTCCCCTTTTTTTTTTTTTTTTTTTTGTTCGTTTGTTTGTTTTTGTTTTTGTTAAATTGATGGCTGTGGTCACAATCTCCACTTCTAGTGCTGATCTATCCTTTCCACATATGATAAGATTATCCAAATTAGAAAACCATCTGGTGTTCAGTGCCACGCTGTTGATAGTTATTTTTAAAGCCTTCAAGAATACAAATGAATCCCCACCCCTCAAAAAAAAAAAAAAAAAATTATAATAATAATACTCAGGTCAAAATATCATGAGCTGAAGGATATTAAAAGAGATGCTGTTTTCTACTTAACGTGTGGTCGATGCTTTATGTGTTTGACATGACACAAGTGCCCAAATGCAATCAATCTCGGAAAAGCAGCAGGAGAAAAGCCAATTGCTTAAGTGTTCAGATATTCCAATTGGAGTCCCAGGTGACCGGCTCTGTCAGTAATGAGATATAATATGTGGAGCCCTGGGAGACCTCCATTCACAGAATGCCTGGGGAGACAAGAGTTGTGATGGCATTTGAAATCTAATTGGAAACACTCTCGCAGCGAATAAAGGGGGACACCAGGAACTCTTGCCATGTGTGTGACACAGCGAAGCATAACAAAACTATTTAAGAGAGTCCCGGCATTCGGTGTTTCAGTCTGAAGTTGTCGCTGAAGCAAAATAATGCCAGCTGTTTAAACAGGAGTTGGTAGCCATGTGTGGAGCATTCCCACTTATAGAGGATTTTACTTTAATCTCATGCATCATGATTAAATTTTTCTCTTCAGTTGCACCAGGAGTTAATTTTTGTTGGGGAGCAAAATTTCTACTTTTTTTGTGTGTGTGTCCTGTAGAATAAGAGTGAATGCAAATCAATCAGCAGTGGTGTCAGGCAGTAACTCAGTAAATCTACAGTGTGATTTTCATTATGCTTCTCTCTCGTCTGTGTGCAAATTGTTTTAGTGTCCCATTTTTATAAGCCCCTCTGTCCCACTCATGGTTGTATTTTGCAAGATGGACATCATAACTATAGGATGAGGTCTCACAATGCATCCCTCTAGAGGTACGTTCTTTAATACAGACTTGGCCCGTACAAGTCAGGCAAACAAAAGAACCAAGAGAAAGTGGCACAGGAGACAGGGAGCAGGGAGCAGGGAGCAGGGAGCATGCGGACTAAATACACCTGGAAGAGGAAGACAGCCAGACCCAGGTGCAACGCGTTGGGGCGGGGTCGACAATCACGGGAGCGGGAAACACACAATAGAAGAAATGTCTGTCTAAAATGAGTGGGAGAGGATAGAAACACCAAAAACATAATTAATTTGAAGAAAACAGAACACATGACCAAAGGTGCAGGACAGGACAGGACAGGATGGAGAGGACTACAGAACCCTCAAATAAAAATGGCCCGATATATGCTGAATTTAAAGCCTTGATAAGATTCAAACAAGTGAATTATATGAAATTCATCCAGTTGTCAGGAAGGAGGAAATTAGCTACAGAGACCAAAATCATTTTACGTTCAAGACAACTCGCAACTTGGAAAAAAACAAGCTCCGAGTTGTGAAAAATGAACTGAACGGTGTCAAACGGTGAAATTACAGGTTTGAAATTCAGGTATCGTCTCAGAGCTCCAATTTTTCCAACTTGAAATCAAAGACAGCAATGAAACGGCCCTCATTCTTACCCTACTCAAAGGTAAGAATGAATGAATTGTAAAAAAAATTATTTGTTAAGTTTTTTTTTTTTTCACACATCTTCATCTGCTTCCAAAATAAACTTAAATTGCCGCTGCATGTATTTTTCAGTCACAATATGCAAAACTTCTCTCAGGCAGCCATGTTTTTTCTCCTCAGAGATAACCTATAGTGTGAACGCTATGATATTCATTTATTTTAGCTGGAGTTCCGACTTCTCAGTTACTCCTGAGTTGTCTTGAATGCAGCAGAAGTTGCACATTTTAACCTGGGAGTTTTCGGGGATCGATTCACAACTGAATCCAGACTCAAGTGGATTTGAGCAACTGCAACTTTTGACTTCGTGTGTTTTCAGCTGCATGTATTTATAATACCCCAAAGCAAGGTGTTGACATTTTGAAAAACACTTGCTTATTTGTCATTGAAAACCAGATGAGAGAATAAACATGATTCTCCTGTGAGTCCATTCAATATGAAGCTATAGCCACAGGAGGAAACAACTGGCCTGGTTCTGTCAGAAGGTTAAAAAGAATCCAGCACCATGCTACAGTTATCTCAAACACTAATTAATTAACCTGTATCTCATTTGTTTAATTAATCCAAAGGTAGCTGTTTCCCCGTGTCTTCGCTAACCAAAGTCAAGTTGACTGGTGGAAATGGAAAAGCGTTTTTATTAACTGACAAAATATTCCTTCAGGGTATTGACAGTCCATGTCTGCAACAGTTGCCTACTCCGTCAGCAGATATTAAGTATTAGTTGTACTGTTGCTGAAGCTGAATGGCAGATGGAAATGAACCATCTATATCAAAAGGAGCACTTTGTTAGAGTGTTTATTTAAGCTATGAGTTATGAAATCACCCTGTATGGACAAAGGGTGAGGAGGTCTTCAGCAGTAGAAAGTCAAGTGGCTGTTCAAGTGCCTATTATCTTTCTTTATGAATGTACAATGCACTTGTTATTCAAGCCTAAACATCTCTGTCTCGAATCCAAATTGAAATCCACAGGTTCACATGTGCTGCAAATATTGTATACTTGATTATTGATTACTGATTATTATTTATTAAGATGTTGGCTTTTTGCTCAGAGGCTCTGATTCAGGTTTTAAGCAGGTTATCCATTCTAATAAACGCTTGAACTGCTCATTTACCACAGGTCAAACTATCCACCTGACTCCTCCAGAAACATGGCTTAAGTGGTGGCAGTGGTTAACCAACCAGAGAGAAAATAAAGCAAACCATGATACTGGTTATACAATAGTGTAATAATGGGGTATTTAGTTTGTATTATCCTCTTGAAACCATCACCTTTCACACAATACAGTGTTTTTCAAGCTATTCAGTGTATTTTTCCTCTTATTCTTTCCCATAGTTCTACCTTCATTTTCCTTTCAGACTTACTTGCATTGTCAAAGAATGTATGCTGAAGTGATTTTCTTGTAAGATACAGTGCGGTGAGCTGTCTTTACATGGCCACTGCACCCACGTTGTTGCGCATAAGATCAGTTTTCGAAAGTTCAGGCAACATAAAAACATTTAATAAATAATAATCAATAAATATGAGCATCACTCTTATAGTTACAGACTTTAGATTCAGGGGAATTAGCTCATAGTACCTAGTGTAAGTGGACAACTTTCTGTCTCTGCATCCATTCAAAAGACAGCTGGAAAAACAGCTGTTTGTATGATGCGTGGTGATAATGCTAATTGTAGTGTGTAGGATTATAATAACTATATGTGAAGGGTGATGCAGTGATTTCCAGTGGTATTTAATGTCGACATTTTACAGTGTATTACCAGTGAGGTGGCACTTCTATCACTGTAAGCCACTGATCATTTCAAACAGAAGTCGGGCTCATCCCATTCATATTTGTTTTATCACTGTCCCACAAGGAGGCAAGCCAAACAAACTTCAGACTGTTACTGTGCAGACAAACTCTTTTCTCTAGAGCCCACAGCACTTCACTCCGTATTTCCACCTGTCTATAAACACCATGGCGCATTGCACAGTGGGAGGACACTTCCAATCAACTTATGTTTATCTTCTGCTGAGCCACGAGCAGAAACTTCTCACATGTTACAGCATTTCCAAAGCCAGCCCTACTTCTACATCACATTTCATCTCTATCTGTGGCTGTGTTTTTTTTTTTTTCATCCACTGCTCAGCAGCCTCACTCACCATGTTAATATTCAAAGCATATACGCAAGACTGTCACATGCCTGATTTAAATGCATCTCAGTGGGCATAAGAGCCCAGAAACTACTTTCGGTCTCAGTGTGGCTATTTGAGAGAGTGATGGCCAGGTAAAATGTGCAGCTGCTCTGTGGGATGGATTAAGTGCATGTTTGGGGCTCATGCTGCCAGGGGAGGGAGGTGAGCAAAGCTACTTAGCATGGTGGGGTGGGGTGGGGGGGGGGGGGGCGACGACACTGGAAATGGTGACACACAAGATGAGGTCATGTCAGCGTTCAGAGCTGGAGTCATGCTCCAGATGAAGCGTTTATGTGAAAGACCATAAATGTGTGGTTCAAAGGCCTCGGTATCCAATTAACTCACAGACAAAGGGACAAGTGCTGAGGCTTTGGACACCAAAACTATGGCATTTTTTTTTCCCATCTTCTTCTTTTTTTCAAGGTCCTCCTGCAGCAGCCCTGTCATTTCTGCATGTCATACTCCTTTGAGAGCAGATTTATGTTTAATATTCTGCATACAACACGCATTAACTGAATATTGCATTTAAATGACCTTGGAAAGAATTGTTTTCCTAATTTGCATAGCGCACAAAATATAACAGTGTGTAGCCCTATAAAGTATGAAGATCATTAAACATGAATTTTCATATTCCTAATGCTCCACTTTATACAAGGGAGGATTCTTTGCACAAGCACTTATGAGATGGAAGCTGATAAAATCCCAGGCAGAGGAAGCACGAGGGGCGCTCAGTGTACTTCATAAATGGATGGTCTAGTTGAACTTTATTTTAAGTGGACTGAGGTCAAGGCGGCGTTTTGCAACCTTGAGCTGGAAAATCAACCTTGACAGAGATTTTTTTTTTTTCATAGAAGTGCACTTTGCATGAGGACGATTTGATACACTAACAGATGTGTGGTGAATGCAAATGTTTGCTTAAGAGGAGGCACACAGATCTTTGAGAGTGCAGTCTGGCGGGGTTTCTTATCTCAAAGGCATCTACCATACAGAACTCTCCGCTGATTACAACATATGACATCTACAAAATAGGATGCTTTATCTGAGAGCGCTGTGAAAGCCATTATTCCCAACAAATCTGCACTTTTAGATCAGATTCTTTCCTGCTCAGTGCCGCAGAACAGATAGCACTGTCCTTGGTTATCACATCATATTTTTCCCACTATACATCACAAATGGTTAAATGTCAGATCACATCATTTTGACAGCCTACTCAAGCATTTATAAACCTATTCATACCATCTGTTAGCAGCACACAGCACTCTCTGCTAGCCTCGTGTTTAGTACCCTGCTCTGGCCCACAGCCCCCATAGTCATGTTCAACCCCATGCTCCCATTCAGCCATTGTTATTTCCATGGCTTACAGAAGATCCCTTTGGACAGTCAGTTGCCTCGACAGCAATGGCTGGAAATGACAATGAGGCCACCGTTGACTGGACAAGAAGAGCTGCTGGTCTGGAAAGCATTCTTGGTGTTTTACCATGTGATATGATTTGACATCTCTGGTCAAATACTAGACAGAAATAAAATGTGGAACTTGGGCTTACACAATCAGTGCATCCTCCCCTATGAGTACAAAGGGGTGGTAACTCACACAGACTCTGACATTCACAGAACAGCGCAGAGTAAAACACATGCATTCAAACATGCATCAGCAACTTTAAAGTAGATGCATGCATAAGTAAACAATGGTCTTATTACTGTGTATAGCAAAGGCTGCCACGCTAGCAGCTCTCTGAATCTATACTTAGACACAGAGGAGCTTTGCAGCAGCAACGTGCCGAAAAACAATGAGCACTTGAACAGTTAAAGCTAAAAATAAACACAAATTAGAATGACAAAGTGTTGTCTCTCTCTCTCTCTCTACATCTGACCTCAGAACATATTCGGCTATTCTCCTAAAGCTAGGTAGACTACCAGCTCATGCATCTATTGTTTTAGGCTACAACAGTTTCTCCTCCAGCTGCATCATCTGGGACTCTCCTCCCATCACTAGGGTTACTAGTGGGATCCTCCTGTATTTGAAAATAAAAAGTCTCCACATTCAGCTGCTGCAGGTGGTAAAATATTTACATCCATTTCATGTTTGTGGGACAGATTTAGCCTTGACATACTGTATAGAGCCGATAGTGAAAGATGTCCGTCTTATTTAATGTCACTGCTATGATGTGAATATGACATCAACAGGTCTGTTTTTGCATGGAGCTGCATATCATGTGAAAAACAGGCAAATGCTGAGTTCCCTCGATCATGCGATGCTGCACTGTGCACGTGTGACGCAGGCAGTGTGTCTGCTTTAACACCTTAACATGTGCCAAAGTAAAAACAAAGGTGGGACGCATCCAGTGTGCTCCTGGCCTAAGACCTTCAGTTCTTTATGGTTCTCCTTGCCAAAGAGGATGCTGTTAATTTATCTCCTCCCTCTGACAGCTCATTTATTACCCATGGGCACCAACACCATAGTTCCCATCTCCACGTACAGAAGTGAAGAGCTCAGGCTTTTTTAAAAGAAGTGATGCCTCCTCTTCTCATCTGGGCAACATGATTGCCCTTGGTTTTTCTCCACAGTATTCTCAAGTCACAGAAATAAAAAGTGCAGCTTTAGAAGAAATTCCCTATGACTTGTTCCTCGATATTCATGTGCTTTTCTTTTCTTTCCTTTTCATAAAACATTCCTTGAATTTAATTTCATGTGTCAGAAGAATCACTGTATAAATTATCGATCCTGTTAATGTTTAACTACAACGTATTTCTAGGTGAAAAACAGTATATCCGACAGCAATAATGACGATAGCAATCTGCATCACGATGTGTGAACAACATACTTTTTGGGCACAGGTGTACTGAACTCACTGCAGGAAGAAGAATATATGCTATTTGCCTGTAGTATTTTCATGCTCCAGTTCAAAGTCAAATGCACCTGTGTCCCTTCATGCGGCACCGAACATACTATTCAACACTGACGTTCTCTGTAAATCCATCCAAAAGTTGTGAAGACACATTTACCCAGTAGGATTCATCCTCTGTGGACCATCAATGTTCTCACAACCAAATGGACCGATCAATACAACATAAGCATGGTTAAAAACAAGCATGCACAGACAAATGTTCATATTCATAGCCATAAAACCTGAAGGACAAGTAAGAAAATCTCCCACTGTAGTTCAAAGTGGGGGCTGTACATGTCTGGGAGAGAAAATGGAGGGGAAAAAAGAGACTAATATGTTTTCCAGTGTAGAATTTTAAATAAGAAAGAGATGAAAATGTGGGATGGACCTTGAGTGATTCACATAGAAATGTCAGCCAAAGTGCGTCTTAAGAAACAGAACCATGCAACAATGTAGAATATGTATATTTAACAGTTAGAGAAAGTTCAAACAGCACTAAAGGTCATTGCAACGTATCTGGAGGCCAACTTGGATGACATCTGACAGTATGCTAATTATACTGCTACTGCAGCTGAGGCTGCAAAACCACTGCAGTGCTCAGGAACTGCTTTCAGTGGAGCCACTTTAGTCAAGGGCTTTCACACACCTCTATAGCAGAATGTTAACATTTCATTTAAGGCGATTTGTAGTACAGTAAATTGTCCCACAATTAATGGGAAATACACTAATTCACATAAGAGTTTAATAATTGTGGGAATCACTCATGTTATGTAAAATGCCTTGCAAGGGTTTGAGAGAAGGAATAAACCTTTATTGTCATCAGAGTTACTGTAGCTATATTAGTGCGTGCTTGAGATTACACATTTTTGATGGAAAGTCCATCCATCCATCTTCATCCGCTTACACATTTTTGATGGAAAGTCTGTTTTATAAATTAGTGCCTGGCAAAAACACTAGTGAGTAATGTCAGGGTATTTTAACCTCTATGGCGGGGATGGCCAACCAGCCAGGGTCTTAGAGCCAAAATCTTCACTGAGGTACTGCAAAGAGCCACATTATATACGCACGCACGCGCACACACACACACACACTCTCTCTCCCTATATACAGACACAGAGAATGAAATATTAACAATCAACCATGTCACAAATGTCACACATCCCTCACTATGAAACAGGAGAGTGACAGAAATGGGCTTCAGCTCATCCCTAGACTACAGGCCACTCATTGTCAACACATACACACCTGTTGCTCAGCCACATTCACATCACACTGCAAGTCCTGCCTACCAAGACCAGCGGCCAGTTATCTCACTCACTCACTGATAGAAATATCACGCAGGACTTAGGCAAGTCCACATAGAAATATAAACGTTTGCAATAGCATCCAATAAACAGCATATGTGAGAAAAGGTTATTGATTGTTGTTCTTACCTTGTTGCTGCTTTGAACTCTTTGAAGCAGTCCGTCTCCGCATCAAATGGGTCAATGAAGAACGTCATCTGTGGCCTTTTCTGTCGCACGTCCTCGAATCGGGCCAAAAAACTCCCCTGACGTTTCTCAAGCAGTGTTGCGTATCCAGCTGTTGCCATTTTCTGGTCTGCTCGCTTTGCACATTGTGGGAAAATCTCCTTTAATTCTCCTTTTTGAAGATGTGCACTGAAGAGCTTCAGTCTGTTGATAAACGCAAACACACCTTGCACCAGGTCAGGCAGCATTTTGAATTTCCCCTGAAGATCCAGGTTCAGTTTGTCCAGATGTCCTCAACAAATGTCCTGTGCTCGTCTTAATATTTGCGCTTAGCTTTGCATTTATCCATTTTTGTGAATCAATTACAGCTTGCTGTGGGAAAACGTCGGGAAACGTGTGAGCGCGCGCAGGATTGTGCAGCGGAAGTTGTTTCGCCCCTTCCTCCCCCCACCCCAACATAATTGCTTCCGTGGCACGTCTGTGACTCTTTTAAGCAATAATGGTCTAATACACACAAGCATAACAATAATTAAAAGGAGAGAGAAGACACACAAAAAATGTTGTTTTTGTTTGTTTGTTTGTTTGATTGATTTAAGTTGGAGAGCCGCATTCTCATTGGCCAAGAGCCGCATGTAGCTCCCGAGCCGAGGGCAGGTCACCCCTTCTCTATACTGCTTTTAGCCATAGTGTGACAATGTGCAGCTATCCCTAACCCAAAACACTAGCACAGCACCACATGTTTGGTACTGAGACAAACCTCAGCAGTAATTGAATGGATTGCCCTAGTAAGTAAAAGTAAAATTGACCTATGTAGCACTTTTCAAAAGACAAAAGTCATAAAATCCTTTATAGATTCAAAAACCACAACAGTTCAGATCAGTACAAAACATAGAAAACGCACAACAAAACATGTACACTCTTGTACATGTACAACTATTTTGTTGGCTCCCTGATATTTCACTCAAGATATTGTACAATGCAATACAGTACAATACAGTACAATACAATACAATACAATAAATCTTCATCATCCACTGTGGTGGAAAATTGCCTTTGGCTCACCGTATAAAAATCAAGTTATTGTATTCATAGCACAAACTCACATAGCAAGACAAAACTATAAAACTTTCCTTAATAGTGAATGAGCCCCTGAATGTCTTTTTCATGTACCAGACCAATTGTAATACAAACATTTATGATAAAAGTTAGTCATCCCCTGACTTTTTCCACTTTTCCTCTGGCAGGTTTTTGTTATTGGATAATGTCACAAAATTTGAAAGAGATGCTCCTGGCTCTTGTAATCACTGACTCGTCATCCATTGCTATTATGAGGTAATAAATTCAATAATTCCATAATTTCTTGCTTCTGCTGCAGAAGTGACTCAGCAAACCAGCAGCGAATCAGACTCAGCCAGTATTTCAACATAGACTGCATTTGATTCTTACCTGTGATGGTTTTTTTTATGACAAAATAATTGTGTGTTTCTGTCTTCTTGACTGGAATAACTACTGGGATTAGAAACTCTTCAGAACTGCAGAGCTGTATTTTGAATCCAGATAAAATATGATTTGATTTCATGGTAAAGACCAACTTATCATCTATACAACAGTTTACAAAGACATAAATGAACACTTAAAATGGCCTTGTGTTTGTTAATGACAGTATTATATTTGTTAAAATTAAAAGTTACTGATGTGGATTTTATCCTTTGTTTACAGTATAAATTGGTGCTTTTCTTTGCCCATGATGAATAAAACAAACCTGAATGCAGAAATACAACACACACCATTTGTAAATTCTCACCTTTTACCCAAGCTGATGTTGTGGCAACTTGTCACATGCTGCTTTCGTTCAGAAACAAGCTATTCATAATGCAAGAAAACTTTGGAAAGATGGTAAACTGTTGTTTTGAATAATGGAGTGTTTGGCTGAGGAGATCAAGACAGGATCAGTGCAGCAGTCAGCCATATCTCCCACAGGAGCACACTGCAAAACACAAACTGTCTGTTAATTTTCTCCCTGGCTCACGCCTCGTGGGTAGAGCAACATTTGCGAAGCCTACCCTGGAAGTGTGACCTTGGGCCCTGGCCTAGAATTTCGACAGGGAAGGCTAAACAGGTTTTGCATACCAAGAGCGGTGCCTTCTTGTTTTCACTCCAGTGGGGAGCCACATAATAGCAGACTGAGGCAAGTCGAACGATCCCTCCCTGCAACTTCCCCTCTGTTTACCTTGTCCTGAACACCTGCTGTCTCTCAGCTTGTAAATTAGAGGGTGCAACACAGTCACAGTGTACTGTATATGTGGGAGTGCAGCACACAAGGATTAATTGCCAGTGCAATGATAAGAGCCCTCCTTTTCTCTGTTTCTCTCTACCATGTCAGAAGTCCTACTTCTAAAGCCCTCCAAGCGCCACACCTCCTCTGCCAAAACAGATCAATGGGAATGAATGAGGATACATCTGTGGTGACAGAACCAAAGCTCAGGCCTTTACACCTCCCTGTGATTTATATATTTATCTATTAGCTGGACATCTGCTGGCAAATTGAGCGGGAGGTGGTGAACTGTATCTGCTGTAGGGAGGAAGCTGAGAAGTTTAGAGAAATGGGTTGAAGACTTGATCTTCTCACGTAAGCACAAACACACATCTAATTTGACTGGTGATTAAACAAGTCAACACAGTGCTTAAATATAACTTCTGCTGTCATGTATGGTTTAAAATTCACATACAGATTATTTTTTCATGATTGCAATATGCACAGGATGGAAATGGCTTGATAGGGGACTTATTATACTTTTCCAGCTTTTCTCTTATAAATATGTTTAAAATTTTGGATACTTGTTCTAGAGGACATGGTAGTGCCATATCATGAGGTAGGTGTGTGTTGAAGTAATACCTGGGGCAGTTTCAGGCAGCTCTGAGCTGCTGCAAATGCTCAAGTTTGGGGATGAATCTGAGCATTTCAGATGGAAGCAGTAAAGAGCCAGAATGGAGGAGTACACAGACAGCTAGTATGCAATAGTTATGGAGTCTTTTATTGATCAAAACTTTCAATAGTGTCCCACTGGGATCCAATATCATATTAAAAGCCCCTGAAGTGAACATTTTAGGTCTCCTTTAACAGATATGTTTTGGAAAAATATAAATTATCTGTTCTTATTTTGTGTTTTAAGGAACACCTTTTTAAGGCTCACAAACAGACAGCAGCACTGTCTCAATGATGCTCAGTGTAGGGCTCTGGAGATGCCAGCCACATCAGTTCATTATGTTTAATGCAGAATAGTATATGCTTACAGCCCCAAGCTCCCCAGCTGATAAATCTCTTGACACATATAGAAAAAGGTCTTGAACTATAAGGACAGAAACTGTATTAAATGAGATATACAATGTCACTATGTCAGATTGAAGACAGATGTGGAGTGAAAGTTACTATCAAATACATTTAGGACCTATTTGACATATCAGGTTAGTTCTTGTCTCAAACATTGAAATATCAACTTGAGTTCCTAACTTTTGTGACTAGTAATTCATTGTGTTCAAGTCAAGGAGTAATATCTGGCTAAAAATGTAAGTGCTCAACCTGACATGTTGATGTTGGCATTTTACTCTGATGGGCCAAGGTTGCCAACCAATTTGAGTAAAATGCAATTTAATGTCTGCTATTTGCTACACATTTGCTCATATGGTATACCTATAGGTCTACATGTAATGGATTTAAAAAGGTCCAATAATGATGTCATTAGTTTTTGAATTTGCATAATGCCACCCCTACCTGGTACCAGTAGAAGCGGTGGGGCGGGGCTAGCAGTGGTTCATTTGCATTTAATGGGACAGGGAGCTGAAACAGATTGTTGTGAACAGGGCTGTTTTGAGCGCATGAAAAGAGCTGTGATGTTTGATCCCTGGGGTATTCTGACCGAAGCATGTCACAGACATGTCTTTAAGACACCTGGGAACTACTTTAATTTGTAGAAAAGGGGCATAATATGTCTCCTTTGAAGTTTGTCACTAGGTGAAAAATGAGTCACCAGGTTAAGTAGATATTTCTGAAGAATTGCAAGATCAAGCAAATTGTTTTAATGATGCTCTCTTGAATGAAACAGGAAACATAGTTCAAGTGTGATAAACTGACTCATACTGAAAGTTTATGTACGTGACCGTCAATAACCTGCTGCTACCAGCTGAAAATTAAATAACTTGTACAGCGCCAAGCCTCAAGTGATGTTGTTGCCTTTTATTGTCATGAAGTCAACTTGCCAACAGCTTTACAACCACTTATAATTTGATTTTGGAAATCTGCAGATGTCTAATTTACCTCAACACCCACATGCCAAACAGTTTATTTCATTTCTGAATCTGAAATGAAGCATAAACAAATATCAGTAGACATCACTTGCATTTTCAAAGTAGAAGCAGTTATATTTGAGTTTTCCTTTTCTTTCTTTTTTACATAAAGTTGTCCACATAATTGCGTAGGTTTTTAACATACATTTGTATTGCTTTAACTGGAAGTCAAGTCAACAATGTAATTCTGCAAATATACATGAGAGCACCGTGAGGTTCAGACAGAGGAAGGCTGATGACTATAGTAGTTTGTAATTGGTTAATTCTGCAGAATGGGTTTTAAGTGGCCAGGTTTTTTCATAACTAAGATGGCTGTTGCGAACCAGTACAATGGAGGTGAATCAGTGTGTGCTGGGGCAGATTTTATTTTATGATTTTATGTAAGGACTGAACAAGCAGCATGTCCTTCCACTCCAAGGTCTGATTGATTCAGACCTTGCTCTGGATCATTTTAACTGATTGTTCTTTGTATTAAAGAAATAGCCATGATGATAGTTGCTCTGATCTTCTATTCTGAGCATCATCACATCAGCACATGTTATTTGCCATTGAAATATTTCCATAGGTTCATGCTGTAATTCACATGACAGATTGATTTTTACACCAGTGCCAGTTTCCCTACACATTTCAATCATATTGTTTGATTCACAAAGACATACAAATACATTCCTGAGCATTTTTCAGTTGAATCCTATCAAAGCCCTGATCACCTTTCTGCAAATAAGTTACTGATTTTCCTCCTTATCGCTATCAGGTATCATCAGGTATGTTTCGCTAAAGCTGCACCCAGGATACTGACTATAACATTTTGTTACACATCACCTCAACTTCTTCTCTGTACCTGACTATTTCTGTCCAAATTCACTTTGAAATGATATAACAGACTTTTCATGGTCTGATAATGGATTTTTTTCAGTGCACATTTAACTCCCCCTTCTTCCAAATGGCCTTTAGGATCTGGTGGTTTAAGTCTTTTAGCGGTTGCAGAGTCCAGGTTATAGTCGAGAGGTGATTGAGGTGTTGCTGAGCTGGCACAGTGATGGCACATGCCGTGTTCAGCTGCCACTGCCTCTGTTCAAAGCCCTCTTTACAAATATTTCTGCAGATTTCTTTCTGATTAACGTTTGTTTAGTTGTTGCATAATGGTTTCTTTTTCTTTCTTTTTTTCACATCTATCTGTTGGTTTTGTTGTTGTGATTTCTCTTTGTGCAAAAGTTGTTTTTATTTCTTTTGTTCAACAGATGCTCGTATGATTTTCCGTATACTTTGTAATTGCTCTTTACTGCCGTCCTCCGCTTCTAGATTGAAATGTGAAAGTGGTTGCTATTATTATGACTTGGGACTCAAGTTGTCAACATCATAAAACTCTGCATCTTTAACAATGCAACAATCAGAAGTGGTTTTTATGCTGATACACAACGGCAATTTTGAATAGATGGTTGAGCGAAATTCGATTTAAGTGATCCAACACAGCTTGCTTGTTGGTGATAATGAGGAGCCTTTTGAGCAGTGTGGATTCTTTTTCCTCAGATATTTAGAGCAGAAAAGATGGAGCCACATCAGTCTTTGTATTTGATTAAGGGATCGTTTAGCAAAAGGCAGCATTACAACTTCTCCCAGAATTGATTTGACAGCCCTAAGCCTGCCTCTTTTTGCAGCTCGCACATCCCATCTGTTTGTCACCTCTTAATATGAGCAGAGTCACTCAAGCTGAAAATGTGTTGCAAGACTAATATTTACGGAATACCAGTTATGCTAATGCATGCTAGAGCTAGCAGCATAATGCCTGAACATTGAGCTTATGGTGCACTCTGCATGAGAAATATGCGCTGGTGTCAGTGATACATGTGATTAGAAAAGGCGGTCCCTGGAGCATTACACCGTGCTAATGGAGACGCAGCGTGCAGGGCAAAAAGGCTGGAGCGTGTTTGACAGTATTTAAAGCAGCAATGATTATGTACTGAAAAGTATTGCTGTAGCATGGACAGTCAATTCCATTGACTAGCATCATTAATAGGTCAAAGCCACCTAATAGCTACTCTCATGTCTCATTCATCATTTTAACCCCTTAAGTCCCTGAGCATCATTCTGAGCCAGCAGCTGCTCCCATCTATTCATTCATCATTCTAGCAAGAAATGATAGACACGCAGTAGCAGCCTAAACAATATGAATCAGCACTTTGCATGCTAATTTCACATGATGGTCTCTTTTAGGTGGAGAAAAGGGATTAGAATACAAGTTACTTTCCCCAGTGCACATTACTCAGTTCACTGCAGCTGAAAATGGTTAGTAGTTAATCATCTGAAAATTGATTTTGCATTTTTTCCCCCAGACTTACTGGCTTTAAAACCTCAGTGAGCATTTTAATGTGACTGTCATCAGTGCTTGGAAAAAGTGTTGTTACTGCACTGGGCCCAAATTGAGCCTTTCAACAGACCAAGGGGATATTGAGACCTGACAGAGGCAAACCACAAAGCCAGAGGCTTATCTCATATTGAATTATTTACAGGCAAAAAGAAATCAATTTTCAAAGGTAATGGCAAATCTCTTCTCCTGTCTTCTGAAGTACAGTCCCCATCTTGTGTTTTCAGCGCACTGTCAGAAAGTGTTGAGAATCACATAAATATAAATCAGCATGTGTTTTTATAACGGCACTATTGGTGTGCGAAGATCAGGGACAATGGTGATATTGTTCTGATTCTCTCCTTCAAAGTACAATCCCATTAAATGTGCTAAAAGTGCTGTCAGAACACTTTTAAAGGCACATAAATAAAAATAAGCAACGACTGCTCCACCTATCAGATTGTAGAGCGGTTGCTGATACTCGGGGCATTTTTTTTTTCCTTTATACAATTAACCTTATATGTTTTTCTCATGTTTGTGTTCACTGAGGCAGATCGCAGATAGTCTCCACTTCCGGCTGGCTTTCACATACAATCTTAAGAGATCAAACATTAACATAGGGAAGAAGGTTTTTGCTGTTTCACTGGGGTTGAAAAGTTGGTGCTTCATAAAAGTAAAATGTGATGAAATGTAATGGAGAAAGGCACGAATGCCTACTTCCAGGATTGCAGAGACAAAAACATCCGATCTGTGTCACGGCATGAAGTAAAATTCTTATAAACCTCTTTGAGTCTTTTCAAAAACTTTGTCTGACCTAATGAAAAAAATCTTTGGCTGTTTGTGACGCTCACAAAAGGAAAAACTGTTGTGCTAATCCATTAGACTGCATTCGGTTTATATGTAACAATCACTTTTTCATGAGTCACATATTAATAAAAGGTGTAAATAGGATCATACAATGGGGTGGGTGTCACGTCTAGATTGCTACATTATGCAAATGTAACTAACTTTAATTAACCATGTGTCGGCCTGCTTCTTTATGTGCATCTAATCATCTCACTCATCAGTTTTACACATTAACTCATACCATAGTGAGTCAGTCTGAGAGACACTGAGCAAATGTTATCACTCAGGGACGAGTGGGAAATTTTTTACTTTTGTGTCTGATTTATAAATGGAGGAATGTGCCACTGATTTTTATCTACACGTGAGGGATTGGAATGTTAATTAATTAAAGAGCCCAGTCTCTTTACTCGAAACTTTAATTACAAGTGAATTAAACAATGCCCAATGTGAATTATGTCTAATCAGAGGGATAGATTTCACCAATTAAAGTGCCCTCCAGGCTGGAGGTGAGAGTAAAAATACATTCCAGACCTGCTCATAAATCCAAGTATTGATTTGAACGCTGAGGCAGGGTGATTCAATAAATACACCCCAGCCTTCTCTCTGTGCATTGCAATGTCAATTCCCATACACAGACAGAGACAATGACTGGGAACCATTTAGCTGACTGCTGATAGCATCAGGAGCTCAGAATATTGTTGTTAATGTCAGAGAAGTTGCTGCGACTTTTAGTGTAAAAGTTTTAATGGGAGACCTTGGCTAGCATGGTAACATTTTATTTTGAGTTTTAGAGGGAACATTGGAGCACACAATGAAGAATATGGTGCAATATGAGATATCAGATAACAGCTACTTGAGCCATTCATTTTGGTTTCTTGTGATTGTCATTTGCATTGTGAGAATATTAGGTCATTTTAGATGTAGCGTCAATTTAATAAGGGATATCAACAATAATCTTGCCAGGAGTGGGTGGTGGAGATCATCCCTATAAACAAAAGCGTCAGCTAACTGTCAAAAAAAGGGGGCAATAACAACATTCAATGTTAGTGCAGATTGGAGGCTAATCACTGTTGGAAAGTGAGAAGACTGGCTGGATGTGTTAACATCCTTACTTCACGAGAATAAAAGACAGGATAAAGACAAGAGATAACATTAGCAACTGTGGACAGCTCGTGGTGAGCAAACAACTGAAGTTTCATGCTGAACTTGCATTATTCAGGTGAGTAGATAAGTAAACAGATGCTAATGCTAATGCTGGCTATGCAGCCATAGCAAAATTGACAAATAGCCTCATGTAAGTGTGATGTTTAAACAGGACCATACGTTGCACCTTGGTTGTATGAGGGATTTGAAAGAAGAATCTGATAAATCCATATGTTAATGATGATAAGCTAAATAAAACAGTTTTCTATTGACCTCAGTTATAGTAAAATGGAAATGTAGCAAACGAGTGTGTGATGGAAACACCTGAATAACAAACATTGTTTAATTTCACACACAGAGATCTATAATATGGCAAACTATTCACTGATCAATGGTGACTTAATTTCATTATTATTTTCACTGCTGTTGAAGGTGGGATCTCATATTCTGTGTTTACGCTCTTTTTACTTTAACTGTTTAAGTGAGAGAGCTATTTCTGGTGTGTGCTGCTGATGAGATGTCTTAAAGATGGAGGGGAAGTCAGAGGAATTATACAGAAATGGTGATTAGCTGTATGATATGGAAAATCAAGGTGTTACACATGCTCACCTTCATTCTCAGTGAATACAATTAAAAAGAAACAAGCAGTAATGAGCATAGGTGGCATTATGATTTTCTTCAAGACGAAATTTGCGTAGACACAAAAGGAACGTGTTCAGAAAGGCCTGAGTTGTGAGGTACAAGGCAGGGAGGAATAAATGGTCTCAGAGTTATGGAAAAACAGGGAAGTGGGAGGAATGGACCAGTGATGACTGGAAAGCTGAACCAGGCTTTTAAAAGGTGGGTGAGTAGATTGATGAGCCAATTGACTGCAAGTGTGTACATTGCAATGAGGAGATGCTCCAACTCCACCTAGCTCCAGACCAACCCCCAACATGGCACAGTGGGAAAAAGACAGACGAGACAGACACACCCACAAAAGAGAAGGAGGGAGCAGGTGAAAACCCAATGATCCTGACAATAGGAGAACGGAGGTTTTGGCTGTTGGTCCAAATACAGTACAATTCAATACCATGCAAGAGAAAAGTGAAGTATGGTGTCATGGCTCCTTTTGGATCCTATAATATTTATGTGTGTATACACTGCAAAAAGATGGATCACATTTTGCCTCAGGGAATTCAACACAAGAAGATCAACATGTACTTTCAAACTTAGAAGCCAAAATTCACATTATTCCAGCGTGTCTTAGTTTAGCACATAGCTACGCACTACTGTTCTGTCTTATTCAGCATGTTATCTAATGTAAATATAGTATATACTGGGGAGAGAGCTGAACCCAGAACGGACCCACAGAGGATATCACAGAGCTGATCTGAACTCCTCTGCGACCTCTGATAAAGTTCTGTGCAGCAGATAGAGAGAACGCAGCCTAAAGCAGTGGTGAAGATGCCAATCCAGAGAGTAGGAGTGAATGATCGTCTGTGTCAAAAGCTGCACTAAGATCCGGGAGAACTAAAACTGGATTTTCCACCTTAGTTACTAAAAGCAAGTCATTCATCACCTTGAGAGCAGCTGTCTTGCTGCTCTGAGGGTCATGAGAGGCACACTGAAATTTCTTCAGAGACTATTACTGCTCAAAAGAGTAACTAATCAGTTTGATACTTTTTCCCCCCAAGAACCCTGAGCTGAACGGCAAGACAGAAATTAGTCAGTGGGTGATTTAGATTCAATTTATAAAGCAAAGATACAGAAAGGATAATACATTTAAATTATTGGTAATTGAAACAAGGCTGCCTTTGAAGCACACACACAGTGATGTGATGAACATCAACAACAAAACCTAAAAACAAAGTTTCACAGAAAACCGATGAGAGAGATGATAATACATTCCCTGAGGACAAAACGCATGCGAGAGAGAAAGCACAGACATTAAGGGGAACACAAATCAAACAAAACAAACCCAGAAACGCAGCAAAATACCTGAACAAATAAGGGAAGCACATGCAACGTGAATTGCTGCTGGGCTCAATTAGGATAAGTAGAAAAAACATATTTTTAAACAGACTTTGTTGGTGGTTGGGGGTGTAATTGACAGAATGTAGTAAAAATATACAACCATTATCTAATCTGTGAGATTAAAAAAAAAAAAAAAAAGCAAAGCAAAGCAAAGTTAAATACAGAGCACAGTGTCCAGTTTTTTTAATACATACAAGTTCACAAAGACAGTGCTGTTCTTAACCTGTCCAGTAGTGCACATGGTTTATTATGTATTCATCATTGCCTTTTCAAAAGACATTAATAAATGAACTGATCACATGTTTGAAACCAAATTGTAATTTTCAATATGTGATGAGTGGTTAGGTTAAGTATGTAAGCAGCACACAGAGGATATGTTTGGTTTTATACAAGAAGAGATTGAATTTTGATATATGAACACAAAGAAATCCCACAGGATGAAGCGTGATAAGTCTTTCATTAGCCCAAAAAAAAAAGAAACACACAGTCGGGGGGGGGGGATTTTTGAATAGTCGGAAGAAAAGAAAGGCAATATAAAGCAAAATAAAGGAGAGAAGGACAAAGGGGAGAGGTAAGGTTACCAAGGCTACCAGCATCAGCACAAATTTGATGGGGTTGAGGTTTTTCTTAAATTGAAAAATGTAATGTGACAACTTACTCCGTGATGGGGCAACATGTCACAAATGCACATTCAGTACTTAACCTTTCATAACTCTACTTGATATGTAACAATAAAAATGGCACAATTGCTCACAAGCTTTTGATTTGATAAAAATCAAAAAGACTGACGTGAACTTAAAACAGTGTGAAAAGACGATTTTTCCTGCTTCCTGTAACTTTGCTGCTTTTCCACTTGACTACATCAGAATCACATTATGCTGTGTTGCAATTCTTGTGCATGTGTGTCTTTTTTCCCTTATTTTATGTGCTTTTGGATCTGTTGCATTTCAGAATTTCAAGACAGCACTTCTCTCTTTTATATGCTTTGGGACGACATCACATTAAGCTACACAAGCAGCATTACTGTTGATCCTGTGGCCCAATACCTTTGTCTCTTTACAGCTATTAATGGATCACTGTCAAATTAAATAAAGCAAATAAGGCAAAAATAAAACTTTAATGAAAAAAGTAATGACCCTGCTAGGACATACTTATTATCAAAAGCCTATAGCTTCGAAAGTCATTGTTTGGCATTGAACAACTAGTCCCTGCCAGGTTCATTGCATTTTAGTCTCCTCTGTGTTGTGTGAATTTGCGGCGCATGTGCTGTCAAGATGTTTTTGAATTAGTGGCACATTTGTGTCTTTGCATAATGTTTTCTGAAGTTGTAGTGTGTTGCACTCTCAGGGTCATAGTACTTATTTGTAACCTGGCCTGATGACAGAATACATTGACTAATCACAAATTCCAGTTTGTCTTGGCTGTACTTTGGGATTAATGCATACATTTCGTGCAAACTAATCCCATTTGTGACCTCAGTGCATAGCTTTACTTTTTATAGCATCCATTTCACAGTTGAGAAATCAGGTGTGTTCTCAGGTCGACACGTAAGGTCATGGTGACACCGTTTCCAAATGAGTATTTCTGTACAAAAATGTCTTAATATTTATAAAACACAGAGATGTTGATATATCTGTAATAAGCTAGTGTGACAGAATTAAGCAGCAATATTAGCAATATTAGCAACATGCCTATTACCTCATTACGATGCTAACTGTTAGCATGCTTAAAATAACAGTTTTTAATGTCTCAAGTCTAAAAATGAGTGGCTCAAACAAACAAACAAACAAATAATTTGGTAAGATGGTATTAAAAAGGTAAAGAGATTTGCCTTTCCTCTCTCTCGCCTCTTTTACAGGGTTGTCAGGGCCCGTTACGGCAGGAGACAACTTTCCAACCTCACCTCCCAGAGCACTTGTGCTGCTCTACAGCACAGCAGTCACCAGCCATGCCTTTGCTATCTAATGCATAATTTGGTGCCTAATTTGACATTCTTCACTTCAGCCTGTTTTGCCTGTAGCTTCACAGTCAGCAGAACAAGCTCTGCGTGTATTGCATGCTATTTTTATCTGAGTGCACATCTCTCGTTGATAGGTAATTGTCGGAACCCTTAGTCTCATCACCATCAGAGTCTGGGGGCATTACACAGTATTGTTACCTATTTTTTGTCACTGAAGAGGAATCTTTTTTCTTTTTTGCGCAACAATAATGTGGTTAAATAAAGGAAAGTCACAACAATGTTTTTTTTTTTATCTATTATAAGTTTGAATGAGGTAGAGAAAGATATCTCAAGAGATGGAAATCTGAAGCAGGGCGTTGCATTAAACATTCACCATGTCTGCATCTCATATGTCTGCATCTCATTTCAGAAGCCAGTCCAATTACAGACATGAGCCCTTCATGGGGAACTGTTGCAGAAGACGATTGTGATTATCCTTTTACAGTCATGAACTAAAATCCCTCCCAATCCTATTTGTTGATAACCCTCGCCTGTGCTGGCTGAAGAAATATGAAATACAACCTGGGAAACAAGATCCTGTAAAGTTGCTGCTCTCTCCAGTAAACACAATACCATTATATCTGCCTGTAATGAAATCGACCAGCAGAGGTTACTCGGTCTCATCGGCAGTCATTGCTGGCAATCTGGAGATGGACTCCCTGCACACATTCACTGTGTTGAGTGTTTTATCAGCAAACAATGATTCAATGCTTTGTGGTCTACCACAAGCTGCGCTTCTCACACATCAAGTGGAGTGCTATTAGAGAACACTTGGGGAGGAGGGGAGAGGGGCGGGGGTTGGCGCCTCGGGACAAAGTCTCTTTGCACCACAGGAATTGTGCTGACTGAGCTTCTCTGATAGACGTGCCATGTCTGTATTCGGAGCTCAGTGAGGTTCAGGAGCGCTGGGTGACAGCAGCAGTGTTTGCTGAGGGGGGCAAAGGCCATGGCAGAACAAACGAGCTGCTTTAAGTGTGGTGGAAAACTGAGAGCAGGTTCTGTTTGTCAAACTCCTCACCTCGGGTTTGAAAATGTTTTAGACGTTTTTTTTTTTTTTTTTTGAAAGAGCCATTAACATATAGACGGATGACAAAGGACAAAGACAAATTATGAATGAATGGAGAAATTTAACAAATGGTGGTTCCACACAGTTGTACTGCATGGTACAATTAAGCAATTAAGATTCAATCATGTCCTGTGGCTTGAGTAAAAATGCTGAGCCCCAGTCTGATTTTGCAGATGGGAGATGGAAGATGATGGAAAGAGGAGATGTTCCAAGTGGCATTGAAGGAGGCTTCATTGCTGGGGCTCGAGCGTCTGCTCAACTGGCTTATGTCTTAACAAGAAGTGACTGGATCTGTATTTAGATAGAAAATGTCAGCAAAATCTAGTCCTCCAACCTGAACAATGTTAGTGGTGTGTTCCAGACATGGCCCAATGGAGTGTCTCCTGAAACAGTGTCCCTATGACTTTAGATGGTCTTGGTTGTCATGGTTACAGTACTAAACCGTCATGGCTTGATTAGATTTAGACGCAAAACTACTTGGTTGGGTTTACAAAAATTTGATTTTTTTTTTCCCTAATGATTTGACCTAAATAACTTATTTAGTTGATTTTATTTGTTGTCATGGTTACAACAAGAAGCAACATAAATAGCTACTTTTGAACAGCACTCCTATGTGATATTTCAATGATTTGTTAACCCATCAAACCACCAGCCTCCACCTAATGCAGACTTTGTTGTAGTTACCACGGTAGATGTCAACTAAAAAAAAATACATAACTATAAATTAACCTTTTGCACGTACAGACCATGGGCCTGTTATTTACAGCACAGCTTCATAAACAGGGGTCAGTAATTGTGGTCAACAGCACACATTTGATGATCATGATGCCCGTGCATTAGTGTGACATCTGAGGAAAACCTGGAGAGCAACTCCTCCTCAGGAGACTGAGAATATCAATGCAAGACATGATCAGACTGTGTGAGTAAGATCTGGCCGATGACAGTTACATAGAGAGGGATGTTATAGTAGAATTGCAGTGCATAGCTGAACTCCATATTTGAGAGAGTTCAGTGGTGTAAAAATCCACAGGCACTGTTTTTTAGAGATATGGAAAAAAGGGAATATGGTCAGATAAGTAATTCTTCTCCATGTTCTCCACAAGTGGGTGAGTGCATGTGTGGTGCGCAGCAGGAGAACGGTACAGTTCTGAAAGCTTGACCCCACAGTGATGGGACCTGGTGTCTATGTCTGCTGTGGGAGGCATTTTGTTGGCATGGTTTGTGTCCACCTGTCCCCTTAGAGGGAAGGGTGACTCCAAATCAATACAAGTTATTCTGAGTGATCACCTTTATCCACTGGTGAAATGTTTCATTCCTGATGTTTCTCTCCCTCAGGAATGGAAATTTTCTCCTTCCACAAGGCATGAGGGGTCACTGAATGGTTTGATGGGTATGAAAATTAAGTAAATCCTAAACTGGGGCCTTCGCAGTCAGGGAGATTTTGGACCTGTGTTGGAAGACCAATTGCAGCACAACTAGACAGTGTCATTTCCAATTTACTGCCTTATTTTCATGCGCAACTAATTCCACAGTCAAGCTGCACAATATTAAGCTATATAGAAGTCACCGATAAAAGCCCCAAACAAGAGGCAAATCAGTGGTTGATTAGCAAACATCTTCCACAATGTATGAACTCTTCAAAGTTGCAATTATTTTGTCTTGCAGACTCATCACATATGCCAATCCGATATCTACTCTACAACTACAAGTTGCCGAATAGCTATGAGGTGGGTTGGTTGGGGTGAAAGATGGTGTAGTGTGTGACTGTTTTACACTGCCCAATCAGAAGTCGGCAATTTGTGTCATGTGAATGTACTGTACGGCGATCAAACACTTCTGAAGTCATATAATCTGAAATTTGGTCAACATTTGGTGGGTTCTGGCCCAGCCTATCCCAAGATTCAGTATATGCTGGAAACAAAAAGTGACTGAAAAAAACTGTTAAAAAAAAAGGATGAAAACTGGAGATGAAAAAGTGAAAATCCTCCTTAAACCAGACTGTTTAATTTCAGTTCACCTTCATGGTCCACATCCTTGAGAGGATATGTTGTTTTCTTGTCCCCATCTGAAGCTGCATGGTACAAATATTTCATTACTTAGTTTATAATCTTAAATGTCTGCAAGCTCCAAATTTGACTTTTGACACATGCACTTGAGAATAATATATGGAATAAATTTGAGTGCAGCCAGATCTTTTGAAGTTGGTCTCAGACAGCAGTACAATACAGTGCAGAACAATGTTTTTTGTCTGCAGCTGCCATTTTATTTGACCTTGGAAAGTCTTGTGAAAAAGACAATTGACCGGCGGACATACACACACAATCTGTGTCACAGTTTAGATTCCTATTTTGACCTATGGATGAACTTTAAATTTCCACCCAAACTCTCCCACACAAGACTACAGTTTTTTTTACAGTTTAAAAACAATATGTGCAAAACAACAAGTTCCATAAAGCATTAAGTAGTCTCAGTCTCAGTGGGGTTTTATCAGCAGTTCAAAGAGAAAGGTAGGTTTCTTAACCAGCTTTAATATTATGCACTCTAAGTTCCACAGAAATTTAGATTCAGATTTGCTGTTCAGTTAAGAATAGAAAGGCAATATTAAACCTGCTGACTTTGTAAACACTCACAGATGTCAGAATCAGTGCCTCATATACAGACAGTAAGAAAATAGCTGAAAGAAATCCAATAAGTTTCAGTCCCTGCAAAAAACAAAATGGCTGCATCAGAACCTCAGCATGCAGGTGAAATCAGTTTGATGGCCACACTTTCTGATGTGAAATTGCATGAGACTCTGTGCCTTTGCAGGTATGTGGATAGTTTTTAGGTTCATAGATATTCACTGCAAGCTTTGCATCATCGCAGTGAATACTACTGATGCTGTTTGATCATATTTGCCTTCCAGGTGAAAGTACACCCAGAAAACTATAAACTTCTCAGAGGGGCAGAAAATGATGTGAGTAAAAGGTTTCATCGCACGAGATCAACAACCATTCTCTTCTCTCAAATATCTGTCAAAACCTGCCACATATTCACAAATTGCTTTTTAAATCACAAAGTGTTTGTGGCATTTTTCGTGGTTTTTTCTTCTTCTTCTTTTTCTTTGCCATTCAGGATATCATTTTCTTTTTGCAGGACGAGAAGAAGTTGAGAGCTTGACAGAATATTAAATACATTCTCAAAAGAAGATAGTGCAACATTATTTTAAACCTTACTATAATTAAAAGAAAAAGGTGTCTAGACAGCTGGAGGACATATTACATTAAAAGTAAAGACATAAAAGCCAATAGTTCATATTTTATGTTCATGTGAGGTACAAAATATTTATACAGAGTTCACTAATGAGGTTGTTAATGCAATAATATTCACGTTATTTATTAAGTTCTCATTCAATGTTATAACAACTGAAGAAAGTCCATTCATTGATGACGGCCATGAGGCGTGGTTGAAGTGGCTCTTGGAAAAATCTAATGACTGACCTTGGCTCTGCATAGGTCCTCCTCAGTTTTGAACACATTCATAAGTACATGACTGTATGAGTTTTGATAGAGTGATTTGTTACATATAAAGCCCACAGAAATAAATGCAGTCAAACATAACCTGGTCTGCAAACCATAAACCATAATATGTGTGAGTAAGTGTTAATAGTGCCTTGTATGCACTGCAGTAACGTTGACGAAGAAATGTAAACTCTTTTAATGCATTTATCATGCTCTGTGGGAACAGCATGCTAACTAATGCTAACTATCTGTTTACACTCCTGGTTCCATAATGTAATTTCCCATTAAATACCAGCAGCTGCTGTAAAGTGTTGCTTCAAGTTTAGGGTGACTAATTCTATGTCCAACAACCAAGATGTGATGTATTTTGTGTTTTAAAAGAGCTACTTGTATATTTTGTTGTCATTACATATAGGCAGTGTTAAAATCAACAGCTGTTTACTACAAGTCTTAATCTAGAAAGCACCTTTACTCTTCACCGCTGGCTGTCTCCAGTGGTGGAAAGCACTGATATTAACTGCTGTCGCTCTCAAGTTTTTTCTTCTAGTTAGTTAGCAGACTAAACAGCTAGCCGTGAGCTGTCTGGCCACTTTTAGGTAGCAACTCATTGTAGCCTCCAGTCTGCCCTGAAGACGTTGTCCTGCTCCGAGGGTGTACTATGACCTCTTGTCTTGAAATTGCAACCACTACCGCCGCTCTTGGCGAAAAACCACATTCAGCACAGCTTTCTACTAACAACTCTAATGCTGTACATGTCTGCTCACTTAAGATTGACAAGCACCTGCCTCTCATATCTACATTGATTCTCTCCAAACATGCTGATTATAAAAAAAAAAAATTTAAATTAACTATTGAGAAAACAATGATTTAGCAATTTCATCAACTTGGGTGCAATCATATCAGTGAAACCCAACAGTGACTCCGTGTTCAAGCTCCAGAGATTTACCATGTGTTATGAACCATTTATGAATCAAGTGTTTTAAATAATAACTATGTTTGGTGGTTACATTCCATTTTTCCCACTGTCAAACCAGAGCAGCTCACTGGCCAGAGATGTTGTGACTGCATGTCCTTTGTATCTCTCCCCCACCTCAGCTACAGTGTTAATAATTCATCAGTCATCTGAGTTACATGTATAAGGCAGGTAGCAGCTATGTGACCACTGCATAGATCAGGCACAGCCCTGGGCAAGAGAATCTTGTGTCAGTGTATCTGGGCAGCTGGAGAATGCTTCACATATATTGCACCTCAACACCACGTCCTCCTCCTCTTCCTCCTCCTCCTCCTTTCTCGTATAGAAATCAACAAGGAGCTTCAGGAGCTCTCCCCTTGAATTCCCTGACCCTGTGCCTTGGCAGCTGTAAATTTATGAGGCAGCACACAGATTGACAGCAATTGAATAATCCACAGTATTTATGACTGCAGTGGAAGACTTCCAAAGTAATAGCAGGTAATGAAAGATGATGCTGATGTTGGGTGAAAACACTGAGTGGAAGAAATGTGACTGATATCAAACTAATTTAATTTTGTGAAATCAAATGCATATAGTCCTGTAGAAAGGGAGGAGGTTTGGCTCGAAGTAGTAAGGAGCTGTCATTTCAGTGATGCATCATTTCTCATGTAGAATCTTATTCAATTCAACAGAGGTTAAAATCTCTAATATTACTAGACAGTTCTCATGCAGATACTTCACTGATCCTGGCAGTCAGGAAAGACCCCCTCTAAATGACATACAAAAATAATGAAAGGAATAGATTCCTACTGCTTTGTCAACAAAGATAAATGTATGATGTGGTTATAGCCAGTGTGAACTGGAAAAAACAGTCAAATCTTCTCATTAAACTATCAAATTCTAGCTGAAAAACTCATGTATCCTATGCCAAAGAAATGTTAATGGTTTTGTTTCATAAAAATTCCAGGCAGCTAGAAATTGTTCACACAAATTGACTGATTAGTCCAGCAATATACATTTTGATGCTGGAACATCCCTTTCTGAGAGCTAGGAAAAACACAGCGTGCCCGGAATATAAAATCAATCGCAACCTTCATTAGAGTCAAGCAAAGATCTCCATCGACACATACAAATGTACTGAAAGTGTAATGGATACATTCAACAATAACACATTCTGTCTATGTGAGTGTGTGTGTGGATGTGAGAGAGAGAGTGTGTGTGTGTGGGGTGGGTGTGTTAACCTTGGACCACATGCCAACAGTGGAGACTGTGCTGTCTAAGTAAATGAGATTAGCTGACAGCATATGTGCAACAGGATAGTCTCTATTGCAATGCACTCTTCACACATCACACTTGCTGGTCAGATTTACTGTTGCAAAATGCCAATAGCTTCCCAGTATTGCAATATAATATCCATTAGTGTTCATATTATCAATAGCCACAATGGATTAATTTGACAAGAGATACGAACAAACACCATCTCAGTGTGTCTGAATGGAGCAAATACAGCACTTTGTCCCAAAAACGGCCTCTAAGAGCTGGATGCTTCATGTAAGTTTTGCTTGTTTACTGTATATTCTTACCAATAACCTCCTGGCATTATAAATCTGTCATATTATGGTGTTTGGCACAAGAGTGTGTGTGTGCGTGTGTGTGTGGGCATGTGAACTTGGCAGAGGCATGAGATGAGAAAATACACACACCAAATTCTATTGTCTCCTGGAGATTGTACATCACGGTTCAGCCTGGGTGGTGTGTTTCTAAGCTCTGCGATGCATTTAACGTCCAAAGGGAGGATTAGTGGGGAACACGCAACAGGATTTGTCTTTTCTCTGGAATGGCTCAATTTTCATATCTCCTTCAGCAGAGACTCAAGTTTGGGTTCAACGAATGGGTGGAAATGCAAGATTGCTATATCAATGGATTCTTAAATAGACTGAAACGGATGGTGATTATTGAATAAATTAGCCACAGTAGATAGCATTGATTTCTGACGTTAGCTGACAGAAGTCAATCCAGTGCTTTATCTACAGTAGGTGGAGATACTAATCACCAATAATGGGGAAAAAATGTTTGTACTCTTGAGCTGATAAAGCTAAAGAGATGCAGACCATCAAGGTGAAATGAATGCTGTCAATAATAAATAATAGAATTTGTGAATTATTGAATTTCATTGTTTTTGCCATCTAGAGTCTTTTTCACCTACAAAGCCATGTCACTTTCATTTTAATCACAGTGACACGATCGTTTACCATCACCTCTCAGGCAATCACCTACTTGTCAAACAGCTAACTAAGTTACCTGAGCAGGTCGCAATCCTGTCTGCCTGGTGAATGGTCAATGCTGTTTGAATATGAAGCCTTATTAAGCTCAGTAAAAAGAGCTGCTTTAGAGCTGTTTAGTTGGTTTTTTGTTTTATCTAACAAGTGCTAGTTTGCTAAATCTGGTGGCAGCTTAAAAGAGCCAGGGGACAAGTGAGTGGCTGAAACAGGAGTGTGGAGACTTGTGAAATTGAAGAGATTATATGAAATGAGTGCCATTGCCATTATGAAATAGGAGGCTTATAAAAGAAATAAAAATGTAATAATAGTATCACTAATACAATTGGACTCCAGTAAAACAGTTGATGTGAAAATGAGAATGACATTTTTAAAAGAACGGGCCTAAGTTTAAATGATTTCCAGAAAATTTCACAATTTACTGGTTCATTTGGGTGGTTTATTTATTCATATAAGCATGTCAAAAAGTCTAATTATTCTCTATTTCATCATTTATTACTTCAGTGCCCATTAACAGTATTTTGGTGTTGAATAAAAGGAGAATCCTTTGACGAATTATGTATTGATGCAAGAGCAATCTAAGAAGGTGAAACAGCCATCAGAGCACTTGGGCCCATTGCCCCCATCATCTTTGAAGTGCATGCAAACCACGGTGAGGTATGTCTGGGGTCTTTGCAGTGGTCCTCTGAGGGAGGGATTAATAGGAGTGGGGGTCTGCTGATGCATGCTCTTGCTCCTTCGGGTTTCCATAATTCACATTGTCAGCTGAAGAGCCGGTGCCGAGCGCCAACCCGGAGCTGTCTCTCATCATCACACACAGTCAAGAGCCTGTCAGAACAGATGAAGCCACCGGCTCAGCACTGTCGAGGAACATTGAGCCGTAATTCACATTCTCCTGCCCCGACAGGCCTCACTAAATCCTGGTCCAGCCATGAAACGCTGCCGTCTGATCAAGGAAGCCCCCATGTTGAAACCACAGGAGAGCCACTTTGCTATGAGCTAGATTAGCAACGATCAGCTCACCCTGTCTCCATGATATTGGCACCAATAGCTGATATGTCGCCCTCCACAGCAGCTCAGTATGTGCATGAATTCTCACAGTACAGTACAAGAGAAAATTAAGACACATCTTTTCTGTCCATGGCTTATTCAGAAAGTAACAGATCCATGTGACACTTGTAATAACTTCTTCTCTCCACTTTTCTTGTCCAAATTGTATTTCAGTGGTATCAAAATTAAACTCTGAGGGGCTGTTGGGGATTAAATTAGTGTAATGACACGCAAGATCACACGGCTGTGGCCTTTTGCCACAGCCTAGAAGGGCATGTGAGTTCACCCACCCCGGCGTAGCTGGATCTCACAAAAATTATCAGCTGTAGCAGCCTGATATTTGTGCTGATATACACATCTTGGCAGATGCATACAAAAACCAAAGCCCCCATGTCCCTCTTAGAGCAACAAAATCCCTGTGAGTATATTTTACAGAGAATTCAGCACCATCAGCATACAGAATCCACATCTGTGTTTGAGTGGTTTAATTAAGGCATAATGAAGAAGTGGAGTCGCTACATTCGGCTCAGGGATTTCTGGTGCCTGGTGTCAGACCTCATTTCTACCACGAGGATCTATGATTGGCACCTCAGTATACAGGAAACCTCAAAGCAACATTAACACAAGGAACAGTTTGATGAAACTGTGACTATAAGCTACAAGCAAGACTAAGGACCCCAGAATTACAAACTCTTTGTAAAAACCTACAAACTGAGAAATTATGGAAAGAGATCTTGTAGCTAAAAAGAGCAATACTTTGCTGAGACATTGTAATTTCCCTGGAAGATATTTATCATTCGACACAGATGATTGTACAAGAATATATAAAATGGAACTGTTCTTGTGCAGACATGGGTTGCTTTAACATAACAGCAGTTTAGGAAAGTTAATCACCACACCATCCATTGCTTTAGCGAGATGCTGATACACATGTTTAATTCAAATAATTCAAATACATATTTAATTTGCTCCAGGCTTGTGTGCACAAGAACAAATTACAGTGCAGAAACGAACTGACATATTAACATATGTCATCCGTCAGGCTCTGGTTTTATGCTTGCTGCTCAATTAAACGCTTGTTCAAATTCTCCATGCATGTTTCTAAAAGCTGTCATTCAGACCAGCTATACAGTACCAGGCTCTGTAAATGGTTCGCTCTGATGCTTGCAACTCACGGGGTTGTACTGTATCTGTTGCATATAAATGCAAGCTTAAACATGTGCTCTGTTGAATTTGAATTCATATCATACCACTCACAGAGTTACATTACAACGCATTGGTTCATTTCACAGAGACTTTTATCCAAAGCAACTTACAAGTGATCAAAAACCAAAAAACCTGAGAAGGCGCTGATCCAAAAGTAGGCCAGTAGTAGGCTACTGTACACATTACAGTGGTTCTGTCTCAGCTCAACTCTTTGCCAGGACTAAGGTTAGGGTTAGAAACAAAAAGGTAAAGTTTTTGCACTTGGTTTATATTATAAATTTGTGTTGAAAAACAAAAAATATAAAACTGAATCATGATGCACAAAGCTCTGTTGTGTTAGCTTTCTGTAAGTTTTACTATTGCTAAATAGCTTACTTTAGCATTAAGAGTCTTTAAGACATAAGGTCAGCACCCAGCCTTATAGCTTAACTCGCTAAGAGCTGTCCCCTGAGGTGGAAAGCAACACCAATGCTAAGGCTTGTCTCTACCATGTCTACTTCAGTTAGCATGGCAGCCAGTGAGCCTGGGAGCATCACTTTCTGTCAGGTTTAGCAGAGGACTGGACCCAAAAAGCCGGAAACAACAAAAACAAGGTATGGCGGAACAAAAAGGGGTTTTATGTGAACTCACCAAAACACTGGAATATGCAGGGAGAACTGCTGGAGAACAAGGTGTGGAGAACAAGGCTTGAACAACAGACGAACCAACAATGGCAAGGGGAAACACTGAGGTTAAATACATGAGGAAACGAGACACAGGTGGTGCAGTCAAACACAGGTGAGACACAGGTAATCGCAGCTGGGAGAGCACAAGGAGACATGGAACTTTAGAGACAAACCGTGACACTTTCCAATAGGGACTCACTCTATATCAGGTATGTCCAAACTATTCCTCAAAGGGCCGTGTGGCTGCTGGTTTTTGTTCCAACCAATCAAGAGCACACAGTTTGACCAATCGACTCTCCAAGACCAAGTCAAGTCTGGTGTACTGCTGCTTGGTTGGAACAAAAACTTGCAGCCATATGGCCCTTTGTGGAATAGTTTGGACATGCCTGCTCTATATATTCCATTTATACATCATTTAAGGCTCCATTGAAGTAGCTTCAAGTTATTTTCTTGTAAATGCAACAACAGCTGAAACTCTCCATTAGTGGCAACCACCACAACCACCTGCCCCAGTAAGAAACGAAAACACTTGGTTCCCAGGAAAAGTTACAAAAAGCTCCTTTAATTCATTTAGTTGCAAACTTATGTAGATGTACATTAAACCTAACTGGAGAATTAGTACCACCAGATGTCTATCTTGATAAACCAGCTGCTATTATTCACATAACAGCAGGGCACAACATTAAAATACATTAATTTGCATTTTCTTGAGTTTTAGCTGGTTTTCGAGAAACCTGTGCTGCATTTGCATGGACACCTGCCTTATGAGCAAGACGCACATGATCACTGACAGTGAGTCAATCAGTGATTTTATATTACACATAATGATTGAAGACATTAAATGTAGAAGGAAAAACATGTTTTTCTAGTACGCTCATACATATCACATATGTATGAGCACACATATAGACTATGCATAAGTCTTATGACATATGACATACTTCTAGTGCCCAGTGTTTGTGATGTGTAGGAAAGAGGTGTACTATTCGACCTCACTGTCATTATCACTAGGAAAATAATAATGAGCTAAACCTGAAGAATGGTGTTTTGCAAAATTCTCTGAGAATAAACACACCAGTAATGCAATTAGGACATAAATGAAGAAAGTGTGATATTGATTATATTTATGATTGCACTGTGGTTGCCTGTTTGGCATCCAGAGTAGCAGATGATAAAAAAAAAGAAAGAAAACTTAAACAACTTCTGTCCTCATAGTTTTATCAATGAAGTTAAAAAGTGATTTTCTGGAGTCAAACAATGACTCAGAGCTATGAAAATGTGTTTTTTATGTAAAATTAGATTTGAAATGTGTGGATCCAGTGCTTCCTTAAACTATTGATAAGCCATTAAAACAGAATAAACTCAGCATGTTGTGTCGAAACTCTTCAACTGCCTTTTATGTGGGTATATGTATGAAGTATCTATGGTGTATCAAGTCTCTCTATAATTCAGTTTTACCTTCTTATTGCTATGATCCAGGGAAGGATTCACCATTAAGGTTTATTATTTCAGCTTTGGCATGAGCCTTTTTAAGCTGTTATAGCAGAAAATCTTTCATGGTATAGGGAAAATTATAAAGCATGAAAATGATCATCTATCACTGTCTTGATCACCAAGGTGCAGTGTACTGGTTTAATTTGCTGCCATGAAAGGCTCTGCAATAAAAATGGCAATGGAAATATTAATCAAAGATGATTCTCTGAAATGCAATTAGACAAGCTCAGGAAAGAAGAAGAAGAACATGGGTACATATCTTATAAATACCTGCTTTTTCTTTTTACCTTGGCTCTTTTTAAAATGGCATATCTTGTGATACACTTCAAAATTATATGGATAAGAAAAATAACATCTAGTTTCTCAGCAACATCTCGGTGACATTTACAATATCATCTCCAGGAATCCAACCAATGACCTGTTTATTGCATATAAGCTTCTTAGATGTTGCCTTAAACTATTTGAACACCTTAAAATGACAGGTGGCTCTATTCACTGGCTATTGAGTAGTAATGAAAGCTGATTCAGAATAACACTTAGAGCAACTATGGCTCATGAAAGTGACTTACACTTCTAATTATTTTTCTAAGGGAAAGCCTGGAAGAACATAGACCTCCAGACTGATCAAACTTAACAGGAGTTAAAGCCTAATTCTAATTTATAACAACCAGGGTTTTATTCAATTGCTTAATTTCTATTAGGACTCGTTGTCACTATTCCCACCAGAATACAGTCAAGTTAATTTTATTTAATTGTCCCAAAAATCACAGCTTACATTACAATTTGCAAAGGACTTTGAGCTAGATGAGAAATAACTGAAAAAAAGTCCCTGTAACATCAATAGAGGAAGGACAGATATGCAATACATGTCTGTGAAGTACATGCAAGTAGCAGCACAGTGAGAATGAGCACACAGTAACAAAGAGACAAAAGACAAGAATGCCATTCAGACAGAGGGGAAGGGGAAAGAGACAACAGGAGAGAACTAAATAGGTAATTCCAGACAATAGATAAGGTAAGAACATTTTTGATCAAAGACGGAGCAAGAAATGCTCACACTTTACTGAAAAGGATCTGTTGTGGCAACACAAGTGGCATTCCACTGCTACAGTGTAACAAAAACCTTTTGAGGAGAAGGTCAGAGGCATGGTTGGAGTCAACAGTGGCTGTGATGATGACATTTAAAACCTCTGTTTGCATCCTTATATTAAAAGTCCACATGGGTTTCTTTTACCACGAACAATGATAATTCAACATTTAACCTTAACCTAGTTTTACTTGTTTAAACCACAAAACTTAAACCACTTTGGCAGATGGTGATAACTTTTTCAAAACACAGTGTTTTGTGAACAGGTGTTATCAGCAGTAATAATAATGTCAACTCCTGAGTGGAGACATTGGATCAGAAATTCAGAATATAGCAGTAACACCACATTGGACAATACACACACAGTCAGGCCTAGGGAAGAGAAACTCTGGGTCTACAGAGAAATGTTAGCCATGTTATGTGTTGGAAACTTTGTCATTTTTCATCTATTGTCAGGCCATGCTTACTGTAGTTCAGGTGGATTCATTTTCGATTTTGTCCTCCACTATTCAAATTTAAGCCAGTCTTCATTACCCATAATTCAATGACTTTCGGTTGTGGTATGCTAGTAATGGCTAATCCATCCTCAAGCTGCCAGCTCCAAGTGTCCAAGTGGTGTTGAGCAGTAGGTCACAGAGCTCGATCTGATGAGCTCCCTTTACACTCCTCTCACAACCCTTTTCCAGTCTCACATATCTTCAGCCCCAGCAGTCAAAGAGTCAAGTGACATTACTTTGAGGCAATTTATCAGACATCCTGTCGTCCCCCTGGACCTTCAAGAGTCATACACCGTTTTTTTTTCTTTCTTTTTTTTTTTTCTCTCACACTTGCAGTGGTACTACCAGACACCTGTTTCTTTGATGTGTAAAATTGGCACAGTTCCTGACTGATGAAGGTGGATGATGTGCTGTGATTCCAGGTTTCACTCACTCAGTACATTGGAATCATCCTCTAGAAAGTTGAGGTGTTGGTTTTTATCTTTTCTTCAAGTTTCTGCACTTAAGAAATGTATAGAAATTAGCTTTTTGATCCCTTTAACATCCAACTTCCTGTTTGGTCACATACTGAGCTTGAGAAACCAGATTTATCTGATCTAGGCCATGAAATGCTGTTAGTATTCTGAGACATATGTTAACCTTGTTTTTCTAATTTGTCTTCTCTTATCGATGTCATGATAAATGTCATGCCTCCCACTCACTCTGTTACATTCACAGCTGTGAGCTGCCCAGCACAGTCACAGTCCTCTGCTGTTGGCCACAGAGCAAGCGCCACAGGGGCAAATGGGGGTCAGGTGCCTATATCAAGGGCAGTTCAATGGTAGTCTTTAAAAAAAAAAAGGGGAAAAAATCCCAAACCACTTTTCCAGATGTTCCTTGTTGGTCAGGGATTCAAAATGTGAAACCTGTAGAGACCTTCTTGTCTAACTGGACCCTGCTTGAGGGGATAACTATTAATATTTTGTCTTTTTAAGCAGTCCTCTATCTCTCACTCTTGACATCCTAAAGCTCTTGTTTTGAAGATGATAACGAATCTCCTCCTCCTCCACCAAGGTGGCCCTGTGTGTGCCTGGGCTGGACTTACCACTCTTTCTGAAGTGAGCCACAGGAAAGCAGTGGTGCGTAACCACTGCCTCCTGGCCCGTCACGCCTGACCAGCAGCCTCCTGGAAGGAGCCTTGAATTTATCCTACAAAGCTCAGGGAGATCTGAGAACAGGCTGAGGTGGTTTGGCCGGAGCCCCCCTGTGAGCTGAGGCTCCCATGTAAGGTTCCTTTGACCTCACAAGATCGGAAGGAAGGATCTCGTCCTAGTTTGTGCCTCTGGTGTTCTCATGAGCCAGTTCTCAAATATGACTTGTTTTGATTCATTTAATGACTCTTTAAAGGCTATTTTCTCTGGTGAAAATCATATTCAGTTAATAATACAATGGGTTGTTTTACCATTTTCACATGATGATGCTACTCTATTCTATCAACCAAAAAACTTGCTTGTGCAATGTATCATTATAACTATGGGTGATTTCACATCTGCCTCGTTGAGAGAGCTTTGTACTTTTCGGTTTCATCTGATCCAAAATAGCAGGCGTGGACGGCGCCTTAGATCATGGTTTATGCAGGACCAAAACGAAGGGTTTCTCTCTCTAGATCCCATTACAGTATAGCTATGTTTGCTTTGTGTTCAATTACAAGTCAGCACTGTCACCTCACAGCCAGGTCCTGGGTTTGAATCTCAGGCCTGGGGCCTTTGTGTGTGGAGTGTGCATGTTCCCCATGTGCCCGCATGGGTTTCCTTTGAGTTCTCCAGCTCCTCCCACAGTCACAACACTGCACAGAAAAATGTTATAGCTAATGGATGGATGAATACAAGCTCTGGCTGTTTTTCAAATAGTATGCAGTGCTTGAAGGTCACAAAATTTAAGAAATCATCTTTTTAAAATAAATAAATAAGAAAAATTACACAATAGAGTCCATTTTGTACTTTTTTTATACATGCAAGTCAGATGGCCTTCTCTTTGATCCAAATCAAAACAATCTGTGGCAATCATAAGGAAAGTAGATCTGTATCATCAGCTGCTCTTCAACATATAAGGCCGTTGAGTGACTCACTACCAGTGAGACACTTCAGAACACCACTGACTTTCAGTCTGTATTGAATTGACATTGATTATTATTTTTTTTAAACTGTATTTAATAACTGGAAAAAGCAACATGTTCCACTTCAGATACTTAATGCAGATTATTCATTTTATTGTATATAGCTGCTTGTGTTCAGATCCTTCTCATGAATTCAGCATACTACATATCCATATGGCGATTTTCTAATGATGGTGTCAGATTTTTCTGCAACATAGAAAAGTCATATGTCATGCCATAAAATGCACATATCCCTATGTCTGCTCTATGCTAAGTGTGAAATATGAGGTCCCTTGATGCATCTAGCAGTTCATTAACAGTAAATTGTAAGGACTGAATTCCAACTATTTCTGTCAGTGGGTGAAAATAGCTCCAGAAAGGTCATGGGATGACATTCAGGAGCTCTTTAAACAGAAATTCATCCAGGTCGCCACAAACTGATTTTTTTGAGCAAATATTAGTATTAAAGGCCCATTTCAGGTCTAAATAATGATATGCTCTCTGATATGATGATTTCTAATCTTCACTTGTGTCCACATTAATGATTGGCTCTAAAAGCTTTGCTCTCCACACAGTTTCTAGAGTGATGGATGGAGCTCATGGTCCGTCTCATATTGTTCTCTGGCCACACAGGGCAGATACCCCCTCATTAATAAACTTCAGTGATTAATTTCCAAGCCTCCCTCCTGTGTCTAATCCCTTGTCGTCTGTAAAAAAGGCACCCTCCTAATTAGTGAACACTGATGGAGTATCTTTAATGCCACGGGATAAAACTAAGCAGCGGTATTACTGCTGTTGCAAAGAAACCCATGAATGCTCATTGTGGCAACACCCTTCATCTGCAACTCAAGTATAGTGGCTATTGCCTAAACTTTCACACATTCATAATTTTAGATTAATGTTTTTAGATTTCAGAAGCCCTTTGACTTGCCATTTCATGTCACATTTAAATAGCACCTAATGAGGATACCTTAATTCCCCTAAAATCTCTATGTTTTTATCAAGCACTGTGATGACGCAACAATTTGTGTCATTCACTGCTTAATTAGGCACCATTTGATGTAACAACGGCTTCATGATAAGAATTTACCTGATCCTGAGACAGATGTTTAAATGCATGCTGGATTTCTTTGGCTGTGAAAAAAAAAATCACCAGCACGGCTAGATTTGAATCATTATTTATATTTGATTGTATTCTCAATCAAGACACACACAAAGAGTTGGAGAACATAGAATTTCAATGTGCAATTTAAATGTTTACTACATTTACAAGTGGACCAGGCTTTTCATCACAGTAGTGGTAACAAACCTTTCTCAAACTCAAGCCCTGTCCTATTATAGGCTTTGATATAGTAGTATATAGTATAGTATCATTCAGTGGTGAAGTATTTCAAAGATCACTCAAGTGGCATTCTTCCACTTACCATTAGAAGTTTTGAATCATCAATGCCACTTGATTTCACACTGCACCACTATGACCTCCCCACTTGACCATGAAACACAACAATATAAACTTAGCCAGCGAAGACAAGAACCAACACGAGACAATACAGCCGTAATCATTGTAGTCAACTCTTGATTATTTGCCAAACAAATTCATAATATCTATAACAGCAAATGAAATCCTGTCATCTGTGAAATAAATAAATGAAGCCAATTAAATGTCAGGTCTGAGTTACGTTGGAAACCTTTAGCGGCTTGTGGCATGCTCCGCCTGCAAAAAGCTGGACCATGTTGACTTGGTATATGGTCAGACTGCCACACTCAAAGAAATTTACCCACCCTCAAGAATGACAGACCCACAGAGAGAGGGAGCTGGTAAAGACACTGAAGATGGGAATTTGAACTACTGGTCACCATGACCAGTCCAGCCATTCTCTGGTCATTTCTCTCTCCTCATCACATGCATTTATAGCTAAAAAAAAAAAAAAAAGTTTTAATCACCAAGGAGTGGCGTTTACACCTGCACTATGCTATCTCATATGTATGTGGGTGGTCCCTGTGTGATTAAATAGTAGGGAGTTCCAAAAATTTAACAGCAAGGGACTCACATGCACAACTCGTCAAGAAATGTTCGTCTTAGTTATCCTGATTAAATTCCTGTGAGGAAAACTAGCCAACAAAACCGCTGCATTGCATTGAGTAGCATCTGCAGAGTGAGCTTTACCACCTATAATGTTTGTTTAATGTGCATAAACCAACAACTTGTGACTGTTACTTAGTTTTTGTGTTTTGCTAAGCTAAGCTAACCATTATTTGCTTGTGTTTTTTAATAAACAAAGGAAGATATTTATATTCTAATCAAACTTTTCACAAGAAAGATGAATTTATTTCCCAAGTGAACAACCTTGATATATACTTTTGAAATTAAAATATAACTCTACCTAACTTGAGTGGATTTTTTTGCAAATAGAAAGGCTGATGGTCTTCACTGCCTGTGTCACAGCATGATGGCTTTGATATTTTGTGACTAATCAGTAATTTGAATCCTTTTATATAGGGCGGGGGGAGAGCAAGGTCGGACTCTTGATTTTTTTTTTGCTGAAAATTGAAGCTTTTCTGTGCAAAATAAACTTTAGATAATGTATGAAAGAAAAATTGCTGTTTTCATCACTTGAAAGCACCTTTTTTTTAGTTATGTCTTTTGCTAGGACATTAGTGGATCTCAGTGAAAAGACTAGAGGGCACTGATTATAAAAGCATGATACAAATAGTAAAAAAGAATGAAAGGCTAAAGTGACCCTACGGTTGTTCCAAAACATCTCAACTGTATGTGCAAACATACCAGAAGATTATGTTTACACTGCTGGAGACCTAACTGGTTTTTCTTTTTGTACAAAAAAAAGTAAAAGTGAATATTAATCTTGAAATTCTTATCATGAACATTTTGCAGCAACCAAAGAATGAGTGAAATATGAACAGTTCCCTGCTGTGCTTGTTATCATTATATTTCCCCAAACTGAAAACAAAAAAAAAACTAGGATAGACTACAACAGCACAAAGAGTGTGGCTTAAAAAAGCCAAAGATTTCTTGTTGCAACAGGACACTCAGTGGAAATTATTTGCATGAATAATAAATTACAACTCTTCACAGATACTGTAAAGCTAAACGTAGGGGTCAACAAGGGGTGAAAGTAAATGAGCAACCTTTGTGACACAGAAGGACGAGGTCAAATCACATGGCTTGTGGATTACTTAAAGAGGACCTCTGGTCAGACATAAAGAGGCATCTATTCTAGATACTGTGAGTGTGTGGGGCTAATGATGGGTAAAATGCAGTGCGGCAGAGGAGCCAGTGCAAAGCTGTGCTTTGATGAATCGGGTGATTATATTCTGAAACACTCATTTGCTCTACAAACTTCTGTGGAATAAAGTAATCCTGTTTAGATCCCACTGACTAAAGAGCCCTGCTTGCCATTGATGTGTGAATCCCACAAGCAGAGGCTTTCTGTAATTCTTGTCTTGGATTATGGAAGGAGGCACCTGCAGTTAGAACTAAGATTTCAGTTATGTCATCACTTATGTTAAATTTAATATTTTTCTTCTAACCTTCACTTGTGATATCTGTAAAGTTCTGGCAATTAAGTGTTATAAATTATTCAACTGCACAGTCTATCATTCTATAGGTCTTTTTGTAGGCTACTTAAAGTGCTTAAAATAGGTCATAATTGATGTTAGGTGGTTTTTTCCCCCTAAAACTACAAAGACCTTTGGCAATATGACTTGTAAAAAATATGTAGGCTACTGTATGTTGTGGTCCTCATGTTTGTACATAGTGGGATATCAGTAATTAGAGCTCCTGAAAATACATTTATATCAATTTGTTTATCCTTAGAGAAACCTCCTTAATCCTTATCTACACTTAAAATAAATGTATTCTTAATTTACTCTCAGCCAAAGTAAACTAAGAGCAAACACTTTACTAAAACTAGAACATAAAGCAAACACACAATCAGGTGTGAAAATCATCTGCAGGTGTAGTCATGAATGCAGTGCATAGGTGAGTGTGATGTGTGCTGTGGAGGTGTTGGGCGTGCAAAAGCAAAGCCAAAAGGATGCCTGCAGGTGGAAGGGGGAGAGAGCAAATGAACACATGCCCTAGCTTTTATAATGTGGGAGGCCCAGGTGAGCTGCATCAGCTGACGACCTGCATGTGTGAATCAATTAGCTGCTGATAGCACCCAGGACAACCTCCAAGATGACGGGAGGGCCGTCACACCTGGTCATAGTTTCAAGATGAGGAGGTTTGAACTTAACTTGACATGATAATTAACACTTGGTGATAATCCAAGAGTACTATTTATGTTTAATTATCAGAGTGTTTTTATTACTGTGACAAACTCTCTTATTATCTCTGTATTTGAAAAATGCTTGTTGTGTAGCAGAGATACCAAACAAAACTGTTTTCAGAAATCTGTGCAATAGAGTTTTATCTGATTGGATCCATAAGAATGAATCCCGGGCTATTGCTTAGTGTAACAGTATAACTAACCCCCCATAATTTCATGTATGATTTGACATGTATTGATATTGGAAAATCTCCATACATAATATGGCACTAATTGTTTCAAACCTATTGCTCAGCACTGACCTATTAACAAGCCCAGAGGCAAGTATCTCCTGTTGTGCTCCTCATGAAAACCCTCTTTGCAGTGTGTACAATATGGACCCTGTTGCCCAGACATTTCCAATTAGATGCAACACACAGAGAACTCTTGCACGAGACAGTTCGTTGTAGCTTTGATTCAACAAAATGTAAAAAACATAGGGTCCAGGATTAGCTAATGAGGACATTTGCATTATCTGATATTATATTCAAAATAATAACCAAATCAATTGACAGACCACAAGACCACTGGCTGGAATAAACATTTTTATTAAGTTATAGTTTTAGAAAAAAAATCCAACACAAATTCACAAACAATGATTAACATGCACAATTTTAGTATACAAGACAAAACAGTTACTTTTCAATATGAAAATGCCGTTCTACATGTCAGTATCTCACAGAGATCATTGATTAATACACCAGTATTAAGGTTGGAGAACACACTATATAAAAGCAATAAGGTTGTCTTTGATGGCCATGTTTAAAAAATATATGCAAGCTATTTACACTGCACCAGATACACTCCTTTCTAGCAACAACAACCACAGAAACCAATACAACTGAACCGACCTTGTGGATATAAAAATGTTGTGATCAACACATTTCAACCACTTCAGCTGGTGGCTTCTTTAGATTGTACTTGTAATATTTATTAACCACAGAAACAATGGCCAGAAACAATAGTGGCCAGAAACAACAGTTTTGCTTTCTTATGTCAGCAAGAGCAGGAAGGAAACAATTAGGCCAAACTACAACTATGTAAATAATAAAGAAAGCTCTTGAAAAACTGCCACACATGTAAGCACTGTAAATTAATAACCTATAAGCCTGACATTTGGCGATGAGGTTATGTTATTTGGATATCTACGGAAATATTAACACCACTTGGATCAAGTATTTGCACACACAAGCTGCTTTGAGGCCCGGTCACACCAGAAAGTGGCACAGTGAGATTTGTTCACACATCTTTGTGGTGTAAAGCAAATTTTTATTAACTACTGTAGCTGAGGGAAGAGTGGTAATGCAAACTAGACAGCAGGAAAGAAACATGCTAGTGCTGCTAGCCGGCCACAAAAGCTCTGACCTTCTTTTCATTTTTATTATACATTTGTTACTATTCCCTCTGTACTGTGTCATTAGCTGTACTTTGTTCTCAGGGTTCATTCAGCAAAGAGTAATTGATGGGTTGAAAAACAAAAACTTGCTAGCTAGCTTTTAAAATAATGAGTTTGTCAGCTAGCAAGCTCATCAGCTCGGCTGATAACAGGGCATTAAGTTCACATAGTTTATTTCTAAAGATGGTCTCTATGCACTATGACGTTTGTGGAGCGTAGGATACTTAAACAGAGGGAGGTTAATGAAAAGTGGATGGAGCAACTCAGCTAATAAGCTATGTTGGCTAGCTCCAGTTTGGATTTGCAGCTTAATGTCACCATGTTTGGCTACTGCGACTGCACAAAAGCGTTCAACACAGACAAACTTGACACTAATTGCAGTGTCATGACTTTTGCATTGAAATGTCACCGTTTTAAATCCTGGTGTGGCTGGGCTTTTAAGCAGTTGGGGAAAAAAAGATATAGTACTACTGCTAGAGCACAAAAGCCTAACAGTGGTTGTGTTTGACGTGTAATTCAAAAGAATCAACCAGCCGATCAGTTTCAGGTCACTGCTCCAATTCAAAGTCACAATCTACCACTAGACACTGAAATACTTTTAAAATCTGAAAAATTGAGCAAATACATATATGAGATTTCTGATTTAAAAAAACAAAACAAAACAAAAACAGAAAAGAGAATGCCTTTGAAGTCCTCTGATAAGGGATAAAGTAGTGGAGGGCATCTGAAACATCACTGAATGTAACACAACAGAACGAGTGCAATAAGAACGCCGCCATCAGTCAATCAAGCAGCTGAATTGTGACAGCTGTAATAATGGGGCAGGAAAATCAATATCCCATTGACTGGTCTGCAGCAGTCTAATCAACGAGCACAGAGCTTTATGAAACCAGTCAAGGAGCAGATAGGACAGCCTGATTATGTCGGCCGTTTGGACTTTTTACGAGGCCTCTGGGGTCTGCACACCTGTTCAGATGGCTAAGTGAGGACATCCAGTCACCTTGCATCAATTCCTTGTGCTTTCATTCGACTTTGGGGTGGGGTTTGGGGCGGGGGGAGGGGGGCAGACTCAGAGAGTGCAAAATGCAGACAACGACAGCCTCCAAGTTAATGACCGTACACAGCCCCATGTTCGGCAAAGGCACAGTAATGCGTAGCAGTTCAGTTGACTGTATCCTTCCACATCCACATGAACATTGTCAGGACCCCAGTAATCACACCTCAGCTTTTACTTGGGTGGCTTTTGACAGACTCATCCACATGATAAAAGGGCATGAAAGTAGCTTCCTCAGCAGAGCTGCAATGTCCTGTTGTTACTGTTCAGTCTGGTATTGTCCAATAGATGGGGATGAGGTGGTGGGAGTAAAATGACAGCCATGCCTTTCACCCCATTTCCAGTCAGGGGTTTTTTCACTGCCATATTGGCATCAATTATTCTGATGCCTTAATAGCCCATAAATTATGCCACGAATGGAGTCATACATTTATTATACCACAGACCATAAATACTTGGAGGGAAATTTCCACGACAGATCTCAACCCACTGCAGCTTTCCTTAAAGCTTCCACCCCTTTGATCTTAGGTGATCTGGTGAACAATGAAAATTTAATCAACATACCCTTTACAATAACAGGCTCCCTCTACATTCTGAGTTCCCTGTTCCTCACAACTAATTTCCGTGGAAACAAAAGCAAACAATGCCTCCTCTGCAACGTAAATCATCCCCCTAAGAAATCTGAAAAGGAAAGAAAAAGAAATGAAAATCTGAGTGAGCTATACTGAAGGCACTGTTATCCTGTAGTCCACTGTGCGCTGGGCCAGCTGGTCATCTGGGGTGTGCATGGTACATGTTCTGTGATATGACATACATATCTAGAACACAGGTCATCTAAATGTAGAGAAGGAACAGTACACATGGGATCCGCTTGTCATAGTAATACCACACGTCTCTATTCTCTGCAATCCCGGCTTTTTCGCTAGACTGAGAATGCAGAGTGTGATAGACATTTATTATTTAGAGGAGCATGAGATAGAGCAAAATGCCAAGGTCTATCAGAGTATTGTAGAGTAGCCTAAAGCTCAGGAGCATGTGGCTCTCGTACGGACTTAATTTTATTTCAGAAAGCGGTGATAAGCCGGTTTGAGGAACAGTTGATCATGTTTACTATGCATCTCATATTTCTTTTTTATTTGACAAAGCCTGGTAAATTCTGAAGCCTGCAATGGATGATATTTTTTGGCAAAAGCTGCAAAATAATGGGCCATGTGGTAATTATAATGGAAATGTTTAGTTTAACCCTTAAGATTCATTTTGAGATGTTAAAATATGGATGTACCCATGAGGCTTCTTTCTGCTGAGAGGTTGAACTTGTGAAGAAAAATTCTTATGAATAGAAAACATCTTTTATATAGGGTTAAAGAAACCATTAAGCAAGCAGCCTCTGATCCTACTTTGGTATGGACTGTATGTTTTAAATGGGTTTAAGGCATTAGTATCTCCAGAGATACTAAGAAGATAAGTTATATAGACATCAGTAACTCCTAAAATGAAACCTAGAGCATGGTGGCACTTATGACATTGGAAGAAATACCGAAAGATATCATGCACGCAAATCATCATATCTTTATCTGACGGTCCTTTAAAAGAAGTGGCGTGGTCCCTTTAAGAATTCGGTGCAATTCAGTCCTTTCCAGTCTTTCCCAGTCCTGCCACTGAAGCCCGGGCCTTGTGCCAGTCCAGTGGAGGGTTAACGTAGGACAGGCTGACTGAGGGGATGGAGGGGGAAGGGAGAGTGCTCCGTAAGCTCTGATTAGACATCACCAGATGGAGCGGAGCAATGCACTGATGAGGACTGCAGAGAGGTACCACGGGCTGAAGGAGCTCGCTCCTGAGCCCCGTGCTCCCATGCCTGCAACCAAAAGCAGCAGAGCAGCTCGTGAAGAACCAGAAATACCCCTGTGATCAAAAGAAGAGAAACCTGCTCTCCGCTGCGCTAGCATCTAAATTTCTGACAAGTCATCATAAATCAAAAGCCAACTGCGAATTTTTTCCATATCTACATTATTACTTTCTTTCAACAGGAGAGGCTATTTAAGTAACCAAGAAGATAAAGTTTGTATCACATCAAAGAGGAGAGTGGCAAACTGAGCCGTCTCACAATTTTGCACAGCAGCAGGATGGAGACACAGTACTGCTTTATATGCTGTGGCGCTGTGCAGCCAGTCAACAAGGAATAATAACCCAATGGCAGAGATGGATGACACCGTGCACGCATTTTTAAAAAGGTCGCTTTTCTCGCACTCAAAATAAGTCTATTACACATGGTTGGAAGGGATGCAATGAGGCCAAATTAAATGTCGTCTCTGAATTATCAGATGCTCACTTAAGCTTTCTCAGTGGTCAAAAAGGAAGTGATATGAAGAGGGAAAGAGAACAGTAGACTCACTTAGTTTGTGGATGTGGATGGGTTCACTGCCCACACCTTCGCCACCCTCACTCATAGCCTTGATCTGAATGAGATAGTTGTCACTGGTGGAGAGGCTGAGCTCTGCAGTGGTTTTGTTGGTCAAAATAATGTTGATGTCGTTGTAGCGATGTCTCTTCAGCAGCACCTGAGGCCAGAGAGCATGATGCAGAGAAATAAGCAATTGCAAAAAAACTGTCATCCTTGATTCTGAAGATAAATCAGAGCTTTGCAGCAAGCTAGGACCTACCAAATATCCAGTGACCTTTGACTCAGTCTCCATGGCTACTACAGGATCCCAGTGCAGCGTGAGCACAGAGCCAATCATGGTCCATTGTATGTTGAGAGGAGCCCGATCTGGAGCTAAAAAAAGAACCAGACATAAAGATATATTGTGGTGTAGGACATTTCCTATGCATGCTGGAACACGTGTGTAGTAATTTATTACAGGTTTACATAGTGGCCTTGCTTGTAAAGATTTTGATGAAAAAAAAAGAAAAAAAAATCAATTTAATCCGAATAATAAATTGTGGCTGCAGCAGAGCACCATACGCAATTCTCTCATTAAGATGAGTGAATTCTTCAGTGGCCCCACAAGCTCAGCGCGCTGCAACTTAGAAAACACATACAAATTGACAAAACACCAGAAAATGAAGAAAACCCTTTCACCAATTTGACAGCGCAGGTGCAGCATGTAGAAACAAGCATAAGCAAAGAAAAAGAAAAAAAAAAGAAACACAGTCATATACAGACAAGCACTGCAAAAACCAAATGTAGTCACACTGAACTAAACAAAAATGAGTTACAAAACAACAGAAGTTTGGTCCAGGTGGCCGCCCCCACGCCTTAAGATGCTGAACATGAATATCCCTGTTTAGAATCTTGTCCTCTCTCCACCACTGGTTCCTAATAAATGTATTACATTTTCAAAATACTGCATGTAGAGCGATTCTTTCTTCATTTGTATGTGTTTTGTCTATTTGCATGTGTTTTTCTTAAGCTGCAGTGCACTGAGCTCTTTCGGCCACCAGAGAGTTCTCAGTGTTCTCTCAAACAAAACTGTAGCGTGGAGTACCGTACGGTCACTGACAGCAAATCTCTGGCCACAGGAATTGAAACAGAGATACAGCCAGAGAGAGCTGAACCTTTATCCTTTTGGTGTCATGAAACATGAGCATCCCATGGCTATTTTTCTTACTCACATTTCAGAATGTCTGTGGGCTGAAATCCTGAATTGTCTGGTTTAGCTTTAACATCAGTCGTCCATTGTAAATACCTGAATTGTCACTGCAGCTACATTCAACTCAACCCGTCTTTTTTGTCTTTATTTTCTTCCAAGGCAAATGGAAAGCTCTCTTGTCAGATTACATTTTATGAGCCGAGCCAACAAAGCTGAAGAAATGCTATGCCTATCACGTCGAGGACAGTGCGACGTCACTCGTGTGGGGCTGACATGGTTCATGAACGAGGACCATTTAGAAATGATTTCAATGCCTATGGGGGACGGACTCACGTGGTTTCTTTGTGGTGGTGTTGATGGGCGCAGACTGCGGCCCAGGGCCAGCTGTATTGAAAGCAGCCACAGAGAGGTAGTACACTGTGTTCGCTTTCAGCCCTGTGATGTTAACCAGCGTATAGTTTCCAGATATGCGCACTTTGCCAATAGTGTCAGGCTTGGTGTCATCTTCCCAGTACACAACCTGTTGGGAGAGAAAGAGGAGGAAAAAAGTCACAAACGCTGGCACAAACAGACAGATTCTAGTGGTGCATTTCACTGCATTATTGAAATTCATATTCCATCATGAAATCTGAAATGTTGTTTGTATTAGAGCAGGGGAGGGAGGAAGCGATGATGATGAATACATTTTTCAAGAGTGGAGTCTCAATTACTGATGCACATCCTCTCAACCACCCCGGTCATATAAACAGAACATTAGTGGGTCATATGATAGGTGACCCAGGAAGAAAAATTCATGACTATTGCCTGTTTTGTTTATGAAAAAGAACCTCAGCTCTTACTTTTGTCTGAGGAAACTGGATTTGAAAAGAGAGGTCATGATGTCACAGATATTTCAAAACACAATCTGTTCTAACAAATCGCCACTTTCTATAGCCAAAACAGAATTCTGCCCTTTTGTAAAAAAGAAAAAAAAAACTTGAGTAGTTCTCTTTCCTTCAGGCGATTATCGTCCAATTAGGGGTGCAGGTGAAGCGATATTTGATCAAGTAAACAGGCTAATTTTACACTTGCTTTGGGTCATCTTCAATATTTATGCGTCTGGCATTAAATGACAAAACAGTTCAGTCACTAAATAATTAAACTGGAATGTGAAGTCTGCCCCCAGGGACGCTCCTGCTATTCCACCTCCCATAAATTATTGTATTTCAAATTGGTTATCAATTAAAGCTGTGCATTATAAATACCAGAATTCAGTTTACTGGAATGTAATCTTTGGAACATTAATATGAATGAATGAATGAATGAATGAATGAATATTTTATTTCCATGTCATGCCACCATTGTGGCCCATCCCATATGGGATTACAAGACACATTTACTAAGAACATCAGAAACTAGACAATCCTTCCTCTTGGCGTTTCTCGCCACATAAATGTACATACGACACATACATAAACAACTTAACATTACTAACAACATTCATCTATATAGCTCTTCTTCTCATTGCCCAGGCCTTCTCAAGATACGAAGAAAATGCAAATATATCAAACTTCAACTTCTCCACGTTGTCCAACCTGGCTCTACCTTCCTAAACGGTCCTTGTCTGACAGAGTCATAGAATGGGCAGTATAACACAAATTGCATTTCGTTCTTCACATCTTTGAGATCACACAAAGTACAAATTCTTTCCTCTTCCACTGTGCCTACATATCTGCCTGTCTCGATATGAAGACCAAGCATACCGGCTCTAATTTGAGCACACAGGGATCTTTTCTTTTTAGACAAATTATACAAAACATAATTTTCTGGCCCAAATACATGCTTCATTTCACAGTCAGTGCACAGCTTTGGTTTACCCAAAATATCTAATGCTCATCTATCTTTACTTTGTTGAAAAATAATTTCTTTTAGTACATTAATCTTCACTTTCTCTTTATTTTAATAATGGTCTTCATATCCAGCTCTCAGAAGGACGTCATATATATATATCCCTATCCCATGCCCCATGAATCAATCAATTAAGAATTAATAAGTGATAACATTTAACATGGGATTGGATTGTATTTGCAATCCTAAAAACTTCTAATTAAAGGGCTAAGCATCACACATGCTTGGCCCACAGCTTTGGACCTATACTGTTGGTGGCCTATTGAGATTCAGCAGCTTAAATCCACTTCAGATCCATGTTGGGAGAAATGAGCTCTGTTCTGAAAGGACAATGTGGCCAGCGCTATGGCAACTGGAGAGCTTTGTGCTAAGGGCCAGAGGTGACAGATACTGAAAGAGCACCGTTGGGGGGGAAAAAACAGCAAAGCCCTCTTTGCATTCTTGAATGGGTGAGGGATTTTATTTTCCCCTTGTGTGTTTGCTGCTGGTGCACCAAAAGTGCTGAGGTCATTTCATGATATTATGCTTTAAAACCAAATCTCTGCAGAGTTGCATGAGGTAGAATAAAAGTTGAAAAAAAGGAGAAAAAACTAATTTGTAGAGCAATGAAAGGATGATTATGTGCTGATAAACAAGCCACAGGGAAATGCTAAATTATTAGAAAAGAATTATTTAGAAAAGAACAACAACAAAAAAAAGATTATGTTGTGAGACATACTGTACCTCATAACCAAGCACTCTTTCAGGGATGGCAGGGAGAGCTTCCCAGATCACTTCAATTTGTGCTGCAGACACACTTCTAGCTCTAACCCTCTTAGGAGCCACACTGGGGACTGCAGAAATAGAGCGCTGGTGAGAATCCCACAAACTCATCCAACACCATCACACACACTAATAGCAATAAGAGCAAAGGCACAGAATAGACCTGTAGTTTCACTGAAAAGCTATTTCCCCGCTCTCTTTTAATGGGATCTGTGACTGACATAAGGGAAGACTATCTGCCCAGCAAATTCAATTAACAGGATACCTCCCTGACAGCACGGTGTGGAAAGTGTCTGCTAGGATTTCCTGTAATCTACCAGCATGATAACTAATATCAAGTTGACATTCCCGGCTAGAGAGGGGAGGGAAATAACAGCACTGGAACTAAAGAACTCATTTCATCATTGCTATTCAAGGTCACAGTCGTAAGGAGAGAGATTATAGCTTATTTAAGTATCACTGTGTTGCTGAGGCTGTGAAGTCTGTACTGTACCTTCCTCTGCCGAATACACGGTAGCAATAGAGCTGAAGGGGCCCTCCCCTCGGTTGTTGTATGCGCCCACTTTCACATCAAAAGGTGAGAAGGGTGGGATGGTGTCATTGCGGAACACGTAGCGTGCCACACCGGTCGTGGAGATGACAGCTCGCGTCCATGTGACCGTGCCCACGGGCCTGAAGGCGATGATGTAGCCGAAGCCCTCTCCGTTTTGCAGTTCCTCTGGCACAGGCTGGGAGCAAAACACAAAACTATAGTGATATTAAAACGCATACAGACAAAGGCACAGACAGGCCCGTCTCTGCACTGTACCTCCACAAGGCTTCTGTGATTAGTCACAGCCTCTTTCTTCGAAGTTACCACCCAGAACACTCCACAATCACCTTTTTTATGTCTATGGATGCTCTCATTCTTCACCTTTTTACCTTATCTTTTCCTCATGCATGGGTATGTAATTGTGGCTAAAGTGTAAAACTCTTCAAAAGAAGTGCTCTCTGTCCCTGCTTTTGGTGGGAGAAATGGCTCTTGGAGACTGAGCCGGAGGAGAGGTGTCTTGCTCTAATGTGGGTCATAAAATTGCTCCGTTCAATTCTGCACAATTAAGCAAAACCATTACTCTGCGATGGAGAGAACAGTAAAATGTGACAGATGACTTACCTCCCATGTTATCACTAATTCAGACTTTGTGCCGCCTCCACCTCCGACATCAGTGGGAGCTGTATCAGGAACTGTGAAGTAAAGCCCAGAGGGGAGCAATTAGAACACAGTTTACAAAGCTCAACGACAAGCCTCAACTGTACTTGTAGCCTTATGACAAGGCTGCCTGCTGCAGATACTGTCTCCTATTTTACACCCCACAAATCCCTCACTGTGTGCAAACACAAACATTTCAGAGAATTGTGAATTACTGATATTGCCCAGATGTCACTGTACATAAACCTCAAGCCAAGATTTGTAATTTTTGCAAATGACATTCGACTCAACCCACTCCATCCCTGTTCCCACTCAGCTCTGCCATCACACTGTGCACCGCGGTGTGATGGCAAAGCTAAAAGTGTAGGTGGAGGAGCAGTTGTGCACATCTTTATAGTATCCTTTAGCAAGTGAAGCATCACATTTAATGTGTCATATCAGCAAATGGTTAAGGCAGCCTTTATGTGTGATGCCATGTGTGGTTGCCTAGCAGGGCTGAATGCTGGGAACTGAGATCCTGGTTTCCCTCCAGGATTCTTGCCTACATCTGCCTCCACTTCCTGGAAAACATACGACGTATGCAGCTGTGTGTTTGTGTGTTGCAGATTACATAATAGGGTTACAAGAACAGGAAACATAATTAGCCCTAGCACGTTAGAGTAGTAGATATTCTGATGAAAAAGTGGGAGTTATACAGTGTACAGTGTTATAGCAGTAATATTATTTGAAATCATTCTGTTTCTTCTAACTCTCCCACTTTCAGACTCTCTGACACTCTCAAACCGCTACTAAAGTAAGGTGACACCAAGTAAGAGTGGCAAAGGCACTCTTGATAAAAAATATATCCATTCAAGTTACATAAGCTGCAAACAGATTGAATATCAGGATTCACCACACACTGCAAGTGTAAAAGCCATGGTTCACATTGCTTTTTTGTTTGAAGTTTTCACCCTCAGACCTCTCCCACATTACAAAACCTTTCACATGTTAAATGTCACTTCAAGTGGCATATTCCACAGTTTCAAATTTCCATTAAAATGCAAACCCAATGGTCTGTTTACTTGGGAGAGCATTAGTAAATATCATTTTATCATGATTTTTCAGCATAAGTAGGCCTACAGATAGGCTAACCCTTTTCATTCTTAATACCAATTATTACAAATTAATCCAGTGAAATCATCACGGTCAAAAGAGCTATAAGAGTTGTTATTGCTACATAGCTAACATTAGGATTAACAGCTGTCTAGAAGAAATTCTGTGGGTTTAGCATTTTATTTTAATTTTAAAGCAAGCATTTTGTTTTGATTCTGTTTGTACTGCTTTTCTATTCTAATGAAGTTAGCATGCTAACCAGCCAGCCAAACTGAATCCCATCACTTTCTGAATGGGTCTCTGCCCTCAAGAAGCAGTGCTGCTCAGAGGTCAGATTCTTCTTGTAAACACAAGGATAGCTGAAACTCTAGATAAGACTTAAAATCTGTTAATGCTAACAAAAAGAGCTAAAATTTTATGACAAAATATGGGTCATTAATTTTAAATCACAAAAACAAATCTTCCACCTTTCTGCATATGTGTTTGGTGTGTGCAGCAGTGTTTAGTTTTACATACTGGCATCCTCCGTCCTGGTCTTGGCCGAGGGTGGGCTGGGCTCTCCCAGTCCTACAGCATTGCGAGCCACCACCCTAAACTCGTACTCTACCCAGGCGTTCAGACCCACCACAGTGGCTGTCAACATATTCCCATTGACCACTTCCGGCACTGCAATGTAGAAACGAAAATCAGGCAACTGCACAACTGGACTCAAATTGAATGATAAATAAATGAATACCTACTTTAGGACCACATGAATATTACAAAGAGGACAGGAGGGGTATTTCATGCTACCTGTGTCAACAGCCTGCCAGCCCACAGTAAAAGGCGTTCGGCCCTGGATGATGTAGCCAGTGATGGGGCTGCCGTTGTCTCTTCCAGGAGTCCAGGACAGCTGTGCTGTGCTGTCAGTGATCTCCTCCACCGATACTTTGTCTGGTGGACCTGGAGGACCTAAATCAATGGAGCAATGAGGTGGGTGAACATGAGGTGATCACCCGCTCCAAGAAGCCTCTCACTGATCTCATCTCAAGGCCATCACACCCTCTTTAATTAACGACTGCGTCCTTGTTGTGCGCATACAGGGACTTCATTGTGTGTTGCGAGATCTGTGCGGCTATGGAGTGATTACCGAACATGGGAGTGAAAAGATAACCTGCATGGGATCATTATGAGGAAAGGAAAAAGGGGTTATGGGGGAGGGGGAGAGGGGGGCACCAGCAAGTAGAATAAAAGACAGAGACAATAGCCAGTGAGAGAGAAGTAATTGTTTATGGCTGTTTTATTCGGCCTGGCTTTACCATGTTGTTTGCTCTGCTGCTCCATTATTCAGATGCTTTCCATGATATTTTGCCGATGTGTAAATGAGCCAATTATAGTCATTTTCTGTGATAAACATTGCCTTCTCAAAGCACCTGGGACAGCTATTACAGTTTGTTAAGGGCATGAATACCAATGTAAATCACCAGAGATTAGCCCGCACACCGAGCCAGATATGCCAAGCACATATCAACGAAGCTAGCTCAGCTGAGCCCAAAGTTACACATGCCAGTGAGTGCAAGTCATTTTCAAATTTCAGCAACACACATGTATAATGTAAACAGATGACGACATAGCTCTGAGTGGCTGAGTTTGCCTCCCCCCACTGTATATTCACGAGAGGCCTTGGGAATTTTTCACATCTCTCTGTTTACCCCTTGAACACTCCTACAGATGCATCAATGCCACAGTTCTTTAGAGTAAATTCATACACTATAGTGTACAAAAACAAACTCTTGAATTAAATTGGCTCTCTTACCTTTGACAACCAAGATTGCAGAGGTGGACAGGCTCTCCACATCAGTCTCAATAACGCAGACATACTTCCCTCCATGGTTCAGCTGGATGTTTCGAATCATCAGATCCCCTGATATACTCTAGAATGAAATATCATTGTTGGAAAAAAATATACAGCTGAGTAAGAGATGCAGTTTTGTTTCATCACTGGGCTTTTGGCTCTGGGATGTTTTAACATTTTTAATGTTTTGCACAATCGCATCGTCTCCAGGCCACTGATTTTTTTGCATCTCTTCAAACACCAACAACAGACATGGCAGATGTACTTTGCACAAATAATGCTATTGGCTGTCCTTCAGGCACTCCCCACCAACCCCTCCCATCCCCCATTCCACCCCAACTGTCCCCAAAAACCATACAAACATCTACCAGCTATACACAGGACACACAAAATAAACACAGTCTGGTTAATTGACAATACAATCCTAATTATTTGTTAATTACACAAGCTCAAGCAAAGTATGGACAGTATAACACCCAGTGCAAACAGCAAATATTATTTTACATAAGTTACATGCAAGTGGTGGTGGTGAAGGAAGAGAACAAAACACCACATCAAATACTGTTAATCTTCTCATCTGTGTGAGGACAGGTGTATCAACTGTAGTAAAATGAAGGGCAATTTGTAAAGGGTAAGGCTGGTGTTTCTCTGCTACTACTAGATAGTTTTTCCTTTATGTGCACAAATCCCACACCATGAACAAAACCAACAACAACCACAACAAATACGGTTGCTCACAAATTCTTATTTACAAAGAAAAAAAATGCCCTCAAACAGCTTGGTTTTGTACACAAATGTTACTCAAACAGAAATAAATAGTTTACCCATTGGGGACTATTTTTTGTCATGGATTAACACATAACTGGCACGCTAGTGAGTATTTACAGCACATAGCAGGGATTGACTCAAAATAAACTACAGTGCAGTTTCATTGTGATGAAGGAACGTGCTATCCATTGTAACAGCATGACTGACTCATGTTTTTCTCTGTAGAAATCTCTGGTCATCATTCCAAAATGCTGGTCCAAAATTGTACGGGTAATTTTTAGTTTCAGTGATGAAAGACAGCGAGTGCCCGAAATGTTCTATCAAAGTTAAAATCACTGCAGCCCACTATTGCAAAACAAGAGAAGACACACAATGTACCCAGCATGCATATATTCTGTACTGTATGTATTGTTCATGCCATATTCCCCCTTATATGTTTTTTTTTTCTTCACAAAGTACCCATTACAAACACTACAGCCAAGGCACCAGCTATCATCAAAACACGAGACCTCACTGCAGCACAATTAACCAGCATTCATCCCAATCTGACATGTGTGTGTCATACAGTCTGACACAGATTGCATCCAAGGTATTATTAGACCCATCTTGCACAGTGTTACATGCACTGAACCTGCCACATTGCTTTAGGGGGATCAGTTCATCAGCTTTGGGCTTTTGGTTGGATACATTTGACGAAAGATAAAACTGTAGAGTATCACCAGCGTTATCCTTTAAAATGACATATGTACATCAAGATAAAAAGGGAATTTATAATGTTGTATTAACATATTTGTTGAAACACTGTTCACATTTGGACTTTGCATAGGGATCTAGCTTCAGCTAGTCACAGCTTTAAGTGCTCTGTCCCTAAGCATGTAAGCCTTTGAAAAGGAGTGTGTTGCTTTAGAAACGAGTCTCCTGGGGGTAAGACTCGCTGCAGTCATAGTAGATTTCATCACCCCCGGTGGCTAGTGATCATAGCTTCACTCTGCAGCGGCTGGACATGAACGCCCGTGGATCTCCACCTCTGTGAAGCACCTGACAAAGCAGAGCTGAGCTGAATGGCACTTCTCTGCGGCCATGGGCTAAAGAGACTGACTCTTTTTCCATCCTTCCTTTTTTGCTCCCTCCTTCCTTTTCATCTCCTCTTTTTTGCACTTGTTAATTTTTTTCCCCACTGTGCACCATGTCTTATTTTCTCACCGGTGTCACCTGCCACCTGGCCGACCTGAGAGCTTGCATTTGGAAGCAAGGTGTCCTGCCTTGGCAGGAAGAAAGTGATGAGGCATATTTGCCTTAATTATGTTAATTAATTCATCAGAGGCTGTTGATCAGGGGGCTGGTAATCTCTCTGGACAGGGGGGAACAGATTCTGTGAAAACTATATCTCATTTTATGCCGACACACAGTTCAATGACATTAGTAATTGCCATTCGCTTTCATGAAGATATGAATTTGGCAAGTCCACACCAGCGTAAGGGCATTCAAACACGATGCCAACCTTTAACATGTGAATCGCAGAGATTAGACTGCTGACCTTGGATGATAAATTACACTATAAAATAGCAAAAAGATTGTGTCAAGCAATTTCATACTGACAAGCTCTGAACAATTAGCCCTTCATCAAAAGGAACAAATATTCAACAAAGAGTCATCACTTATCATTATTTCAGGACATAAGGATTTCAAATGAACATTTACTCATGCCAGGCCTGCCCTTGGTGAATGCCAGCCAGCTCATTACTTAATTATTTTGGGGCTCAAGATTCATAAATAGGTATGCAAATTCAATTATAGAAGAGTGAGATGATAAGAAAATGTTCTCCCTTGAGGTACAGGAATTAGAAGCTGAAGGGATGAAAAGTATAAAGACTTCATTAATGAGGAGCCTCTGTATGACTGAAATGGCATTTCACTAATATATTTTTAGAAGTGTTACACATGGCAGCTCACACAGCCAATTCAAAAGGTAAGGATCCAGATTACTGACCTGTTAGTGCCATCCATTCAGAGTTTTATTGCGTATGAGTGAAAGACTGTGAGTGACTCCTAATAGATATCTCTTGTATTTTTGATATGCTGCCCGCCACTGACCACAGGGAAACTTTCAAATGGATGAGTCATAAATTTCCCTGCTTGGGTATTATTGGTGTCTAAAGAAGCCCTAGGCAGGGCAGTAGAGCATACCCTTGCACACCACACAGTATGTCCCAATTAATCCCAGAACAGCCAGAAAGTAGTTGAGTTTAATGCTTGAGATGACTCACCCCGCCCACTCTTTCAAAATGATTGCTGTCTCGCTGGAAGTCGATGAGCTGGCCGTTGAATGCCCACGAGAAAGAGACATCCAGAGCTGGATCGCAGGCAATCTGGCAGGGTAACACGATGCTCTCGCCAACAATAATCTCCATGTTAGTAGGCCTCATGGTGATTCTGGTGGGCTCTGGCCAGACAACAGACGACAGTGCACGCATGTTAATATCTCTGCCACGGGAACCTTTAGCACCACCGTGACCTCTGCAATGGCCACCTCACTCCAATTCATGGCTTATTCAAGCCACCATCATTAAATTACCTGTGCATGTGTGCTTTTCCTGATTTTTAATAAGCACTTAAATTCTAAGCCTGTCCATTAGCAACATATAATGACATCTCCAGTTCGCAATTTGTGTTCCAGGATCAATTTGGAAAAAAAAAATGTTTGAAACAGGATTATAGAGATAGGAACACATTCCCACTGGTGACTGTGGTGGAGTGGAGGCCTTTAAGTATGTATATGAAAGGTCACAGTAATTAAATTCTATGACATTAAATGGTTAAGCTGTCAGTGTGTGAGAAGAATAGAATCTAATGAGGAAAATAAGTCAGGTAGCTACATACACAACAGATTATACCGCAGCACTGCATGAATATGTTATGTCACTGCATTCATAAATAATGACCTTTAACTAAATCAAGGATAATGCTTCGTTGCTTGCTTAACTGCTATTTTGCATAATGTATACCACCCATATTAATTTTACTATAAACTTGGCTGTAAGTGCATGATTACTTGCATATAAAACAAAACAAAACAATTCTCAAACCATACATTAACATGGACTGGTTTAACTTTATTTGAGAAAATTGAGAGAGAATTTGATAATTTACTAGTTTATGCTAAGCTACATAAGCATTGTTTCCATCTCTGCAGATGGCTTTTGGTGAATAAAGGAATGGAGGTTGATGATGGATCCGCAATGTTTCTTCTAGACTAAGAAAAGAGCTGTTAATTCTAATGTTTGCTGTGTAGCAACAGCAAAACTTACCAACTCCAACTGTTCATTTAACTTACCAGGCTAGTAAAAGCCAGTAATATCTGACAGCCATCAAAATCAACAGCTGCCAGTTAGAAGTGACAACCTAGTTTCTTTCCAAACAAAAAAAATGACAACAAATCTTGGGAAAGCTTGGCAGGCGTAGTATAACAGGAATAAAAATAATAACAGGGAGGTAGTAATTGGTGAAAGGTGATTTGCTCTTTAGGGCATGGATGATGGAGGAGAGTGGGGCTCACCGGTGATAAGCAGCCTCCCAGTTGTGCTTGCTGTCCCAAACTGGTTCTTAGCGATGCATGTGTAGGTGGCTGCATCCCGTTTGGTTACATTGGCGATCTTCAGTGTTCCATTGGGAAGCAAAGTAATCCTGAGGGTAGGAGAACAGCTTCTTTTTTTACAGTACTGACACAGGTGCTGAGAGTATAGTTAGACTGAAGTGCTGAGCTTTGTTGTGCTGACAGAAGTCATTATTTTTAATTGATATTCACCAACATTTTTCAAATATAACTGTTATTTGTCTCCATGGATGTGCATTGTATGGGGTTTCAGTATTGTATTCTTGTTGAGATGGAAAAGCCCCTCAAAGAACACTCTGACCCTGGTACTTTAATGCTCTCCCCTTAAACCCAGAAAAATTTAATTCTTTGAGGCAGGGGCGCAGCAGGTATGATGACCCGTCACCCAGACACAGCAGTGAGCTAAAATCACAGACACATTTCTTGAATAAAGAAATATTTTACAAACAGCATTGCTGAATAATTCAATGAATAAATAAAATGTGCTTTACAGGCTTTAGGCTGCTAAGGTCAGGGAGGAACCTCTATCACGCTGAGGGGTCACTGACTGGCTGGGTACGCCCAGGGCATGCTATAATACACAATATAACACAATGCTCCAAAAGCAGAAGACTGTGCCCTGCAAAGTTTATGTGAACTATAAATGGTCAAGACTATTCTTAAAAAAACATTATAAGAAAGTGATCATACACTGAACACTGAATACGATATAGTTGTTGTACAAGAAATAGCACCTTCCCTAAGCAAATATCAGATTTTGACATATTGAAGGGATGGGTCAGCTGAAGTAACACAGATGTTTTGGATTTGGTTTGTCCAAGTTTTCAACAAAGGTATCTGCCTCGAAGCTTTCTGCCTCCAACCCCCATGGGAAGGATGGTGAATAGAATTTTATTTGTAGTGCTCAAAAGAATTGGAAAACTACATACAAAAAAAAAAAAATGTCAACAGCAATGTGTCTTTCCAAAAGCAATGTCTGGATAAATCATAGACTTCACTGTAAACACTATAGCCACTTTCTACAAAGAAAGAAAGAAAAAAAAACAGTCCAGATAAAAACTGCTGACACTGTGTTCTGCAGATTATCAGGGGTAACAAGAGATAGTGGGGTGGAGGCAGGTATTTCAGAGATTGATATCTCTAAATTAAGCTAAAGCTCTCTGCATGGATAGACACCATCATGGTGTAATTGTGAAAATATGTCCCTCGTAATTTGGGTGAAACTACCTGTAACCGATGTGGTATTTAGTGACAAAATGTGTACTCGACTCATTTTCTGCACACTGCTCCAATTTAGAGCATGACTGTATATAGGAGAAAACATTTCCCATTCAGTGTCTTCATGTACCCAGTGCGCACCTTGAAAGGGTATGTGGGCTTCATATACAGTGTGATAAATGTCATTCAGCATGGGAATTTTTTTTTTTTTTTTGTGTAGCCATAGCAGCAACTCCCCATTTGGAGCCAACTAAAGAGCCTCTGTGCTGTTTTGACAAGATGCTTTGCTCATATTGTTCTCCTTCAGACCTTCTTTTGAATAAGCAGCACAGAAATGATTCAAAAAGCACAAAGTAAAGCATTTCTTCACTGTGCTGGAATGCTGTGTGTTTAGGCTCTTTTTATTCAGTCAGTGCGTTCGTGTGTGTGAGCGACAAGTCTCAGTGTGTGTGCTAATTTGCGGCAAGGTTCAATCATCATTGAAGCTTTTCTTCTCCCTCCAATCAGGATCATGAAAAGTGTGCAAATTGCTCAGATGTGTCATTTTTTTGCCTCTGATTTGCTTTTGGACCTCAACACCTTTAATTAGTTGTTTAGTATTGTGTGAAATATATTGAGCAACTCAAATCCATTTCTTGGTGCATTCAATAAGAAATCAGACCAAGACGGACAACAAACAAAATTAAGCACCACTTTTGTGTCGTGTTAAGTGGTGCTTTAGGTTTGCTCACTGTCAGCATCATGACTTTGTGTTGAGTGTCTCATCTTGTCTGACGGCTTTCAGTCTCAAATATGAAATGTGCTGTATGTCTTTTCAGCTTCAGTGATTGCAAAGTTGTACTTATGATAGACTAGAACATTTCTACCCCAGGTAATTACAGGGCACCAGCTCCTGTTTTACATATTTTATCTAAGAGCAGGTAAACTTTTATCTTCAGCAGTTACTCCATTTGCTAATCTTTTATCTTCTTAAATATTTCATTCATCCGCTGTTGATACCACCAGCTAGCATCTTCATCCCTCACACCAAGCTATTTGCACAAGATGGTGCGCACAGTACATCAGCCATATGCAATTTTCGTGGTGGGTGCCCTGCTCTTCTTCTCCTCATTAGCCTTTCCTTCTATGCATCTGCACAAATGCCAAATACACTATAAAAACAAGTTGGCCTGCAGTGACTGTGAATGAAGGCTGCTCAGAATATGCACTTGGACTTTTATCCTACCTTTCAGTTCTCTGCAGGATCTCATTCCCTTTCTTCCACAGGCTAATTGCTGGGGGCGAGGCCTGAGGCTTGCATTCAAGAGTGACTTCGCTGCCTGAGCGAGCTTTTAGCAAGGCCCTTAACGGACTTTTCGAGAAACTGGGAGGCGAGGCTGTTTGTGGGGAAGCAGAGAAAGGGTGTGAGATACAAATATATATAAGAAAGCCAAACCTATGCAAATCAACCATGCTGTGATGTGATTGATTCTCCTTCAGCGTTCAGTGAGATCGCACCATGAACTCAATATGAAATGCCCTGTGGGCTCAAGCCCATGCAACCACTTGCAACCCCACCCCACCACACAAAATCCACTCATAACACCTTCAACCTGCAGAGATTGCAGCCATTATCTATCATCCCATTTTGTCAGCCACCATTTGGGCCCAAGTGTCATCACATGTTGAATTTTTTTCAAGTCACTCAGATGGAAGTCATCAAAGCTTCGCAAATAAATCAATAACCCATCTACATGAGAAAGTACCCACAATGCCACAAAGCAATGCGTTTGTAGTATCCAAATCAATATGATGAAAGGACTGAAAGTAAAATGAGACACTCCATCAGATTCATATTTTTGCTAGCAGAGCCCATAGTGACATCAAATGAGTCTGCAGACTGATTGCTGAGGAGAGCTGTAGCAGGCTGCTGGTTTTTATCTTAGTAGATGATCAAATGCACAGACAGATAAGCAGGATAAAAGCAGAGGGAGAGAGGCAAGCTTACCTAACACCATTAGTTGGGCACTGGAATAAATAATGCCATGTTTGTTTTCAGCTACACACTGATACATCCCGGAATCTGACAGGTTCAACGCAACTATAGAGAGGGCCCCGTTTTCGATTTGTACCCGGCCCTGAGGAGGAGAGAGAAAACAGTTATGCATATCCATCGCAAGGCCAGTCTATTATGTCCAAAGGCACAGCAGCAATTACTGGGGCACCATGAAGGGAGGAGGACAGCAGGAGAGGAGAAACGAAAAGAAGTCTATAGCGCCTTGTGGCATTTTGTGTATGTTCAGTGTGGAATTGGGGGGGAGGAGATCAGGAGCGAGTGTGAGTGGCTAAAATCGTTAACCTGCATAGAAACGCAGAACAGAAGCCACGTTGAGGACAGCACCAACAGCATATATTAAAAAGTAGTTTGCTCTCTGTGATTGTTCTGTTGCTATCACTAACTCAGATGATGATTTTTTGTCCAATGAGCTCGTTAGCAAACCTCAGTGCTGCAGGGGGAGTGGCTTCTTACAGTGCCTTCTGAATTAAAGATGCATATAGAGGACTTGGCCGTAACAAAATTGAATATATTGATGCGGCACAAAGCCACCACATAAACAGTGTGAGCCTTCAGAGTGAACCAAATCAAGTTTGAATTTGGCAGCGTTCATTGCCCTACTGTTTTAAAGGAACACCTTGATGCATTATTGAGGCAATGACCACTTTGACTGACAGGTGAGCGAGCCTACGGTTGCCACAGTTATCACACCACAAACTCCACCTGTTAGCTGATTTTTGGATGAGTAGGGTGGGGTCAGAAACTGCCAAGATGGCAACAGTTGATACAGTAGGTTACATCACAGGGGACATGTCCATCAGTCTATGATTTGAACATACAATAAGAGCCTATTTACACCTGACTTGAAGTCGCTAAAGTCGCCTGTATATCTGGATTTCCTTCTGAGATCATAAAAAAAATCATATTCATAATTCATATTGATGTCAATTCACACAAATGCAATCAGATGTGAAAACTTTGATTGGATCTCTACCAGGTGTAAATGCAGTAGCTAGTCTGTGCCCTTGTAAAAGGGATTTAAAAATGAAAGCTGATTACAACAGTGGAAAACACTCTGAGAAACAATTATGGGAGGACCATTCTCATGCTCATTAAACCACGTTCGCCTGAATTCATCATGTTTCTTGCCACATTTAGTCAGATTTCCACTTATCACTGGTCTGTATTACTGTGAGAAACTGAACAGATCTCCATACCTCAGCCATCACTTGTTCCCCATTTTTCAGCCAGCTGTAGGACGGTTTAGGCTTTCCATTGGCCTTACAGTCCCAAAAGAGATTTTCCTCGATGGACAAAGCTGTGTCCGTTATTGTCTGGAGCCAGTGCGGTTTAGCTTGGAAAAAAAATGAGAGGATTACCTTTTCAAACATGTGTTTTAATTATAGAAGCAGTGGATTAGTAAGGAGTGGTGTCAGAAATCATAAAGCTGTTAAAGCAGCCTTGCATTAAATCATCAGTTTTGACTTAACAAGTGGATTATAAACATAATGAAAAACACAGGTTTGTAAAAAGATTTGATTATTTGCTGGGCAAGCCTATTAAATACTATTCACTTTTACAGCCAGGTTTCATATTCTATCCTGCAATTTCATGGTGATATTATGCTCCTCGTGCTATAGACAAATAGGTTTCCTGTCTAACAAATGAAATTCAAAGTGCTGTTCCCGTGCATGTTCCCTGTTCAAGTGTGTCCATCTGTAACAAGCGCACATTCATTTCTGCATCTTCATGCATTCACTGTCATTCAATTTGAAACAGTTCACTAACCATGGAATGAAATACGACCCCGTGCAGCATTTTTGCCTCGCCGATTCTCCGCCGTACATTCATACGTCCCTGCGTCTTCCTGCTGGAAATTAGGGATTTCAAGGACGCCGTTTGAATTCTTCATCTTGACTTTACTGGGAAAAGGGACACCGCTGGTTCTCCTCCAGCTGATTTCTGGGACGGGGCTACAAAAGAGGAACAAAAAGTTCCCGTGATGGCAACTGTCAGTTGCTGTGATCAAAGTGAGATTAAGCACAGAAGAAAAGTAGCTGAAGCAAAAGCCTTGGGAATTATTGTTCCCTGTAAATCAAACTACGATCACTCAGATTTTAGAAGCTCTCAAAAGAAACTCTGATTTCTGCTCCCTTGTCTTTTCGTGCTGCGGCCCTTACTCTACTGTGGATTGATGAATCTGAGAATGAGTAATGTTACGCTTGTGCATCCTTAAATCATTTTGAGTAGCACTAATTCATGCATGAATGAGCCTACAGCTTATGTCACACAAACACAATAGGGCTGACTTACTTTCCCAGAGCGAAGCATTCCAGTTTCACCACCGATTCCTTCGCAGCTGGAACTGAATCAGGGAAATGAACTTCTATTTTGGGTTCATATTCACCCATTACTCCTACAGAAAGAAGACAATAGATGACAGGTTTTAATTTAACAGCAGACATTACACATGTAATGGATCAAAGAAAAAGCAATGACACAATGGGATGGCTGACACAAAGGTCTATGAGTACAGACGAAAAGTGACCACTGAAGGGCGCGTAAAGAAGGAAAAAAAAAGTCAGAGGTGTCTTATAAAAGATTTAGGGAACACATCAGGGAAAAGTCTAGCTGGGCAGAGATTTATCACTTGTGGCAATTTAACTTCATTTATGACTTTATTTATATTCACATCACTAGAGTGGGTCAAAGACTTCTTCAGAGAGATAGTAGTATGCCCTTAACCATTATCAATTACAACCTCATAGTCTGGCAGCGAGGGCTGGCATAGGGTCCTGTGAATATTTTCAGAATAAAAGCCACTGAAGACTGATAAAAGCTGTCTCAGCATGGAAGACCTGCAGAATATGCAGTTGTGTCTCCTTCAACACAATCTACATCTCAATCATCTAAATGCTAAGCTAGTGATGTGTGACATTTTTACATAACCAAGGAGGAAGACTGAGCTAAAGAAGATCATTCATGACCTGATAGGATGCCTAAAGTTTATCTAATGCAACACACTTTTTTTAGCCAGTAGCTCAACTCACAAACCATTCTTTAAGTGTGCCTAAAGACAGTGCTGTACAAACTCATTACAGTGCTGACCTACAGTTAAGATAAATTGATAATAAGTATTATTTTGGTGATTTTCTGGTTAAAAATAGAAATGTATATGTAAAACAGCCTGCAATGAATTGTGAAATGCTGATGAAAGGTCTGTGACACAAATATTTCATGCTATGGTATTTACACTGCCATTCATGTGCAATTTTCAAATTACAAGGGCAGGAACTTCAATTACACTGTGAACCTCATAATTAATTTAATAAATGTTGTAAATCAAAGTTTAAAAAAAAGGCAGTTACTGATTTCTCTGTCTGTAATGGCAAAGAATACTGAAGGGGTTGTGTCTTTCAACTGTTTAAAGATAAACTGAATGGTCTTTTTTCTATATAAACGACCTCGGCAAAACTAGCAGACAGTTCATTTGTTGTGAAATGTGAATGACAGTCAGCTGGTGAACAGAGTTGTCAAAATGCACCCGTTTCACTTTTATGAGCATCACCTCATCTGAGGCTGAGACCACCAATATGAAGCAGTCTGTCCTGTCAGTCTGTGGAGCTAACATTAGTGTTAACTCAAACAGCTTAAGTACAGAGCTGTCAACAGTGGCATTAGGTGTCATCAAACAGTGTCAGATGTGATTTTTTTTTATTGTTGCAAAATGTGACAAACTATGTAACTGCAGTCAATGAATGCAAAACCAGTTTCACATTTAAAAATCATATTTGAATATTTCTGAAAACTGACATTTAGTTTTGTCTCTTAAGAACATGATCCTGCATTATTTCATCTGATTGTATTCAAGATAGGACTGTACTTGGTACAATCATACATTGACTCGTACAGAGGCCTGGAGCTTTTTAATAATAATTATATGATAGAAAATCAAACTTTTAATCACCATGGCGATATCAGTCAGCAAAAATGCAGTTATGGTGTTATTATAGTAATATATGCAGTAACCCAATTTTCAGCCATATTTGGTTAAACAGTGATACTTATTTATTACTTGATCATTTCCAATGCCATAATGACAAAATGATTAGACATAGAATCTATATGAAACCTAAACCATGCCAAAATTGCCATGAGTATTAGAAAGAACATTAGCAGAATCAATCAGTGGGCAACACAGGTTCCTTATAGTAAAATCTATTTACCGTCACTTCTGAGGACCAGTGGTGTTGGAGAGCTGAGCACCTTCTCCCTCGTTACTGTGTTGTTCACCACACACGTGTAGTTTCCCACATCTGAGGGCTCCACCTTGGCGATGTACAGACTCCCCGTCTCTTGAGAGATGAATCGACGACTGTCTTGCTGGACAAAGTATGGGTATTCATTGAAGATCCATGCAAATGAAAGCTCTGGAGAGAAAGTCAAAACAATTATTGCTGCAGAGATGATCTACTATCACGACGGGTCCGAAGCCCCACTCATTCAACACATGTTAGATCTATGTCATGATTGTGGTTGGGATAGTTGAACTGAAACATATGCCACCGTGGCTTAAAAATTTAGCATGTCATTTCCCTCTCCCTTATCTCAGTTTCCTAGGGAAGAGATATTGGGACATGGCAAATGCAACTGCTATCAGTGCAGAAGAAATGGGAGACCTAAGGAAAGGGAGCAAAACAAAATGAATTACAGTGCGTCTGTGGCCCTCCCCTGACACGTGGCCTCCTTCCCCTGGGTCCCTGAGTGACTTAGTTCATGGGAGGCACAAATTGTGGAAGGGATGGACAGAGTGACGTAAAGAAATAAGAATACATTGTCATGCCCTTCTCTAGCAGCAGGTCCACCATAACAAAGAGAGAGAGACCTGCCATGATGAATTACAGTGTCATTATGAAAAGTGCACACAGCCCGGACTTGTAAGAATGCAGAGATACTCTACCCCTTTGGAGGTGAGGGGCTCCAAGTAAAAAGGTGTATGCAATGACTGTCAAGCATATCCCATACCCCCCATGGGAGCGAGCCCCTGGGCTCTGAATGGGACTGAGCGTCCTAGCTTGGTGCAATGACGCAGATGAAAAGCTCCCTCTGACTAGGCAAGCAGGAGCTACATAGTTCAGAGTCAGCATAACCTCCATCTGAACTATGTGGCTGTAATGGGAAGCCACAGAATTTTGCCAAGAAATTGTAAGTCAAGGAGGCAGAGGGAATACAACACAAGAGCTTTCATGCAGCAGACAATGTGACCTAGGCAGCACACAAAAGTCCACTGAGTAAAAACATGTGTATGTCAGAGTATAAAAAGTCACACACTAATATTTTTTGTTGCAATATTTAAAGATATGTGACAATGAATGTGGTTGAAAAATACTTTAGAAATTCAGGGTCAAAGAAGCTCAGGGAAAACCAGAATGGACTCCATATTATGTTAGATAAAATTTGAAATCCAAGGTTGTGTAGCACAGTAACGGTTTCAAAATTAAAGAGAGAAAATGAAAAAGAGGGAGAGGAAAAGAAAGTAAAAAGAGAGAAAGAAGGGAGATTCAAAGAGGGGGCAACAGGACGAGAAATGAAGAAAGGGACAGCAGGCTCACACTGCTTTACTTTCATTCACTTCAGAAAATGTGAGAAAACACAATAGTGCTACGGTTGCAGCAGCCAACTGAGTATAAGCCTATGTTAGAGAGGAAAGCTGTCAAACTGTATTTCACACAGAGTACTCTGACCCATTATCCAATAGACCAGCTGTACAATGCACTGTGCTAGAAACTGTTCTCTTGTGAGGGAAATTGGTTGTTCCAATGTGAAGGCTACTGTATCAAGAGAGGGACAAGCTAGGCAGCAGCCATTGTCCATGTTCTCACTTTTCTGCAGGGTGGTGCGGCTGAGCAGTCGGCGTCTTTATCTGCTATTTGTAGCCTCTCGTTTATAAAATACTTTGCTATGCCTCCACACTACTGACAGCCAGGGATTATGTTTTCAGGTTGCCTTTCCGTACATCCATACTGTGCATCTGTCCATCCCATTCTTGAGAACGTGATATCCCAGTAATGCCTTGAGGGAATGTGGCACAATCTTTCACTGGGACTCAAAAATAAACTGATTAGATTTGGTGGTCAAAGATCAAAGGTCATGATCATGATGTCGGGTGGCCTCAGAAAATGGCCTCTTGAATTTTCTACCCAAATGGTCAAAGGTCAACTTCACAGTGACATCATACTGTTCTGCAAAAACACGTCTGAGATTATTCAACACTGTAAAGAAGCGATTGTGAACACATTTCCTGCAACTTGACTGGTTGGTGGTGGCCTCCAGTGGAACACATTAAACCTTTTTTGAAACAGCTGGTTATCTTAGCTCATCTAGTCTCTGTGCAAATGTAACAGACTTGGCCTATGATAGAACTAATTACATATACAGTACAACATGCACTGGTGATTTTACAGCCACTCGTATGCAAATATTGTGACCTTTACTGTTTCCCACTGTTATGCTAATGTAAGTTAATTTGCTATACCTGATATCAATAATAGTGGTATTGATCTCCTCATCTAGCCCTTGTCAGGAAAGCAAATAGCCTATTTACCAAAATACACATAACATTTATTAGAAAAAGTAGTCAGAATAAGTGAAAGTGAGAATTGGCTCAGTTGCATTCTGTATAAACAACATAAGATGAGGATTATCAAGAGCATGTGTACAAATAAATGGGTGTAAAAACCGATTAAGTTTGGAGTGAGGGAGTAATCCGTTACCAAAGGTTGCCATGTGGAGTGAGTAATTCCTGTGAGTCATGTCTAAATAAGCAATGGCAAGGAAAGGCACTGAAGTGGCACCCAGCAAACTCACCTCCAGAATGTGCAGGGGGTCCACATAACAGAACCACTCCTTGGCCCTCACGGACGTTGACAGCACTCCTCACTGTTTGGGTTTTGAAGTTATCAAGATCTGATGAGTCAAATAAGATCAAAATTAAGAATGAAACTGCAACTCAAAAAGGTAAAACAATCAATATTAGACTGCATATCAGACTGCAAAAAAGGGGATTTCACATAGTCCATATTGTCAAGGGTTTCTTTGAAAAGGATAATTCTGAAAATAGGCGACATGCCTTTTCCCAAACTCCCATCACTGATTCAGTGAGACATGTTTTTGATGTTATATTTTGTGCCCTGGGACTTTAATAGGGCATCATTGATTGCCCTGGGACACCTCCTGATAGCCTCCAACACTTTCAAAGGCATCTGGGGTGTTGATAAAATAGATGTACCCGACTAGGTGACGTTTACTCAGCAACACTACGCTTAAGACAAGGAACAGATTAGGCTGAAAATGGGATAAAATGAGCAGGGGGGAGGGGAGTGGGGGGCGCTGTTCGCGGACTGAGCAAACACGGGGGAGTGTGCATGACAAATGACAGTTTGCAGTGCCAGCAGCAATAAGTAACATCATTATTAAATGTGGTGTAATCTTGCACTTAAAAGCATTAGCTTCCCCATCAATACTCTCAGCACAATCTATCCCCTGCAAATGAATGAACAGTTGCTGGCAGGAAAAAAAAAAAAAAACTAAACCTGGGATGATAAACCATCCTTGGCTTCATGACTGATGGAGGGAAGCTGCCGCAGTCCGCTCTGCACTCTGTCTGCACCCTCTGGCTAACAGCCTAGAGTAAGCCTTCCAAACACAAACAAAAGAAAGTCAGTGTGACCGATAAGGGAAATTAGGAGAAGGAAGATTATGGAGAGAAGTGGGACAGAGTGTTGGTAAGATTAATGAGCAGCTCTCTGATGACCGCAGTGGAATCAAACAGAGCCAAGTCACGGCAGGACACTGAGGAGGCCACAGGAGGAGATGGCTGACTTGAAATACAGACAGAGGCGATGTCCTTCTGATCTCACCAGGCTGCCTTAGTAAATACAGAGTCCATCTCCTAAAGACATTTACGATTCTGAGGAGCGAGATTCACAGTCCCTGCTGATTGAAAAAGCCCAGCATAACAGCGGTTGATGATTATAACAGCAATGCTTTTGGAAGCAGCGGGAGGTGAATCAGAGAGCTACTATTAATTACTTAGTGGACGAGGAAAGGATGACTCCTTCACCCTGATCATGCAGAACAGCACAGCGAAGGTTAGAGACGAAGCAGGCTCAGTGCTGGAGGGGAGACACTTCTCTTTGCTCCGGCCTCTGCAGAAGAATAATGGGCTTCACTGGAGTGAACTGACCACACACTGTAACTCTGAGAGCTAGAGGCCAAACTCACTGTAGCTGCAGTGATTCCTGTGTAAGCAAAATCAGTCTCTGCCATATAAGAATGGCTGGCCTAGCGATTACACAGAGTGACCATTACTGGTCAAAAATGATTGGTCTAGGCAGTGGCGCCGCTCTGGAGACATTTCCTGTTATATTGTGTCCAGCAGATTTCAGCTACTTTTACCGGCTCTGGAGGGACCACTACACAGACATCACACTGCATGGTTGCTATACAAGAAATCTAATTTCACAACTTAGGTCTTTGTTTTTTCTTTGTGCCCACTGTTTCTGTCACTTATTGCCACCCTGTGATCACCCATGCTCAGAATGGAGACTACAATGAAGACTGGTGATATGGTGATGTGGTATTTTCAGATAGTTGCTTGTTAACATATCCAGCAGACATGTCACAAACATTTAGTCATGTCTGTTGCCACATTCCACTTAGTCATGTTTCAGATAGTGAGTGTCTCCTGTTTCAGCATCACACTCTTTACAAAATTGATTACAGAGACCAGGGCAGAGAGAAAAAAACATTGATGGGACAGCTGAAACTGCAAAGGTTGACAATTTTCAATCTCATATATTTTCATTTTCAAATGAATGAATCAGTACTATTTTCAGTTTGCATTCATGCTGACAGACAGAAACAGGCAGGGTAACAATTTTGACTGACTTATTTGTAAGATGTCAAACTTTCTTTTAGTAGTGCAGTAGTGCTCAATAAGCACTCTTTGAGGAAAAACATACTAATCCTGTTGCTCTCAAAACGGCCTCAGTTCTTCAGTCAGGGATGCTTCATTGAAGAATCCCTCTTGATATTCTGGTCCACGATGACTGCATCACATAATTTTTACAATCTTCCGTTCTACCACATCCCAAAGGTGTTCTACTAAATTCAGCACAGTGTCAGTGAAGTACACTTAAGTCATTGTCCTGTTCATGACACCAGTTTGAGACGACTTATAGCTTTGTGACATGCAACATTATACTGTTGGATAGCTGTTGGAGATTGGTGAACTGTGGCCAAAAAGTGATGTACATGGTCAGCAGCAATACTCAGATAATCTGTAGCATTCAAATAGTGACTGGTTTGTATTAAGTGTCCAAAATGTGTCATTACAGCCCCTCCACCACCACTACCAGAGACTATCGCTCCTGTTTCTGATGTTTGATCTGCACATGAACTGAAGCTCCTGTTCTGTATCTACATGATTTAACATCATTACATGATTCAGAGGGATCTGTCTGCAGTCTGCAGTGCATACAGTTACACCCACTTCAAGTTACGTCATGCTTCTGTGCCTCCCGGTCCAGTGTGAAAGGAGTTTAAGAAGCCCATGCAAACTAGCTGCTGGCTAATATGTAGGTGTCTCACACTGAGGCTCCAGTACTGTCAGGAGAACCAACCCACGGATGAGATGCGACTGATTCATTTTACCAGTCTTCACAGCAGCTAACAGCTGACTTTTAGTCAAAACAAGAAAGGGACTCTCATCTACAGGCTAGAGCTGAAAGAATTGGCAGGAGAGAGGGATGTCAGGACAGTCCTGCATAGTCTACTTATCGGTGTCTGGGTCAGAGTAGCAGCAGTGGGATATGGATAGATGACACCCAAAAGTGTATCACAGTAAACTTATGTGGTATGGAAGCAACTGTTAATTGAATCATAGAGAAACTGCTTCATAAAACAGCAGTCTCTCTCTTGTGTCCAGGTACCATGATGACTTCTAGAGAGGTTCTGATGCCATTTTTTCCCTCCTGATACAGATTCTGATCAGCTGATACCGAGTACCAATACCAGTGTACCAGTGTGTTATATAAAAAATCCCTATATATCCCTATATAAATCCCTATATATATATATATATATATATATATATAAAATCATGTCACATCCATGCAAGTGTAGTGGTTTGTGTGTGTGTGTGTGTGTATATATATATATATATATATATATATATATATGTATACACACACACCACTACACTTGCATGGATGTGACATGATTATTATTGTTGTAAGGCCAGGTTCGGGTTAAAGCCTCTGTAAAACATGAATGAATACAGCAAGTGAAAGTCATGTCACTTTCTTTTACTGTCTAGTTTGACAGTCAGAGACCACCCTCCAGAGCAGCACCCCATCAGCAGCTGCCGATGGCACAGCACAACTGTTCTAAGAGTGGTGAAGAAGAACTGTGTAACATTAGTAAGAGCTACTGGAGCTAACTGGTGAACAGATTCCTATTTCTAATACATGTGGTATCGGATCACTGCATTGATTGGAATCGGAACAACTGTACTGACTGTGGGTCTGTGTGATTTGTGACACCACACACACAGACACACTCAAATGTATGCCCCATTCTTGCAGTCAGTGGAAAAACCCCTCTCACACGATTGGCTGACTGGATAAGCAGGTGTACAGGAAATGTTAGTTTACTGCAAGCAAATCAGCACAACATATCTATCTTAGGGCAGTGGTCTCATTACACAGACAAACAGTATCAGCAATGCTGATCTGCTAGACTTCACTCACTGTGCTTTAGGCAAGACAATAAATGTCAAGCAGCTCTGCTCTTTACCCAGTCCCCAAAAGTGAGATTCATTACAGAGCTATAGGGATAATGGCAACCCATCTCCAGAAAGGAAGTGAGAGGCTCTCTATCCTTGGGGCATGATCAATAGTCAGCAGGCTTGATCAAGAGGGGAGAGGTGCCTCTACATGTCCTGTGTGGAAGGAAGGCCCCCACCCAATACATAGTATCACTTTCCAACCCACATTTTATCTTTTGCGCAGGAGGCTGGCAGAGCAGCAGACAGCCTGTCACTGTGGGATCCGCTCACAATCTGCTGTATATATTATACATAAGGAAGTGGCTGGTGATTACAAAGATACAAACATTTCTTAAGCATTATTTGTGTTCATCTGCTTCAAAGTCTGGATCACAAGGGCTGGCACATCACTCAGTAAAATTGAGGCAATTCGGACTGAGCATAGTTGCTGTCAGAGTTTGAACCACTAATGAGAATCAATGAAGTTGTGAGGCAGTCAGAAGCTGCCTCACCCCTTGTGTTTGTTGCATCTGACATTTCATTCGATTACCATTTCCCCTCTCAAAAATCTATTCCCCGGCAATTTAAATGAGAAATTGGAATAATAAATGAAAAGAAGAGGCCTGAGCCATAAGCATATTACACACACGTCAGGCTGAGATACAGCAGATACAAGGAGATGCCACGATGTCATAACTGTGTCAGAGTGGTGCCAGAAATGTGTTAGCAATTGTAGGATCACTTACATGCAAATTGGAGGCTGGCTCTGCGGCTGAGGATGGAGCCCCATGTGTTGAAGGCCGTGCATTGGTACACCCCGGTGTCTTGGTCCTTGTCCAGGTTGCTAATGATCAGGCTGCCCCCAGACATGTGACGCCGGTAGTCATTCCCCAGATCAATGAGTGTTCCGTTTAGTGACCATCTGGAAAAAACGCAAACACAATCAGTAGCTGTGTCCCCTGGAGATGCATGCTCGCAGTGTTTTTCCCAGAGATCAATTTGATCGGTCCGCCAGCATCATGCTGAGAAGATAAAGGCTGAGTAATAAGAGTAAGTTTCACTGTTATTAACACAAAAATCTGACTGTTTGGAGAGTGCCTGGGAGAAAGTTAAGAAGAGAGAAAATATTTCTTAACATTGTGAGAAGCCATAGCTCCCAGTTCTCATCAGTTTGACTCTATTGAAGTATTTTGTTTGCCATTAATTTTGGCTAAATTCCAAAACCTGCAGATCTACTGTGGTGAATATTGATTTTTCCTTCTTGCAAGAGGATTTTATTTCATCTCACTTTCATTACTTCAACCACTGAGGTTATGTTTTTGGTCAAGTTTGTGAGTCTGGCAGCAGGATAACTGAAGGAAAAAAAAACAAAAAAACAACAAGAACAAGAAATGCAACATATGAACAGATGCCATTAACACTTGGTGGAAATAGCACGATGTCTAAAAAATTGAAAGCTTTCAATTAAATATGGCAGAAATTTCATGGACCATGTGTTAGTGCAGCTTTAAATAAATAAATCATATTTGATGCTAACAGAGCAGCAGAAAAACATAATCAATGGGCTTTTACTCAAGTAAATGTAGTGCTACCACAATGTATGTATGCATAGATTATAAAACACAAACAAAAAATATAAAGAAAATCATCTGGCATCCAAAATGGGACCTGTCAGTGTCACTGTCATAGGTATTGTATGTCACTTTCTGGTGGTGAACACCATCAAATGTTATTCCACAGTCTCAACCATTACATATAACCATTAAACACCACCACAACAACTGAATATCTATTTATAGCATCTTGTTTTTCCCTTTTCCACCCCCTTTTGCCTGCTTATTTCTTAGACTTTGTCTCAAACTGTGTTGGGAACTTCACTCACTGACCTGAGCCGCAATGATTTGCAATGATTGGCTGGAAAACCTGAACCAGTCAAAATAAAAACACAAAGCTGAGTAATTCTCAATAATTTACAGGTTGTATTAGTCCAGACAGGATGGTGTCTGGGTTCAGACCTGGACCGCACTCCCCTTCATCTATCACGGCACACCCCTGAATGAAAAATAAACCCCATCACTGCATCCCTACTGTATGTGCAATCTGAAATGAATTTCAGCGTGAGTGTAGATTAAAAATGTCAGAGCGTTTTGTGTTATTAACATTACAAATCCACAGAATCGCGCAACCTTGGCAGAGTGATGGTCTCTCTGAGTGATTTCTAATTAGTTTATGTTTGTGCGTTTGTGTTTCCAAATTATTGCTTTGACACCTTCATATTGCATTGTCTACAGACCATTTCCCTCAAGCAAAGGTCACAAGATACTCTGTCATGCAAGCTGAGTTCAGGAAGTGACAGCTATTAATCACAGCTACCAACAGAGACAAAACAATGAATAATGTTCATGCCGAACAATGAAAACACTTCATATCTCCTTCTCTGAAATCTGCAGTTTGTCATTCTGCCCAAGATATACAAAGGAGATGCAAAATGAGGGATACCTATAAGAGGCAGGACTTTATCTCAGAGCATTACCAGATGAAAATTTACTTTTCCTTATAGAATCTGAAAAACAAAAGCTTATTGGCATGCCATGTGTCTAACACTGTCTCAGCGACAGCACCGTGAAATGACAATTCCAATGATAAGGACAAAAAAAAAAGAATCAATATCATTTTTTTTCTCGCTCCCAGGCAAACTAATAGGCAGTTAGAATGATGCTTCATGCAGTCCTAAAGCCAGTCAGGGCTCTCCCCGGCTTCCTGCCTGACAGACTACAAAAGACAAAGCTGTCTTTCATTTCGTAGTCTGCATTATTCATCTAACAGTCTGTGCCTGTGTCACTTAATCTGACTGATTTTGTCATTGCTCTGACAATGGTATTACATTCAAAAGCCCCATACTTGTCATGACAGAGCTCACATTTCTCAAAATACAAATATAAAAACACATTCTGACATATAAAATGATCAATTCTCATAAAACACATGTATCACTATGGTGTTTTTCCCTGCATTTGTCCGTTTGAATCCTCCAGCATGATCCTTTCTCTCCTCTATCTCTCCTCTATTTGTGCCAAAGGAAGGATTATTGTGTATGTACAGGAGGGGAGGAGGTTAAATGGGAAACAATGAGAAGCTAGTTGGACTTGCGGCAGCCCAGCATGATTGAACTTAATGGGAGAGGAAGGTGGGCAGCCTGGACAGATCACACACCCCTGGAGCAGACGGCTGGCTGGGTGTAATGATGTCTCTGCACGGTCAACACAATCAGTAAAGCCACCTACCTACTGTTGCTGCAGAAACACCTGCAACAGGCTCTAATATTAGGAGGACGTGGGGGGAGCTATTATTACAGAGCCCTTTTTTTCTATGTGGATCCAGATAGGTGATTGAGATTTAAAGGTTGAGAAAGGTCAATGGGAGCAAATGGCTGCTGTCACTTTGAAAAGTGTTCACACTGATGCCATCTGGACTATTTAAAAGATCATTTTGAAAAGGGAGATACGGCTGTGACTGACCAGTTGTGAACAAAACAACAAACCTGCACTTGCACCTTCTCACATTTTGACAGTGACAGTTATAAAAAAAGAAAAAATGTGAACCTTCACACTTAGGAAATGTGAAAAAGCATCAGCAGCGATCTCTACACGGCATCTTATAAACCCAGCTGCGCTTTTCAGCATATTTCAAAATTTGACACTTTGAATGGACAATTTTCCCAGTAGTTACAATAAAACAGTTCCATGACTTAATTCAGGAAACTAGGATGGATATCAGCTGCAGCCTCATCTGCAGTAGCTCTTCCACCTTGTACACCCACCACTACTCAATACTTCTATCTAGAAATTGGGGTTGACAAAAACACAGTGAAACTCTCTCTTTTATCCATGACTGCTGAAGATGAAGATAATGGTATGCCTGCTGCAGATGTACTCCTACAAGTTGTATCATATCAGAGCGCAAGGACAAGCTACCTACAGTATGTAAAGACTTGATGCAAAGTAATCTATAATTTTAAATCATTACACATTAATTGAGGTTAATAAACCATCATATCAGCGGTTAGTCAGCCATTTGGTAAGATGCCTTGCAACAATTTGAGTTGGTAAATGTTAATAATAGTGTTTCCACAGTTGTTCAAATGCAGAGAAACCTGATAATGAAAGGCGATTGATTCCTTTTACACTGTCAGATAAGTTTGTCTGACAGGACACACACAACTGCAGGGAGCAATGTCACCACATGCAGTTGCAGAGCGCACACACAAAGACACAAGGGGGAGAAAGAGTGAGCTGTTAGCTGCCGCAGACTGGTAAAATGGATCAGTCTCGCCTCATCCCCAGGTTGATGCTCCTGTAAGTATCGGAGCCTCCATGTGAGACGCTTCAATCAGCTATTGTGTGTTTTTGAAACTTATTTTGGTGCTGCAGCTCACTCTTCAGAGCAGTGTAGCCATTGTGTTTTTGATCTAACAGCATCATGCTGTGCAGGTGACAGGTGTGATGGCAGTGTCTCTGATCTGAAAGACGTCATAGCTCAAAGGAGCCAGAGTAAATAAATAGCCTGTTTGCTGCAGAGCCACTTTACACTGAGGTGAATGCCAGTTGTAGCCTTTTCCATTGCCGACCATTGTAGGTCCTAACATGTTTTTGACCACCAGTGTAAAAGGAGCACAAACTGATTGTTTGACATGAGGTTGTGTGTGGTAGTTATTTATAATCAGTGTGTTACCTGCAGTAGGTTCACATCAGCAGTTTTCCAGTTTACAGAAGCAGTCAGGGGCACCAGCACATAAGGTGAGTGATGTGCTGCTGTGAGTGGAGCCATCCACAAAACCTCGTTTTAGCCACTTTAAAATGTGCCCACAGAAAAAATATCTGAACCTTTCCTTTGGAACTAAATTTCAACCACTGAACTACTGTATTCCTACGCACAAGCACAGCCCCTCGTCATTTAACCCGAACTATCACTCCATATGTTATAAATAGCTAAAAAACTAAGTGAGTATATAAAGACGTTTTTCTGGAAACTTAAAAATCTATTTTCATTTGTGACTTCAAACTTATTTATAGAGCACTAACAAGTGATTGATTTTTTTTTTACCAGTTTTTCAGATAATGAATTGACTAATGTATAATAACTCTTACCAGACAGCATAGAGCATGACAAAATGGTGATGCACTGGTAGTCCAATGTAGTTAAATTTATGGTGATTTAAGGAACAAGATGTAAAAACTAAAACTGTCTATTCCATAAAGTGATGGTTTTAAACCTGCTGGTGAAGATAACCACATATTTCACATTTGTGTTTTTCCATTATTATTCCCACCCAAACTCAAACTGCTTCAGTGCAGGTGAATCTGGCAGAGGAGGTCTTCACGGAGCCGAGACGCACCATACCAGGCTAAGAGCAGCTTACAGTGAGTCCGACACAGTCCAGCAGAACAGCCCTATTTGCTGCGGTGTGCTGCAGGCGCGGGCTGATCTGAGCATGCTCTGAATGAACTCCCCGTGACCTTGAGGTTCACATCAATTTTGCATGAGGTCTCCTCATCAAATAGACTGGGGATTGTACTGCAGCACCGGCTCACCTGGCTTTCCTCGAGGCCAGACACCCACTGAGGTGGCAGTGACTACACAGACCACATACTGTTTGTGCGCACACATGCACACGCACAAACAGACAGACACACACTTACACATATGTGGAGCTCAGAGCTGATAATGGAAGTTCAACTGCTGACCAGGGTACTCGCTACAGTTATGTTCAGTAGGTTATTACTGCTGCTTTTTAATAAATGTGTTTGTGTTCATGGGTTTAATAAAGTGTTTAAGTGTCTGCGTGTTTCTGATTGTGTGTGTGTGTTTGTGTGCGTGTGTGTGCGTGCAAGAGAGACTTTCAAAAATACACTGTTGCCCATAAAGTTGGAAAAATTTGTTCAAGCCAGAATACTCAGTTTGCAAAGGTAAAATTGTGAAGATATACACTACATCTATCAACAATAAATCACATTGTCACAATCATTTCATGAGAAGAGGTAAAACAATGTTTTATTCTGACTTTATGGGCAACAGTGCACTATTGGAATTAGTGTAACATTAAGAGACATACAGCTGCTAGTTGTGCATAAATGTATAGGCACAGATTCAAACAAAAAGTAAATACAATAGTTGTGTATGTGTTATGTACATACTAGAGAAAAGAAACAAAAAACACATATTCACATATTTGCCCACTACAGCTGTATTTCAGATCTATGTCCAGTATTTTTCTCATTTATTCTACTGGTTTTGAAATGATGGCATAAGCCCATGGGTCACAGAATTTTCTCACCCTATCAAAGGACAAGTAACCCTCCAACAGATAAAAATCGATTCAATGTGAAACGGTCTCCACTTCCAGAACCATTACCGGTCTCTATGCTGCAACTGAATTCATAACCAAAAACAAAAAATCACATAACATCTTATAATCACAGCCTCCCAGGTCTACTTATGTCCCTGTTACCCTGCACCAACCCATGAACAAATGTAGAGTCATACATCTGCCTGAAGTCACATTACATGATAGCAGACACCAGCCAGAGCACTTTTTTATTCCCCCTTTCCAATCACTGCTGTGCCCTTGATCCTGTGTTACAGCAGATTCATAGTAAACACACTGACAGGTGTATTCATAAAGCACAGCTCTGAGCCCTGGAGTGTGCTCTGGTGCTACGCTGGACTATTTGTCAACTGAAGAACTGTCAGGGTTCCTGTTCTTGTTATTCGCCGTGTCACCAAGTGGGCGAGTTGAAGGTGGAAGCAGAGCATCAGAGTGGTGAAAATAAAATTAGACAAAGTGGACATAGCTAGCAACTGTAGCTCACAAGGTTAATAAAGCAGAAACACAAATGACCACCTGAATTCTAATTTCACCACGCTGCTCTCTGCACTGTCCTATTTAAATCAGCCAGAGTTTTAATACCTTCACGACACTGTTAATTATCACTAACGTTGCACTATAATAAACTGCAGGTCTGTTGAAGTGTTTAGTTACTATTCTCCATTATCTGTACTTTCTTCAGTCAGTCACTTTCTGCCAATCTGCATTGCATTCTGGTCCACTAGGTCTTTTTCAATGATGGATTTTTCCCATGTGTGATTGCTGAGCATCATTGCAAACTGATGAGTCTGCAAAACCCTCATAGCACTCACTTTTTCATTGACAGTTTTACACTGTGACAGCTACTGATGATTTATCCCAATTCAAGGATGAGGCCGGTGATACTACACACCGTATTTTTCTTTGTGTCAATCAATGTCATTAAAAACCAACACCAACAATGACTAACCAGTACGGTCTGTGTAGCTAAAGTATGACACAACAGTGTCTGATTTCTCTGAGTCACTGAGCTTCATTGTTGTCCAAAAATGCATCAATGAGCCACACTGTTGCACTGCGTGACATCTTCTTTTATTTCCATGAGCGTGGGTGCTGTCACTTATTTAGAATCGATCCCACACTCTCCATCCTGCTGCTCTAAATACCCACTTGCTCACCTAAAAAATACACAATTTTTACTTGTTTGCTTAATGTTGGATAGAAACTCTGTGATTTATTTAACTTTTTTTTGACAAATGAAGCTTTGCATTTGAGAAATGTAAATCTTCAGTAAAGAAGAAAAGATTCTAGGTGTGAGAGACACACATCTGACACATCTGTGAGTGTGTACGAACACAGGGCAAATGTATTTGCAGGTGATGCAGGCGATGCAGCGAGGTAAACTACACACTCTACTGTCTATTAATGTGGCGTGGGCAGTTGCTAGCTTATGATATAAAGAAACAACATCATACTTCGCAATGCCTCATTGCATCTGTACTGGAAATGTATGACATAAATATTTGGTCACGCTAAACTGGAACAAATAACTTACTATAACTAATTAACTAGTGTCTAATTGTCATTATTATTACATCATTTTCAAACATTATGATTATTACACGGTGTGATTTCAACACCAGACTTGCCAGCTGGGGTATCTCTATATACAGTTTGCATGTTCCCCTGATGTCTGTCCTCTGCATGCACTAGCTCCCACAGTCCAAAGACATGCAGGTTAGGTTAATTGGTGGTTCTAAATTGCCTGAGGGGTAAATGTGAGCATGAATGGTTGTTTGTCTCTGTGTGTCAAGCCTGTGATAGTCTGACAACATGTCCAGGGTATACCTCGCCCTTACCCAATGTCAGCTGGGATTGGCTGCGACCCTAAAAGGATAAGCGGTATGGCTAATGAAAAAATGATTTCAACACTGTAGGATATGGAGGAAAGCTGAAACACCCAAATTTAAGTGAACTCAGACGCTCAGTGCTAAAAGCCCATTTGTGCCCCCACCCCACCCCCACCCCTTCAACAAGGGTTAACATAATCTTTTCTGACAAATTCAATATTGGGTGGCCCAATTTTCTGTATGGATATTAAACCAAATGAATGAATTTTTCTTAATAGTTGCAGTAACTGAGGAAATTAAGTGTGCAGCTCTGAATGTAATACCCTCTCGCTTGGCACATCTAATTATACAAATACTGTTCATTTGCAGGGTGTAGGCACATGCATAGTTTGGAGGCTCTGGTGAAAGTCACAGCATGACCACTTCCTGATTTTTTTTTTCTGTCTGCTCAGGGCTTTTTTCAGGTTTTAATTTCAGTGTTAGTGAAATGAATTGCCTAGAATTTATGCCTTACATTTTATTGCTAGGACAAAGAAGCCCTCTCCTTGCCCAAAGGCAAAAGTCAAGGACAATCAGTGTCAGAAAAACTGATGCAACCCAAATAAGGTTCAAAAAATAACTCCTTCCTCAAAGTAAAATTAAGGCCCCAAAGTGCAGTGCCTTTAAAAGCATTACCAGAGATGTCAATCCACAGTGGTGACAGACTGCTCACTCAAACGTCAAGTCTTCCTTTTAAATCTGTTTTTTTTATTCATAATTGAGGGCACTGACTCCAAACAGTGAAACTACTGACCTAGATGAATATCACCAGCATGAGATATGAGTCTTGTTTTGAAACTAAGTGCTGTGAAATCCCAGGTAGTACAGTTCAGCTCTGAGAAGGAAAATAAGAAAGCAGCCGCATGAGGTTCACCAGAGAAGCAGGATGAGGTGTCTGTATCTTTATATGAAATCAGAGCAATAAGTGCAGCAATTCTACTTTTATTACAAGGTCGTTTGTGTATGGTGAATATTTTGTAATGTGTTTTTAGTGAAAGCTTAAAAGATGTTGTTTTTTTCCTTCCTTTTTCTAATCAGACAATTACATTAAAAACGTCTGCTATGATGAACATGGTCATAAATTATTGATCATTCACACATCAGCATTTATTTGATGTCATACTTCCAGCAACCTGACAAAAACAAAATCGCAACCTTTATTGTTTAACCTTTGTTTTGGTCTCCACCTCCTGACAAATCCATCTTGTATATATGTTAGCTGATGCCAGACACACACACAAAGTTAAACTAAACCTAAATATTTAAGTTACTAGTTTCTCTAAAACTGAAACAGTCAGCTGGAAGACGTGAAAACAAGCTATCAGGGGCTGTAGGGGTTGACACAAATACCTCTGTGGGCTTGTGGTTTATGGGCCATTTGCATCACCTACAGTGATTTAATCCATTGTGTATAGAAAATATTGATTAGTGCAGCTTTAATATGAGGAAAACACTCCAATAGTGACAATTTCTGCATGGCTACTCTTGTAAAATTACATCAGAGGTCTGCTCATCCTACTGGAGAAAACGTAGCAGATCCCATCCATGAGAAAGGGGAGAAAGCCATCATTTCTCACAATTGCTTTGACACCATAATGAACCTGAAAAACAAAACCTCAACAATACAAGTGTAAAAATGCTCCAAGTTGCGGATGAAATAAAACAAGTGATGGTTTTGGCTTCATCCTGCGATGGCTCAGGTTGCACAACAAGTATAATGATACCCCCCGCTGCTGTGCCTGGACCATGTTTTCAGTGCAGACACATTATAGGAAATGTAAGCATTTAGTGGAATGTCACTCACAAGGTTATTGCCTCTCTCCCCCTGCTTGCTGTGCATCTACATGGTGCTGACCAAGCTCCGAAACACAATCTACCATAAAAAACACCACCAGCTGCCATTTTCAGGCAGGCTCCCTGCACCGCCAGGGAATTGCCGCGGAGATATCAAAGGATCTGTGGTGCAAATGAGTTGCTGGAATCTCCTTTACTCTCCTAATGATTTCTTAAGCCGCGCACCATATTATAAATCATCATCTTCATTCGTACAGTGGCTTAAATCTTATCATTAATAAAGTTAACCTCGCTCATATCTGAGGTGTTGGCATATTCATCAACCACAGTGGCGGCTCCCTGACTCTAACTCTACATCATAGCTCAGGGTGAAAATAGATAGGCTTATTTCAATTAGAAATGGATGCTCAATTAAGCAGTTGCTCTTTGAAGCCTGTCTTCTTGTTGAATGGTGCGTAATCTCTCTCGAGCATTGATGTCCAGAAAATGCTGTTCTTTAACAAATCAATAGCAATGAACGTTATCGGTACCCTCTTTGATTTCTGTGGAAGCAGCAATGAAGATTCACAAGCAATTAAGCAGCAATGGATTTTCACCATGGGAAGTGGATGTGGAGCCAAGGCAGGTAGAGACAGCTGAGCTTCTTATGCTTGTGGGGGAAGGTAACAATGGTGTAGTAACTTACCTATACTGCGGAGGCGGGCTTCCTTCTGCCTCGCACATGATGGTAGCCTGCTGGTCTGGAGAGCTGATTGGTAAAATGAGGTCACTTGGCTCCGTCCTCCATCTTGGCCCTTGAAATATGACATCCTCTGTACAGGCTGGGGAAAGGGGAGAAAGTCTATGGTAGTACAAGGCAGAAAAATTGTCCCTTTGACCTCAAGAGAAAATAACAGAATTCAATGAAAGCATACGATAGATACTGTGAGGACAAATAGTTAATCTTTCTGAAATACAGCAATTTTCTGACATTCATTGCATATTACTTTTTCAACAGTATATTGCCTCCAAGTCCCTGGACAGTGTTGAAAATCAAAGCAATACATTAAGACAATACTCATGATTTGTTGTGCATTATTGAAAGTAAATTCCATTTACTCTTGTTAAGCATCTAATTCCTAATGCAGACATATTGGCATACATTTCATTATATGCTACAGTGTGTTTCATCACATTGTAGATATGATTAATCTCCCCCCTTCAAAAGTCCCATGTAAAAATGCAAGGAAAAACAAATAAAGCAAACAAATCATATATTGTTTTCATTGTTTAAGTATTTAGCAATGTAAGCAGTTCCAGAGGCTTTAATGCACTTGCACAGAGCTCATACATACTGAAAATGATGCAACAGAATTGAGGTGTTCAGTATTAATAGGTTTCTAGCAACAATATTTTAATGATAGCTATTAATTGTTGAGGACAAAAGTTGAGCACTCAGGTTGACTAATGATGGAGAAAACCGGTTTTCACATATTTCCTCAGCAATTAATGATTCCTTTCAAGTGACATGTTTGATAAATAAAGCAGAGTGATCTATTTTCAGATCATCTGTGTCATGCTATGCATGCACTGGTTAATTGAGGCCATAAGGAGCAGCAGCTTAAAAGGAAAAGATGTGGATCACAATCTGGTACTAAGTGAAAGCAGAGTCAACAGACGGTCAGAGTAGGCCTAATTAATATCCTACTGCTAACAGATTGCAGCATGTGGGTAGTAGTTCTACATGTGGTTTAAAATGCATGGTGATAATATGTCAAGGCATCAGCACATATTCCTCTATGTCACATGCTGAGAAACGATATAGGACAATGAATCGTGGCAACTCTCAGTGTTTGCTCAGGGATGTGGAGAAACTTGGATGAGTTTAAACCAACATCTACAGCCAAAAAAAGGATAAATCTGAAAATAAGTCACATTTCAAAGGATTGTTGTAGAGTGATCTTTCAATAAATGATCAAACACCTGCACTCACATCAAATTCATTCACCTTACACTTTGGTTTCACAGCCTCACCCTATTGTAAATTTGAATAAAATGTCACGCCAGCTGACATCTAAGGTGTCAGGATATAGAGGTAGACAACACGATGCTTCAGATGTCATGATGATTGTTATCAGCTATAGTGATTTTGGAGGGTTTCAAAGCCTATGATCAAAAGATTGTATAATAACCAGCACCTATAGACAGCAGCCATGGCCCTGTTAAAAACACTCATCTGTGAGGAAGGTGAGATTGCTTGGATCTCATTCCCATGAGAACTGGGTGTGAATTACCCATGAGCCCATTTGAATAACATTCATTGGGATTTACAATGTCATTTGAACAAGGGGTGACATTCTGGTGGAGTGTCTGCGCTTCTCCTGCTTGAATCCCAGGTGGCCGCACAAGGGCAGGATGAGGCACAGTGGCAAGTAGATTGTGCTAAAAAGCAGGGCCAGATTCATTGCATGGATCCTGATAATGATCTGGACAGGCCATAAACAGGAATAGGATTGGGCTCCCAGTCGTCCCTGACAGTGTACTGTAAATGCACTGCAGGACACTGCTCAAGGGAACGGTGAAGGACATCATACTGGAACACTGTACTGTACATGTAATGACTGCAACCTAATCAGTGTAACCTTTTTTTTTTTTTTTTGGTCAGGAAGATTTTCTGAGGTTATTAACAACTGTTCTGATACTGTCCATCCCTCACTAATGGATGAAACTTTATACTTTACATAACCTCTGCTTGGTAAGATTCAAATATTTCAAACCTCTAACCTTAGATACATCAATTTATCCTGGGAATGTGGAACAGCACTTACTTATGTTATTAATATGTATTAAATACAGAAATTCACTAGGGCAAATGTTGCATCAACATAAACCATAACAAGTGCAGAGAAACTCAAATATAATATATGTTGAAATGTCTTACCTGCAAGGCATCCAGTGATTGATAGCAGAACTATTTGTTTCCATGGTAACATCATCTTTAGTTGCCAAGGGCTAATAGGACTCTCATCCAATTGCTTGTGAATGGAACGCTCTCCCTTGAATGCGAGAATTTTAATCTGAAGGGAAAGTAATTATGGATGTGATTAAAATATGACATTTTGATCCAAATACGACAAGCATTCAACAGAAAAAAACATGATTATAGCACTGCTAAGTTACATAATTGGCTCTTATTATTTTTGGAGTTTTCTGCAAATGAAGAGAAAGTGAATCTTGAGGAAGCAAGAGGCGTGTTGGGGGGAGTGGGGAGGAGCGGGAGTGCACAGCGGCAGACAAAAACCTAAGGATACTACCCGGCAGTGTGATTTTCAGGTGGTGGCATAAACGAAGAAACAGCTGGTAAATGGGTATATTTTCTTTTGCTGTGTGTGTTGCTCATCGTGCCTAACAAGCTCAATTCTGCAGCTTTAAAGAGGACTGAGGAAGGAAATGATTGACCTCAAAAGATACTTCTCTCTCTCCCTATTTGACTATTAATAGGAGCTGGCAGACTGTGTACCAGCACTGTACAAAACGCCACTTCATTCTTTAACAAAGGGTTTGGTGGCTGACTGAATGTAAGCAAACTGACTGTTTTCATTTTTATATACATGCATCACATTCCTTCAGATCAACAGGGAATACAAGAAGGCTACACACCAAGACGATAAAGATGGCACATTTCACTGTCAGCTATTAGCAGTGACTGACAACAACATGCACAGTAAGATGACATACTGTAAATTTGCAGACTTTTATTCTACTAAGTTAGTAGTCCCTTTAAAAGCATTGGTTTACTTGAAATGCAAAGAATGAATGCAGGGGAAAACAGCTGAATGTCCCATGTGACTCAGGAGAGACTTTGTAAAACCTGCAGACAGTGATTTTGTCTATGGTCTATGTCGTTAGTGTTACTGTCATCAGGAGAATAGTTGGGGGGGGGCATTGCTGAGTGGGGCATACAAGTACAGTGATTACAAGTGGTGTAACAAGCTACATTCTGACATACAACCAATCACCTGACAGTTGTCAATACTGTGACATTTTTGGGGTGAGCTTACTTAGCAAAGAGCTGGGAGTGGAACAGCTTGTGTAATTTTTGTAGCTTATCCGCAGCATGTTAGCTTGGTATGGTGAGGTATACTAGCATTTGTTAAAAGAAAAAGAGGCTCTATTTTGTTTTGACATTTTGAGTTTAGCGCAAAGCCCAATTCAGGAATGACTATAGGGTTATCGCTTTTCAAAATACCATCAGACAATTTATGAGCCAGATTAATTCAAAACTGACTGTTCAGGCCGAACCGTGCACTGAAGCAGTGGTATAACAGACTATCATTCTGAGTTAGGTGACAGTTTATCTACTTGTTAGCATAAACAGGAGAAAACTAGTGAGGTGTTTTACATCATAAAACTAATCCTGGAGCAGCATTTTGGATTATCAACATTTTATGAACAGGAAAATCAAAGCTAACCATGATAACATTAGTTTACTTTGTAAAATGCAACTGACTGAGTTGAGATGTTGTAGCTTGTGACCTAAGTAGCTGAACAAATCTTAATACACGGAACTACAAGGAAAATGTATACTCCTAGGCTACACTCGTTGAAGTCAGTTTAATTTAAATGGATGTTGTGCTGAAAAAGTGACAGCCCAAGTATTTTATTAGGCCTACAATGCAGCGTCTCATTCAGCACATTAAATACAGAAAGTATACGGATGTTGACCAAGCTGAGCTCATTTAACCAGTCAAGTATATAATTACTTTTGTTTATGAGTAATTATAGTGATCTTGAAAGGTTGACAGCTTATGTCAGTAACATGATGCCTACATAATGTTAGATGTCTGTTTTCATTACTGAGTGGCTATAGTACACATGATGATATTAGCTTTCTTGCTATTAACCTTATTTGAATTAAAAGTATAATACAGAACTAAAATGACATGAAAAGGACTAAAATTATTCACAAAAATGTCAAGTAACTTTCCTAGCAATGCTTTCTTTTATAAGGAGTCTAGTCATTTTAGTGTTTAATCCACAGAGGGAACTAAACGTCAGGATATCTCAGCCTCTGCTGCATCAAAAATCAGTTTCTTGCAAGACCTACAACTTCACCGAACCATGCTAATTTCTGGAGTGGCCCTTTAATACACTATCTCTGGTTGTCATAGGCTATTGTCAGCTGAGAGGGAGTGCTTTACGCTATGGTTGACTTTTAGTGAGGTATTTGAGCCACAGGATTAAAGACAAGCAGACATTTTTTATAACAATATCTGGATATATCATGATAAAGAAAAATTACACTCCATTCCACTCCACTCACCCCCATTACCTATTATTCTCGTAAGGAATGATTTGTTCCATCAGATATCCCTTCTAACCATGATCAATGGCCTAAATGGCCATTAAAACTTTTCTAATGTGGAAGTGGAACTGAGAGCTTTAAATCTGTAATTGTAGTATCAGTGGCACAGGAGGGGCTTTGCTCAAGCTCTGACCTACATCACAGTAAGTGGAAACTGATACGCCTCTCAGGATTAAGAATTCAACCCAGCCCCTCATCCTTACAACACAACCCTGTTGTGCGGATTAACCCAGGGCTATCTTTGGAATACTTGAAACAGACCTAAATACTAACCACTCACTTGTTTCACCAACTTGTAAGGAATGCAGTCGTGTCTCATGTTTTCACGTGAAAAGCATAGCAACATAATCTCATGGAGTATGAACCAAAGCAGAATCTGGGGGGGAGGGGGGAGTCATCCCATTTGCCTGATCATAACTTAATGGCCAGTGTCGGCTTAGCTCCACTGTCCTGGTGGCAGTAATTGTTCCTCGTCTGGTATAATTGCAGGCACAGGGAGATTCAGAATGTATTTCCTTGTGTCTTTCAAAATTTAGGGGGCGTTTTGCCACTCTAAAAACCCATCACATTGGATTACACGGTGTGAGATTCTACCGGAGCAAAAAAATGTCTGCTGCATTTTTCACTTTGAGTGCAGTATTAACCGCCATCCGCTTTCTGGAGGATCCAAACTTCGTAACCCCAACCCATCAGTCCAAAAAGCCTCAAGATCAAGAGGGGAAAATCTCCTCAAAAGACTTTCTTTGCAAGTTGGGTGTTGCGCAGTTCATACCTCAGTTCAGCTGTTTGTCCCTGAAAATGAATTCAGTCTGCAGCCTGTAAAACCTGCAGCGATTTCATTTTTCTTTGTGGATTTGTTTCTGAATGAATGGTTCATTAAAAGGCACAGTATATGCCAGTCTTCCCAGCTGTTCTGTGAGAATGGTATGTCGCCCTGCCTTGAAGAATTTCATTTTCAGTGTCTCACAGCACCATTTGAGTGTTTTTTCTATTGTTAGGAAATGCACCGAACAATGTCTTTTTACAGCATTTTACCTTAGCGGTACCTTTTTTTTTTGCCTCCACCAAGCAAACAAACTGCAGAATAGATCAATTTCCAGAGCCATATAATATATGTAGTCAGGAGAGTTGAGGGCATTTAAGGAGGTGTATTAAATTTATTTTCATTTTTGAGTTATGGCCAAAAACATGTTTTGTGGGGGTCACCTTAACATTGACCTTTGATGTTTCACACACAAATTCTTAACAGTTCATCCCAAAGTCCAAGAAACTGGTGCCAGATGTGAAGACATCCCTCAAGGTGCTACTGAGCTACTGCATATACTTCATGAGAATGGGGCGGACAACCTGAAAACACAACGCCTCTGGCCACGGCTGTCACTGGTACAAAGTCAGAAAAACGGTATGGCTAAAAAAAGAAACAATTGTATCACCCTCAAGCACTTAAAAGCCACCAGTGTCAAATACTGCAGAGCTAAACATCCGCTGAAGATTTAACAAATCGTCAAAAAAAAAAAAAAAAGTTTTCTTTTGTTTCGACACCAAGAATAAAAGAGAACAACTCATTCTGGGCTTTGTGATGATCAAGGTGAGATGGCATTTTCTTTCTTGGACTTTCTCAACTGAAATAATGAGCAAAAGATTGCTCTGCCAAATGTAATGAGGCATCACACTCACCTCACCTCCACAGAATCTAAACCTAATGGAAGTCATTGGCTAAACACATTCCAGAGTAAATGAGATGGCTTCTTGGTTAGTGGGGCTGTTGTTTGGCACATAATTGATAGGAGAGGTGGTTAAAGGCACCCATTTCCCCCCTGAGGGCAACATAATTGCAAAAGAATCTAATAAGGGAGGGACGAAAGGAGAGAGGTTCTATCATAAGGGCGTGCACGCTCAAGGTCTGTATTCTGATCACATGCAGCACATAAGCAACACAGAGCTGGGAGATCCACATGTATCAGATCATGCTAGAAAAAAAAAAGAACACCAGTGGCATTGTGTGTGTGTGTGTGTGTGTGTGTGTGTGTATGAATTCACTACAGATTATGATGCATTCATTTCCATTTAGTTAATGTCTTTATGACTATCTGATGCCATCTCCATTAAATCATTCAGCAGGAGAACCTGGGAGACCATCATCCGCCACCAGGGACGGACTCAATCTGAATGCACAGCTGCTCTGTGCTTTTGCCACTGAATGAAGAATTTACAATCAACTGTGCACTGATACCTCCTAATTTACTCTGACTGACTGAAGACCTGCGCAAGACTATTTCACGTGAGCCAGCGAGGGTAATAAATGAATAAGTAAATACCTGCGGTGATTAACAAGTAAATGCAGAGCTTAATGTCTGTGTTTCACGGCTTAGGGTAGCAGCAAATAGTTGCAAAATGAAAAGGAGAGGAAGCAAAAGAGGAGTAATTGTTTGGCACTGATTGCACCACAACACTGCAATAGACCCATCAAAGGTGAGTAAGTAATGCTTCCCATGGCAAATTATACACTAAGATTTCAAGAAAGAAGAAGGGGGATCTCATGTAATTAAATGCCCCAGACAAACACAGTCTCAACAGCTGTTATATTAGCATTAATGAAAGAATTTACTGAATTCATATTTATTCCTGGGATTTCAGTGACAAGCAGCTAAAAGAAAATTAAAAGTGGCCACTTCACATGTGTGAATGTGTCACATTGTGTGTTTGAATTCGATGGCGTGATCTGAAGCACGGCTGAAGTCACGTCTGAACGCTGACAGCTACTACATTACAGCAAATGTAAGAGGCAGCAACATGTGAATAAAGAAGTGAAATGGCACTGGAATCAGCTGCACAGACACGACTGCACTTCACACATTTACACAAAATGAATAAAAACTAGTTCTACGTTTACTTGACTTTGTTTTTTTTTAACATATCAGATTTCTCTTGCACACCTGGGCAGGACACTCTGCAGACATTATACAGCTGTGTATTTTCATGCGAAAAATCATTGAATCCCTGGAAGACAGCAGCAGGACGCCCCCAGTGACTCCCCTGCAATGTTAAACGCGGCTGCATCTCTCAGCTGCTGCCTAAAGCAGGGGCAGGAGAGTAAGTGCACTTAAAAGAGAGGGGAGCAGCGATCCATTTCTCAACCCCATCATCAGCCAGGCACATCCCCAGACCCTCATCCTAGATACAGCCACAAACACATGACTGGAGGTCAAGGATGAGGAGCAGGAGACACTCAGCCAGGCTCTTTACAATTTTTTTTCCCGATGACATTCAATCCATTTCAGAGCCTTTCTGAGAGAGAACCTGGCTGCACAATGTAAATGCCTCTCTGGTTCAATGAAAAATAAAAAGGGGGGGTGGGGGGGGGGGGGGTTCAAAGCAAATGGTGCTACAGTACAAACTCATCCCTGCTCTGCCACGGTGGATATTGCTGCGTTATGGAATAATTGACTGCTTGGCTTCAAAGACGTGTTTCACCTCTCATTTGGCTACTGCCTGCTATTCTCAAAATATGTGCAAAGGGTCTATAAATAAACATGAACAGAGGGGAGAATGATCGCAATCCCTGATGAATACCAGGGTACTTTGTAGATGAAGCAGGATGAACATTTTCCTGTCCACTGTGTAGTCTGCATGGACAAAAAATAAAATAAAAGAGTGGAGAAAAAAGAGCAGAGCACTGACCAAATATTTTGTTTCCAAGATCAATTAGACTCGGGCACAGTTGATCATTTCCTCAGTAAGCTGTAATATCATGTAATATCATAATATTGTGATATAAGAGGACATTCAGATACAGTTAAATGACCATTTAGAAAATCCGCATGAGCTCTGGCTCCTCTTCCTCTGCAGAGACTCCAGTAATTGCCTTAAACAAGTTAGACAGAGAGCTTTTCTCCAGGCGGACAGTCCTGGTGCTCTGGCTCCGTGTTAGTGAGCAGAGCAGCGCCATATGGACTTTGTCCTAGATGAGGGAAATGAGCCCCAACAGTAGAAGTCCCGGTAGGAGCATCGAAACCATTTGAGGCTCATCTAGAAACGCAATCATGAGCATCGTGCATGTGCGACCACTATCAGCATGCCACGCGCTCTGTCTCAGAAAAGAAGGTAAAGACATCCATCCATGCCACACATGGAGGAGGCTTTCAGGGTTATTTTTATTTGATAAGTTCTGTGCTCCTACTAAGAAAAGGCAAACTTAACATAACACAGGTCAAAATTTTTAAAAGCAAGACAATGAGGAGTAAGGATGTGTGAGGATTTCTCAGCGAGTACTCACATGTTCTAGGATGCAATTTTTTTCCTCTTCATGAAACTGCTTTGATTGTAATCCCACTGTCCGTCAGATGCTGCTGTTTGTGGATCTAGTGAGCGGGTAACATTTCTCACAGCAACTCTTGTCCTTTTCAGAAGCCAGGAGAAGAAGAGGCTGCTCTGTGCTCCAGCACTGTGGGTTGCTTTTTTTTTTTTTTTTTTGCGCTCTGCACTTAACGCTGCTCCGTCTAAGTGCGTCTCTCGGTCTTTATAGAGGATGGGACTGAACCAGTGTTGTCTACCTCGGTAAATTCCACAGTGAGAGATTTCACTGGCTGAGGGCTGGTTGCGCTGCTCGCTGCACGCTGGGATGTTCCTCGACCCCCCTCAGATTACACTCCGCAAGATGCTGCCAAGAAGCAGAGAGGACAGCGGTGCCTCAGAGCGGACACTCACATCGTGCGCATCCCCGGGCTCTGCTCTCTTTGTGCGCAGGCTGAAGCGCCCACTGGTGACGCGTGAAAACACCCATCGCAGCACAGTAATACGCCACCAGCCTATGGGCACCTGCCATTCCGCTCCTTTTTTGTTTTTTTTTTTAAGTGAGTGCACATTTGATCTCGGGAGATTTGTCGTTAGGACTAGCAGAGATCGTGCAGAAATTGACAGAAGTGTTTTAGAGAGCAAAAGCATTTGTTACAACAGAAGAGAAAGAGGGACTTCACAGAACCTGAAGAAAATGAACTACATGTGATTTTTTTTACCACCATCACTACACAGGCTTTATCTGATCTCAGTCAGCAGCGTGTTTGTGGCGACTGTGCAAAGGGGTTCAGTAAACTGCGGCTTCCTGCTGATCAGCCGCTGCTGATCAATACAATCAGAGGAGAGGGTGGATAAAGAAAAAGTGGTGTGTGTTGTGCAAGAGTGAAACTGCCCCTTCTCTAAAGCGTAGGCTATTCATCGAACTTAAAAATCACGAATCGCCCTAATCTGTTGTGGTGGAATGAGCCCACATGCAGCAGACTGAACTCGTGCAGAGTGTGAGGACACAACTGCACAAGTACAGCAGCTCCAAACTCAATGTGTGCGGTAGAGGACCACACAGACAGGTGCTTTAGTGGCTTTTGGTCTATTAATATGGTGTCACCTAATTTAAATTTCATTGTTTTCATGATGCAACCATCCGAAATCATTCACTGTTTTGGGTGAGTGTGTGTGTGTGTGTGTGTTTTTTTTTCCCCCTCACAGCTCCTTTCAAAGTCTTAGCTCTGCAAGGCCATTCGATCACATGCTTATTATAAACACAGAGGCGAATAAAATGGGATTCTTGTTAACTATACACACCTAAGGAGCTAGATTCTTGTTTTAGCCAAACATACATGGACACATGTTTCAAAATTTTGTTTTGACATCTTAAAGTTGTTATTAGATCCTCTTTGTTTGAAGCTGCACCCATCAGTATTTCCATAGTAACAAAATACAGTCAATTATAGCGATTCAGTTGACTCTGATTTCTGTGGTTTTAGGGTTACAGTTTCCTGTTTTGCTGACTAGTACCAGTGAGTCGAAAGTAAAGCTGACCCCTGATATTTGATCAAACACTGACTGATGAGAAGAGTTTTAGTGAAAAAAGTTTGTTGCTTACTCCAGAGAAAGTGACAGCACTCATTCTTCATCTTTCATCTGGCTGCTCTCCACCGTATAGTAATGTAACCAAGTGTTTGGGATTCATCTAACTGGGTACTGTTATTCATTTAACAGCACTATATATATATATATATATATATATATATATATATACACACATATATACACATATGTATGGGACACAGAGGGAGTAGAAGCATCTTCTATATTTTTACTAACACACTACAAGAACTGCATACCTCAAAAATCTAACCTGTAAATGGAGGATGGTTTGTTACAGTAATTACATTACGTATGTTTGGCAAGAAAAATCCAAACACTGGGATCATTTTGAGAGAGTAAAAGGACAGCTGTAATTAAGATGCTTGCTGTAATGCTCTTCTTATCATATCATAAATGTTCTGCCAAGTATGCCGGCTACTGGTTCTCTAAAAATACTAGAAAAGGAAATTGAAAGTTTGTTATCTCCAATTTTAAAACATTATTAACATCATAAGTACATGGTATCAGGCTCACACACTTTGTCAAAGTATTTAACATGGGTGATTGGGTTTAAGGTGATCGGGGCGTAGAAGCATTAATTCTATCAATCAGTGGCCAGTCAGTTGGAGTATTCCTAGTTTTAGGTTTCAAAGTTGATTTATGTTACTTTTTTTTTAATTGCAACTGACAAGGTTAGTATTGGATTTCTATACTGAAACTCAGTGATAGTGTATACCTTTCTTAGTTAATGGAGAAGGATGGGCTGGAATCATTGTTGGATGCCAGCATCAATTTGGGAGGTAGTGACCACAACAGACCTAAAAAACAGAAAGAGTAGAAATATACAGATACACAGCTTCTATTATTGCTCCCTGAGTGCTAAATGTCAAATGTGAAAATATCATCAAAAATCATTTTTCTGTAATCCATGAAGATAAGTAAAGAGAAGGAAGTGGTACGGATACCGAAATACATTTGATACCAATCACTAAAATAATGCATCATTATAGTGAAGGCCATCACTCTCTGGAGATTGAAATTGATAACACAGGACTTCCTCCTCAGAGATATCTTATCCCATCATTACATTGTAAGGCTTTGTTTCCTTGAAGAAATTCAGTGGCAGTATATTCCAGCCTCGATGTAGGCTGATGTAGTGCAGTCTGTATCCAAGTAGCCTGAACAACAGTGGGGTCAAACATGCAAGGCTCGTTATCATCAAATCTCAATGAAAAAAAAAAAAAAAACACAGAGCTGCCAATTTAGCTCTTTTTAGCCATTTTATCCACAGCGATCTGCTGGATGGCGCAGCGGTGCGTGATTTTCAAGTTCTCTGCCAGAGCGTGAGGGCCTGTGTTACTTTTTATTAAAAGTGGCTTTGTCATTTTCAAAAGTCTTCATAAGCCGTGCCAGTGATTCACTTTCAAGTTAAAGGAAGCCTTGAAAGATGCACTGAAAAACAGGCAAAAGAAAAGAGAGGATGGCAGATATTCACCCTCATGTTTCACCATTTGTCACTCATCACACTAAATAAATCTCCCTATCACTGCATAGATAATTGCTGTTAGTTTTATCTGGTGCAATCCATTTGATTGACTGAAATATTAAAATGATGGAGATATGAATATTTAATGTTTCTGGGCACAGGATATCTCCAGGGGGTTTTCAGAGAGACCGATGGAAAATACAGAGGAGGTGAAATGCCATTAATTAAAGTAATTTGGTATCTTATTGGTTGAGTGTGTGTGTGTGTGTGTGTGTGTGTGTGTGTGTTGGGGGGGTGGTGGTGGATAAATGACAGTTCAAGGTCAGCAGAGGCCAGTTGAGGCCACTTGCATGCATTGCCACTGCAGAAGAAAATGTGCCTTTATCCACTGGTAACTACAGTGGTGGAATTGGTAACTTAAATATTTTGCATCCACAGTGAAATATCAGTTTCATAGCGCACACTGCCTATTACAGTGTGGTGGAGCAAAACACCCTTGGTCAACCAGGACCTCTTTTCTAGCTGAGTCTCAACTCTGACCTCCCTGTGGAGGAAGCCTAAAGAAAATTAATGCTCATTTACAGTTAAATATTGCTGTTAGGTTGTACTTTTTATATTGCATCTCAGCTGTAAAGGTGCAAAAAATTTAATATGGCTCTTCTATGTTTGCATCATTGAGCCTCCTGATGGTGATAGAATACTGTGACTTGTTATTAAACTGTTGAGCCATAGGCTGTTTTTATTGGATGTTCACTTTTTTATTTACAGGCTCGTGCCATTTTCATATGCCGTGTATTATTATTTTCAGAGTTTTACAGGTTTGGCTGAAATGCCATCAGGCACTACAGTATACATGATCTGTAAAAGTGAATACTTAAGTGAATGGACCATTCATTCCCCACTGAATCTGACCTCCGTTCACAGCAATCACTGTCCTCACAACCAGCAGCCCTGTCAGCAGTATAGCTCCTGAGGAGCTGGGGCAACAAACTGTGCTCATCAGACTGACTAATGTTACAAATTTACTGCACAAAAATGTTTTTTAATTAGGCTACATTAGGAGTAAGCTGGAAGTTAAGTGCTTTTTACTTACTCTGCCCATTGTAGCAGCAGGGAAAACCTAGAGAGTATTCAGAAAGCTCATATCCACAACTGTGATCAATCATACATAGATAAGTTCACAACATATACTGTAAACACCTTTGCACATGTTAAGACTTTGCTAAATATACCAGAGGATTAAAAAAAAAGACTCAGAACATAAAAGGCTGTGAGCTGACACGTTTCATCAAATTTAATCTACTGTGTGTATCAGGTGAGTGAAGGATGTCAAAAGCTGCTTTTTGTGTGGACCGGCATTTAGTGCTCCAGGGAAACAAGAGCCATGTTGATACAGTTACAGCAATGTATTGAAACAAAAGAAGTTAAATGCATACACTATTTATTCCCTACTGTTTTTTCTTGATATTTCTACATTTTCGTTTTTGCCACTGGGGTTCCCATCATGCTTTGGGGTATATGAAAAGAGTGTGGGATGTCTAACTGAGGGTCTGTCCCAGTACTCGCACTTGCAGTCTTGAACACATGAGTGCGCATTTGTGTTCCCCTCAAGTAGTGGGCAAATGTGTCCCACATCTGGAAAATGGCAAAGCACAGCACACTTCAGCTCACACTCAATGCACATTTATCCTAATAATTTTTTTTTTGGAGCAGTAGCCAGAGCTTTTTCACCAGCCCAGTTATTGGCTGTATTGCACTTATAAGCTGGTTTTAGGTCTGAAAATAAGCAACAGACATTAAAAGGCTTACGATCATGACATTAATGGATTTAAAGGGGCTATTTGTATGTTTTCTTTGCTGCCAAACGTGGTTTCTTGCTGGGAGTGGGTGGTTAGTGAAGGTCTCTTGACAAGATAGCAAAAGATAGTTCTTCTCCAACATATTCCTGGATCCTAGACCCAAGTCTGATCCATGTACTTTGACAGCTGGTAGAGACCAGCTCTGATCGTCTTAGTATTGACAAAAGACTGAATAGTTTTCTGTGTTTGCCAGAAATTCTTACAATCATCCAGTCCAGATTCAGGCCATGGAGGAAAACAGGGTAACAGGGTTAGCTGACCAACAGGACCAGTCTAAAGATATACACAGATGTTATTGTTTTCTCATGTAATCGATGCAAACACAGTCGAAGCTTCGTAGCCGAGCTACAGGCTGTGGCAATCAACGGCTAACATTCATCTTAGAATCAAAATGTCTCACCATCATTAGGTAGTTGCCGTTTGCTGCGATTATGACGAAGACGGGTAGCCACTAGTAGTTGTATTTCCTGGCTCTGGATTGCAATTTATGCGCTGTTTCAGGCTGAAAATATATATGACTCAGGTTGGTCGGGTTGAGTCGAGTCAGGTCGGGTTGGGTCACACCTCTGGCTCCCATTTTTTTGCAGGGTTCAGGCCGAGAAGTAAAGCCAATGAATATCAGGTCCGGGTTTTAACATCCACTTGTCGGACTGGGCTGGATTTTGATTTTCAAGACTGTTGAGAGCTCTAGTAGGTTTGCAAAAACAGGAGCAGCACCCGTATGGGGAGCGTGGCACTGACTTGGCTCCTTGCCAGTGGAAAAGCAAACTGGATCTTAGGAGGCACACAAGTTAAACTACTGAAACACTGGCACTTTTTGGTGGAAAAGGGGTATCATTGGTTCTTGCCTGGTTCTTGCTGGCTTCAATGCTAACATCAACAGAAGATAAGAGGTATTAAACAAGAGTTAACACTGGTATATCATTCTGCATCTGGAAACAGCTCTTGAGTAATGGAATGAAGGTTAAATGTGAATTAATGTCTCTTTCAACAACTGATAATGCTAAGTTGAGCAATGTATTAACAGGAAAACGGAGCTTTCAAATAGTTCCTTTAACGTGAATTAGATCCTCCACAGCTGGTTTTCACCTATTATTGTAACTTATCATCAATTATTCCTCATAAAACTGATCAAAAGAAAAATGGGTATGTGAGGATAAAGACTTGGTTGGGTGTGAACCATTCAAAATATCACATTATGTCCCACTTTGTACAAGAGACCTATGTGCACCTATGTGTGTGTGTGTGTGTGTGTGTGTGTGTGTAATTGTTTAATTCATGTATTACTCATCCCAGTTCCTGAATGGGCTTTTGTTTTTTTCCATTGTCATCAACTGTAATTCCGTGTGATTCATTTGCCTCATTTATTCCCTGTGAGGGAACACATAAAGCCAACATAGCATCTCAGCTTGAGTAAGCCATATGCTTACATTTGGGTGAGTGACAGGATGTCCTCATTAACCAGTGTGCTTCAATAAACCTCCTGGGTACTGTGAGCAATAACTGGGCATAATTCACACAAGTCACACTTCGTTACTGGCAAATACAGTGTGTGGGTTTTGTAGACAACATTAGACCCCCCCCCCCATTATCATGTATAACACTACAGCAAAGTCTATATTTGACAATGACAAAGTTTGGATAGAAGTTACAAGGATCATCTATTTAAATTATTCCTACAAGGACAACAGATGTTAATCCTCAGTAGCCTTTGGAAAAACAGATTTAATTTGGAAATCAGTGATTTCACTTGTACAGAATATAATTTGTGTTCTAGTTAGACTGAGTTGTGACTTTGACACGGAGCAGGGGCAGTGCCAAGACTTTCTCCAACAGTTGTTGGGTTGATAGGGGCTGTTTCACCAAATTGGGGAATTCTTACCGAGGCCATATGTTGGAATAAGTGTATGCAAATTTGTTTTCAAAAACTTGAAAAAAAAAAGAGATGAGAAGACTGAAAAGCTTAAAACCAGCTACCACAGCTCTAGATGTTGTGCTGTTCTGTAGCCGACTGGCTCCTCTGACACCCCGAGCAGAGGTTGCACAGACAGAAAACATTTCATGTCTAATTATTAAAGGCTCATGCAACTTTGCACTTCCTCACTCTTTTCATACTTTGATTTGAACTTGTTTTTCTGAAAGGACACTGTGTGGAGAGAAGTTAGAGAAACAGAAAACAAGTGGAAAGTGATCAGACGGATGAAAAGCACCTGAGGGTGTACAGTGTTTCCCAGTGAGGTACATGGCTTTGACTGGTGAGTTTTTTAAGCTCCATGCTTGGCAGCATAAAGTGCGGCTCTGATTGTTCTTTCTGCCAGTCCTCGGTTGGGAGGTATCAACAACCACTGGCGAGAATAACACTTTATGTTTTATTGGTGTACTTTGGGGTCTTTGCTGCAAAGACAAACCAGGAGAGGTGGGTATCACCTCAGTGTGAACTTGTCAAAAGTGAAGCAAGTAGAAAAAAAATGGATAAACAAAGACAAACAAAACCAAATAATGCAGAAGATCCTAAAAAGGACATGTATCAGTGTATGCAATTGTGTTCTTAAAGGGAGAGTCTGGAGGTTTTTGCCCGAAAATAAAGGCTGACTGTGTCTGCAGAGCCCCCTCCCCCCGCCTGTATTTTGGCCTTTTGCTTTGTTTTGTTGTGAGGGTGGACATTTCTGGGCAGAGGGTCAGGGTTTTTTCTCCAGCACATGACAGAGCAGGTGAAGTTCCGTGCAGCACAAGTAGGAGGGCTGCTAGCTCCGCTAGCTGTCCCGGATGCAAGCGAATGGTAGCTGCGGAAGCTATCCGCCACAGCTAACACCTGCTAGCTCAATGCTAACTTCCGCTAGCGGTAGCAGCTAGCATCCGGGATTAGCACCCGCTTCCCAGCTCACCACGAGGCTCCCGTTATCGGTGATGGCCAGGTATATGACCGCGGCTCCAGCGCTTCACCTGGACTGTATTTCCTTTTCTTTCCAGTCCTGACAACTGCTGCAGCTGGAGGAGGCTGCACAGTTGAGCCCGAGAGGAGGGGCCCAGTTTGAATGTTTTGTTTACAAATGGCAACAAACAAACCTCCAGACTCTACCTTTAAGTGTTTAAATACATCTCTGATGACATTAAGTGTGTTTTTTTGTTTTGTTTTGTTTTTTTAACGTTAAAACCCTGCGCAAAAGAGCAGGCAGAAGAGGAGGGAGAGGAAGTGAGCACAGGAGGAGTGGGACGTAATAAGGAGGATGGGGGGTGTATAAGTTGGCAATAAGGACAATTTTGTCATTTCTGACACTGGTTTTAAGGTTTGTTTGTTTGTTTTTTATGTGGAAGTTGTTGTATTTTCACACTGTGACATGCAAGTGCATTGTAGGTTAGAATTTGTATCGTGTCTCATATCGATGAAATAAGAGAATTGAGGTCTGTTTTCCTTTGTTTTTCCATGAACATTGAAGTGAATGTTTGTGCTGCGTGGTGTGGTGCACATTTTAAACTTAATATTGTTTACGTGTGATGTTGTAGAAAGTGTCGATGCATGGCAGCAACTTTGATTTGACATGATGTGGAGACCAGAATGGAGGCTGGAGGCAGTGGGTTGCTCCTGGCAGTGTAACAGCCCTATAAAACAACCTACTCCGACATCAAACTCCAAAAGTAGAAAAAGACAAGCACTGTAAACAATAACACGTGGCAGCTGCAGTTTAAGAAGGAAAAAAGAAATCATCTAATTACAACTACCAGCTAAACTGAGTGACAGTAAAGGTAGTTATAGGTTTTGCTCTGTCGTAGTCCTGTAGCCTGACTTTAGGTCTGCAGAGAAGCACTGATGTAAGCATAAACCGTTAGCTCCTGAGTTTTGAATTTCACTTTTGGTCTTTGGATTCCACTTTACTGGAATTTGTTTCATCCTCTGTGCTTTCCTTTGTTTAATAAATCACTGAACTCTACCAGCCCAGTTTTTGTTATTGTCTGCACTCGGGTACTGAAATAGCTATTCTGGCCAGAACAAAAAAAAAAAAAAACCCAAACATAAACTCTATTATAAAGTGCAACTATGAAAAATCTTTGCCAAAAATTACACAGACAGTTGTTATGATCTAGAAGGGTCCCTGACCACTCAGGCCCCTGGGCATGTGTGAGTTCCCCAGTGCTCTCTGTTAAGGCTACACCAAGACCTATGACGATTTGTTGCAATCCTCCATTGGCAGCAGACTCCTGGCTAATTCTCTGTTTTTTTTCATACAACAACTTATCTCATGTTTTGTAGTCAAACAGCATCGTCTGTCTCTCATGTTTTGATGTCTGCTGCACAAGTGCTCTCTTTGTTGTAACATAGCAGGAATTGTCAGGATGCACTTCAGGAAGAAGTAGTTGTTGCGTATGATGTGGAGTGTCTTGTTTCAGTCTGAGACAAGAGTTTGACAGTTGTTTCATCACATGCTGCAGTACCTCTCATTGGGACACGTCTGCAGTTGAAAATCCAACTCCTGTTTGGTGTTGCAACAGCCTAAGTACTGGCAGCATGTTTCCACATACAGCACACTCTAATCAACTGTGTGTGGGATATTTGCTTTGTATCATTTCAGTTTGGATTAGAAGTGACACTCAGTGCTTGATCTATTGCGACACCTGCTAAATATTGTTTAACAGTGTTAGCTGTCACTGACGAGTGAACTTATTCATTGGTTCTTCAAGGACAGCTGAACATTTTCATCTGCACATATACTTGATCCTCTCAGTGACCTCCGCTGCTTTGCCGGTTTTCATTTTCTTTAAGTAAATAAATGGAAAGCTTTATTTTTACATTAATGTACCAAAGGTCAACTATGGTGGGGGCCTGGTGAGTTTCCAAAAGGAAATAGACTATTTCATCTTTAAGGAGTGGTTTGAAATGTGATTATTAGATATGATTAGATATGATACACCCACCTGCAAAATATTAGCTTAGGTTGGCTTAAGAACTGGAACACCAAGGCCAGGAACACACTGCTTCTGTGACATGTGTGAGATTGCCGCAGATGTCTACATTTTCATTTTGCTGCTCATGTACAGGGATAATTGCTCTGTAGGTTTGTTGTATCACATATTTTTCATACGTGGAAAAAGTGAAATGCCCAGCATAAATAGCCAGATCTGGTTATAGTCATTCTTGATATCATATAAACATTAAATAAACTTCACACTTTTCACTGTGATTTCAATGTTTAGGCACAATCCAAATATGGCACAGACAGCAAAGAAATATAAATGTATTTATTAACCATATCAGTAGCTGTGGCATTTGAACAACATTTGCAGTCTAGAATAAATTAGAAATGTGTTTACAATGAAAATAAAACCAACATTGGAGTATTGTGCTGATGGCCATAATTAATCCAAGGCAAACATAGAAAAATGAAGCTGTGATGTAGTCACCATGCACACGCAAGGCACAGCGCAAAGCAAATGTGGCATAAAGCTCAGCAACTGTCACATAATGTCATATCTCATGTGTTTGATTAGTATGAATTCCCAAGTGCAACAAAAAGAAAGACAATTGTGTGGTTACATAGAGATTAGTTATTTCTCTGGATGCAATGACTTAATGGAGTTTTGTCTGATTGCATTTGCCAGGCAGCTAGCAGATACTTAAGGAATTCACTGCCTCTGTCCAAAAAATAGCCAAACTAAAAAAAAAAAAAATGTCTGAATCCACTTTGTGTCACAAGGTCCAGACCTGGCATGTGAACTACCAGCCCTTAGAAACAGCTGGGTTATCTGGGACACCACAGTCCCGAGAGTTGATCATGTGATTATTGCCACTTCATTTTCACAGCTAATTATGACCTCTGATCAAAATGTGACCAAATCAAAACAGTGTGAGAAGCAACTTCACTTTCATCCTATTGAAAAACAGGCGTAGCCATACTGTAAAATTACACTACACTGTACAAACAGCTTAATTGTCATCAATTATTCATCAGTGCTAAGCCAACAATTGCCCACAATAGATGCTGGAACATGTCCTAGTCATGCAAATTTAATATACTAACATGTGCGCAATACAGTAGTGAATTTCAGGAATGCTGAACATCTACATACAATAGATGGAGAAAATATCATAGTCTATTTAGCTACACGCTCTCTGTCTGCGGAACACCTATATCAATTGGCTGCATGCTCTGATTAGCACTCTTGAAGCTGCACAGAGCAAATTCATATAGGCTCTTTCATCCTCTCTGAAAGCAGATAAATTAATTATTATACTTACATATTAAAATCACTCATTATCTTTTATTATAGTATCCTGGAAAGCATGGAGAGAAATACAGTGGCAAACAAAATCTATTCTTGCATACTTACTAAAAGTGTCAAAAATAAAAGATAGCTTCCTCATTATTTATGCGTAAATGTGTAGCCTGCATCACTTCAATGTTGCAGTAAAAGTGCGGCTTATGTTCTAAACACTGTATACAGCTGAGTAGCAAGTGACTTTCCTCCTGGCGATCAACAAAGACTTGTCTTAACCTTGTTTAACCTTGTTAACATGCACATATTAGGTAACTGATATAATACAAGACATACGAGCAAAATAAAGTCAGTGCCATGACTAAGTATGTCCACTGTATAACTGCAGTGAACCAATGACAGCCTCATAAAAACTGATTCTGACTGACAGGGATGCATAGGTCCTTTAAACCAAAAAAAAAAAAAAAAAAAAATCCTGTCAACCTGTGGGGACCAGGGGGGAGTAAGATAAATCTCAAACCTCTACTCTGAATCAGTACAGAGTAAGAGTTTGCCTAAGCACGAGCAGCAACACTGTGTGAACCACTGCCTGTAGCATGAGCAGCAGTGGTGGGCTTTCTCTGTTGATTCTAAGTTGTATATTTGCTCAAAATATACATTAACACAACTTTTATAATAAAACATAAATGTATTATTACTGTCTTAACTTAAATTGAACATGTAAATGTATTATTCCGTGTCTGGAAGTTTAACCTCATATATTTTACGTTTCCTTAAAAAAAATTTGACAGTCACTGGCTACCATACAATCAGCACAGCAGACCTTTATACTAAAACAGTCCTGTTTCAATAATATTGCTGCTTTCAGTGACCTGTGCCTGAACCTCCGTAACATTTTATAACTACTGAACTTATAAAGTGCTGTAGAGTCATGCCGATCAAACGCTGCATCCCTATTAAATGCAAAAAACAGCAAAAAGTCGAAAGAAAGGGACTAGGAGGTTATATAGGGAGGTTAGGGAGGCATAAAGATGGAGATAAAAAGTGAACAAATTAGACTGGCTGGAAAACATTAGCCATTATACACCCCCAAGCAGCCTTCGACAAACTAATTCACTACAGGCAGACACTGGAATAAGAGCAGGGAGATTGTAAAGATGGAATGCAGGGAGAAAATACATTTCATTAAAGTTTGGGAAAGAGCTTTTAACCCAGAAAGTTGGAGATTTACAAGAACAGGCTAAAAGCCAAGACAAATTCTGGTGGGTAAATAAAACGTGTTTTAAGTTACAGTATATGTCACATGTTACTTAAAATAATAAATCAGACATGTCAAATTAGATGTGATCACTATGGGCAGCAAACTGAACTTCCATACAGACAGATTTCACTGTATCTGGGTCAGTGGTGTCCTCTGATAGCAGCTCGTTTCATCTACTTCCTCTCCCCAGGGTTATGCTCTTACCACGTTCATGCATATTAATATTAAGATAGACATTTTATCACATTTATGGCTGTTTTCATTTCTGCACTCAGGCGTCGATGTATTAGTTTCATCTGAATTTGATCCTGTGTCATGTTTTGGCTGCTTTGTCTTAGAGCCACAAATAAACAGATTGGGAAACTTAGTGAAAGTAGCGCATATGTTTACTGGTGTGAGTAAGTCTTTAAGGAGCGTGGTGGTGAGGAAAGCTAATGCTATTCACTCCTGCACCGACAGCCCCTGGGTGCCAATTTAGGTGTTAATACAGGACTAAAAGAACCTTGTAGGATGCTTTATTTTAATATGCAGGGATGTGGTTTCCTGTAGTATGTGGCCTTTCACATTAATGAGTGATGAACAAGTTTATTTTTTTTTTCTTTTTAATGTTGTTGACTCACATTTAGTCCTTGGTTTTATTATTAATATTGTGGGGTTTTTTGGCTCATCTGTGCTGCAACCTTTCTTCTGCAGGAAATTGGACTGAAAAAGGAGTCTTCTCATATGCGCACAACCTTATCATATGTTAATCAGTGCAGGCAATGATAGAACATGAAATTAGGTCTACAGAATAAAAGCACATAAAAACTGAAATGGATGTTTATTTCCATGAATGGTAAGGAAGAGCTAAAACCTCTTAGGGGAGAAATATCAATAGTGCACGAAGTTGAGAGCCTCTCACAGATCACACATGGCCTTTTCCGCAGATGTTGATACACTGATATTCAGAGATGTTCTATAGGAGAGAGAGAACCAATCGCGTCATTCATCTGAATTTGCCAGGAAGGAAGGATCATGAGGACATTAATTGGTGTGATTCACTCCAGCGCTGAGCACAATAAGCAGCTGTGTTTTCAGCGGAGTGAGACTGCGGCTGTGCGCAGCTGTTTTTCCCCTCACCTGCAGAAAGTTTGAAGGTTGAGGCGAGACTATGAAGATGTTCCCGTTGTTCTATCACATGGCCCTGCCAAGCTGGGGCCTTTGTTCTTTGGCAGAATGCCACCCCACAAACCACAGCCAGAGGAACTGTGTCATGCCCCGCACAGTTTGGTCTGTAGACGGGGAACGCAGGGAATAATCCATTCCATTTGATAGCTTTCTGGCATGAACTTCAGTGACTGTCACGGCAACTTAAGAACAGATTTGCTGTCAAAACTAAAATATTATGTATATCACCACCCATCTATTAAGGCACATGTTCACCTCCTGGGCTTCACTGTAAGCTGAGAATAGCTATTTATCCACAATCTTTGCTTGGCTTGTTACATGTAGCTTCAGCAAGAAAGTTTGAAAGAAATCAAAGAGTAACTTTCACAAATCCAATGTGTCGCCCTAATATACGGAGTAGGCAGCCTTCCTTACACAGTGGCAATTCAATTATCTAGTTTCTAATCAGTCACTGAAAAAAATCTAATTAAAAGTAGAATTTGGATGTCCAACTGTAGAGGAAGAGGAAACTGATCACACAGACTAGACTAAAGTCACGACCATGTGGCACAGCTCGACACAAAGGACCAATCCCTATCTACCTAATTATTCCCTCTGCCACTGGATTCGTCAGTGGTGTAGATGTGCAGGTGTATGTCAAGGTCAGACATCAAGGGTTAACAACAGAACCATCCCACTTTTACAACACCCCTCCACAGGCTTTGAGTGCTGATATTCCTCTCCAGACTGACCCTCAACCCTCCACTGCAGCCCACTCTCTGCCCATAACAATGGTACAGGTAATAACAATCACAACAACATTAATCTCAATAACAGTAGGCTAATGGAACAGCTGACCGTGCTGGAAACAGCACATTTGTCAGTTAAGAAACAACATAGATCCAACGAGGACCAAAGGCAGAGCTCAACTGCTAAATAGTTTGGGCTCAGCAGTAATTACTGAAGCAGGAGTGTTCAATTACACAATTCATCAAAAGGTAACCAGTGGCCATTTGACAGAGGGCAGCGTAATGATGCTAAAAGACCAACAACAATGACAAAAATCTTGTTCTAATTCCCAATCAATACAGTAAATTAACATAAACATATACAGTAGGCTACATACAGTACTAAGCATCACAACACTGGACTGGAGTGAGTAAACTGTACTGTATGACCTCTGCTGTTAAATGAGCACTCACCTTCCCTGACAGCCTCTGGTATAAATTAAAACTAGAACGAGCTTCCAAATGTAACTGTTACAACCTCAGTCCTCCTCAATTAGCTGTTAAACAACTTGTCTTCCTGTTGGTTTTTGAGTTTACACGATCACAGTTTGTATCAGAGAAACAGAGGGAGTCAGGAGACATCTGGGCCTCCAAAGGAGACAATGTCAACATGCTCTCACTGTTGAGCTTTCCCAGCATGTATCTTCACTCGTTTGTCCTTGTCACTGCCTCCCCTTGTGCCACTACTGCTGCCTATTCAGAGATAACACTGCTAATTACAGTTGGTTGATTATCAAAACATTATGTGGACTCTTCGTTCTTTTTTTGGGGGAGGTCAAATGACATGACGTCTTGGAGGAACAAAAGAGTCATCCATCAAGACTAACAGACAAATTTATCATAAAATGATGGCTAATGAACTGTACTACTGTAACTGGTCAAAATGACATAAAATGTATTACAGTATGAAGTTAAGCAGAGATTCCATCAGGGAGACTACCTTTATGCCTCCATTCACAGTTCTTTCTCACTCACCCCACTCCTTGTAATAAGATGACAAGGTGTTTTTTTCCACAGCCTCAACCAGCCAATCACATCGTTGCTGTCAAACTTTACGATCTATCTGTCTGTCTTTTGCTGTCAGCTGACATTTCAGTGCTTACTGCAGTGACCCTCCTCAGCACCACCATGTCTTCGTATCTCGTAGCAGGTTGATCTCAGAGTCCACATCACACCCAGATCCCCAGCTTCTCTTATTCCCATTACCAGCCCAGCCACCAGTGTCTGGATCCTGGGGGGTTTCCTATACTTCGCACAGCCTCACACAATGAATCCACAATGGGGTCTATTCACAAAAGATTCACATCTCTCACTCCCTCTCTCTTCCACTCTTCCACTCTCTTTATTTGCACATGATAGTAAAAGTTTATTTGTTGACTCAGAATTAAGTCTGCTCATTGAAATACATTAGTAATGCACAGATTGGCTCTGATGTCATCCGAATCCAAATGTTTGCATAAATCATCCAGCCGGCATCCATCCGAACAAATTATTTTCCATGAATTAGACACTCAATCATACATTACCATTATTTCTCAGTGGGAGCATGATTGTCGAATAACATATTGCAATAAAGCAGGCTGGTTTAAAAAACACTCTGACATGAAGGCTTTCCATCAAACATTAATAACATCACTTAAACACACTAAGGTCTAATACCACAAAAGGACTAAATAGGGCTAAAACTGTTGCAAACCTGAACCATTGCTTGGGAGCACTGTGATGAAAAAACAAATGACAAAGTCACTTGTTACAACAAGCAAAAGAAAAAAAAGCAGTGCACTGACAAGATTTTACTCACAAATCCGTCAGTCCTCATCAGCAGCATGAGAGAAGGATGGTGAATCTCTGAGTTTCATCTGCAGCTTGGTTGAAAGGTGAGCAGCAACCGATGGTTGTCAGGGGAACAGTCGCTAAGGACAACAGTCTGAACAAAGTGACCACTGAATGGGAAACTTCTACTGGTCCAGCGGTACCTCAGAGATTTCCCTGGCCCACTGTAAAGATTAACAGTCTGTTTAAAGTCTTTCTTCCTTACTTGTCATACGGAATGTAATAGCTTAAACTACCCGATAGCCTTAGCAAATACTAGCAACACACTACAGACAATAAACGCTAATTCTCGGTAGCGCGCTAATGCGCTAATCACAATTAGCATCCCCAGTTTTACACACTACATCATGTCACAGCAGCACAAAAGGCATACACAAACATTTACCTTGTAGATGCGTCTCACAGTCGGTTACTCGTCGTTAAACTCTCTATCCATCAAATTATTGGACTGAGTTTGTCTGTAGATCACCTGCTTCCGTTTACGGTTCACTCGTACATCCCGCCCCTCCACCTTTCTTATAGGACTGACAAGATCGTAACAACCAATGAAATTAAGAAAAACAAAAGATAGACACTTACCCTCTGATATTAGGTTGTGGAATAATCACGTTATTTCCATTTGTTTAAACCATTAGGCATTATTATTAAAACACAAATGAACTGATTTTATTGTGATATTTTATCTCTTTTGAAGAGCGTGTTTGTTTTGAATTACTTGCTAACAGTAGGCCACTCATCTGAAAATGTGATTTACTTTATTATTTTTATTTTATTTTATTTTATTTTTCCACCATGATCTATCCCTACAAGATCATGCAATGCATAATTACGTCATTTACCTCAAATTAAAAATATTGTCATTATGTTTATGAAACATGGTTGAGTAGGGTTTAAAACAAACAAACAAACAAACAAAACTCCATATCTCACCACTTTACATTACTTTTGATATCACTGCATTTTACACCTCCATTCTAATACATTTTTGTGTGACAAACCTGGCAGTTGCCTTATGCAAACAAATATTTGGATTACATGTGTTACACAAACGTACCATTTCAAGGATGTGGAATTTCAGAAATTCAGAAAACCAATTTCTCTTCCATTAATGAAAGCAGTACATTATTGACAGCAGCAGTAGCCTTCAGTCATTGGCTGTACTCTTTAAGACACCAGCCTGGGGTTAGTTTGCAACATCTGAGCTTTTGGCATGGCAAAGTGTGTGCAGTTTGGCAGATGCATACACACATACAGAAAACAATCTGTAACCAGTAATGTGTGTGGAATAAAGTGTGGAAGAGTAAAATATATTCAAGTGTGAGCTGCATGAGAGTCTGACAGAATGTAGTGTGAACCTGAAGTATACTTCCACAATATTCATGCATAACTGCCACGGCAGTTAAACATGGTTAATTTTAGAGAAATACTGCGGTCAGACAGAAGATGTATGAATTCTTGCATCGGTGAAGCCAAGGTACATTACCTCCTCACCCTTAATTTCATCCATGCTACATAGCATAGTCATTTTCCCCTTTAGTCCATTGTCAGTGTGGGGAAATAATATTCTGGTCTGTTTATCAGTTGTGGTTCTGCCTGGAAGTTGTGAAAGGCCAGGAAGAGTTTATAGATAATTTTGCCCCATAGAAATAGATTTTGGAGATATGTGTCAACAAGCTGACAGGAATCCGTGCAGACTTGTGACTGAGCTGAACCAGCCTTTAACAGATAGAGGTGTAATTGGACCACCATATCCTCCGTAGGTCAAATTTCCCCAGCTATAGATCTGAGTGCCTATAGCAGTCCACAGCAGGTTAACTTACACAGTAAAATCTCTGAGGCACTTTCTGAAATTCTGGGGTGCACTATTAGTGTTAAGTAGTTAAATTGCAGAGTGAAGAATTGGCAACAGCAATCAAAAATTGCCTGCTGCTGATATAGTATAAGACCTATAGTAGTAACAGCTAATGCAAGACGCTGGGCATGGGTTGTGGTTTAAGGTTTAAGTTACTCATATTTTTTTTCACAATGCAGTAAAAACAATAGCCTTAAAGACATACAGAAGAAGTGAGACCAGCTATTTTTCAAATTGTGAGTTAGGGCATGGGCAGAAACCAGTCAGGCTATTTTGAGCCAGCAGTGCTCCCTCTGTAATTAATGTTGTTTTGTTTTGTTTTTTTAATCTGTAATCTTTTTTAGGAAAGAACTGGTTGAATCAGTAGAGTGTCATCTGCAAACTTGAGGTGTCAGTGCTTGAACTGCAGACATTTTGTTTAGTGGGAGACAACAATGCAGAGAGGCAGCATGGGTAGTTGGGGGATTGTTCCTCCAGAAAAATGTGATTATGTGATTGCATAACTCAACACATAATCACCCAAAGATGCCACACTTTCAATGTATACATCGTCAATTTCCACGCAAAATGCACAAAATATACAGGATTTGCATGATTTCATAATCCCCGCATTTCTTTTGCTAAAAAGTCACATATATCTTCACAGAAAGAAAAATGTTGCATGTTTACCTCACACAGGAGCAGCCATTTGCACCCTGTTGTGCGGGGAACTTTATTAAGACAAACTCTACAAGGATCATGATGACCCTCATGATTTAATCAGTGGTAGTATTGAAGTAATTCAGTATCATACATGGTTTCCCAAACATCAAAACACAGAGTGACAGCAGCCCTTTGTGATGTTTTTGAGATTTTGTCTTTGTGAGTTATAGTCCTCTCCTCTACTTTAACATCTCATGGATGTTTACTGAAATGCACTGAATGAAATAAACACAGCGGAACAAGCTGTGCATTAGGTGAGAAGAAGAAGTAGCAAGTCAGTGTGATTGTGAGGCCTCTGGCACCTTGGGACATACACAAACTACAGTTAAAATCCAAAACACTGAATCAAATATTTAGCTGATAGCAACCATAGCACATACCAAGCCATTATTTATGTGCATTTTATGTGTAGTCAACCATGTAGAGTACAGCTAGTAACGCTCTGTTAACCACAGCCAGCTACAAGATAACAAACAACACGAACAAATAATTACACTTTGTGTTCTGATTCAAACTCCTGAGTCTGGCTCTAACTGAGGCTCAAACATGTGGCTGAGTCTCTCTGATGTTTCCTATACCAACAATCTTGATACGCTCCACTCCAACACCTGTCAACTTTATACAAGCAGCATTGGTGCCTGGAGCACAAGACCTGCTCCAGAACTTCTCAAAGAGGAAGTGTGGGTGAACGTAATATGTCAGTGCAACCTTGATGGTACAAGCACTCACTAGTACTCAGGGAGAAGCTAATTAGATTTTGTAGGCTGGAATCGAAAGGTCAAGTTTGCAGTAACCTCACATTTTTAGCCATAATTTAACTTTATAGAGCAACTCTGACATATTTTTCACAAATAAGTCAGTCAATGAGACTCTGGATATACAGGGATGTAATTTGAAAGTAGCATAACTAGAATATGCATACAACTGCGAGGTAGTAATTCTAGTCACATAGCTTCAAAAAATGAGAGGAACTTGAACAGAACATCTGTTGTTTAACTTGCACATCACTGGATATAATATATACTGAAGATATTTCTACTCTGTCAAAACTTAAAATTCTCCCTTTATGAAGCTGTTAGAATTAACAGACTGGTGGCAAATAATGTTAACTGCAGTGACTTCCCACCAAAGCTAATATATAAGCACTATTAACTCATGTCCCTCACTACTTCCCATCCTCAAACACATGAAAATAAATGGTGCAGTGGCCCAAACCACTTGTAAATGATTTAACAGTGTTAAACATTACAGATCCGTCCATGGTTCAGTTTTTCTTTGCAATTATTGCCAGTGTTGATGTTGAAATATGAAAGGTACATCCTCCCACCACATCCCCAGTGCCCTGTGGGATTGCTAAACTTTTAAGTTTATTATCTTACTTTAGCATTTCTCATTTCAAAAATGTTGGCGCCCCAGTGTTGCAGCATTGTATGACATGCAGTGCTAATGCCTAGAGCAACACTGAGACAGAGTTATAAACATATCATTGTGTCTTAGATTTATACTTTAAATACAAAGAGATTTACTGACATGTATGGTGAGGTGAGAATACGCACACTTTGAGTTGTAAATTCTGCCTCTGGAAACGTCATGTGTTTTCCAACCACAGACATGTGCTGCTGCAATGGCCACTACAGAAAAACTCTGCACCTCATCCAGAGACTCACACATCCATCCTATCTGTAAGATGTCAACATGCAGGCAGTGCACCATTAGTCCAGAAGAGAGGAGGTGGATAAAACTTATCATCAATGCACCATTAACCTTTAATGAACTGGTGCTACATTTTCAAGACAAAGCTGTTCTGAAACTCCCCTTCCCAGGAGGTCAATTTCCTCTCACCAGGCTGTCCTTGTCAACAGGAATTTTGTCTGACACTGCATCAGTAATAGAGTTAAAGAGCTGCTTTTGAATATGGGAGGAAAACGAACGTGAGTTCACACCCGTTTGTTAAGTTGTGTTCAAACCATGCAGCGTTCTGGAGGCAGAATTAAACTTCAGAGAGGGATCATACAGTGATTTACGGCGCGCTGCATGCTGGGCCGCGCTCATCAATAGAGGCATTCCGTCATGTTGTAATAGCTGTTGTTGATGGTGATGAGGTATTATTTTGCACATAAAACACCCCCACATGCTGACTATTTCAATGCTAATTATGTCTGGCTCATTTTTGATGTCTGTGTCGCAGTGGGTCGGCTCTGCTCACCGCGCCACTGTCAAAGCAGAACCTGAGCCTTTTCCATTCAGCCCTTCTTCTCACAGCACGAACTGACCCAAACTTCAAGTTAACCTCAGGTGAGGTGAAAAGACCAAATTCATGTTTTATTATTGCTTTGAAGATATCTAAAGAACCTGGCTTGACTGTACATGTGTTGGAAATCTAAAAAAAGATTCCTTCCCACATTAGAATGGATGTGATCTGAACACGCTGTAATTAAAATGTCCCTGCTGCCGTTGGACTTTTTGAATGTGCTTTAAAACTCTATCATGGTTATGTCATTAACAAGCGAGTAACACAGTGACATTTGGCCTTTAGAAATGAGCAGCAAGCTGGGGAGAAATAGTTTCACGTTAATCTTATTTACCTGCAGCACTGTTCAGTTCTCATTGGCTCTAACGAACAGGATTTCCGGGAACCAATATTTGTTCCACACATTATTTTTATAGCGTCTGCCATCTGCCTGCAATTATGGCATAATGGCACACTGAGTTTCTCTTAAAGGTGCTATATTGTGCGATTTCCATGTCTTTGTTAACTATAAAGCAGGTCTAGGTTCAATATTAAAGCTGCAAAAGTATCAAATTGCTCAGTCCACAGAGAAATGCACACAGTGTTTAAAGGGGAGCTATGCAAGTCTGGTCGCTTTTTTGCTGTTTTGCTAACCCTCCTCCAGGCCATGTGCATTTGTTTTCAACAAAGCTGGCAAGAAAGCAATCCATTTAGCGGTGGATAATGTTACATTATCATATACGCATTACAATGTGTATATTTGTGTAGTCTTATCTGTCACAAACAAGAGATTATGAGTTATGGGGCGCGTTTGTGTTGCGGTGCTGCCAAGACGAGAGCTGGGACACCGAGCGGAGGCACTGATTTTTCAAGGTTGGTTTTCGGCCAAGAGATGCTACGTGGAAGGCAGAGAGCCTCCATTCTCCCTCATAACAAGTTACAAGTCATTTATCTAACCATCACAATTACAGCGAAGGTGAAAATATAGCATAGTTGAGGTAAAAATCCTGCATAGTTCCTCTTTAAACACCAAGCCTTGAAACAAGTCTTTAGGTCTTCTGTGACTTTGTGATGTCACAACAAAACCCAGCACTCAGCCATACTACTGCTATTTTGATCTTTTGGACTTTTCTTGGATGTCTAGATGTCCCTTGAAAGTCTCCTCAAAAGGAAACAATATTTAGCTGATGAGGTGCCGTCTTCTTGTTTTCTTGTATGTTTATGCATGTGACATGGTGGACATAGAAAACAGTGGCAGTAGTCAGTATTAGCACATAAAAACTACAGCTTGTCCTCTGACGATGTTTTTCTGAACAGCCTGCTGTCATGGAAAGAGGCAACTGGCAATAATTGTTTTCATGGTGGATAATGGGTACAGTTCTTCCTCCAAGGGATTCATGATGTTGCATTAGCATTTTTTATGCACAGAAAATGGCAAGAACATACACGTAGATACACTTAACCTTTAACTGCACTAAAACCCTTTTTGTTGAATTGAAAATGAAGAGATGTTACATAAATGTACAAAACATTACAGACACTGTCTTTTTCTTAAAATATACTGCCTGAGAGAGGAAATGAGTGTAATGCTTTTGGGAAGTCATTTATTTCCATATAGAGCTGTGTGCGTGGTGGCGTACTGCAGCATCAGGTCAGGCACAGTCCTCTTTTTGTCTGTTGCAGCCCCTCAGTTGCCACAGTGCACTGGTTAAGCTGAGGCTGATTCCAGTCTCTGTGAATGAGTAGATAGGGAGGTGAGTCGCATATCTCCATCCTGACAGGCTCAACACACCCCCACCTCCTGGGACTCCACACCAATCATCCCTGATAGCACACGACTCGCTTCTCCTCTCATGCACTCCGACACACACATACACACATGCACACATACAGGCTAACCACTCGGCGAGACCCGGCACTCGCCTTTTTATTTAAATGCGATAAATATTTAATTTGTGAACGTGTTGTGAAAGATCACACGAGCACGCACAAAGGACCCTCAGCTGAATATGCAATGCTCTGATAAATATTTCAGTACTCCATTTCCCCAACCCCCGGTTGACTCACCAGGAACCTGGAGCTGATCCTGGCAAGAATTAAACATGTTTTCCTTGTAATATTTATTCTTTAAAAACAGTCAGTGCCTTGCTGATTTGCTGATTTCAAGGGGTTACTGTGGCCGGGCTCGATCCAGTGGCCATTTAAGGATGCTCTCTTCAATGACATAATATATCATCCCTGCTCTCTCTCTCATGTAGGTTAGTAGCACAAGAATAATAACCCCAGTAATCCTCCCACTAATAACATATCCCCCCACTGCTTTTCTGTGCCTATAAATAGCATCACACACACTGTAAACTGCACCTCTATCATTTTCACACTTACAACACCTGCATCACAGTAGTTCTTCTCCCTGTAATTAATTTGTTTTCTATAGGGCGATGAAAAAGTTAGAAGTTGCTTTTGTAGTAAACAATCTTGAGCCTCTAACACAAATTCCAAAGGCTGTCTTTGTTTAATGATAGCGTCACATTTATTTCTCCATGGGGTATCGTAATAAAACCAATTATATATCTACCAAACAACATAAAGCATGATTTCACTGCTCCATCTAAACATGTATTATATTTTTAGTAACCAAAAAAAGGAAGCAGTAAAGAAAGAGCACCACTAATTTTCAAGGACACTCCTCCCCAACCGAACCTCACTTAACAGATTTGAATTGAAAGTAAGGAGAGGGAGCGGGAGACGGAGAGAGAAGCAGTATTCATTTTCATGTGGTGAAAAGTCCCATGCCAGCCTGGTGAGGTGGTCTTCCTTGTATGAGAGAAATTCATCAATAAAGCAATTGTTTAAGCTCCCAGTAGGTTCCAGCACGGGCTGTAAAATTTATGAGCAGCAGTACAAACAGACAGTGGATGGATCGAAAAGGGTCCCGGAGGCAGCCGGAAGAGAGTCCTTAGCAATAACAACACAATCAATCACATCCAGCACACGTCACATCCAACCCCAGGCTCCCTAGCAGTGCATTCAAAACATATTCCCACATTCACATGATCGCAGCTCTGTCATCATATCTTATAGAGGAAGTGTTTGTTTTTATTACATGTGCAAGGTATAGTGCCCTGCAATCTTCATATGCTAATATTTCTATCTGGGGGTATTGGAGAACAGGCTGCTGCTGTTGTGTAACTACATCTTGTGTGACAGCCTGTCAGTGCTGTGTGCTTTACTGTTTCTATTGACTTGAACATTCAATAGAGGATTTTAGTTTAATCACTTTTTATGATTATTTTGATGTGTGGTAGGCACCCCTACTGTGTCTTAAAGCCCTTAAAAGCTTGATTTCAAGCCTATGACAAATCAAATCTCTTGAAGTATTTCTTTTGTGGCATTAAAAATTCAGTAATTAAAGTTGAGGTTTTGTGTGGTAAAACCTGACATAACATACTTATTCAGAGTTTAAAGGAGCTGTTTGTTCGCTATTTGTTAGTTTTGCTACATAACCAATGTTACAGAGGTGGCTGCTCTGCTTCCTCTAAAATTCAAAAAACAAATGGTTAGATGTGTTGTGTACTGTTGTGTTTGTGTGTTTATGTGCTGTTGTGTTGCGATTTTCTTCCCATACATTCATCTCAGTGCATTAAACCTGTTGTAGCGCAGCATCCATGGACTTCAATGGGGCAGCATAGATTTTTTTTTTTCACTACGGCAAAATTGGACAGTCATTGGATGAATACTGCGATTTTGTTCCTCCCACAAACGCTCAGTGTCTCTGGCAGTGAATGGAGCAGGGGGTGGGACTGGACCAAACATACACCGACACTGTAGGATTATGGAGTTCAGTCCCATTGAAGATTTTGCAAATGAAGTAGAAAGATTTTAGCATTTCCTTGTTTTGGTTAATATTCTCATATTTCCTTGTTTGAGTTTAATATAGTTTTGTTAGCGTGTTCATTCATTCACACTGTACCCTAGGTCGGGGGAGGGCGTATAAATAATGGACAGATTTTATGATGTAGGCCAAAAACGAGCTTACCCTCTTTGAAAGACCAGCAGCTGCCACTGTAATATTATCATTTAGAACCATTTACTAGAGGAAAGGATGTTTGCTGCTTCATGGTGAATAGAAATGCTAACTTTTGTCCTTTTTACATCTTTTCTTCTACTTAGGTAACCACGCAGCTAGCCCTGACCTGTCTTTGTGGGGGTGTATTATAACATTTGGTGGAAATTTACAAGTTGGTCCTTTAACATTAAAAAATGGGATATGTCACTGACTGTGGTATAGCAGCATGGCTTTCCTGATTCTGACCCCTCATAATTATGTATACACCCACAGAGACCATTAAGAACAAGTTAGATATATGATCACAAAATGGACAAAGGATGCTCATTTCAATGTGCAGTCCCTGAGCGGGGGGGGGGGGGGGGGGGTTTAAGATACAGAGAAACAACATCACAAATACAAATAGACCAACATCCTACAACCACACAGATATGCTGACACATATCACAATCACACATGCATAAACACACAATATCACACTTAATACATACAAATTAAACCGATTCAAACTAGTATCCATGGTTATGTAAAGAGATCATCAGAATGACTCTCCAGTTAATGCTGACAGGGCTAATTGCTGTATGGTAAAAGGTATAAATAAAGAGCATTTCACATCATAAAGACACATAATCACATCAGGGTTCCTTTAAATAGACCTGCTCTTGCATGAGTTTTGATTCCACATGATGGACCACATTTCAACACACTGACAGGGTGTTACATGGTCTATGGGGACTTTACAATTACAGAGCAAGACCTTTTGAATATTTTGGTTTTTCATGATATTTTTCATTTTTAAAATATTACTATAAAATGTCTGTCACAATAATGACAATAAAAAAACAATAAATCAGAATTGGCTTCAGCTCTCAAAACACATTCATATACTGGAAGTAAACTGTGTATTTTATAGTCATCCCAAAGGAATCTCACATAGTGCTGCAGCAATATACCAGCTCTAGCATCTCACTTAAACACATCTCAAGCTGTATTTACTCATATTCCCTTATGTCCACGATCCCTCAGTGCACTTTGTAAACTTCTGGGATCTCTCTGTTCACAGTGTTCATGCTTGGAGAGACACATGGAGGGTAGAATTGCCTCTGGCGTGCTCACAGCGTCAGCCAAGAATCTCCTCATTATTCTTCCCATACAACAAGTATCGTGGCCCGGATTAGATCGGTGAGTCTGGACAACAATTTTAGCCCACAGAACTGAGGCCAGATACCCCTCTGATCTAGGCACATGAATTTTAAGGAAGAGCCCTGCAGTTTTCCATCGGAGGAAAACAAGAATGGGCCAGCAGACACAGCTTTAGTGCAAATCTTTTACAGCAAAACCGAGGAGATGGAGGGAAGATGCAACGTAGAGAAAAAACTGTTAGATCTATATAGACGTGCGTAAATGAAATGATATACCAGGCTTGCTTCCATCTCAGTGCTTTGTCATTATTCATATCTCTGTTGAGAGATTAGTGCAGTACGTTTCTGTGGTATCTGTGCACAGAAATGGCACCTGATTATGTGTTGTATTAATCATTTGACATTCTTCAATCTTCAGATATTCATTTTTATCGTCATGCGCAGCCCATGCGACATCCAGACCTGCCCAGACCTGAAAAATGAAACTCCTGTGATTCTTGACTCCTGGAGCTAAATCTCTCTCTCTCTGACATCTTCATGATGGTTGCATGCTGTGTTATGTTATCAGGGAAGATTTATTTTAGCATTTGAATATGACTGCCTCAATAGGCATATTTGAATAAAAATGCCTGCTTGGAATGATTCACAAGCACAACACAAAACTCTTCTTTTTTTTTTTTTGCTGTGGGATTTTCAAATATCACACCCACACGAAACTCCAAATAAACATTTCAGAGCCTCCTCACTTCTGATCAAATGTTGGTATTTCAACAATGCAGGGCTGTTGCTGCTGTGGCCATTTTCATCGCAACATTTCTGTGATATAAATCACAGGCTGCGACTGTATGGTGCTGTTGCCATACTGAAGTTATACAAATCACCAGCCCACTCAAAAATGGTACTCACAGTTAAATTAGAGACTGGAGCTCTGGCATCAAACAACAAGTTACAGAAACAGCTTGTTAAACGGCAACTCGTAAAATGATGTTCTGTATTTTGAAAGCAAATTATGCTTCAAGAAATTTTAATGTATACTTTCTGTGCTATAATTGCAAGATTCAGTAAAAAAAAACAAAAAAACAAAAAAAAACAGGCAGGCTGAAGAATAGACTTTAACATCCTATCAGCTCACAGACGGGAATTGGTACTCTGGTTTGTCACTGGAAGGCGGGACAGTTACAGTTCACAGTGTTCCGTCAAGTCAAACTACTGTATGAGTCCCAGCCTGTCAGGACATCAAGTCTGCAGTTTTCTTAACAGGAAAAGGAGTGGTGCTAGTACTATAGCGCTGGAACTTCATTGCTGCACCTGTAACTTTGTCATGTAAACCACTCTGGAAACTCCCTCTCTTTCATTTATCTCATTCTCTCACAGTTAGTTTCTGTCCTTTTTGCCTTTCTGCTCTCTGTCTCTCTCACTGTCTGTCTCCGTCACTCTCTCCCCTGCAGCCCAACACTGTAATCTCAGTGTGCTGAGACTTTTGACTGGCAATTTGACCGAGCAAGCAGATCATCACACATTATAGTTCCCGTTGTGAATTAGTATCATTTCTCCACACAGTTCAGTCCTGTTGCTGACAAATTCTGTTTATTAGCATATGATTTGCTGCGGTAAACCTCAGAGAAATGGAAATTCTGCCCAGATTCTATCCTCTGTCAACATAATGAGAAAAAAATTGTTAACGAACACAATCTAAATGTTGATAATGAATGTATCACTAAAATGTCTAGCAGTTTTCCACTAAGATATCACTTTGCAATGAATGTTTGCTCACAGCAAATAAAGCATGATTCTGTTTTTTCCTCTAATTTATCTACTTAACCTTAGCACAAGTGATTCAAGCTCAGACAGGATGCAGGAATGAAAACCCTGTCTTCAGTGTAAAAGCCTAATCAGACTGAGTCAAACTTTAGACAACTGGAGGAGAGAAGCATTTATCTATTCACTGTAATGACCAAACTCAGAAGAACTGAGAGAAACCTGGGAACAAACAGGTTCCCAGAACAGAACATCTCAAAAACTGAATTTTTGAAAACATGTTGAATTCTGCTGTCATGGGAACAACTGCAGTCAATGTAAGAAAGGCATTTTTATTTTTATTTCATTTATTTTATTAAAGGCATCAGATTTTCTCTCTTATGACAAACACTTATCGTTAAAAACAAATCACCAACATCTCCATGCTGTCAAGATACAAGTTAAGTACAGATTTTTGTCTTCATAACTCTGCTGTGTGGCTGGTGACTGCCCGGGTCCATTTGGTGAGCCACACACCAGGTCTCAATTTCAGCCAATTAACTCAACGAGTTAGAGGCTAGTTCCTGGTGTCAGAGGTTGTGAGCTCAAGTCTCAGCGAAGGCAGAGTGGACAGTGTAATGCCAATCTTCTTGTTGTCTCCCTATTTTGTCTCTTGTTACTCAAAACTGCCTAAATTTGTCCAAAATTGCCTGGCCCCAACCACTGCTGCTTTTGAATGATAGTTACCCAACCCTTTTTTTTTTTTTATTATTATTAAAAGGCTCTCTGTTGTTCCACTTCACATTTCTCTTCACTGGCTCTTCTTTCTTTTCATCCTTGTCTCTTTCAAGCCCCTTGGTTTTCTAAAGCAGAACTCAGACTACCGGAGCTTAGTCCTGATAATCAGTGAAGGAGTAATCTGGTCCTGGATCTTGGTCAGTAGCCTACTGATGTTCAGGCCAGATTATGAGGTTATATGAAGGTTTCACAGATCCACACTCATCAACGCCAACAATATCAAATGTGTCATTATGTCATATTTGATATTTAGGAGTTAAAACTGGGACGGTAACAATTACGATTACATCTGTCTCTGACTGGCTGCTGGCTGATTGAGGAGTGTTGCCAAGCAACAGTAAAAGTTCTATCCTTGAAGCTAACATGCTAATACAGTAGCATACTGCTGTTGTCAGAGTAAGACTGACAGCCACCCCCACCTCCACTTGTTGCTGAAGAATAGAAAACTGGCGCCGGCTCCATCTCATCAACATTTTCTCATCTTATCTGTCAGTGTCCATCTACTTTTTTTTTTCCTTGCAACATTTCATCACAGTCTACACTATGGGGGGGGGGGGATATACTTATATGTAGATATATTTAAAGTTACATTTTGCAATATATTTAGCTGGTGGAGGCAAACTTTGGATTTTTGAATTGTATCTTTCAGTGGCAGGCTTGGTAAATGTAAATATAGATTCATTAGAGAAAAAGTTTCTGTAGCTACTTGCACCAATCATTTTTATATGCTACTTCCAAGATTATTACAGCTTCTAACTCGATTAGTTTGGTTTTATTCCTGTTGATAGATACTTAAATTTTATTCATATTCAAATGGGCTCAGAAGGATTTTTAGTGTATGGCTAGTGGAGAGGCCATTTTACCTTCCTTGGTAGAATTCGTTCTTTCAAGTTGGCTCCATCCGCAGAGCACATTTCTGTCAACCTTGCAGGCACAGAGCTCAAGGCTTCCAGGATGGGAACGGGACTTACCCAGACAGTGATTCTTTATACCATGACTGACACCTTAGAGACACGCACACACCACTGCACGTCTCATCATTGCTGTTAGACAGACCAACACCTGCAGGCTGCAGGCGGTGGCCTTGGCTGATTTATACAGAAAGTGGAGACTGAAATCAGTTAGACATGAAGGCTATATTTTGTCTGTTGCAAAGAAGAAGAAGAAGAAAAAAAACAGAAAAGAAAATGAATATCTGGCATCAAATTTTCTAAGAGACAGAAGTGCTCTGTTGCGTTGGTGACACACGGAGCTTTAGCTTTGCAAATTTTAATGAAATAGATACTGATTTGGAAAGAAGTACTTAAAACATAATGCCACTGTTAACACTTGTCCCTGTTTTAAATAGATGTGTGGTCTGCAAACAGTCAGCAAGATTTCCTCATTTAAATTACATTTTAAATTTGAAAAACAAAAACAATCAACACAAAACCTTTTTTTTCCCCTCTTGTATGCTTTTAAAAGCATTAAGGGCTGCAACCAAAAGCTCACATGAAAAATTGATTGCCCATGGGGAATAACAACATGTTAAAACTGCAAAAAAGAGGCTGAAAAGTAGCCAGTATGTTTGCGGGGTTTATAAATAGACCATCCAACATACTGGGAAATTACACCTGAGTGCCAACTGTTCTTTTATCTCCTTGGTCATTCAAAGACATTCAGAGAGTGATAAACTGCTACAAAACATAATATACTGGGTCGGTTGTTAGAGAAGGAATAAAAAAGAAAAATCCTTGATACATTTCAATCAATTCTTTACTCTGAGTAATGATTTAGCTGAAATAAATAATGAGAGGTGGGAATTGGAGCTCTCCATTGCAATTAGTCATTTCATTTCTAAATATAATTTGGCTTAGTTGAAATGCCATGACTATGATTTCACAGTGTCTGTCTCCAAAGGTCAATCTAAAGGTTCTCTTCTCTTCTCTTCTCTTCTCTTCTCTTCTCTTCTCTATTTTTCACAGTTTTACCTAACACATACTCACATACGCCCTGAGACATACCACTGTAATGCTGGGGGGATTCTGGCACTCTATCTGCAGCCCATTTACAGTTGCATCTTTAAAGTAGCCCACACTGGAACCACATTGTCTGGGCTTCATGCACAGAGAAATTCCCATATGAGCACAGAAAAGGACATGACAGAGTCAGGGAGCTGACAGGTAATACAGTCATGATAAATGCCAGTAGCGCTCTCCGTGTAGGTTTGCAAATGTGCACGATGCAAAAAAGGATTTAGCATTGTAGCAAAAGCAGATTTTCTTTCCTAATTGTGGACAAATTAGGATTTTTATCCATTTCAAGCAACAACAAAAGCTGACAGATACAACTTTCTTCTTTCCACAGAAACATCCTTTGGGATCAAAACAAAGTACAACATTTAATAAAACGCATCTTTGTGAAAGTTGACTGTGTATTAGTGGTTTCTTTACTAACCTAAGCAATTTTGAAAAGCATTTCTTTTCAGTAACAAGCTAACAATGAGACCCTTAGAGTTTCTAGCAGTCTTCTGCTATTGTAGCGCCATCAGAGCGGCGCTGGGGATTACATGGTTTTGCAGTCTCAGATGGTTGCTCTGAGAAACAATTATCTGATTGCAACTTGAGGCTAAGGGATAAAAGGGTGTTCAATCTCCACGGGGGCCTGTTGTAAAGCAATATCAGGAGCAAACTTGCTGCCACAGATGCAACGGACATCGCAGACCAGTCATATTGTTGAAGAATACAACTGATAAACAGTGCAAGAATGACCAATGATTTGTTATAAACAGCTAATAGCAGATGGATGCTGGCTGCAAAAAAGACTTTGGCGAATGGGAGGTCAGTGGGAAAGGCTCCAAAATCATTTTTCCTACTGACAAATGATTTTTCTTTTTCACTTCTTAAAGGAGACACATTATGAAAAACTCACTTTTCAATGTTGCTCATAAACACTGGGGGCTTTCTTTTAACGATCCAAAGCACATGGTCTGAAGCACGTGGTACAAGTGCATTCAATTCATGTCCATGTGCTTTGTGCAATTTTAAACCAGTTGCTGCTTTATAGGGAAAGGCTTGCCTGTTCATTGTTACAGCTGCAAAACACCAGCAATAGTCTCACTTGTTATCTTATTTAATTTTCATATTTTCATATTATACTGTATTTTTCAAATTCAACCATCATTTTCTTCATGTCTGTCATTTTTCGGTTATATGTCATACACAGAATCAAGCTGAATGATCCATTTGAAACAGGTGCTGTTTGCTGTTTTTCTTCATCTTAAACAGAGTCAGATGTTTTATTTTCATATTTCTATAGTTTAGAGCTTGTTTATCTAGAGCCCTGTTTTGGTTATATCTGGTTCTTTGTTCAAACAGCATCTGTTTGGCTTGTTTCCACCTTTTAGTTAACCTCATATTGTTTGTAGGCCTACCTATTGCCTCATCCTCTTTACTAATTAACAACTTTGCTCTGTGTTGCTTCCCTGTTCCCCCAAAACAAACAAGGTTGTACCACTGTCTAGGATGTAACATCAGTCATCCTGCAGTCACAACTGTGTTATTCTGACACACTGCCTCTGGGGAAAAATACCCTGTATGACCATCTGTAATATGGAAAATGGGCACTATGTAGCTATGTACTGTAATGTGTGTACAGATACCAGGTTAAGCCTAGGCACATGTCTTTAAAGGAAGTGTGGGTGTTGTTTAGTTCCAGATGATACAATTGTTAATTTGATTTGGATCCTGAGGCAAGTTTCCCCTGCTGTGCAGCCTGTTAAAATGTAAGGCTCCTAATGTCCAACCTCAAAAATTACAAGTAGCTACTGCTAAAATGACGCAGTTATGGCTCCATCACTGGCATCTTCCATGCTGTTTTTATTGCTCTTTTACAAAACTGTAGGATGTTTTACTTTGAAAAGCCACGAGTAAAAAGCTGGATGTGTCATTTTCTGACAAAATCATACACATGAAAACAGATTTAATTTAAATATCAGAATAAACACATATAACATAGAGTACACATTTTGTCTAATTTGTACATTAGACTACATTGTACAAGCAACATTGAGTCTGACTTGATGAAGCTGGTGTTTTATGAGGTTTTTTCCTCCAGTCACCAGCCACTGCTCTCACGGTGTGAGAGACCACCAGAAGAGGAAGTCATCGGGTGGGGGGTAGTGCTTCAGTCAAGTGACGGACAAACACAGCAGAGAGAAAACACAGCAGCCAGCAACATCAAGGAGGTCTGAGGGAATCCAGGCACTCCAGCACCAGCATAAGAAAATCTTTACCATGATGTAAAACATGAACCAGGCTGTGTATGCCATTTATGGCTTTGCTCTTTGAGTATTATATATATTAACATATATTTATATTTCATATTCTATCAATTAAGTAAGCTCTCATTGAGTTATGCATCACCTCACCACCATCATGTTATTTTCATTCAAAGGGTTTTATGTAGTTATACTAAGCTAAGGTTATAAACTGATCCCTAACTGGTCATATTAAAAAAAAATTCATTTCATGCAGGTAGAATGGTGGTTATGAAAAGGTCCAGTCATAAACAAACAGTTTAGAGCATGTTGTTTGTTGTTTGGGCTGAGACCCCATGAGTGTGTGCAAATGTTGTTGTTTTGGGTGTAGAGGTGGTTATGTTGGTGTTTTTTCACTGAGGAAGATCTGCTAAACTGGGTTACAGGGTTTCCCAGCTACAGAGCACACACAGAAGACCAGCATACTGGAGTTGAGTGGTTCCTTCTCCACCCTGTGGGAACTGACCAAGTAGAGCAGACTGGGCTTTTCCAGGCACAGAGCTGTAAACAAACAGAAGGTAAGAATGACTGTTTCAGACAGAGGGTGAATGCAGGGGCAGCAGCAATGGACAGAATGAGAAAAAAGTGTTATATGACCATTAACACAGCTGAACTTTTTTTTTTTTTCACTAGACTTCTGAAATAAAAGTATGGACATGAAAATGAGAAAAATAACCCCTCAATATCCTCTTTGATAAATATTAATCCCATTAATAGCCATTCTATTGATTCTGAGATTATTGTTCTGTCAAAGGACATTAAAGTGACACTGCGCTGGTTTTACATATGAAGATCAGAGACTGTATCTTCAAAGGATCTTATCTTTCCACTCACATCAGAGCCTCCTTTCTAAGATTTTCCTTTAAAGCTTTAGTCTGGAAAAGGGCATTTGAACAGCACAACATACATAATCCTTTATTGGACCCTTACTGTGGCTAACAACACACCAACAACACATATTGGAAAATTAGAAAGTAAACTGATTGTCCATGAGCGTGTAATTTACTGCACACTCAATTAAAGCATTGTTAGTTTATTTCTAACTAACTAACTAACAAACATGTTATCGGTACCTTTTGAAAACACCAAGACAAAACAATGGCCACATACTGGCTCTGTGAACCATAGCAAAACTAATGCTATCAACTTGTCAAGCAGAAACTGAGGATCCCCTGCATCCATATTTATGCCTTTCAACTTTCTGAGGTCTCTCCGCCATGGTGGGACTACTGGGAGACCACTGCATGGGTGATTGGTGGGGCGTGAAATCATCCATCCAAATGGGCCTCAAGGTTTAAATTGAAATCACATTTATCTGTGGTACTTCCACTTTCTCCTCGCCATATAGCTTTGTATTTTTGGTTTCAATAACTGACAAGGTAGCAAGCTTTGTCTGCCTCCAGACTTCACAAAGTCCCCACTCAACTCTTGTTTATCGCATGGTGATTTCAACATTCACCTTTAATTTTGAGTTTTCAGTGTTGTTGCAGGTTGTATTAAGATTTAATCAATGTTCAGGGTTCTTGCTGGGAAGAGTGGCTACAGGTTCCCATGTGATTAGAAGAGTATTGATGAGACATGAGTTCTCAGAGTGCCAATGAATTGGAGCTGGGTGCAAAAGGATATGAGGACAGACCCAGGCTTACAGGCTTCACAATGTTGTCCTTCACAGCCTTCTGTCTGAGAAATCAGATAAAGCCTTACTTACAGTAAGGCAGCCTCGCTGATAAGGTACTTATTGGTTGTTTTGTTATCAGATCACTCTCACGTCTCAAGGTACCTTAATGCTAACCTCAGTGATTATCAACACACATACTGCAAATAAAAACAGACTGAAGCAGCTGTCCAACAACATGTCAACCTTTCAACCCATGAGTACTCATTTACTACATCATTACATGAGCACTGAGCACTCATGGGTCAGACCACACCCATGTATTTCAAACTGTCTTGGTGGTGGTCGCTGCTACAGTGTGTGCAAGTGCTTCCAGAACAATATAATGACATGATGACACACACAGTGACTCTCAAGGTGAAACCAATGCCAGCAGTGCTATTGTGGCTGGTAATAACTGAGGATATACACAGTACATACACCACAGCGGGTGAATGTATGAGGGATGCAGGGGATTATATGTGGCATTTCACTGTATTTGTAATGTGTGTATGTGCCATCTGGGACCACAGCATGGGCAAGTGCTGTGGTTTTGCCTTAAATGGTTTCATCTTTAGGGCACAACTCGACATTTTCCTCCTACCTGTTATTCTTAAATCATTTAAACAATCGTTTCCAATTAGGATCTCATTCGGAGCCATGTATTTTTTTTTTTTTTTTTTTTTTTTGGTATAAACAACTTATTACTAAAAAATCAATTGCAACAGTCCAGGGCCTCTAGAAGTGTATGGCTTGAAAACAGTTTGATACCAGGCACGAGAGAGTACAAATAGCAATTACCAGGCTCACTGATTTGTGACAGACTTTAACAAGATTTAGGATGGAGAAGGACAAATCCAGCACTATTGTGATTTTCAAGTCTTTGCAGGGGCCAAGCATTATCAAAAATACACAAGACAAAGTCCCTCTCCTGTTGATACAATGTTAGATTAGCAGTTTCCAAAAAAAAACCCCTGCATAATCCTGAATTAACCCCTTCAGTTGAACCCACTACGATCAATCAAAGTCATGTTGATATGTGTTGTAAAAAGCAACTAAACACTAAACCTATATCCTATAATTAATTAATTACGATACTGTAATTAATTAACATCTAAATTTGAATTCATCGAACCCCCTCCCATTTTATAATCCCATTAATCATGGCAGTCAGTGTACCAATCATTCTCCTGGCAGTGTTAATTGCTGAACAGTAATGAAGCTACAGTGGTCTTATGAGAATAACAGTGAGTTGTGATTGATTAACAGTTAAAGGATCATTGATTTACTGGTCTCTGGGTGCTGAATAAGCACTATCAACAGACAGCACCAGGATGTCCTGGCTCCAGCTCTGAGCCCCTCAACACAGAGGTGCTGTCTTACTAAAATTTAGACCCTCGCTTTGGAGTTAGAGCTTGATTTAGTAGACAGATATTGCTGCCATGCCCTCCCACAGTGGAGCCAGAGAGTGTTTCTACCCAAATCTAAGCCTGATAGTTCACAGAGATGAACCCTAACGTCAGACAACACTGATACCACATGATTTAAAGCACTAATGTCTTTGACTAATACGTAAAATGTCCAGTGCCAGTGTTTAAAAATAGTATCTAATATCTGTCATGTCAGCTATAGGATGGTTAAAGCTGCTGTACTCGATATTTTCATCAGTGGATAGAATAAATATGAGCATGTCCCCTTAACATTTCAGCATCTTTAAACTCATCTTTTTGATTTTTATGGCCTGCAACTTTCATTCTCCCCACTTTCATCTGTGTTTGCATCTGTTTTGGTGAAAAAGCTCCAAAACCTACTGTTGACCACCTGCTCAGCTCTACACAGATAAATACATTTTGAAATTTGCTGGTAAAGAAGAGCAGCATTTAACCACTAAAGAGCCAGGATTGAATGTCTCTCAACAAGCTCACAGCTCCCTATAAGTTCAAATGAATCATATTATTGCTCTGTGTCTCTTGGACGTGCACTGGACAGTCTACCCAAATCATTATTAAATGTTCACCGATTCAGTTTCATAGATAAATCAGAGCTGTGTTTACCTCTTGTTTCCAGTGCACAACAGTCTTGTGCTGGTGGGAAGAGAAAGATTGGGATTATGCAAAACAAACCATACAGTTACAGTTAACTAGCAATTTGTTGGAAAAAAACATACATATTGGTAAAATCAACATAAAAATGCCTGGTTTGCAATGGCAAGCAGACTTATTTATTTTATTCTTACATAAAAGACACATGATTCCCTGCACTGGCACTTAAGGCTGGCATTGATAATGGATCATGCCCTATGGAATAGTCCAATATGAATGTATTGCCTCTGTGCACTGAGCTGCAGATGTCCCCAAAAGAGTGGTAATTTGTGATAATGTAAACTAATCTAATCATAATATTACTTGTGATCTGCTTTGTTGGCTTGAGAACAAGGCATTTCTGCCTTCTGTGCAGTGCCGCTGTGTAATACCTCAATCACTGAGCACATGCCAGGATGGTGGGCAGTGGTAGATTGGGAATTTGAAACCGTTTTGTGAAGGAGAGAACGTAGAGAGTACATTTTAAAATACAAAGGTCTCAGCACCTGACAAAATAATCATTTAGTCGCTGGCATTGATCATCAATCCTGCGGAGTCAACTTTGAAACAAACACTGTGTGTGCTGGTCATTTTATTCACCAGCAGAGATGTTTTATTGGAGCTTCAGGGCAAAAGCATTAGGAATGCGATTGTTTTGAATGAACACTGACTAAATGACTGTCACCTCCAATGAGTTGAATTTGATTTTATGGATTTAGTAGAGATTCAAAACAGCTGCATTTTTTTTTTTTTTTTTTTGAGGTGAGGGCAAGGAGATTGTGTCGTGACATTATGTATTCCATGGCACTGTGCATCTTTAGAATTATGGTAAGTAGGCCAGTTTGGCCAGACATGGATGAAGAGAAGCTAATTAACAAAATCTGAAAATGTCCAGAGGTGCCACAGTGTAGCTCAGTGGTGTGTACTGTTGCCTCCTGGCACAAGGGGCCTTGGTTCAACTCCCATCCCAGGGGTCATTTTTGTCTGTTTCTCTAGTTTCCCTCTAATTCCACCCAGGGCATGCTGGGAGAAACTCCAGCCTCACAGAACCGCAGAGAGGAATATGAGAGTTAAGAAAATGGTGGACAACTGCACTTGTGTCTATGTATGCACCTATGATAAACACAACAATAACAAATGTGATGTATGGATAAAGCAGTAACACCACACACTACACATACCTGCTCTACTAGCCTATGTCCAAACCTGTGAATCAACCTGCTGAGGAGCCTGCTGACAAGAAAATATGATACAGTAACACAATTCACTGTGATAGAGGAAGAGCCCACTGCTGCCAGCTGCAGTGTATCATAGTGGAAGCATCGGATGACACGTCAATAACTACATCTGATGCATTTATGTTTGTGGTCAGATACTCTCACTTTTCATTTATAGGTTGTGATTTAATGGATCTGTTTTTCCTCTATATTGCAAAAATTCTGCACATTTTTGAGTTTTTTTTTTTTTTTTTTTTTGACTAAATGTCTTTCAGGGTAACTCTTCTTTTGACAGAAGAAGCCCTCCTCTATACAAGCCCTATGGCACACTTTCAGGTGAACACACCACAGTATCAATCAATATCATATTTCACTTTGAGACATGACGTGGTTTGTTGTACACTGTCATGCATTGCTCCTGTGGAGCCCTTTGTATAATACATCAACCATCCCTGGCAGCAGAAACTGAGAGCAAAACCAACAAAATAAATATTTTACCTGTTATGTGACAGTGTGCAATGCATCAAATTCTCCTATGTGCCCAAAGGATAATAAGTCAGGGAAGAATCATTAGTGAGTGGCCACAAGGTGGGAGAACGGGAGGGACATAGGACCACTGGGTGACAATATTTCTCATCTGGCATCACAGTCAGTGGCCACATGAGCTAAGGCAGTAGCCAGCTCTCCAGCACAACAACTTGTCTGGAACATTAAGCTCTCCCTGTGTGTGTAAAACTAATTGACGATGATAATAGCTGTTTTTTACAGCACGTATTTTGGCTTGTCATGGGAAAAGCATCCCACTGAACAATAGACACCATTTCAACAATGCTTTATCAGTAATATAGCCCAGGATTCTTTTTTTGCCACGTATACAGCTAGGTTTTATACCATGTCTATAAAACTTAATTGCAATCATTGCATTTTAAGGAGACATATAATGCATATTTTACTGCTGTAGTGCTACTGTTTACCACTGTGTCAGTTTTGAACACCTGAGTAGTTCTGCATGATTTTCAGCTCCAAAAACTCCTTGGTTGTCTCGTACGAAGTCACCAAAAATTTCAGATTTCACCCGCTAACCACACGTAGAGGCCCACGGCCACGTGTTCTTGTTTATTTTGCGTTGTTATACCAGTCATTTGCAAACATGGCCAATCTGACATACAATTTTCATCTTCTTTTCGGGAAGGAGATGAGTTGTGATTTTCTGTCACTATCAATAAAACACTGACAAAGTGTTCAGCAAGACATATTTCTCTTCTTTGGTGTGAGAGCGGGGGGAGATGCTGGTTAGAGGAGGCCGTCATGGGCATGTTTTGGGCAGATCCCTTGCAGTTTGAGCCTTTGTCCCAGTTGGATGATAAAACCTGACGTCAGGTTTTGCACAAATCTCATGGAGATTTTGTCACCAAGCGTTCAGAGAGACTGGAAACCATGTGAAATCTCGATGGTGGGTTACGGCAGGACCCCTATAGCTCATGTTGTGTATTTGTACATGTTGCCATTGCTACAGAGCCAGTGTCAGTATCAAGTTGTTTACTTGTCTTGTAGAAATATTGTGTATCTACTTTCTGATAGCGACTCACTCTGTCCTCCAGTCTGCCTTCATGTTTTTGTTTTTTTTTTTTGTCAAGCCACAATCACCACCAACTACTCCCGGCAAGAAAGCACATTTGGTGGCAGAGAAAACTTACAAAGAGACCTTTTAAAGCACAGTGACCCATTTTTTGATGCTCTCTTCTTGGGAGTACAAAACATAAATCAGTGAACTACTTGCATGACAGGAAATGACAAGTATTCAAGAACATGGTGTTGGTTTTGGGGGGACAATGGTGACAATTCTGTGCAATCCCTGTCTATAACCCTATTGCATAAGCAAGACCATTTGTAAAATGCACCAAAGGACACGATGGGGTTGTATTAAAAGGGTTGTGGGTGTTCTGATGCACTGGCCAAGTGAGTGGATGGTGTGATTGTGTACATTGATCCAGTGCAGAATAAGATGGAAGCACCACTACAAGTCTTAGCTGTGTTTTTCAGTTTGTGTTAGACAACAGGCAATTAGTTTGTCTGGGAAGTGTGAAGAGATTTGACCACATTTTGGATCCATGAGCTTCAACAATGCAAACTTTGTGCCTGCTTGGAGACAGGAAATGTCACAGCAGTGCCATCAGAATCTGCCCTGCAGCGAAAGCCTGTGACCAAATTGAGCAGGTGAGCATACAGAATTTAGTCACTTCCTTATGTGCATGTCCAGTTATGCTTTGAGAAATGCTCCCTGAAAGCCAACTTGACTATTCCTTGTGTCTGACAGTTGGTTTGTCAATACTACTACTAGTCAGATTTCAATGGGAGAGAAGCATAATATGTCCACAGTGCCAAGTATCTGCTTAAAGTCAATAATGTTGTGGATCTGTATATGGAGATTTATCTACATAAAACATCCACTGTCTTCAGCAACAAGAACTGAATGTAATATTATGCTTTTCATCCAAAAGTATGGGTCTTACAGATTAAATTACTAATTAAAACTAAGCTTAAGCAGAGAAATGAATACTTATACATCCCCATCATAGGAACTACCTAAAATGACAGAAAACATTTTGGGGAAAAATGTATTTGTTGTGACGGGGGCAATATTTATGGCCTATAGTGAAGCTATAGCCACCATGAGGAGATGAGTTGGTTATACCTTTAGGAAACTGTGATTTTGTCTTTTCATTTACAGTCATCGGCCTAAATGTAACCACAGAGAGCTAGGATACTTTTCACAGTCTCTCTAGTCATGTGCTTTGTACACCCAGTATTCACCCCAAAGAGCTCCTGGTCTTGAGTCCACTGCTGTTAATAAATGTAGCACTGCATTCATTGAAACCCTTTGAACATAATCCATGTAGGGATAACATTTTGCATGCAACATGTTTGGTATTGCAGTTTTGATGTTTAATTTAGAAACATAATTTGTAGGAGACAGGGTTGTGTATGTGTACTCTGCTGGTGAAACAGATCAAATTACATGAAGTCACTTTCAGAGACTCAAATCAGCTCACGTCTTGCCTAGCTCACGGTTAGCAACTTTAAGCTTTAAGGACCGTGAAAAGTGAAATCCAAGATGTAATTGGAGACATGTGAAATAAATTAGAATATGGTTGCTGAAAACAGGTGGAAAAAAATTGTAAATATACAGCACTGAATTGCGGAGTTTGAGACCAAAACTGTTTCTGAGGACACAGATTTCTCTGTTTTTTTTTGGCCAGGACTAAGAAGAATCCTAACAACGTAACTGAGCCTCCAGCTAGCTATGACCCCGCCCCTAACGGCTCAACTCCGACTCTAAAAACTTAGCAGGGCTAGCGGAGACTCCCGTGCTGACGGCGGCGGCTCGAGCGTCTCACTCAAACAAATGCACATGGCTCAGAGGAGGGTTAGCAAAACACCGGAAAAGAGACCAGACTTGAAGAGTTCTACTTTAATATACCAACACTAATGGCCAAAACATCTCCATAATCCTCTGATTCCTATTGTCTACAATGTGAAATTGTACAATAACACAAGAAATTGAATTGGAGTTTTCGTGGACACAGCAAAATGAAATTATAGTTTGAAAATACTGCATAAAGATGACAAAGTACAGCAACTTATATGCAATAGTTCCTGAAACTGTAACTCCATTTGAACAATCACTAAAATGCCTGTTTGTAATTCTTTTTAAAGACTTTACAAGGTAATTCTTTAATTTACATGATTAACTTTTTTGTGTTCAATTTTTCTATTGTCCATGGTACAACAACTGAAATCATGTTTTTTTTTTTTTTTTCCCCCACCAGTTATTGGCAATGTCTCAGCTAAAACAAGGACAGCCACGGCTTCAACATTTTTTTTTCTTTAACTATTTTCCTATTTTAAAGAAGTTGTAATGAAGACTACAACAGACAATGCAATAGTCTCAATTTACTTTGTTATTTGCAGTCACCATTTTACTTGTATAAAGTGCTCCAAGTGCATTAGTGTTTTCATTCAAACAGTGATTGACTACAAGTCCCCAGCATGTTTAATTACCATGTCTCCTCAAACTTATTTGAAAAGAATTGAAATAAGGCTTTCTCTGAATAAATTTTCAATTAAAAATTGATGAGCTCCTTTCTTTTATCTTCACCGGATGGGGTAAAGAGAATTTTCCAATATTGGATAGAAGTAAGGTCATTCAGTAAACTTGAGAAATGGCATGTAGGACTTTGCTTGCATACGTAAATGGTATACTAAGACTGTTGTAGATGCACTTGTTGGCGGAATATGATAATGTTGTGCAAAAGGAAAAGGAAAGGGGTGTTTGATAGTAAAATAAAGAAATAATAAAGAACAAGAGGAACTATGTGAACAACATACTGGGGAGGTATAAATATGCAGATGCGGGTGTTTTAAATTAGCAAGGTGTAAAATAGGAATTCAACTGATGTGTTGAAATGTTATTTTTGCTCCATGTGTTGTTACCTCCACTATACTTTTGCTTTGCCCTTTATATTAAATATGTATTTGTTGCTTGTGTATAAGTTTTTCCCAGATGCAATTTCTCAAGTGGAGAACGTTATTATTATTATTACATTGTACTGACTTGACATTGTACTGACAAGACAATGACATCCACCTTTGACATGAGAAAGATAATAAATAATGCAGTGAAAAAGCATTTAAAAGAGTCTTCATACTCCACCACACAAGGTCTTCACAGTGTTTGCTGTCCTATGCAGTTGTGTGATTAAGATTATTAAAACTGACACACAACTTTTACAACTGTGCATGACACAGTGTGGCATACATTATAATAATATGACTTAAGTGATGTCCAGCAGACTTGTGGACTCAAATGACTTGGTCTAGGATCAGTTTCAAGTGACTAATTTGCTGACTGTAGACTTGCAACTTGACTTCAACAGCAGTCACTTGTGGCTTTACCTGGACTGACACCAAGCCCAAAGATTAAAAGCCAGTGTTTCACATGGTGATTTATTTGTGGCAGCCTGTTATAATATCAGAATTGACAGACCCATATACATTTTTGTATTCTCTAGTTTATCATTTGTGGCCGCACTGCTTCTCTGTCCTCCCTGTTCTCCTCTCAATCTGCCTGGGGCAGAGCTGCATACTCAGTGCATACTCCACACACATACCTACACACACAGCAGAAACCAGAGCAGAGCCTGCAATGTCTGGAGATAGTGAACCAGGTGAAGTGAAGATAACTTGAAGATTACCTGGATTGGCAGCAACTATGAATTACTGTAGGTGCAACAAATACTAAAAGGTCAACAAGTAGCCTACTATACTCAATGCACCTGTTCAATAGACAATGGGAAATTGATGTTTTATCTATTGTTTCTCAGCATTCACACACCTATTTCTGTTAGAGCTTGGTATGAGGTTATCTTTGACCAAGAAGCAAAAATGCCAGAATCCGATAATGCAGCTGTCCTCCTGCAGCTCTGAAAGCCCTTGCAGAACCCTAAATGCCATCCGAGGAAAATCAACTTTTCAACCTTATTAACTTGTCCGTTTGATGTTTCTTATATAACACTAGACATAATGTATTGAAATAGGCAGTCCATGCCATGACTGAGAATTTCCACCTTGGAAATGGAGTGAACCAATGACAGTCTCATTAAAATAGATTCAGACAGCCAGGGATTCACACATCATGTAACCTAAGCAGCCAATGCTGTCAACTTGTGGGGACAAGGGGCGGGAAAATAAACATGAAACCTTGACAGTACAGAGAAGGGAAATTTTTATTAGCACAACCACTAACAATGTGCAAGCTAATGCCAGTTACGAGCTAACAAACAGCAAATAAGATGTGCTGATGATTTGTTAGGCTACGTCTACGTGGTGGGCAGGGATTCAGAATTTCCCAATGAAAAATTGTAAGTGTAAATGTGTTACTTTTCTTTTTCTTGGAAAAGCCATGCTAGAATCATTGTAGAATTGACACTATGAATGCAGTAACAATTAGCCTGTTAGCCCCACCTGCTAGCTTACATGTGGGCAGATAAATAGGCTAGTTAAACCCTTTAAAATGTGAAATTCTTTCCACATTCACACTTGTTAACACAAAACACAAAGTTATGCCTGCGAACGCTCACACGGTGCTGCAACATGCAGAGAAATCCAACAGGCCTGCCGTGCCTTGCTATGGCTGCTAAGCTATAATTCGACAATCACTTCTTGAGGGAGGAGTTTAGGAAGCAGGTAACTGGCTCAGCTAAATGCAATGCAGTCGTTAATGATGTTATTAGTTCCACCTGTGGTTTTCCAGCTTTTCCAAGGTCCAGTATTTGTCACCGAATAACAAATTAGTTGATCAACTTGTGTTTTTTTCAGCAGGAATATTTTCCTTATTCCTTCCCAGTCCAACCTCTTTCCAAAGTACTTCTCTACATGATCTTTAGTCTTACTGGGCTCTTCTGCTGTTGTGTCTCTGACAAATGGCTTGCCTGGACTGCTACTACTTCAGACAGGATTTTTTTTTTCAGTTCTTTGCCTTACATCCACCTGATGGAACAGGTATCAGTTTTAATCAATCCAGCTGTCTTGACAGGGTTTGCTCATCATGTTCTCACCTGATTGCAGTCCGAAGTTTATTTTTACACTTCAAGTTGCTTGTTTTCTCCCATTTTACAAATGCAACTGCGATGATGGTAGATAGGGCCCTCAGCTCTGTTCTAGTGACCTGCAACCCTACGCTAAGCTTGAACGCTCCCCTGAAGGACTGAAGCTGCTACTGTTTCGCTGTGTTATTTCTCACAATACGACTCTGTAGCTTTCTGTCTGTATTGGTTATCACATTTGTCATTTCAGTACAGGTATCTACAGTAGCAAAATGCACTTTAGCCTGTACCTGTGTTTGGCTATGTTTTGATTGTGTTTTCTTTAGTTGTGTTGCATTGAGTTATGAGGAGCTCTTTATTTCTTTGAGTAAAAAAAAATAAAAAATACCTAGACATCCTTGGAAGAGAGTTAGGAAGCTGCTAGGCAGCACGTATCCCCACCAGTGAAAGGAACCAGTGATGTGGGACCTTTCACATCTTGCTGTCATCCTTTATTAGGACATGGATTATAGAAACATACTGTAATTCCCAGGAAGGTTTCACCAAACTTCAAACTAGGCAGAGGTCTAATTCTCAAGAATAACTGGAAACACCTGTGTGGGTGTCCAAAGGCCTTTACTGGATGGTAAAAAAAAAAAAAGAAGAAGAAGAAAAAAGAAAGAAAAGAAAAGATAATGAAAAATGTCCACATCTTTCATAAGCTGTATGACTAGTTCCTTGAGATCTTTTTGTTTCCTTTCAGGGTTCTTTATACATGCAGCCACTCAGAATATTTTTAAAGGTCTTGTAACATAGGTGAATAAATTACTTTATTTATCACAGACTGTAGCTGTGGGTGGTCTTTACTTGATATAAACTTTGTGTGCTGCTGCAATTTGTGCACAATGGTGACCTGCTGCATTATATTCTGAATCACACTGTCACTAAATCCAGATTTAGCCACTAAGCACAGGTGCAGCTGCAGATAACCATGCATACTGTATGACAGAACGGCTACCACTGTGCATGGAGGGTATTTGTTCTTGATGAGTCATCCAGACTCAGCATACATGCAGCTCTGACAGGTATATGAAGAAAGATATTTTTGTTGTGAGATGCTTAATTACCTGGACAATAGAAGGTGTGCTTGTAAAAGAAAATGTGGGAAGGTGTCCAAGAAACATATTCACACAAGTATTAATAAGTTAGCTATGAATAATGGTAATTAATGTTGCTGTAACACCGAGCATGGTTGTTGGGGCTGTAAGTGTGTAGATTTGTTAATTAATCTCAAGAGCCACAACTTTTTCAAATCTCCTTGTATAATTTTATAAAGGTTGTGAAGTTTCCACACAGTTTCTTACAAGTGCAGCAATGACCGTAGGACTAGACATATTCACACCCAGATGCCCAGATGGTTTTCTGCAGATTCGAATTCCAGCATGGTCACGGGTGGTTTGACACAAAAACACCTTTTATTATCTTTTAATGGTGTTCTCACATGAATTAGGTACGGAATCTGGCATAGTAAGAATATTACACTTCAACCTCTGTAAAACTGAACATTTGTTATGTGTGTGTGTGTGTGTGTGTGTGTGTGTACGGGTGTGTGCGTGCGTGGGTGGGTGTATAAAAATAAATATATTTCTATAAATTTCCAGTGAACAAGGACAGACTCTCAGGTGCTATTCAGTGTAAAAAGGTTGATGTAATTGCAGCGTAGACAGCTCCACAGAAAAAACAACTGAATTTTTTCGTGCCTCCATGCCGCTGACAGCCGTAGCCAAAGGCATTATGTTTTCAGGTTGTCTGTCCATCTTATTCTTGTGAATGTGATACCTCAGGAATGCCTTGAGGGCATTACTTCAGATTTAGCCAGAACAAGCAGTGCCCAGTTTTGGCTGTAACTCAAGACTTCATGTGCTAATTATGAGACAGATTCACATCATCGTCATTATGAAGTCTTTTGAAATAATTCCTTATATGTCTGAGACTGACTGATACGTTTGACTGATTATATTTGGAGTATTTCGCAATGGCCAAAGCTTTATCATGATGTATTGGTGTGAACAGTTTCTATTATGGGCATTTCAACTTAGACCATTTGGCACCACGTGACTAATCAAGCAACTTTTTGGACAAACCTTCACTGTTACGACGAGCTGTGTGAGACCTTCTAACTTTCTCTCTGAGTGACAATTATAAGTAAATACAGCTGAAGTCACAGCATAGTTCTCGTCTTCTATCTGGTGTGTGGTGATTTTTGTTTGTTTGTCGACAGATAGATAGATGTTGTGGTTATGAAATCAATAATTTATCAGTGAAAGAGCAGCAGCTTGGAAATGGCTTGTAGTCGTAATGGCCCACACTTCACTCACTATTAGATTCAGGTACAATGCAAATAAGAAGCAGTGTTGTCAGCTGTTTCTGGCAATAGTTTCCAATCCATCCTGAATTTCACATTGATGTGGTCCCACCATGTACAAGGCTTTAACCTAGTCTTAATGTGAATATTAAAAGGATAACTTGACATTTTGAGGAACACACTCACATTCTTGCCAGGAGCTTGGAGATTAATATCATTCAGATCTGTATGGTAAATATGGAGCTAAAACCAGCAGGTGCTAAGCTTAGCTTAGCACAGAAACTGGATTGGATACAGCCCTGGCTGTATCCAATGGTAACAAGTCCCTCCCGCAAAACTTCTAAAGCTCACTAATTATAATGTTACATCTTGTTTGTTTAATCCATACACAAATGAAAAAAAAAAAAAAAAAAAAAAACACACTGTGGCTTTTTACAAGGGCTTATATGCCAGACTTCCAGCACAGAGTTACACGATTCATGCACATCCTCAAAAAAGGGTCACATGATACCTGCAGTCTGCAACTACACCTACACTGACACTCACCCAGCCACCCACCAGATGCCTCAGTGGGTGAAAAGCAAATACTTTGAAAGAACTTGCAGGTTTCAGAGACATTTTCTTTCAGGCTCTTTCAGCTTCTTATTTTCTAAAAGGTATTTTGTTTCATCAAGATTTTAATACTGTGTGGTGAATCAGCCGTCTTTGTTTTATTTACTCCTTGAACAATAACTTCACTCATTTGGTTTTAAATAAATGTGAGATATCATAAATAATGCAGCTGTAACTGGATCTCTACAGCTGTTCAACATCACCCTGGACACTGAGACCGCCACCAAATTAATATGAAATCTGCCTTCCATTATGAATGAGGGCCAGGTGTGCCTCATTAAATCTGGGCCCTCTATCACCAAAACACACACACACACACACAGATACACAGCAGTTCGGGTATGGTGTGAAGTGTGTGCTGCCCTTGACTAGCTGGTGACAGGTACAGAGAGGGAGAGGGAGAGGACTCAGTGGAATTCATAACAGCAAGTCATTGCACTCTTGCTATTTAAACATAGAAGCAGCAGATTCATTTATAGACATTAATTATTGCTGTTCTCTAACAGTGCACTTTAAGAGGCCAGTTTGATCCTGGTGGGGCTGTAGTGGGATATTTGAGGTAATACTGTCATATAAATCATGCCGTATGTGCTGATACATAACAGTAAAGTAATTACAGTGCATTAGATGCCAAGAAAGCTAAAGGACTACCACGCTCAGGACGGTTGAGGATCTGCAGTCTACTCCTGCTGCTTCATTTATGGCAGGCATGAGTCTGTCACATAGAGTGCACCAGGACATATTGTGCATTGTCTGTCTTTCCATCTGGAAGAGCAAGTTCTGAATTCACTGGTGGGACCTGCAGCGACAGAAGCCAGATGATTCGGGATGATTCAAAGCCCAGCTGGTTGGATCCTTTGGAGCGGCTGACTGAGCTGTGGGAACACAGCTCCAGCTCACATAGTCTTCCATCTGCCATCCTGGACGAACCACTTCAGAGAGCTGGCCGAGGCCCAGTGCAAGCCCAGCGCCCTGCCCAGCTCGTCCCTCCCGCCCCAGGGCCTCATCTTAAGTTGTCAGGCCGACCCCTCCGTGGCACAGCGCCAGCCGCACTGCTAGGATCGCAGCTGAAAATAGCCCACCAATTCATCACAGCAGCTTGCCAGCAGCATTTGTGCTGCATAGGCACTTCTCTTAATTTTTTGGGATCTGTTTCAGAGTGACCCAGGGAGACCGCTGACAACTTCAGTAATACCATTACGCCATGCCATAGCTGTAGACCTTCCTCAGAGTACTTATACACCCATTAGCACCAACATTAAAACCAGTAAATGGTTGGCTTTAATGTTGATTAGTGTATATATACAGCAGTATGCACACACGAACACACTCGCATACATCTTTAGCCACCTGCTCCAGGGTAACATCTTTGGCTCAAGGTCAGGGCCTCAGGACTGTGTAGCCAGAACCACAACAGCCTGACTTTTCAGACATGTCAAACTCTGTCAGCTTGACCCCAGTCTGCAGACTCCAGCTGTTGCTCCTCCTGCTCCACTTAGCCGGAGACACCGGCTGCCAGGCCTCCTCTGTATCATCATCAACTCATCGGGGTTGTTTGGTATCCTGATTAAAGCCCTGCCCAGACTTCACATACCCCAGTTTCAAGACAAGCAGCTCAAAAAAGAAGGCAGCAGACAAAAACAGAAGAAGTAACAAAAGAAAGAAAAAGTTTATATAAAGCAGTGATGCTTTCTGACGGTGTAGCTCATTACAGCACAAACTGTCACTACTCCTTATTACATAGAGTACATCAGAAGCACTGTCTGCATATCTTCTGTATACACCTGTATACATTGTCTGATGGTATTCTTGTGTAGAGACTTTTTTTTTTAAAGTCTTATATTGTATAAAGTTAGATGTCGATGTCCTTTTGGTTGCAAGACCAGCCCTATAATAGCAAAGGTACCTCAATGACTGACTGGCTGAATGACTTAGTGATGGTACTTCTACAACTTCTCTGTGGATTGGACGCAGTCTAGTGATTGGTTCTGGTTTCATAGCTGTCAGGAACTGCAGGGAAGTGGGAGAGTGCTTCTATCACACTAAGCCTCACCCATATTATGGCAAATAAATTATTTTCATGGCATGTATCATTATAACTAAAGGAAGCAGAGGAATAACTATGCAAGGCTTCATTGCCTAATAAAGTTGAAAGTAAAAGCCAAATTAGTGAGGATCCTACTAGGATAAAATAGGAAATCTAGTTAAACCCAGCATGTGCATACCTGCAGCTCACTGAGTAGAGGGCATACTCTGGGATTAGACTTTGCCATGGGCCATTTCCCCTCCTGCTATATATTATCTCCCTTCTTACTCTTTCCAATTTTTCTATCTCTCTTTCACCATGGCTATAATAAAAAGTAAATGCCTGAAAATATTACTTAATGGAACTAACCCTAATTTTGTGTTTCTACATAAATATGACAAAAATCTCAGCCCAGTGTTTGTCTTTGACTTGTATTTTGTTTGATGCCATCACAGTTATGAACAAAGGATTAGGTGGACTAGCCACATCAGGTTTAGGGTCACTGTTACTGCTGCAGAAGTATCAAAGCCTCAGTTTGTTTTAAAAAATGCCTTTAATATGCAATCATTAATAACATAACTTTGTGATGTTACAACAAAGCAGTCATCAGTCTCAGCCATGATGCAAGCCCCGCCCACCTGGACCTGCTGCCCAGCCTTGGAATCTTTATCAGAAATCTGCTATATGTTTATTCAACCTCTCAGAAAACAGTCAGCCAATCAGGAGAGAGATTCAGCAGAGAGGAGATGTAAAACTAGACTGAGATGACTCTTGGCTCCTGAGACCTCAAATATATCTTCTCATGAACCAACACACAAACACAGGAGAAGTGAAAAACACAGGATACATATCCACACACACACACACACACACACACACACACACACACCACTCAAAATCCTCCTGCCCCAACACTTCACTCATCTTGATGAGCTGTCTGCTTTGAAACAGCAGCCGACCTACTGAGGTAACCTGCACCTGGTGAGGAACAGTGTGTCTGTGTCCTGATGCTATGCTACATTCTTGATGTGTTTAAGCCTTTTTGGCAAGGCCATCTTGAAACTCACAGGCCCCATGAAGGCACTAATGTGGTCCATTGTCTTATCACGTGTGCACTTTGATGCTAAAGAACATGCACACCAAGGACGTTGTCTTAAATGAGGCACTCATATTATATGAGATCAAATTAGATAGTGATTAAGGTCCCTCATTTCTCACTCATCACAACACAAACATGATGTAAATTAGGCAGTGGGAGTGAAGGTATTGCATTAGATTAATCACTGATGATGAAGATCCAGAGCCCAGTCACGTTACCTCAGACACAATGGGCATCATTCACGAGAGACTGTTACACACAGATTTCATCTTTAGATGATGCGTATGAGTGAAGGACGCTTTTATCGGCTTCATCAATTCCTTCAAAATGCTTGTGTGTAATTTACCAAATGAGAAATGATCAACAGCGATGTATGACTGGAAAACAGAGGTACATGTAGTCAGATACATTATATAAGAATGTCCTGTTTATGAAACGATAAAGCAGTTATAACAAACTGGGTATAATAATATAACCTACAATGCTATGCCTGCTGGTAGGAAAAAGAAATTATGATGAAAGGTTTGTTATGAATTATTGCTGCTCCTTTTATCTAGAATTTAATTGTATTCTATATTTATATTTGTTTGTTTATTTGTAATGAACTAATTCATTGCTGCTTACCATTTCTGTGGAATAAAGGTGAAGTCACATTGCTTTTCCCACTACAAGCACCCTTGTGACTACGCCTGCTCCACATAGGTGCAGGATTTAACTGGAAGAATTGACAATACATTTTGCATGACCTTAGGAGAATCGTCAGTAAGTCTCCTCCTATTATTTGTGCAATTCTCCCTGAAATACATATGCAATAAGGAGAGAGAGACACACAGCACAAAACACTCACACAAGTGACATGCATGCCACTGCTGCTCCAGCCTGCTGCTCCTGTATGATAAACACAGCACTTAGTTCTGAAGAGAATGTGTCAGAGCTGCAGCAAAGGCAAAAAAGCCTGAATAAATCTGGTGCTGATTGTCTTAACGATGCAGCCTACAGCTGGGCAGACACTGTGCTTGTTTTTTTTATTAATCTTGTACATTGTTTTGACTTAGACTGCACAATTGAATTTGTCTTACAAGCATTGCGAGAATATGGTATGAGAGAGAGGTTTTCTTTTTTCACACAATAGGCTACAATCAGTTGACCAGCCACAACATGGCTCCTCACTCCAAGTGCATATAGTTAGTTTAATTTCAGTTCCAATAAATTGTATCTTAACTGCATCTTCTACAATGCTGAGAACGGCTATGTTTCTTTGTGCCATTTTACTATGTGCAAAAAGTAAAAAAACAAAAGAAGAAGAAGAAGAAGATTATGGGGCCACAGATGGCTCGGGGATGCACATAATATGGTCCGTCTATTCTGCAGCAGTCATTCATGATCAGTATTATATCACAGCAGTAACCAATCCGGAATAAAAATCTGGCTTAAAATATACACTAGCTGTGTCCCACTTCAAGGATTTGAAGTCAGTTTGCATCACAGCAGTACAACTATTTCAAAGACAATTTTAAATGTGGATGAGAAATGCTGCCCTTTTTTCCTGGGCAACAAAGGCCCTTAGTGGGTGTCTTCAACCTATCCCAATGATGGAAATAATGAAAATAATATGACAGAACCAGCCACTTTAATTGTAAATAATTGTGAGTTGAACAGCTAATGGATCAAGTGTTAAAAAAACCAATGACCTACAACCTCAAGTTTTTGTCAAAAATTGGAGTTGCCAGGAGACAAGAGTGGTGCTTCGGTCAAGCGGGAATCCTCGTTGGGCCAGACGTCTCATTTTGGTTTGACCTTCATGGTCTAGGCCGTGTCCCCTGAAGGATGTGGCACAGCTTGCGTCTGCATGGATTTTTAGCACAGAGTAGGCAGGATTTAATCATTAAATCTGGCAACCCTGGTGAGGCAGCATACTGTATGTCTGTCCATATCCGTCTTTTGGCTGACACAGAAGCCAGAAGAGAAAGTGAAAGAAGTCTGTATCTTAAAAAGGGAAATACTAGGGGAAAAAACACACAATTAAACACCTAAGTCATTTGTTAAGCTATAAAGAGGTACTGCATATCTATTAGGGTAGATCATTGTTACTTATTGTTTCTAATTGGTGAGGGCAAACAAAGAAGAGAAGACATCAGATATAAAACTTGGAGAGTAAAAATGGCACAAAACAATAGTGTAACGTTTTGAGATGGAAGACTTTGAAGCTGAACAAAGGATTTGGTTGTGATAGTTGCCCAGTCTCCCCAGGAAGTGCTTTCATATTTATAAATTTCCTCAGGAAACAATTCATGTCTACTGCCAGCAATCAGTTCCAGTAAAACCGCATGCCACTTTTTGTAGCATCTTCATGTCACACAAATGCAACAATTAATACACAATTAACCCTAACCCTAATTTTTAAACATGGACACTTCACTTGTTGGTAAGTCTGATTCAATCTAAAAAGGTCAAAACAGGTCATGACAGTGTCATTTAATTGTAGTTTGAGAAACAAAATAAAAGTCCAGGGTAAATCAGTTTTGAGCGCGATGATGATACTCAAGCTTTGTGTGTCGGCCTTTGAGAGAACACACCCCTTTACCCCTGATTGCATTTGAGAAGGTACACTTAAATATTGTGCAGTATGTTGTGTGATTGTGCACCAGCTGTCAACATGACTGGGAGCGCAGGCAATTTTCGTGACAAGAATAATTACTATCATAAAGCAGGGATAAAATTTGTCCCCCTAACTACGGTGGCCAGTGTGTAAACAACAACTCAAGCACTATTGAATGGATAAAATCAGGGAAGATTCTTCATTGAAACTGAGATATTAACTCCACACCCAGCCGAATCGGTGCCCATTTCCTATTTACTTTATGCTGTGCTTCACTATTTGCTCTGCTGCCTTTGGATGTTTTAACAGTCCCCTTCAAAATATGCATCAGGAGTATTTCAGAAGATGAAAATTTGTCTTGACAACACAGCCATCGCTGTGTATTATACCACTGCCTCTCAGCACACCTACATCCTGCTACCTGTATTCTTATGATGTCCAACTCAAACAGCAGAGATGTAATTAACATCCAAAACAAATCACACACAGAGTGATAAATGAATGGATGTTGTACAAAAAAATGTATCCTCTCTGTGTTGTCATTGAACACTTGATATAATGCTTTTCAACCTTCATGCAGGACACATCACATTTACTGAATGAATATTACATCTGACATGTTGCTTTAATTTCAGATGCACAAATTATGTTCGAATGTTTTATCATTTTATTTGTAATCGTCAAGGTGAAGCCTGCAGCTGAGAAAATAGAAGAGATTCAAGAAAATTTTATAGTCTTTAATAATCAAAATGGGACAATAAGTTTAGCTATATATATTTTTTATTTTTAACTAGAAATAAACTATGGTACCTTGCATTTGAATTTCGGTTTGCATCATATAAACTGCAGACATATAAACCAGAGACTGAGTTTCACAGATCACTCTTAGCCTTGATAGCATAAGTTGGCTAAAAAAAAAAAAAAAATCTCAAGGTCCATTCAGTTCCACTCCTGGAGCATTTGCTGAAGCAACTTGATCCTCATCAGCAGATGGATTTTGCCCAGTTGCGAATGAATTTCCATTCTTTCAGTGAAGGTGAAGGATCTCTCAAGGAAAACACTGTTTCCAAATCAAGGATAGAACAGTCTCTGCCACTTTATTTCAAAGCCAACATGGACGAGAAGCACTCAGAATCAAAACTGGAAACTTGTATCAACGCATGTACACCTCAAATCAACTGCCACAGTTAAAAACTATTATTTGATTTTGAATGGCTCTAGAGGCAGAGCAGGTCATTCAGGTCGTTCAAAAACCGGAAGGTCAGTGGTTCAATTCCCTGCCTCTCCAGTCCGCATGTCGAAGTGTCCTTGGGCAAGACACCGAACCCATACTTGCCCTCCAGTGTGTCATCAGATGCATGAATGTGTGTAAATGGTTAGCCCCCAAAAAGCCCGTCTGTGAACAGAGCTACATAAAAGTGTGTGAAAGGGTTAATGCGAAAAAAACTGTGTAAAGCACTTTGAGTGGTCTGAGTGACTAGTCCAAGTCCAAGTCCATTGGGCACTGGTATTCAGCTCCAAATTAAAATGTATGTTCATGATATATGATCTCAGTGTATGTGGGTTGCACAAAAACCATACAATATCAATAATACATTAGCATAGAGGAGTTTCTATATACAATCTGCTTCGCCCTTTGCTGTGGTCCACCATGCTGGATATTACATATAACACTTAAGACCTAAGTAGACTGTTTCTACTCAACACCAAGCACTCACCCAAGCACATTTGGTGCCATAAGTGCTTATAAAACACAGTAATGTTATTTTTATGGCTTGCACTTAAGCCTATGTACAAGCTTAAATTACATTAAATCTATTGCATCAAGCACAATACACCTACAGGGCTGAGTTGTGCTTACCAGACCAACACATTACATCTGCAGAAATCCTTTGTCTTCCCACCCAATCAGTGGCAAGTTAAGACTCCTCATAACCTTACAGATACCAAGCCTCAGCACTGTGTGGTCAGCTGTGCAGCTCCCAGTTGATATAGCAGACACTGCGAGGGAAAGGTCATCTGGCCTTTATTAAGATGTCATCTAAGCTTTATCAGGCTGGAGGACGCTTAAGGCAGGCCAACTGAAAAGACTGAGCTGCTTGATGGGGCTGGGTGAGAACACACAATAGACACACGTTGTGAAGAGGGTGTTGATGGTCAAGGCTGCAGTGAGTGAGGGCACATTTCATTTGAGGTTGGTAATAAAAATGGTATGATATTGAAAGCTTGATTATATCATAATACTCACCCATTGGTGCTCCCTTTGATTCAGTTCACAGCATCCAAATTATACTCCACAAAACTTTGTGCTGCCTATTCATTTCCAGTGACAGGACACACGCTGGACTATTGCATCACTGTACCTTTATCATCTCGCTCAATCAAGGACAGTCCCTGTGTTGGACATGTGAAGTTTCTCTGCTGAGATGGTTCTGCTCAGAAGGATGGTAGCTGTTATTATTCTCTGTAAACCTGAGCTAGTACAAAAGAAAACAGGTGCCAGAGAATTTGTCATCTGTAAAGTGAGGCCGAGGTAGAGAAGAGAGAGAGAGAACAATCTGCTCTGAAAGTACAAAACAAAACAAATGCACTCTTTAAATAACTTCCTTCACATGAGCTCAGTCTGAAATGTACATGCTTCAATACTTTAAGCCACCATGAAGTTGAATCATATTGTAGCACTGAATGAATTCAAATCATGCAGAGCTTCAAGCCTTTTGCCCTATGACAAGTGCTTATTGCTGCTCTGCGGCTATTGCTTCCTTTTTAGTGAGGAATGGCTCAAGCCCTGCAGGTGACCGCAAACCCAAGTGGTTAGAATGAAATGAGAACAGAATATCCTGTTGCCTTTTTAACTGTAGGTTGCTTGTTGTTCAAGAACGTACCAAAGCAAAAGGCAGAGAGATCATACTCCCCTTTAATCCTTGACACTTCCTCAAAAGGAAAAGAAAATCTTCCGATATCAAGAACTTTTTCCCCCTTTAGAACAAGATTTGGCACTTTCATGATATTATGACATATTTTTCTCATTATTGTGACAAACAAAAAGTAACTTTAGTCACTGAAACAACAAACTTTTTAAAGCTTTTTCCTCATGATAACCTACAATAAGTTGGTAGGTTGACATAACATACAGCAGGGGTTTGCAACCTTTCCCAGCTCAGGGCCCATTTGAAAATTGCTAAAATGTTGATGCCTCGCATCCAGATAACAAGATAGAGACCAAAATTATGTATTTTAATGATACTCATAATACCAATCATTCATGGTTGGGAGGGGAGACATCACTTGTCACTTTATCCATCTGAACAAACTGTATTTCTAAATTAACTAAATTTTTGTGAAATGTGGTGCACAAGATGTCACTGCAAAGAGTCATTCAGACAGAGCTCAAAGTGAATGTTTGCCTCCTGTTATGCAAACTGAGTCGACAGCTGGATCATTTTTAAAGTTTGTCTATCTTTGCCCAACCCTGTCTCCTAGAAATTACATTTCTATTGTCTTAATTTTTTCCAAATCATATTGAGCTGACAAACGTAATTGCTGCTGAGGCTGTCTTTGCAGGCAACTCTTTTTAAACACATGAATCACCACTTTCAGAGGAGAACTGGCTGATGTTTGCATCCTGACTCCTGCCCTTGTTAACGTGAGAAGTAAAGGTACTTCATGACAAATCATGTTTTTTCTGGTGAATTGTTGTGCATGATACAGTATGAAAATCATTTGTTGATGTTCAGCATAGTGTGCTCTGTGAATCAAGTCACTTTATGCTGTAGTCACCACGGGCAGATACTGTATGTTTTGACAGCAAATAAATGAAATGTATTGTCAGTTGTCAACATTCTGGCATTATGCTTCCTTCAAAGTAAAAAGTTGTTTGAAAAGAAGGTTGGCTAACTTTGTGCAAATTGGATGTTGTGTTGTAATGTTTGAAGTGAGAAGAAATAGATGCAGCACACACCTGACTTTCTTTAAATGTCAGTTCCTTTTTACTTTTTATATCATTTACTTGAAAAATACAAGAACTACAAGAGTAATTAAAACGAGGGGAAGAACTGGTTACTGTCTGTAACCTTGTGGTGACCCTCAACAGTCTATGAGCCACCAACCGAGGATCTACAAATCACTTCCAGCTTGAAATCTCCACTGTCTCAAATGTTATCATTATTGCATTGAGGGCAACTGTGGAAGTTAACACAAAACCTGGAAGAGCAAAAAAAAAAATGCTCAGATAAAACTTGATGTCTGCTGGCTAGTAAAACCCCTGAAGGGCCGTGAAGGAGCTGCAAGAGGATTCAGCTGACACAGGAGTGTTGGTGCAATCCACCAGTGTGCGGTATATGTTTGTTTATGTGATAGCTCAGTCTCAGACTGATCTCAAAACTTGAAAGGCCTTCAACTCACGCACAGGGATCTTCAACCTTCTTACTGCCACCCAAAAGACTGCTGCTACCATCCGCTTATATCCTCCTATTGCAATGTCACGGCCTTTAAATGTCGACATTTTCTTGGCACTCCCACTCTTAAAGGTCCCATATTTCACATTTTGCCAGTGTTTTATTTGAAGTGTTATCCTAAGACAATATATATTGCAGTTTTAAGAACCAAAAACCATTTCAGTGTTGTTTTACATCTCCTTTCTCAGGTTTCCCTTGGAAGCTCTATAGTAACAACAAGTCAGTGAGCCAATCACAAGAGAATCTGATCCTCTCCTCTGATTGGCTGACTGTTTTCTGAGTGTTCTAAATAAATGCAGCAGATTTCAGGTAAACATTCAGAGAAACCAATTCTGCAAGGTTGGTTGGGTTGGTTGGTGGGTCTAGGACACAGTCCTGGCCGACCTAATTTCATAAGTAACGAACCATAATTGACAGCTACACAAATTCTTTGATGGACACTTGTGGTGGGTAGTTTTAGCAATTTTGCCTTTGGCAGCTCCTTGAAATTGTACTGTTTATGTTGTTCACGTGTAATTAATTGAGTGGATCCTCAGTTTTTAATGAATGTTCTATTGAGGTATTATGTGACACACTTCACATTTAAAATGTGCAAGGTGGTGCTCATGAGTGGGAACTAATAAAGCAAGCAGACTTTATTTTATTTTACTACTTATCCATAATCCAGTGCAATACATATTAGTAGATGACAAGAATGAAGAGACCCAGAGGTTTTATTCTTTGTATAAAACCTGTAAGCCTAATTTAATGTGTAATTTGCATTAAATATGCAAGTTCTAATTTCAAATCATGAACCCAATGGTAAGTAGCAGCCGCTGTGCAAGATCAGTGAAGATCCATGGTAGCTAATGTCTGTTGTAACCTTTACATGATTATGGCATACATTATCCATTAAAGCCAGTTAACCCTCATCCGTGAAGTTTCCGCAAATGTCATTTGTATAAAAGCTATTTCCTGACAGTGTGCAAGCCGTGTAAGTCGTAAATGAAAACTGTGTGTGTATGTATCAGGGCACCAGTTATGAAAGCGCCAAGCCTTCGTGAGGTTTGTGTTCAAGCACAAAGCTCTTAAAGAGATGTGATCTGACCTCGTGGCTCAGGATTGATCTGTGGTAAAAGGATTTTTATAGTGATCTCAAATTTGACTGAGTCAGGCCTCACCACACTCTGTATCATATTTTCAAAATGACATTGCTGTACTTCTCCACATTAATACATATTCTGTTGCCGCTTTATTTCATTATTATTTCGACATCATATTGACTGGCTGATATTTAAAGCTTGCGAGTGGCTCAGCCATCGGCATATGCCAAGAAGGGACTCAATCACAGATTTCAGGGGGATATCAGGTTTGTGTTCAATCTTTTTCCTTCTCAGTTCACCAATAATGTCATCAATCTGTCTGTCTGGAGATGTCCTCTTCTCTTCAATTTCTATTTGATACCCAGCTCACCAAAGATGGGGCTGAATTTGCACAGATTATCTCATGAATTTATTGAAAAATTCTTTTAATTCTTCCTGAGTTCATTCATATCTATTTTTGGTGAACCCAAAACATGATTAAATATTCATGCTGTAATCTTAGGCCAGTAATACCACCAGAGTATATATGTGGAATGATGCTGTTTCCTTGCATCACATTTAGGCAGGTCTTGGGAGTATTTTATAACCATGACAGGGGAATGTAGCACTACAATAAATCAAATGTGTTGGCCAGTAATTATTGCCTCTGCTCTCTCTCAGGGACCCTGGGATTTCACTCATGAACTTCCTCTCGTTGGGCTCTGCGGCGCTAGCTCTTGTGTGTTTTGAAAGACAAGTGAGCAGAAAGCTGAATGTCAGTTTAATTGGTGTGTTTGCAGTTCCCGTTGCACGCTCCTCACCAGCTGCAAATTAGTTCCAGGGTACAAGTCAAGGACAAAGGCCTTGACACATTGATATGTGCGCGCAACCATGATCAGTTGCTGTGTGCAAACGTCTGAAAAATGTTGAATGCTGCTGTAAAGGAGAAGCCTGTCCTGTGATACACTGTAAAGATAATATGCTTTTATTAATCCTGAGGTGCATGGTTTTGCATTGCATTGTGAATCACATCGTACAGTATGTACAGTTATGTAGATATATACATAGTAATGATGCTTATAATACTGTTTGCAATAATTGTAAATCATGAGACACAGGCCAAGGGCATCGGGGGAAGTTAGCATTGCTCTGGAGCAATATCTCATCTTCAGTGTAGCATGTACAAGTCTCATAGCTCAGTCTCTTTGTTCACTGCCCTGCAGAGCAATGATGTAGGTGCACTCTCACTCTCCAGACTTTGCCATTGAAAACCATAGCTGGAAAAACCTCATTCAAACATGGATGTGCAGCATCAAGACTGCAGACCCCCCTGCCCCTTCTTTGTCTATTCTCTTTGTGTTTCCTGGACCTGTGAAGCACAGCAAGGTGGAGGAGGCTGCCAGTAGGACAGTGAGAGACTGTGAAACCAAGGGCAGACAACCCATGGAAATGTGAGAAAATCCTGCTCAAATGTGTTTAAACTTGATCTGATAATATCATCATTATTTTCACCATATACATACACTGTGGACTTTATCACAAAGTGAAATGCCAGTGTCTGTGTTGGTTCCAGATCAACGCAGGTTTATGTTGCTTTGATAATAAATGCACTTGCAGCCATCTGAGCACCAAAAGACACGTTTGTCTTAAATGGAGGTGTATTTAGGTGCACTGTTGGTGCATTGATTTTCTAATGCAACAGAGAGCAACTGTGCGATTGACCAACAAAACCTAGGTCTGAAATCCTTGCCACAATATTACTTTAAGACATTGATATTCTCCTGTATATTGTGTTCACTCTGCTTGTTACACGCAAGCAGGATGTGCTAAAAATGCATTTCAGATGTTTGCATAAGTTAGGTGTAACATTACTATACAGCTTTAAATAACTTATATTATATTACATTATATTATATTTATTATTCTTTCCTTTTTTTGAATGAATGAATGAATGAGGTGCTTCCTGTTACTCCCTCATTCATCAGCCACAGTGTTAACCATGAACTGGAAATGTATTTATATATCTACAATATATATATAAAAAAAGATGTTGAGATTGCACTGTTGTTTCTTTGCAGAGCAGTGTACAAAGCATCAACTTGCTCAGCCGTCTGTGTCCACATGGGGTACTCACACGCATGCACTGGGACCAAGGTCTGGGACCCTGGTCAGCCACGATATTTAATTAAGTCACCAACAGACTACTTCAATGTGGAACACTGCACCTTTATAATAGCATTGTGCTCAGATACAAGCATGCCTGGCTTTTAAAGGGAATGGGAGATAGCACAGTGATTGGTTTATTGTATGCCTGCCTGCGCCTGCTGCAGCAACCATTACAGTGGCAAAATTACAAAAGTGGATATGGACATGCCCTAAATGCATGGGCATCGTTCACTTTGAACTGTCACAAAAGAGCCCTGAGAGTCAAGAGGATTTTTCCTTTCATTTTCAAGATGATTCCAAACATTCTAATCTGTCATTATGTGATCACCAGCAACACAACATTTCCCATGAAGGGGAGATTCACCAGGGGTTCAAGTGTTGATTGCTGACAAGGAAATGTATGTGTGAGAACAGAGACAAAGTGTGACTAATGTGGTGATGGTGACAGTGCTGCAGCTAATAAAACAAAATCCAAGGTGTGGTCAGTTCCACAATACACTGGGCCAATTTGTACTTTTGATGTTGGAACATTATCTCTCCATTATGAAGGCACTCCACTTACTACACTCTAAAAACTCATTTTATTAAATTCATTTGTTTATATTGATTAGTAGCCTAACGTTTTGTTCTTTGTGGAGCTACAGGAGCTATTTGTAGTTTCCTCTGCCACTGAATGTTTCTTGCCAGAACGTGGGCGGTGGCGCTTCAGCTATCATTGTCTCTTTAACACAAGAGGTTATGAGAGGCTAGCGGCACTTTGTCTTAAGAGCAGATGACATGCTACCAGTTGCTAATGGAGAGACAGGCTACAGCTAGCTGGTTAGCATGGTGACATCACTATTAGAAAAAATGTGATGGACACAAGAGTCAACGTTAGCATTGCCTTCCACATCTGGAGACAACATTTCTTCTAGACTGGTAAGTAAACTGTCTACGCTAATGTTCAGATAGTTCCTTCGAAGGCATAATGTGTGGTAAAGAGTTACAGGTGCATGTGGTTATGTCTAATTGAACATAAAAGGGTTGTAAAAGTTAGCTAACAACTCAGTAGTGCTAATGGCAACAGTAAAATAATGATTAAATTACCCATGTGTTTGTAAGTGACATCTTTCATATAATTTAATGAACATACAAAATATTGAGTAGTGCAGTAGTTGGTGTTGTTACAAATTAAACTAATTAAGCTTTATCACAGTAACACAAAGCCTCATTATTCAAAGTCAGTTACTTCAATTATTTTCACATTACCGACACATGTATATATGTATGAGGACCTTGATTTATATAAGCTATTTTCTCCTGGGGCTGTTTCCTATTTTACAGTGTCTTTAACAACTTATTTATTTTATTAGTTCAATTCAACTGAACTAATTTATGCATGCACAACCAGAGTAAGGAGTGTATCCGCCAGGTTTGTATTTATGGTTAATACAGATTTTATTGTTGGATATAACATGCTTGTTCATGTTATTTTATCAACTTGTTTTTATGCACCTCTGTACATCACAATGAGATTGTGGTGTGGAGTAGACTGTGGCGAATAGTTTGCGGTAACTGCCTCTGCATGTCGCCTTGCTCTGATAATTGCGCCTTGCATCGCAATCACTTTGGCCCCACATCCTATCGGCGAGTGACACAGGTTGTTTTTCAAGCTGTTTCTTGGGACATAGCAGGGCTGTAAATAGTGTAATGTTTCTCTCTCCAGGGAGCGCTGAAGCATTGTTGAATTCACTCTTCCAATCTGGGAGCATCACAACACCATTTTTCACTTGCAGAAAAAAAAGAAAAAGAATGCCTGACTCTTGTTGTTTTACAGTACTTTTATCCTGCAACAGGTTACTCACTCACTGGGTATATGTCTTCTCCCGAGTAAAGCTGCACTCATTTGTTTTGCTGCAGTTAAACTGAGAATATGAGGTTGGCATGGCTGATTCCAACTCATTTTATTGAAGTCTGCAATAAATAAGTACCCAAGTGCCGCTTTCACCATCCCGTCTGCTTGTCTGGATATACCTCAGTCCCATTGCAGCCATTTAGGGAGGGTAGAAATGTTATTGCTCTGTCAGTTTTATCTCACATTACCTGAGCTGCAGGATGCCAACAGTGGTGCAGAGTCTCACCCCAGTTGTGGGATAATGGAGCAAGGCCAGTGTTGTGCAGTACAGCCGCTAATGTCTACAGTCACATTCACTTTTCTAAGAGGCTTGTCTCAATCTGCACTGCATCTCTGCTGAAGATACGCTCACAATACATACTATAAATGCATTCTGACATATATTAAATGAAATTCTGCAAGCCAAGACCAGAGGAAATGTTGACAGGAGAAAAAGAGACATGAAAATTCCCCAGAAAGACAATGCTTCAAAGCTGTTTCGAGGAACAGTTTAAAACCAACATCAGAAATTAAAGACACCAGTATAGAGGAAGCTCTCAATAGCTGACTATGACCTCCAGCCTGCAGGCGGTGGGAGGATAATTAATGTCAAAACAGTGCAGTGGTACAAACAGACTTCGGCTCTGCTCTCGGCTTGACATGGCTACAACGCACCAGCAGGCTTCAGAGCCCTTCCAGTGTTTCAGTGCAGACACATTCCAGCAGACTGCACTGCAACAAGCCGCCTCTGACTCGCCCTCTAATGAGGTTGGGGACTGTCAACAGCCTCTCTCAGTGTTTCTCCAGCCAGCCAGGGTGCTTGCTCCCTACTCACTGCCCTGCTCCCTCCGGGCCTGCCACACACTTTACACTCGCTGCACCGATTAATCAAATAAGACCTTCTGCTGCTCACTTTTACATTTTTTTTTTTTTTAAGATTGTAGCCCTTGTGAAGTGGTCTTGACGGTTGTAATAATTGGGAACTCGGCTGGGCTTGTTAGCAAAGCTAAAATAGGGTGGCAAATGTGCTTCCCTGTTGTAATTAAATATTTGCAACAGCAGTGATGTTTGTCCATGTGCCGATTATGGACGCAAGTTGTTATTGTATCAGGGATTTTTTTTTTTCTTGTTCTTGTTTTTTTTTTTACAAGGATGACTGAACTCTCTTTCATGACAGACCACATCCTGCAGCACTCAAAGCCAAGCTACAGCATTTTTATTAAATTGCACTACATTTGTTTCAGGATGAAAAGAGGGCCAAGGAGTTCTCACTGCATGCTAAAGGAAGAAATTTCTTTATAATAACCACCATTACATAGCTTTTTAGTTGATGAAAAATCTAATATTGCTTTTTTTTTTCAAGGAAGACTCCAGTGGAACCATAAAATAATATTTTTTATGTATCCTGCAGTAGAAGCAGGGGTTTGTCTGCAGCATCTCAAACTGCAGAAACAGAGAGGATCTAAGGGAAAAGACAGAATGTAAGTGAGAATCAAAAGTGCAGTGCAAAACAACAGCATGAAGAGCTCACTAAATATGCCTCACAGTGCAACAGCGGTTGTCCTCCATTGTTTCCCTTTGAGTATATGTCACACTCCAAGCCACCCTCGTCCCAGTTAGTCAGAGGTAACTCTGTGTGGAAGCTCCAAAGTGCCCAAAAAAATTGTGATTAAAAAAAATAATAATAATAGTCAGACTACAGAAAACAAGCATTTTACATATGTTATTACATTAACATATTGTAACCCCTCCCACCTCTCTCTCCACTGATGTTAATGTCAGGCTACTTTTACTGTTGGTTAGATTGTGAATGCCACTAATGAACTAATGATTATTTATGATGGTTTAATGTCAATACTTAATTACATAAATAAGTTCATACAAATAATTTAAGTTGTTGAGATAACTTTTGGTTACAAAATACTGACAAGATACAGTACAAGCATAAAATCTAACACTGAAAGTAAAGAGTCAATAACTCCTCAAGCGAGCGCTGGATCGTTCACGAACACAGTGTGAGAGCGAGGACAACACTGTCTGCTGGTCTGCTCGAACCACTCTGGAAACAAGGAGTGTAAGGAGCAACAACACGGTCTCCAGGGCTCATACTGAGGAGGCTGGTGTGATTTTAAGAGGCACAACTGCACACAGAGAAAAGAAGCAACAGATCTGCAAAAGCTTTGGATGAAAGCAAACAATGCAGTTTAGGTCAGAATGAGCACCCAGCGGGTTCTAACATGCTTTACCAAAATAACATGAAACTGTTTAACCCATTAATTCACAACAAGCGTAAGAGCTTTAAATGTTATATTTCGGTACACTTATTGTGGGAAGAGCTGTCTGCGTCTTGGTTGATAACCTGCATGCTCCAGTCAACATCAGTCAAAGTGGTCAATATGTGCAGAGGCGTGAATTGCATGTTTGGTCTCTCCCCACAGAGCGACGGGTGCCAAATTAGGGGGCTGGCGGCAGATGGTGTGGGGTGTGAGATTAGACTGGCATTGACACATGGCAGGAGGCTGTGCTGGTGTGAAGTTGCTGTGGGTGAGAGTGGAGTTCAGAGATCTCTTCCATGGGAATTAGTGCTAGCACTGAGGAGGAGTAGATTTACATATGTGTCTGTATCACCAGCTCAGCTTCAGACAGTGTTTCTCCAGTACCTCGGGGAAACAATGTTAAATGCAACATTTTTTTTTTTTTTTTGTTGCTCTTAAAAGAATCCAAACAGTCAGCACACAGTACTGTATGCTTTTTATGCTTCATTTCTCCCCCTGGACTGAATTGTGTGCCAGAAGTTTATATATAACGGGATGAATTACTAAGTAATCACTGACCAGCCCTGCTTTGCATACGGCTGCGCTGGGAAAAAGAGACTTCTTTATGTTATTGCTACCATAAAGTAGAATGATACTGCTGCTCGAGTTCACTAATAACAATGCCAGCCCATAACTCTTGAAGAAATATGATGTGTTTTATACATACAGGAGCGCATTGGAACAACTGTATTTTTACTGGGGCAATTAAGGACAAGAACCTTGCTCAAGGGCATGAATACAAGTGGCTCTTTAGATTCATCTCCCTGGTGTTAAATCACTCGGCTATTGACCCTGTGTAATGCCTCCTGCTGAAACAGTAGAAAAAAGGACTTTAATTATATATTCAAGTGAAAATGGTGGGGGAAATAATGGGATACCCCAGTGGCAAGGGGAGCTCAAAGTCAAGAGCAGCTTGAAAAGAATATTAAATTAAAAAACATCACTTTTTTTTTTTTTTTTTTTTTTGGATGGTGAGAATCCCCTCCACCCTTTTGTGGGAGGGTGTTAATAAATTATGATGCTTGATCATTTTCAGGAATTTGACCAGGCCAACACAATGTGACACATCAGAACATGTGGTTTGTTAAGAGGAAAAAAAAGAAAGGAAAAATATTTCTGCACTGTGTCCTATGAAATTAAATCAGATGGGGTTGGTTTTGAGGATTTGCATAGGATCAAATACGGCCAGAGGAGGGCGACTGAGGCAGCAGAAATGACAGGTAAATGCAGCATGTTTCTTTTCTTTTTCATTTTAAGAAATTGTAATTCTGCTTTAGTACCAACAGAGGGAAGCAGAGCACAATTTTTATAAGCGGACTTGTCACTGGTGGAGGGAAAGTGAAATCTCTGATAATTTCAGCAGATAGGAGCCCATGAATCAATTTATGTCAGTCACTCACCACTGAAGAGACATCTGAGGTTATCTTTCCTCCACAATTCCCCTTCAAAATCACATTATGTTCTGAGGATTAAGATGATGTTCGACAAAGTAGCCTGCTAAACATTAATCCCTTGGCACATCACTGATCTTAGAAGAGATGCAAGGTCACACTGTGACACAAATTATTAGCACAGGGCAAATGTGAATCTACTTATGAAAGCCTGCCACTTGTGAGGGCAGCCTATAAACTATTCAACAGTCCAGAGCACACGTCAGCAAGTAGAAAAGCACAGAAAATATTTAACAAGAGCAGGGGAAAGTCATTTTTTCTGTTTCATGATGTTCAACAGGCTATAGATTAAAAACATAATGGGGAACAATTAGAATCTGATTTGAAGGCATTTTTATTGATCAATTGTAGACATTTCCCTATTTAAAATATCTCCACAATGATAAATTCTTGTCACTCTTAATGAATAATGTGATGTATGCCCCACCACCTTTCAGATAGGCCTAATTACACCAAACTTAGCTTGTTAGCTCATGTTAGCTACAAAACCAGCTAATATTAGCTGTTGCTGTAAGGAGCATAGGTACGCATATGAGAAAAAACTAGAGGTCCAGCTTCTAGTTCTTATGATACATGATACAGATGCCGACTACTGTATCTAAACTTCTCCCTTTATTTAGCTTAACCATGGCAAACTAAGCATGTTGGGCTTTGTGTTATGTAGCCTACTCACTATCAAAGCAGTGCCTAAAATTAGCTTGTTAGCCCATGGCTTATCACAACGGTCAGCTGCCCCCGGCTAATATGAGTGTGTGTGAGCATGCGCGGCTGATGGTCCCTGTCCGAGGGCTGGGTTAGCCTGGCTATAGTCTCCACCGCGGACCACGGGCCGGCAGTGTTGCCAGATTGGGCAGTTTTCCGCCCAATTGGGCTATTTTTGTTTACGTCAGGCGGGAAAAAAAATACATTGGGCGGGGGGATAAAATTTGGGCTGCTTTGGTTGACAATTGGCGGGTTTTTAATATTGTGAAAACAACACACACACACAAACCTCTCTTTTCTCTCTCTCTTTTAAAAATAAAAAATGAATTTGGATTTGGCAACTTAACCGTGACGTCAGTTCAGCAGACAGCAAATGCACTGAAGCCGCGCTAAATTTGAAGTGAGTGGCCCAGAGAAGTTCGCATCATGCCGAAGTGGGGAAAATACAAAAAATCCTACAGGAAGGCGTGGGAGGCCGACCCTGAACTTAAATCCTGGATCGCGCCTGTCCAAGGAGACCACTCTAAAGCGCAAAGCAAGTATTGTAATACACAAATAAGAGCACAACTTAACGATTTGAAAGAACATGGCGCCACAAAAAAACACAAGTCTTGGCAAGGATGACAGAGGTTCCTTTTGCAATTTGTCTATCCTTGGTTGATTTACCACGCTGGTTGAAATTTTCCAAAAACCTATTAATCTATAATTTATTTTTATTATTTATTTATTTCATTCAGATACGAAGCTCTGAATACGTTTTCTATTGAATGTATTGTGATTTTACGGGTTTAAATGGCGTCTGGCAACTTCGTGGTTTGGGCGGGTTCTTATTGGATTGGGCGGGTTCTAAACTGTGATTGGGCTGGCAACTGCCAATCTGATCTGGCAACACTGCTTCTGCCCAGTGTTTGAAATACTTAACATCCCTTTATGTACCATGACTAGTACCATGAAGGGTTCTTCAAAATAAGCAAAGATCTAAGCCAGTAAAGCTACAAAAAATGATATTAAAATGAAAATAATAGTAATGAATACACATGAACATATCTGTTAAAAGGGAGGACTCCTTTCATCTTCTGTCATGTTTCCAGTTTGCTGTTGACGTGCAGCTGCTGGGCTACTGCTAAATTTCACAAAACCACCTCCACACTGCTCAACCCTGGGAAATTCTCACAAACTTTGATTTTGATATCTTTAGGGATCCATGGTGTTAATTAGGGAGTCCGAGCCCCTCTGAGAGCCCCATTTTACACATTGCTGCAACATTTTCACTATGTTTCCCACAAAAAAAAGAAGAGAAAAAAAACACTGTGAAAGAGGGCACAAGACAAGACAGTCTTTCTCTGTGGTTGCCCATACCAACAGAAACTATAGCCTATTGCTAACATATTATTTCGTCTTCATGCTGAACAACAAACCAAGCTAAGGTTACCTACCTAAGGATTACATAAAAATGTTGTTGCTAGTTTCTTAAGAAGTGCTGTTTTGCTAAATCTAGTTGTTAGCTTAAAGCTAGCTATAGGCTTACAGGAGGTGATTGACTGAAAGGTGGTTGAGTGGATAGCATCGTGACAGAACATTTTAAAGTTCTCATATTGTACGTATATTGTACACAATCAAACGTTAATTAATTTAATGTTAAATACTGAACACTTCGAGGCTCTATAGCTACACAGGATCTATACTTTCAGAAAATCAAAAGTGTAGCCTACTTTCAGACTGACTTAAATATGTGTGTGGGTCACTCAAACCATTTAGTCAAGGAAAGTCAGGAACCAGGAAAGCCTGCACTGCAACACACTTCTGACTGCTAAGTTTTGTAGACTATTAAATATTCATGATGTGTACTGAAGTGGAAAATAAGTAGACACAAACACAGGTAGGGGCTGGTATTCTATGTGGAGAAGGGCGGAAGAGCTTTTGTGAAGGGGGGACTTCATCAGAGCTTCATGTGAACACAAAGAGGCGAGACAGAAACTCGATTACTGGGAAATGGAAGTCTCCTGTCGTGTCACAGTGACAGTATGTGTGGGGGCTGTGACTCCAAGATGATACCATCAAAGTCCTCCTTTATTTTGCTTGATGAGGAAGAGATGTCGCATCCCCAGAGCTGCCGGAGGGCATGCTGATGTCATCTGTCTGTCAGACACAATGACAGGAAGCCTCGCTGCTGCTGCTGCTGCTGCTGCTCTGAGCCGCCTGTAAATGAATGACTGAATGGAATCGGCTAGTGAATTCATCAGGTCCCACAACCAAACTGGTCAAGGCACTGATAATGGACAGAGAATACATTTGCATTTTCTCAGATACTCCGGACCTGATATGTGCTGTGATATATCCTGTGCTGATGATAAGCCCTGCACCACCCTTAGTGAATGCATATTGCTTTTCATTAGTGCTGCTGTGATGCTGTTTGGAATTCACATTGCAATATCGGGAGCTGCTCTTCTGTGCATTTGAGGGTTTCTTCGGTGGTGTTGCTTGCTGCTCATGCTCCACCCTTGATCCTCAGAGACACAATAGAGCTGCAAGACAGAAAAGCAAGCAACTTCTTCAGAGTATTTTTGGAGGCTCATGCAAATCAAGGCAGCCTAAGTGTGTGCATGTGTGTGTGAGTGTCTTTTGAGGACTTTGTTGCATAGACAGATTTATCAGCAGGGCCTTTTGTGACCATCCCCAGCCTCCAGCACCTTTGGCTCCAGCACAGGCAGTGGAGACAAACACATGTGGTCTATCCAGATTATACCTCATTTGAGATCTACAATAGCTGCATTAGAGCATTTAAATGGAGCCCCTGAGTCATAAACCTTCACACTGCTGACAGGTCACAGATGCACGGATTGTAAACCGGCCGCTGCTCATTGAAGCAAACCGCAGGATAAGACACCCATGAATGCTTATAAGCGTAATTCTCCCTGATAAAAATAAATCCCAACCTCAACTACTCACCGCTGCCAGACAACATTTTAATGAGATGCAGCCAGATTGCTAATTGACTTCCTGAATTCCATGTAGCCTACATCTCCATGGCAACTAAACCAGCCATCTCGCTCTTCAAACTCACAGGAAAAGAAGAAAAGTTTTTTCTAGAGCCTCCATTCACCCTGCTCTCTTTTCTTCTCCAAATAATACACTGATGATTACATTTAAACTCTGTGCTCACTCCAAACTATTAGCTGCTAATGTTATTCGAGAAATAATGAGGTTTAATCAGTGCAACACACGATTACACAGATTATATCAGCTAGGAGCATGAGTATTAATGGCTCAGATGTACAAGGCAGGACTGTGAAAGGAGGTAAGACCATTAAAAGAAGGACTGTAGTGGAAGGAGAGGGAGGAGGAGCAGGGATCGTCTGAGTGTCTGGCTCCCCACTGACACCAACATGGCCCTCTCTGTTCTCTGTCAAAGTGACATCAACCAGTCCTGAATCACCGCTGCTGGCCTCCTGGCGACGCCTCTGTGAATCTTGCTCCTTCACCGACACACTGACCCCCCATACGTCAGATCATGTGTCCGCATCAGACGGGTAACAAGATCCAGGATGTCTCGTCCTGCTCGAGCAACGCAGGAAGTGAGCTTTGCAGGAACATGCTGTAAATTGCACAAGAACAAGCTGCACACGCTGGCTTCTCCAAACAAACTCTTGATTTGGTTTTGGCTTTGCCAAGCCAAGCCATTTACAACAGTCACCCCGTTTCCTTTGCTCATGGTCAATTTGACAGCAATGTTAACTCGTCTTTTAAAAATACATATTACATTTCATGCAGATATTCAACAGAGAGTTTCTAAGTGCTGGTGTCTAGACCCTATCAGGATCAAAAGATAATCAGCTGGGCTCATATTTATGCCTTTTATATCAAAGGGGTTCTGTGGCAATGCAATATTGCCCTCTTGTGTAGTTAAACAGAAATAGAAAAACAGAATATGACCAATATAAATAAAATGAGAAGTCAGCTGATTTCAGTCAAGCATTTTCCCATTAATAAAATGTTTTTCAAACATGTTTATATTTTAGGCTCTCTGCAATAGATGTGAAGTCCCAAAGCGAAATACGTTTAAATTCAGCCAAGAACCATCTATCTGCTGATGTCAGGGTTCAGTTAAGGCCAAGAGACACTGCTATGATGTCCACTAATTGCTAAAATGATTTTGCCACTGCCTGAAAATGTCACTTGTCACACTTCAAAATGTCACGAGAACACTGTGATCATTATATCATACCATGCAATGTTTAATGTGAATGTCTGAGTCTCAAGCACAGGACGAAACATTAAGGGGTATACATTTGGTATTAATGTTTGTTTTTATCCATTATCACTATCTTAGCAGATAATGGGGATTGTGTGACTTTTCACTCTGCTAATTCCCCACATATTAAGGGGAAAGTGAGAAGACACTGAAGCAAACGTGAAGAATTATTTTTATCGATTTGAATTGTTTCTTTTTAATTAGCTCCAGGGCTTAAGTCTTGATTAGATGGAGTGCTGGATCTAAAGTTATTGATTAGCTGGCAGACTCCTTTAAAGCCACTCTTCTGGTTATTACCAAACCTTTCTGCTTCCCTGTGGGGAGCATTTGCCCCACTACCATAGATGTAGCTCCCCCTCCAACAGCTCCCAGAGACATTTAATTGAAACAGACAAAATAACACCCCTGTTATCCCGTGGGCCCAATTCTATTACCTGCTTATGCACCTCCCCTGAGAGTTGTGTGCAGCCACAAACCAAGTGCAACACCAGTGCATCATTCATACCTTCAGATCTCATTTTGGAATGATCATACAGCCTGCAGGGCCAGCCAGGGCAGAGAAGATATATTCTCTGTTTGTTGAATAAAGCTCCTGTATGAAATCTTCCTTATCAGAAAGCAGATGATGTTGTTTATCCATTCACACAATAATGAATTAATACAAACATCACTGTGAGCTGCCACTTGTGTTCCTAGAGATGTGATATGGCCGTGCCTGTCAACCTATCTGCCTGAGTACTACCAGAAAGGCAATTATTTGCATGATCACACAGTCATTGTGTTGCATCCAACCACAGAGAAATTTAATTATCTAATGGAAAATTCTTTCACAGGAGAAGAGTAGTTACTCTGCCCCACGTTCTCCTGCTGTAGTGGTTCCTGTCTTGGACAGCACAGCATGGTCAGCAGCATTTTTCAAGTCTCGAGTGTCACAGCAAGGTGCGATGTGCGAAACTCGTACTGGAAACTCAGCAGCTTTGCCTGGTGGTTAAACGTTCACAGTTGTGAAGTGCACAGCTTCTCCTCTTTGATTTCGAATGATTAGAAAGGATAATCTAACTGATGGCAGATTTAGAGTGTGGATGCTGCACTGCATTGACTTTATTGTCTCATCTCAGTGCTTGCAAAATGGTAAGCCACAACAGACAACCACTCGCATGCACGCTCATAAAACCCTCACATGCTCACATCTAATGATTACACTCCATCTTTATCTAGTGGTTCAGCAGTTATATTAGTGTTGGAAGTGAGGGAAAGCTTATTCCCCATTTCCTCTTTTGTTAAATGATTGACGGCAGTTTGGCACCAGTCTCCCACCTCAGCTCAAATTTCATCTCTGCAATATTTGGATTGCTATGGAAACAGCTTTCATAATGTGAGCTCCCCTCCCCTCTCCTGCTTTCATCCAGACACCACGGTATCTCCCAGCCTTTATTGGGTGAGAGGATGCTCCTTGTCGCTCTCATAAAGAGTAAATGATTCCACGAAGGCATATGATGAAGCTCCAATAGTAGAGCAGTGTGCTCTCTGGGGAGAGAGCGCCTACGCAGAGAGCAATCTGCCACAGGAAAACGCCCTCTCCCAACCTGCTGCTGATATTAATTACGAATCGAAAGCTACGGCTGCGCCTCCGGCGCTTCCTGTGTGATGCTGGGAGGGGCTACGAGAAGCCACGGGGAAGCTACAGATGTTACTCACACATTCTTATAGTAGAAAATGGGAGAGGCTCTTGCTTTATTCTGATCTCTTTGCTTCAGGTGTGCTAGTAAAAGCTGAGCAATTGGAAGCCTGAGCAGAAAGCCTTCATGCAATAAATCACAACTGCCCCCAGTGATCATACAGCATGCGCTCAGCCAAGCATTCCTCTGGGTCGACTCCCATGATGTATCAATGTAATATATCCCATGTTTGACTGGTTCCTGATGATCTTTATTCAGGAGTCGTGTGCCTGAGAGGATAAAACTATACATTGATAAATAAACTATATAGCAAGAGCTTCTTTTCTGTGGGGACATATTGAATGACTGGATCTGGATCTTCTGTTAAAAGGCACATAGTTGTGCTCAGTATACTGGGTCATAATGGGTTCAAGACTTGTTTTGTTACCTGAAAAAATTCACAGGAATTTACTGTCACGAGAACAAAACAGGCTGAAAATGAGCTGTTTTTTATAGACTTGTTAAAATTACAGCACCTAATTAATGTTTTTTCAAGTGCAGGCCCTCATAACAGAGAGGTTTTCATCTCTCAGATAATATGTGGCATGTTGTGTTAGTTCTTATCAGTGCAGACTGTGCAATAAGTTAGTATTTGTGGACCAGCAGCTGCGGGTGAACAAACTTACAGCTCAGAGTGCATGCATTTGATAACTCTCTCTCAGAAGAAGATTTCCTCTCCAGTGGCTCCAGAGCTGACAAGCTGCACTTTAATCCACCCTGACAACTTAGTGTTTGTTTACATCTGTGGTGTGTGAATTTCAGCCTGAGCTGTGTTGTGCTGGTTTCATTTTTATGAAGAAAAGCAGGGAATTTATTTTGTGCACGGAGTTAGTCAGAGTAACAGAACGGCTCCTCTAATGTTGTAACTCTTTGCCTTGATGATATTCATGAATATTTTAGATGCGGGGGTCTTGTGTAACGTTTACTGCACATTTCCCTCTTCACACAGAGCAACTGCTTAAGTGATGACTCAAAGAGCGCCTGTGTGGCCTGTTATACATATAATGAAACCACCAGCGGAGCAATGAGAGGCTGGGAGGCGGCTTCAAGGAGTTAAGGAAACTTAAAAGAGTTGGTGTTTCACATCAGCGGACTACTGCTGTAACACAAGGTTCAATTGGATACAAAACATATGTTAACTGTTTGTGTGAATGTAGTTCAATGTACTGGATGATCTCCATCGTGTTCACTTCAAATAAATATCAGCAGCAAGAATAAATGCAAATAAACAACAAGCTCCAAATGGGAATGAATGCACATGTTAAATCCTTTGAAATGGCCTTTGAATTCCGCCTTAGATAAATAAAACACCGTGCAGCATTTTTATGGGCTTTTGGCAACACAATCCATCTTAATTTTTGATGAAAGCCTATGGGCTGACTGGTATAGGATGGCAAACAGCACACAGCCTGCATATTTACTTCCAGCTCATTTATTCTCATTATGCAGCCCTGCAGACGTCAATGAGGGGATTTCTGCCCCACAGTGATATTCCATGATACAGAAGGAGAGGGAAGGAGAGAGAGAGAGAAATGGGGGGGGGGTACACATCAGGAAAAACAAGACGGAAGCGAGGCGATGGGGGGGGGGTGGGGGGGGGTTCATTCATTCATGCTCTGCCCGTGAACTTTGACACCTTTGACAGAGGTACCCTCTGTTTCAGACCCCACTTTGACGGCACCACCTCATTCTTCTCCTCTCGCTCAGTCTCCGTTGGAAATTTCACATTCGCTGTCACATAATGAGGCCCTGCCCTGTCTAGCTGGAGAGATGCCATCATTTCATATCTTGGGTTTTCTTCCCTGCTGTAATTATGGCTTATGCGGCCAACAGCATGTCACCTGAATAATGATGCAGTTTGAACATACATTATTTCTGAAGGTGAAAATATCAGTGACAAATACTGTCTTTGCAGAATATATACATGCAGAATTACTTTGCATATAGTTGTGTAATGTGTATCTATATACTTTTTTGTTTTAGGAAGATTATTTTCAATAATATGGTAAAATTTCTAACTAATTTAATTAATTATTGTTTTAATGCCGTATGCATCACAGCATACCACGTCCAGTTTTTAAAGGTTAATATTTCTCAATAGCATTCATTTGGAATTCATTCATTGATCAGACCTTAAGGATACATTGATTGCAAACAGAAACTTCACTTACAACAAAAGTAAGTTTGTTTATTACAGTGTTGACGCTCCCAAAACTCTATTAACTCTGCAACCGTGATTTGATTTGATGCATTAGATTAGAAGAGCAGTTTCGGGTTCAAGATTCAACTTCTGAACCCACACAAAGATAAAAGTCAGCTCTCATATGAAATATCCAAAATGAACTTGTTTCTTTGGGGCCCTGCAGCTCATGATCAGAAGTTGATTGGATCGGGATTTAAGAAATCTCAGAAGAGAAAATCTTAGAATAGCAACAAAGTGAGTCAGTTTACACATGTCCACCTTTTAACCTGGGCCTCTGGAAAGTCAGCTGAGAACCAGGCCCTATCAACTTCTTCATCACATTTACCACATAGAGATGAGACAGTTCCTGCAGAAAAAAAGGAAGCAGATGTCCCGCCAAATCTAATTGTATTTGATAAGAGCACTCACTGTAACACAGAGTCCTGCACAAAGGTATCTCGTTACATTTATTGCTCAGTTAAACCATTGGATAATCCATTCAGAGTGATTATGATACCCTAAATCAGGTTATTTGGATTCAAGTCAATCTGTTCATTTCCCCTCATGCTGTAACAGAGAGGTCTTCATCTCTCTTCTCCGGTGCCATTTGGCTGAGGATGAATACACTGTGGATGGACCAGGGAGACAACCTGATTCACTACCTTCTATCCTGCACCTTTGTTACCTTTAGATCTATTGTGTGTATTTGAACTGATGATGGTGTCTTCTGAATTTGCTTTTTTTGCCTATTTGCATGTGCTTTCTTGAGTTGTAGTGTGTTGAGCTCTCAGGGCCACCGTAGTTACAGTTGCCATTCAATTTATTTACAATGGTGTTGTAGCTTTGGGAGGAAAAAACAAGTCTGGACTGGTTTCAGGTTCACACTCACACTCATGACAGGTTTGACACTGACACTCAGTCTTAGATATGAAAGGAGATGGATGTGACCAGGGAGCGGAAGGAGCAGAGCAATATCTCTGGAGGAGATAGGAGGAGGCTGGTCTACAACATTGAAGGATTTTTTAGTTGTAACACCTGTATGCTGCCTTAGAATACAAAATCTTTTGATCTCTCAATACTGAATCAAAGGCCTTTTTATGTCTGAAAACAAACCACTGTATATCATGTGCTGTACTGACATTCAAAATGACCCGGTGAGTCAGAGATGACAGAAACTGAGCATCTGAACATTACTGGCAGTGGGGAGAGGCTCTTTCCACCTCGTCATTTCCAGGTTGGAAATCCACCCCATTTCTGTCTGCGGCTCACACTCGCTGGATAAATTGATTTCTAGCTGACCTTTACTGCCCGCTCCTCTGATGCAAAGAGTTCTTAATGATCCTGTGCTGTCAGAGGTACTGAAATCACAGATCCCTACAGAGACTATTAGTCTACAATACATAGGCTGCCATTATGATGAAAGGAGGGAATACTGTTGATATATCCAGCAAGTTGACACAGCAACATGAACACCTGTTAATGTAGTGCAATCCAATACAGCAGCCATGTAGAGAATACAGCATTAGTGAAGCTTCAATCGTTCACCTCTAAAAGGTATGGATTTTCCCTTATGGTCATTTTTGAGGCTTTAATTTTTAGTTTGGTAATAATGTATATGGATTACACTGTGAAATGTTTTTGTTCTTGTTTATCAGAGTGTGTCTGTGTCTGCTGAGTTTATTTTTTCACTGTAGGTTGCCTTAGTTATACATATGTCTGTAATCATTCTACAATAACAAAACCCACTCAGATATGTTTTAAAAGCACTCTATGTTGAATAACCATCTATATCAAGGGCATAGGTTTGGTCTGGTCACTATCAACTGAATAGTTCTCTCACTTTCATTTAAGTAAAGATTATGAAAACAGACAGATCAGAGATTTTTCTCTTCACTGAAATAAACCTATGCGTGACTGTGTGTGTGTGTGTGTGTGTGTGCATAAAATGTCAGAGTTTAAAGTGAAGATGTCTAATTTACACAACTAGTTGTGATGTCACAAAATCCTACTCCTAATCCTACAGATTTAGTGTGAGCATTGAGGACCCCCCCCCCCCCCCACGCACACACTACACTACAATATTATGATGCCTAATACAGCAGACAGTGAACGTGTCACTGATCTACGGGACCCACAGTAGTAAATTTAAACGTTATTTCATCTCATTCATACTTGAGCAGCAGCAGCAGAGTTTAGTGCTTCGTTTTCCTCCCAGTCAGAGCCGCTTATTCCCGGAGCTTGGGAATAATGTCGCTGTCACTGTTTTGGGGGGGCTGGGGAGCGCTTTAACCCGGTCACAACGTGGGGAAGTTGCGCACGGGTTTTCTACGTTGCCATGGGATTTTGTAAAAACCTATTGACTGCGATAGGGTCCCTTCTTTCTTTTCTCCGGCTCTGTCTTTGTGGAGGAGGAGGAGGAAGAAACTGCTATTACTTTTTCCTCACAGAGGCGGGGATCTGGAGGAGGGTGTGTGAGTGAGTGAGAGAGAGTGTGTGTGTGGTGGGGGATAGTAGCATCCAGCAGGGGAGGGGGAGGAGAGGAGAGGAGGCACTCTGGCTCACTGCAAGGCAAAGCGGCGTGAACAGTCAGACCTCCCTCTCTGCCCGGTCTGCTTCTTCCAGCGGAGGAGGAAAATCAACTTTGTGTAAGCGGCTGCCTGCCACGACATGACTTCAACCTGAACGTGAGTTGACACATTTTTTCCCCTACTCTATTTGTAATTGTTTTTTTGTGTGTTTTTTCCCCCCCTCCAACACATTGTTAAGTGTTTTCAGTTGTTGTTGCACTTGTCAGAAATGTTAGCTGTAGCTGTGTAACACGGAGCTCTCAGCTGGTAGGCTAACTGGCACCTGTGCGGATTGTAGGCTATGTTGCTGCAGGTGGCTGCAAATTCAAATTAACAGAGGTGAGGTGGGGGGTGGGGGGCTTGTAAGGAAGTGTAGGCACGACTGGTGTTGTGTTATCTTCATTTTCTTTTTTTCTCACGACTGGCATAATAAGTAGACTTTCAGTTGAGTCACAAGCAGAGATGAGAGGATGAACCAGTGGAGGGGCTAAGCTAGCTTAACCTGGTTTACCCACCTGCAGAGGCACAATACCCACCCACTCCCCTTTTTTCTTTTTTAACTGAAACTATCATGTAAAATATTTCACATTAACCACCTGATGTATGTCTGTGAAAAAAGTTGTTTTTATCTTTTACTTATTAATGTGAGTGCGTGTGGTGCCTGGTAATAATCACTGAGTGCACATCACACTGTCATTCCTCTTATTTTCCACCACAGTGCCCATCACTCGTGTAATGATCTCAGCCTGCTTATCACTGCCTCTCTCATGCTGAATACCGAACCGCAGAACTGAATCATACCTTGTCACCAGTGTGGCTGAATAGCATATTTCTCATTCTGTATTGGCAGCAGATTTCTGTGGTGTGGCCGGCATAGAGGGACAGTTGTGTATAGCAGAGGAGGGGGGGAAAAAAGAAATTGCATGAGCAGACATCTGTGACTGCTGATGGCTGAACTACAGCAACATTTTCTGTGCAGATTTCAGTGTAGAGCAGTTGCCATTTCAGCAGATTTATTCTTGTACTGTGGAAAAAGGTAAGAGTTGTCAAGTGGCATGAGGAAAAAGCATTCAAGTCCCCAAAAGGTTGTTTTATTCTGGAGAATAAAACAAAGAATCCCCTTTCTCAGGACTTCCATTGTAGCTGGCGTCTGTGACAAACCACTAACTATTCGTCTTTGCAGAGAGAATTTCTTTCAGAGCAGTCAAAATTACCTAGGTTTACTTTAATCCCCTTTCACACTTGATGTAATTGCTCGTCATTACATGCATTGCTGTTGCACAAGTGTGAGGCGTGGATGGCACAAGATTAGAATGACTGATGAGACTTCAATGAGTGTGATTAAAATCACATTACACTGACATTTCAGAAGATTGGTGTTGTGGTTGTTACCTATAGCTTTGGTAATTGATGGGGATGTGGATGGAGCAGTTGTTGCTTGCATGTTTGATGTGTTTGTTGCATTTATAGATCAGATATATCTCACGTGGTTAACACAGTGATTCCCTCAATATGAATATTTACAATGTATGCAAATTTATCACACACAGTGTGGAAGTGCTGCGCATTCGAATGTTGGTTTTCTCAGTTGTTGTTGTTGTTGTTGTTGTAGTTGTGTGGTGGTGTCTCATTACAGATGATGCCTTTGAGGGGATCCCAGGAAACAAAGAAACGTTACATAGTTTACCCATTATTTGATATTTGTATTCCTTTTGATGCCTTTCTTTCATTGTTCTCAACACACTCAGCCTGCCCCACATCGTCTGGAACACAGTCTGTGGCACATTTTCCAAAAAATGAAGAAATGCGGCTCTATTGTAGTAAACACACTCTCACTACAGCTTTTGCTACTAGTTGTAGTAGTGCTGGTGGTGCTGCCACTCCTGACTCTGATCCTGCTGCTGCTTAATGTTAAACACAACCTTCTGAAGGTCAGACAGCCATTAGTGAATATAATCATCTCAAGCTGCTCTTCAGGAGGAGCAGATCCTGTTTATGTTGTCCCCTGCTCATCCACGCAGCCCGTGCCAAAAGCATGTAAGTTCTCCAGTGTTGCCAGAATTATCGCAGGTAAGTTGTCTGAACGTAATTTCTAGGCCAAAGACAAGAGCTCCTAATGGCACTTGTCATCACACGTGGTCCCCAGCCTCTCTGTATTCAGGGCAGTGGTGCTTTGTGTCCAGAAGTAGGTCGAATGCTTCTCACCAAACAATTTGAACGAGAGCCAGTAATTGGACAAGCAAAGTGTCGACCATCTCCCAGCCGGTCCATGTCAGCCAGCCCCTCTCGCCACTTAATATGCAGCTCCAACCTGGCACATTTCATGGACCTTTTTCATCCTTTTAATCATTTAGATTACAAAATGCAGGAAACAGAACATCCTTTGTAGATACAGACAGACTCATTCTTCATATGTTAGTGGCTGGCAGACTCAACCAGGAACAAATGTCTGCTCATGTGTCAAGAAAACACCCAGTTATGGTAACTGTTTGGATCAGACTTTTTCCTCTTCACGTCACAGTATGATATCTGGCTGTCTTCGCCACAAACAGATTGAAACTCAGTCACACAGACGAGCGATAAAAGCGCCGGAGCCTACATCTCGCTGTGTTGTTTTCATCTTTTTTTGCGCGATCATCAAAAACTTGTTCGGAGGCAAGAAGTGCACTGAAGATGTGAAAGATGGAGGCAAGCTGTGATTTTGTCTTTACCTTGTCATACAGGTGTGTGTTTGCAGTGATGCAGGCCTGTTTGTGCTCTCGAGACTTGGTGTGTTGTCCTTTGTGCATGAGAATGAAAAGGAGAGAGGGAGAGACAGACACACAGAGGGAGGGGGCCCTTTCTTTACGGTGAGGCTGTATACACCTGGCCTTTAACAGTGCACACTGACAGATGTACAAAGACTCAGTGCAGCCTCATTGATACCTGGGTGTAAGACAAGCCAACCAAAACTGGAACCCGAATTTGCCATATATGATTTTGCAGGTTTAGCTTCTGTCTGTGAATTTGTGAATTTAAACCACTGTAAAATGTGTTATCTGCTCAGTCAGGAGTAGATGCATCTGTTATCAGCATCAGTGGTGTAATTTCAGGCTATAATTCAGTCTGTTGGATTGAATCAGGAGTATCAGATGGCTATTAGAGATTAGAGAGCAGGAGTGAATTGCCATATCAGACTAATCGTCCATTTAAGCTGTCCTATCTAGAGCGTGTGGTGATACAAAAAAAAAAAAAAAAAAAGGAAGACTATGTTTGTAGGTTGATTCATGGACGCAAAGTTTACTGTAAACCTAAACTCTGATAACAACAAACACTACAGTGATACATTTTGCAGTTGAGATGTTAACAGTGTGTGTCCCAGAGTAGCTGGCGGATGTGGCGGGAAGGTGTGGAGCCTAGCAAGTACCCAGGCCCTAATTGAGGTTCAGCTCAGGCTCCAGCACTACAAGCAATTACAGTGACGATTCGTGCTCTCTGTGCTGCAGGCAGAGTTGAGAGTGATGCAGCGCCATCGTACCTGAACCCCCCCCCCTTTCATGTTTGTCACCGTTGACAGCCGGAAAAGGCACATTCTAGCCAGCATCCTCTGGAAATGTGTTTGGTTACATGAAATATTCATTTCCTTGTCTGCTCTCTGGCGATGTGCATATTTATTTACCAGATTTTCAATGATACCTGTGGCCGGTTGAGAGAGATAGAGAGAGAGCGTTGGTGATGATCCCCTCCTAACAGCCTCTGATGGGAATGGAGGAGGAGGAGGATGTGAAGATAAGAGGCTGCTGATCATCAGAATCAAGGTTTATTTCTTATTTAACAGACCACTGCATCATCAGGAGCCACTGGGTGAACGTGATCAATGGCTTCTCGAGCTGCACGGACAATTAATCAGTGAAGTTAATACTGAAGGACAAACCCACGGTGAGGTCAATGTTATCTCGTGTGTTCAGCGCCTCTTTTCTCAGCAGGAGGGAATGAGAGGTCAGCAGCCAGCACTGGCAATGTGTTATAGATACGTCTGGGCCTGAGGGTGGAGTTTAGCCCGATGTTGTCCTCATAAATACAACATGTAGCCCAGACATATTGTTTACTGCCAGCTGTGAGGATTGTGTGCTTTTCATGCCTTTCATAACATGTTGTGCTTACATGTCGCCATTCAGAAAAAACAGAGAAGATCTCCTTATTGTTATGTCCAAGTGACAGCATCCACTTGTGTTTTCATCCTTACCCCTGGGCTCTTTTCCATCCATTTTCCATCCTCTGTTGTATTCAACGCAAAGGCAGTGATTTGCCCTGATACCCAACCACATAGGGTCTTCAGACTTGTAATTCTCTATGTTTAATTAATCAACAAAGATTATGCTCACATGAAAACCATAACTAGTAAAGAGAACCAATAAGGGGATGTTTTATGAGAGCAATTCTAATCCCCATGCGCGCCGCTGTCAGCTCCAAACTCATTTTCCAATCGCATTGTCCCAATTCTTGTGTGCCTGCTCAGATTTATAATGCCACTGCTGAATAACAGGGAACATATCCTCTAAATCCAATGTTTATGTTAAAAACCTTGGTGAAAAGGGCAGCGCAACCATAAGATTCACCCAGGAACAACAAACATGACAGCTATGCCCCAAAGAGTAAGAAGTTATTGCCTTAAAGTCACCGGGATCCAGGGATGATTTCCATTTCAATTGCTGGCTCAATTTGGGATAACTCATGCATACAGAGAAAAAAGGAACAAAGAGCATAGAAATAAAACTGACAAATGTAGAGAATGGAACAGAGGAACGTGGTGTCATTGGCTTTGTGTCCCATGAAGGGTATTGTGTATGGCTGCATGGATAAGGTTGGAAGGAGACCCTTGGGACGTGGAAGTGAAGGGCACCAAGGATGAGGGGAGGACATGTGTGACAGGCAGAGGACGTATGAGACAGAAGTGAAACAAACCTCAGACTATAATGCTGGTGTGGTTGGTACTGTTGGCCAGTACCAATTGCTCAGTACAAATTCCCATAGTGCAAAAAGCGTGCTTTGTCCAAGCAGTAGCCTAAAGCCCCAAACTCCATTCAGCCATTCAGCTCTTAACCTCCAGCAAATCCAGTGGCCTTTGTGACGCTCTAAGGCACTGTATCTTAGGTATGGTATCTATAAGAGCTTTATAAAAGGCACATGGAAATCCAGTTGCCTTTTGTAAAGCTCCAAGACAGCTTTGACTTGGTATTTCTTAGAGATTTGCATTTTGGCTTGATGGATTAGTTGTGAATCAATTTTAAATGTCCTGTTTTTCTTTTTTGTGTCAGGTGATTAATTGACTAATTGTTAATCCCTCAAACATAATTTGCAACTGTTAAATTGCACGTGTATATAGCCATCTAATTACCTTATTATTACATAAATCAAACAGATATTTCTAGATGTAGCTCATTACTTTGCTTGTTTCATCTGTACAAAGTCAGGCTGGGATATTGGCAAATGCAGACTTTTTTTTTTTTTTTTTTACATAGCACCCCATTCCCCTCCCCCCCTGCACATTCAGATGTGATGTGGTACCTTACGAATCAATGCTTGATCATTTGTATGAGATAATGTGTCCCTTAAATGCTGTAACAGCCTGTGTAGAAGTAGGTGGGTCATGGTGGGTGTGTGCGACAGGGTCTGCTGTGAGGACGGCAGTGTCCAGAGGCGTCCCCTGGGATCTCATTACACTATGCTGGGCTCCGCTGGGTACTGTAAGTGGACTGCTGGGAGCCCCAAGCCAGTGCAGCTACATGTATGTTGATTTGGTGTGAACATGTGAGCCGAGCACTTGCTCTGCATAGTAAGAGGCTGTTTACTGGCCCACTGAGGCCCAGAGTCAAGCACAGCGCTATCCTCCAAATGGGAGATTAGAGGGCAGATCAAGCATGATTAGAATGATGAAACAAAGAGGCTGAGCCGCTGAGTGGTCAATTAGCTAAGTGGGCTAACACATGAGAAAGTAGTATAATTCTTGTTTTGTTGTGGTTGTATTGGCTGATTTTCCTCAAATTGTCATTTACATTTAATCACAATGTGCAGACAACACGTGACCTGATATGGGAACGAACCTTTTTTCCCAATATAAACTGAATGGAGACAGCCCAGTCCTGCAGCATTGTGCAGTTATTGTCCATCAGGTACACCATTGCAGTATTTTGCTGCAGGTGCACAGCCCTCCTCTCTGTGCCAGAACTGGACTATTTTCCTCATAACTAACATGTTCAGCAGATTTTGAGAGCTGTAATAGTTGTTGAGAGCCTTTGCACTTGTCCTTAAGGGTCTCCTTCCAAGAGTCAGAACTCAGCATGCCCCCTTCTTAATGTACTCACTCCCAGACTGAGCAAATGTTGAGTGAAAAAATCTTGCCAAGCTGGTACGAATCCAAATTAATTCATCAGCTTGGGGGAGTGCCGCTCTCCATTTTTACAAGTGTGACCCGCAGACCAGCAGCTATGAACTCCACACCTTTTTGACCTCATTATTTTTACACCTCTAGATTCTTTTGGGTCGAAAGAAAGAAAGACTTCGTGCCAGAGCATGTTTTTATGGCCCCATATCGGGTTGCAAAAGACCTCACCTTGTAACATTTTCTGCGGTTTACAATGGATTTTTAATGACTATCGGGGGATGGATTTGCCGTAGAAGTGAGACCAGTCACGAGGTCTCTTTCTGGCTAGGTAGAACTATTATTATTCTGAGGCTTAAAAAAAAACAGCCCGCGACTAAATTATTAAGCAATTTAGTCACAATTCGACGTAGTGGAACACGCAGGAGGGCAGTGGTATGGGTAAATACTGTTTAATTGCATTAGGCAATCAGTGTAATGCAGCCTTTCCTGAACACAACTACGAGGGTAATGCTAATTCTGAGTGTAGTGCTCATTATGAAATGCCAACCAGTTAAGCATCCTCCATAATTGGAATTATTTTCCTTTTAGACGGTAGCATGCAAACACTGTAATGCAACAGATCAGACATTTAGATGATAATAGATTACAGCCAGTGTTCGAATTACACAGGGACTTTTGGGGGAGCCCTATTCCTATATTTGAAAGTCTCCAAAACAGGCAATCTATAAGTAGCCTAACTTGAAAGAGAAATAAAACACATAGAGAGCACAAATAAAATTTTATATCACTTGCGTTTTTTTTTCAGATTTTGATTGACAGGGGAGTTCCCACATCCAATCAAATAGGTACCGGTTGACGAGTCAAATTAAGCCCTGAATGTCTATGAGCGCGGTCAATTGAAGCGAACAACATACGTGTCACTCTCTCACACATCACATCACTTTCATGTCGTTTGTCTTCTGTCTTCCAACCAAGGATACATGTCTTTACTTTCCTTGCATACATCACCAATATTTCAGAGCTCCCCCTAAATGTCTCAAATTCGTCTTTCAGGGGAGCTCGTGGTCTTTTCAGGGGAGCTCAGATCCCCTTAGCTCCCCCATAATTCAAACACTGCATTCAAACACACTGATTACAGTATAGATATGTAAAGGTGTGTCCTGTAGTAGAAAAAGAGGGAATAGAATATATTTCCACTGTAGTCTCACCCAAACTCTTGCTACAACACTTTGAAGGTTTTTTTTTCCCGTGTCCACACCTTTGCTCTTTTACAGAAATACAGCTGCAGGGTCCTTCTCTTGGCCATGATCCCGAGAGTTAGAAAACCATGTTTTTTTTGTACTTTAAGTGTTGTTTGAACTTTGTGCCTCTTCTGCACTGAAAGAAAAACACATAATACACTGTAAACTCATACAGCTATCTTAACAACATAAAAAAGGAAATAAAAAATGGTGTTCTTTCCTTGTTTGTGATTAACAGGGAAAGAAGAATCATTTGTTTGATTCAATTGATATTAACAGCAACCATTATTTAATAATACGTTAATGCTGACAATAATAGTGCTTACTTCTATTGGGTTGTCAGTAAACATTCATCATAGAATCCTCTTATCCTGGGCTCCTGTCACTTTAACTAATTGTTTTATGTAGGCCTCACCCATATTCTATACTTAAAAGACAGTGATGAAGTGAACTATCAAATTAGAGTAAGACAGAGTGATTTTTTTCCCATGGCACAGGAAATGCAATTACATCTGGCTCAACAGCAGACATCTGTAAACCATGTTAAAAATCTGGATTTAATCTGGTCTGGGTTCCAAGTGAACCAATGGAGCCACAATTTTTGTGCTCAGTCAAAGTTGTTAAGTATTTGTAAGAGGAAACCTGCAGCCGTTCAGTGTGAGTGCTTTGCCAATTTGAAACGGCTTAAAGGTTTGAGGCAGTGGCCTCGAGAAACAATAACAGATCAATAGAGGTGAGCCTCTAGGTATCCTGCTTTGATATCCTGGGCTTCAGCCTGGAAATGCTCCCATCATTCTTCATGTGACATGTATCACAGCCATGTTTTTCATTGTTTTTTTTTTTTTTTTGGTCTGCATGGACACTCACCTCACGATGGCTCTCTCCATACTTCCAGTCAGCAGGTGGTGTTCACTTGTTTGATTCACCTTCATCACTGGAGCTGAGATACAGCGCTGTAGACAGTTTGTTGTTTTTAAAACTGACATTTGCATTTAAATTGACTTCATGCCACCGTCATTTATTTTCTTGAGAGAGTGACACGTTGGTCGGCGGCTTTGCCTCTAATTCTCTTGCATCTGCTCCAAGTATGATAACAGAAGCAGGATTATTATTCTGTGAAATGGTGGTCTAACTTTGGTTCATAGTGCACCGAAATCACACAGCAGTCCTGACGGACCACTTGTGTCTTATGAATTCTTTCAAAACTGCAGATTAATTTCTAGTCAGTCATGCGTGATGGCTTTTCTCTTGAATTAACTGTAGCTTAGAAAAAAAAAGAAAAAAAATGAACTTGTGTCGTTTGTAGAAATTTAGTCAAATTTTCCTTCCGTTTCTTAAACTGAGGTGAGAGGCACACTACGACAGAGCTGTGCATGTGGGACTCTTGGCACTATGTATCACACTGACTTGTAATGCAAACTGACGTGTTTCTCACACAGTCTTTGCGTGTGCTTCAGTGTCAGCAAAAAGGGAATTACACCTGTTTAACTTGAAAAATAGATATTATTAATCTGAAGCTCTTTGAAGTCATGTTGATGTCACCTCTGTGATTTATCCAGCTTATAAAAATTGTTGAATAAGAGCTCTGCTAGCTCTGCAGGGGTCATAATAATTTAGGAGACCACGGTGGGAGATGTGATGGGAACACGAGAGTGACAGTTTGACGCAGGACGCTTGCACAGATCACCCCAGACAGTGACTATAATTGACACCATTAGCCTTGAGGTCTGTCAGTTTTCTGACAGCCGGCGAATTCACGTGCACCCTCCCTCCACGATACATAACAAATTCATACCTTCTGTTTTTAAACCTTTTGATGCCTCAGTAATTCCTTTCTAACAGCCACTTTCTCCAGCTGAGCCACAGTTTGCACCCTGTGTCATGGACTTGTGATTATCCTTTCCGGGACTGTAGTGGGTGAGCCGGTGGCCAACATGCCCTCATGAAATTCAGTCTGCAGGTCTGATTCCCCTCAGGGTGCTTGTCTTCTTGCTGAACTGGTGCTGTATAGGCCCCTTGGCTCTGCCGTGTGGCGTAACTCACCTGCTGTCGAAACATTTGGATCACATCCCCAAGTGCCGAGCAGTCCCCGGGTCTCCATTTGTAGCCAAAACCAAGGTTACAGATGGCTTTGCTTCTTCCTGTGGTTCATTGGTGGAAGAGGTACAGAGGGTTTGAAGGTTACGAGCAGGTCTTCCTGTGCTCCGTGTCGAATGTCATTACCAACACACAGAGGCCTCTTTAATACTTGAGCCCCCCTTTTTCTTTACCACCTGCAGTGTGATGGGATTTTAGCAGGGGTCAAAAGTGTGCCAGAAGCACTGCTATTAACCCTGTGTATTGTGCCTTTCTATGAAGGGCAGTCCACTGGCAGTCTCTTCCCCTGTTTATAATAGAACAGACTGCATTCCTTCCAGTGAGACATAGTCAGCTGCCTCTCAAAGAGCCTTCATGCGGATTTTGCAACAGTGGACACTGTTTTAACCCTCTTTACGCAACCCTCATTTTTCAACCCTGTTTAGACCAAAGCTGCTCCTCATTGGGTTGGGTTCAGTCATCTCCATCATGAAGTAAACAACATCCCTGCTCTTACTCGCTACATGAGCAGAGTGTAAAGACTCATTCAAACCGAGTGAAAAAAACAGTGAGCCCTCTCCAGTGTGTGTGTGTGTGTGTGTGTGTGTGTGTGGAGTCGTGTCTTAGCTTAACAAAGAACGACTGATGCCGTGTTTGCAAGTTGACAGAGTCATGTTAGCATCGCACTAAAGAGAGGAGGATTTTCCCAGCATTCACAGCAGTGCTGTTTTGATCTGCTGCATCAGGGAGATGTAAATCACCACAGCGACGTTCCTCACACTTCATGTGTGGTGGTGTCACTCAAAATGTTGACCTGCACTCATTTAATTTCACAACATCTTCTCTTGGACCAACTTATGAAGTTGTTTGATTGCTCATTTCACACTATTAGTCTATGAATTTTACACGTACTGGCTGGGGTTGTAACCTTAGTTTAAATTCTCTACATGATTTTCTAACACAGATGGTAGAACAGCTGTGATAGAAAGAATTAGTCAAAAAAGCTCTCAGGCCTGGACCCTCCTACATCACTTTGTGACTGCATGATCACTACCCTGAAGGGAAAGAAACACGCTGAATATATGGCGTGAGTAATGGATATTCATCTACTCTCTGTGTGGTGATTCATATTGTATGGAGCCAGAGGAGGAAAGTGTTACAAGGCGTGTGTGTCTTGCCAGCAGAGTCACATCTATCTGTTTATTTTTTCTGTGAATTGTGAAACAGGGACCAATATTGATCAAGTCAACCGTAAGCATAGCTGTAGGCTGGAGAGTCCAATACAATGCTCAGTCTAAAGAGACCTGACACTGTCCCCAACAGCAACTGGAGAGGGATTTGTTTTTCCCCAGTAAAGCAGGGAAAATGGTATCAAAATGCCCCCACCCACATACACAGGGACTGATTTATAAGCCTGCATGTCTCCAGTTTCCTGCTGCCGTGTTAAAGCAGGAGGTGGTGCCATTAAACTGATGGCGCAGCTTTCATCCTTTTCCACGGTCAGTAAACAGCACCCAGGTAGAAGGCTCAGGTTTTACACTGGATTCCACTGCTTTGATTTGGTTAATTTTGATGGTTTTTGGGGTTTTTTTTTGCTTTGGACTTCAAAAGCAGCGTAAATGTACATGTAAGAGAGAGGGAAACTGGTTTGATCAAAGGTATATGTGTCTGCATCAAAGGGATGTTGTTCTGAGTCGTTGAGTTCTGGTCTTGACACCCTAAATCCAACAAGGCTACTATCTACACAAGAGCATGCTGGGGAATCCTTTTCCAGTCTGACCAGAGCCAGAAGCTCTGGTTCCCATAATGCAGAGCACAGCAAGTCCACAGCCATCATCATTAGAGCTGCACCACTGTGGACACTAATGGCTGTCCCTGTTCTGCTGCCTCGGCACATTCAGGGCTCATCTGAGACTTGGGGGTGGTGTGAACACATGAATTAAATCAAGAGAGATGAATTCACTGGTTCTGTTCCTGCTTTAAAGCAAGACATAAGATGCAGTAACCCAACTAGCTGGGAGCCACCATGAGTGCATTTGTTGTGAGGTCCTCTTTCAACCACCCTTGAATCATCAAAGGAGGCTAATTGAGGAACTGGTCCTTGTTTATCTTCATTTAAAGGTTGGGAAAAGATGGTGTGTGTGTGTTTTTTTTCTCATTTCAATATTGAGCAGAGAGGATGTGGGAGGAAAGATGAACAGTGGTGGTAGTGTTAACTGGGGGGATGGGGCTGGTAGAATTGATGGGCGATGCGTGTGCTGTCCCTGGACTCCTAATTGTCTTTTAAGATTTCAGATTGCCTTATAAGCATCTTGAGATGGGAAATGCTCCAGCATCTTAAGATGCATGGTTGTACATAATTCTGTGTGCAAATTTTAGGCAGAATGAAGATTTATCACATCTGTTTTTCCCCCCAAAAAGTGTTAAAAGCAATATTTGAAAATCAATATAGGGTCATGACAAGGGACATTCATCAAGTTTTTATTTATTTCATTCTTCAGTCATGGTGAAAAGCTTTAGATGGCCATCTTTTTCCAATTACAGGCAAAGGCCAACATCGTCCAACCCCGTTCCTGCTGTTTTTTGTAGTGACATTATAGATTTTCAGCCATCCAAATGAACTCTTCACTGAAGAGCCTGCAGTCATTGTGCATGCCCTTTCCCTGGCTTTAGGCACAGCCATTCCCTCCTCCAAATCTACACTTTACAAATCAATAAGCTTTCACAGTAATTTAACTCCCGTATGTGCTCCTGAGAGTGTGCAGTAAATTCACTGTATATCATAGGTAGAGTTAAATCAGTATTGTTCCCTGTTGTCCTCGCTGCTGAAAAGGCTGGTTAATTGATGTCATGGCATAGGCTGTATGGTTTGTCACAGTCTAACATATTTATTTTACTCAGTGTAAGCCATTTACAGGCTTACTTATATAGGATGCAGAAAAATGGTGCTTGGTTTTCTGCTCAGATCAGGATTTCACCAGAGATGCCACTTGATTTATGTGTTGACTTTTGAATCCAGGGTGATTCTGGCAAGTAGGGCGTCATCAGTGATTAGTTCAGTGGCTGTGCTCTGCCCCTACCTGATGCCGATCAATACTCATATTGAGGGAGATCAATCCCCTATATGGAGCAGGGGACGGGATCCCCAGTGCTGCTTTTTGGTTGGAGGCTGACTGAAGCGGGACTTCTGGGGCCAATGATTAATGATTTTCAAGATCAAACTATTCTCTGAATAATTCAACAGCTGATGTTCCTTTAGTTTTATTTCAGTCAGAGAGCTAACACACAGTGCTAAAAAGTCAAAAAGGAAAGTATTTTATAGCGAAATGAACAGGTTTTCAACTTTAATATGCTGCACTGCCAACTCATTTGTACTCTGACACATCTGTCTTTGTTAAGCCAGTTGCTGTCAATAATATCTGACTTCCAATATGTTGGCCTGGCTCTAATTTTTGCTTTTAATTATATTACATTTGATTCCAGACCAGTAAGGGCAAACTCATTAGTGTTGTGGAAATGACAAACCCAAAAACACATAATTAAGCATGCTGGCAGAAGGCTGCAGTCACATGTCCAGGGTGTTTAATTGTATAAACCCTGCGCTTTACATTTTAAATGTCCTCTGACAGACTTGTCTTGCTAATATTCAAATTATTCCAAACAGCAAGGCCTCTACAAAATCTATATGTGGTGACATGATTTTACAGTTGTAATATCCAGAGAGTATCTAGTTCACTTGCGTTTTGATCAATTCTGTTTTTCAATAACCTCATTCTGGATCAGTGGTGGTAGTGCCCCAGCTACCACAGACAACTGGTGAGGGAAAATCAAAGCCACCTACTGAGAAATGTACGCACGTTGCTAAGATGCAGTGCACTGACCATTGTTCATCATTAGGCACAGCTGAAGAATATGCATTATGGATGAGTTAGCCATTGCGCATGTAACAGGTAAACTGCTCAAGGTTTGGAGATGAAAGCTGGGATGTCAGACAGCGAAGAGCCTGCGTCAGACTGACCACAGATCCCGCTGTGTCCACAGCATGAGGCAGAATCAGAGATCAATCAAAGCCTTCGTTAATGGAGCGAACAGCAGAGAGGGATTCTGTTTGGTCTATTACCAGCCTTCTGAAAAGCAGCAAGGTAGAATACATTAAACACTTCTGTCTTCGTGACATGAAGCATCTGTAGGTATGTTAAAAAAAAAAAAAAAAAAGAGCACCAGTCGAATATTAAATATTTAAGGCAAATGTATTCTGTTTTGGGTGTGGCTGGTTTTGTTCTTTGTCACAGCCAGAGAAGGTCATAAATGAACCACAGTTTGCTCTTATTAACTTTTATGTGATCTAAAACCGCCTTCACTTACTCAGTAACCTTCTCGAAGGATACACTATTTCTATTTCATGTCTTTAACTTTGACAAGAACAAGGACAACATATAAAAAAAAGTGTTAAAAATTGTTTAAAAGACAGCAAAGAGGGTGGAATTCTTTTACCATATTTATTCGGTTACATTTTTTGTATACAAATACTTAAATGAAAAGCAAAATGCGTAATTGCTGAATAAAAACAAAACATCTTCTAGGAAAATCTACTGTCAAATGTTCTCTCCATGCTGTCCCAACTTCAATATGTCCAAAACAGAGCAATTCCTAAACCCTTTAATAGAGTCTTTCAGGGAGGCACAGGAAGAGGAACAAATGCCTCTATTCAGCAGCGTCCAAAATGCTAATGCCTCCGGCTCTTAACACGTTTATAAGGGTTCCCATGTCACGACATGGCATAGTCCACCCCTAATGGTGGCTGTGGCTGTGGACAACATGAAAAAGCCAAGACACATGATGAAACATGAGAAATATGACAACAAGACTGCTGGGTTCCGGAGGAACAGGGTGCATCTACACCCCTATTTTCCCTCTTGAAGATGGTCGTAAGCATGTTATGTCACAGTGAATATTGAAATTTCTTTCCTCACAATCACTCTTTTGACTGAAAGCTCTGTTTGGACCACAGCTTCAGCCTTGACATTTAAAGTATCTATAAAAAGTTGCTAGCGTTGCATGGTTTTGTTATTGCAACTGCCCACACATCAGTGTAGTCACGGACAGGTTACAGGGGAAACGAAGCATTAAAGTGTCCAGTAGCGCAGGTGCTGGCACTGGAACGATTGGCTGACCCAGTGGGTTGTATTGAATTCTAGTAACTATGTGCCTCCATATGTAAATGATGTTAAAACGTGGTTCCGTATTGGACAAACTTTCAGCGAGCAAATAAATGAAGGGCAGGCAGGGTTTAGTGATTGCTTGGGAAAGTAATTACTCCTTATCTATATGGGTGCTGGGAGGCAGTCTGCGGAGCCAGGCTCCAGCCTCCAGGCCCTTTTGGATTGATATTGTGTCAACCTCTCAAAAGGTATTTCTCGAGTGACATTCTGGTCCACCTGTGGAACTGGTTCAATGTTGTATTGACTGGTTTGACTGATTAGTCAACAGAGTACATCAAACTTCTCTTTCAAATCTTAATTCCATTTTCAATATGCTATTTCATGATCCAAGGCCTGTAGCTGTTTCAACAGTTGTCGGTCGAACACTGGGCTGACACTATTGAACTACTCTGGGGATGAGGTGGAACCCTGCAAGACTACACTCCCAATAGTGATATTGATGTTTTGATAGAAAGTACGCAGCTGACATAGGTGTAAATGGACTGTGCAACACTACAACAACAGAGTGACACATTGCTATCAATGCTTCAGGAGTGAATTACTGTGTAGATGTTTATTCCCCATGGCCAAAGCCTCATGCAGTATCACTATTGGATCTTTTAAACAAACTCTTGTTGTGTATACCAGGCAAAATTTGAGCCCAAGCCAGGGTTTCCCAAATTCACTCAGACATGGCAAGTAGGCTCCTTGCTGTTTTTAGAGCCACAGCTATCCGTGTCTCTACATTACCTTAAGTGATGTTTGTGACTGATGACTCATGACATAACTTGTGCGCTGCGTGCAGCTTGAGAGGAAATGGAGGATGTTACCCAAACTTCCTTGTGCTTTTGTCATCTGTTTTTTTGCCTTTCTTTGCATATAAACAGCAGAAGCTGCTGGTTACCATCCGATGTGTGTTTAGGTACAGAACACACAGCATCTGGCGTCCTCAGAGGATCTGCAGGCTCCGTGTCTTGTATAGTGTATTCACTCAGTCATAATATTGTACCACCATTTATTTAATAAAATCAGTTATAAGTCAATAGTGTGAACATTTCCCACCAGTCTAAAGGCTGCTGGTCAGTGCAGTCTTTTAGAGCAGTTTGGTCAGATGTTCCCATGAACGAATGGACTGCTATTATGACATGACAAAAAAAAACTCTTGTAGCTGTGGTATCGCCTTCATGAACCGCCTTTTGTTATCTTTGTTCCAGTTCTTTTCTGAATGTACACTGCACCTTCACCATGACATCATTGACACAGCTTTCAATCTGTTGACATGAGCATCAAAAGACGTAATGAGGTTGAAGTCACTGGTGCCTTTTAGTCAAACAGAGCTCCTCCGTTTGTGTTGCTTGCCCCTGAGTGGCCTGTTGTGGAGCTCACAATGCTGTGTGTTCAATCATTAGTTAACCTGATTATCCAGACACCACGTGGAGTCAGCTATGTGTCTGGATTGCTATCGGCCAACCTGTTACTGGGATCTATTACAAACCGCAAAGCAAATCTATATTGCCCTAGTGTTTGAAGTAGTGCACGTAATTACAATACAACTCTTTTCTGTGGCCTAGTCTATGGATAGAGGTAGCATGCCACCACAAATGGTTTTTGTCTCCATTTCCTTCCCACACCCTGCCCTGTTGTAGGTTTGATTTTATGATCAAACTAATGAGATTTTATCCCACTCAGTGCAGATGCTAGATTGCAGCATAGCAACTAAATGCTGTTGTGGAGTACTTGAACATACACTCAGAACCTGAGGACTTCAGTCTCCCCTTTGCTTTAACCACTTGATACCTCTTGAGACCTGAATTATCTCCCTCTTTACTCATTTGAAATGTGAAGCTTTTTACTGGTATTACCTCTCAGCCTCCTGCAGTTTAAGCCTTTACACAGGATGAACTGCACATTTTGTTTGCTTTGCTTCACCTGCACTGCACAGCTTGAGCAGAAGTTTTAGAAATGGAGTCCCCATAAATTGGGCACAAATTGTATAGACTGGCCTGCAGGTGTCTGTGTTAGCTTTAAATCTAGTAGCTCATGGGGTTGGCTGATTGTGCTTAAGAGAGGCCCATGGATAAGGCGAGGTTAGAGATCTAAGGTGTTTTTATTACTTTCCTTGGATTTCTCTGCAGTGTGTAGGGTTTGTGGTCTGCAAAAAGAGAACAAGTCTATTGGTGTCTGTTAAATTGTAGAATAATTCATTAAAGGGGAACTATGCAAGTCCGGTCATTTTTAACCCTCCTCCCGACCATGTGCATTTGTTTTCAACAAAACCGGCAAGTAAGCAATCCCTGGAGTGATGGATAACTTTATATATAACTTTATGTTGTGTGTATTTGTGTAGTTTTATCTGTCCTAAACAAGAGTAACGGATTATGGGGCACGTTTGTGTTGCGGTGCCGCTGCGATGAGAGCTGGGACACCAGGTTGGAGGCACTGATTTTGCAGGATTTGTTTTTGGCCAAGAGATGCTAGGTGGAAGGCGGAGAGCCTCCATTCCCCCCCTCATTTCAACTTACAAGTCATTTATGTATCCATCACAATTACTCTGAAGCTGTTTAATGGAGGTAAAAATGTAGCATAGTTAAGGTAAAAATCTTATGGTTCCTCTTTAAGAAAGTTGTTGCACCCTCCAGAATATGTAGTTTGAAAACAATCTACAACAAAAGTAAATCAGTTAAATCAGTAACATTGTTTCACCAGTCCTCTTTGTCAACATGTCTCAATCTAAAGCTTGGTGTTTATCGTTTATCAGTGTGGTACATTATTTTCACCCAGTTACTGCTTTAATCTGCTTAGTGCAATAATAATAATAAAAAAAATTTTAAAAAAACTAACTGAGGGAAAAACAACTTTATTTATTTAACTTATTTAACTTGTGCTCATCTTATCTGTTTTTAAAGGGAGAAGCACATACATTCTGCAACATGCCGAAACCAGCATGCAGTATATATACACACTGTATTTCATATCATCTTGGTGAAGTAGTTGCTGCTGAGAGTGATATTTCTGGTGTCCTTCCTGCTTCAGGAGCAATTGTGTGACTCCTTAGGACTTCTTGACAATTTGAGAGGATGGGAAGAAGAGGAGCAGCACCCATCATTCTGATTTGGGGGTGTTTATTCCAGGGTGTTAGCCCGGCCGCAAATTGTAGTCACACCAGCTAAAGAGTCTGAAGTAACTTCTGTTGTGTTATGGGTTTATAGCGGTTCGTTATCAAGTGAAAGCAGATACAATGTGTGTCTGAGGTGTACTTCCTATCAAGCGAGCGGTGTGAAATGCGTGAGCGTTAATATTGGCTTTTATTTGAATGTGTCTGCCAGTAATGGTGCATTTGCAGTCAACAGTTTGCTGATTTGTTTTTTGTTCTTGTCTTTCCAGAAATTCATGATAACTCAGAGGCAGAAATACAAAGTCTGAGTCTGAACTTCATGATTTTTTCAACTTGGCAGCTCGCAATTATGGTTTAACTGATATGATGAATGTGGAACAAGACTTGCAGTGTAGATGTTTTGTTTGGTAAAAAGACACTAATGCTTTTTGATATTGTAGAAAGAAATATGGATTTTTTTTTTCCTTTGAGGCAGTTTTTCCCCCCAACTTCTCTTTTAAGCTGTAATTAAATCAGTGAAATTGTGATGCGCTTTTTGGCCATTTTCGGCCAAAAATTTTCGGTGGCCGAATTTTCGGTGCATCTCTAATCACCATAGATCTTTCTTGGTCAATGTTCAATAATATCACATGGTTGGTAAATCAGATTAAACACTTCCAGTTACCAATCACCTTAAAACTGACCACAGAATAGGGGCACAACTTGTGCAGTCCAGTGTTGCCTTGTCTGGACTGAGGGCTCTGACTTCCAGTTCCTGTTTCAGTGGCAAAGATGCAAAGGAAATAAGTCACGGTTTTGACACATAAGACTGTAAGAGCAATAGATCTGTTTTATGTCGTAGTATTTGAATGTTTTCTTTTAGTCGCTTTGGACACTGGGATGTAAAATGTGTGTAATGATGTGTGGAGTGTTGCCAGCTGTTACAGTTCACAGAAAATACCAGCAATGTTCTTAATGAGTGTTTTCACAAGTACCTGCAGACCTGTCGCTGCACCTGCACTTTCTGCCACCATTCAACAAGTTGCTGTTTACTGCGCATTTCCTTTTTCTCTTTGAGTTTCATGTCCGACTAGAACACTTGTTAAGGTATTGTATTTTATCATTTGAATGAAAATCAGTTTAAAATGGTCTTTATACCGTAACAGCAGCTGAAGAAGATTTTTGCAGCTTACTGTAGTTCTAAATTGGCGAAACAATAAATATGTGGGAAAAATACTGGAAGTGCTTCTCTATGTGACTTGCAGTACAACAAACAGTAGACCTCCACCCACACACACACAGAAAAACACAAAGTGATATTCTGTCTTCAGGCAGAGCTTTTGATGTTAGCCTGACAAAGGCACCAACTCCAAAAGCCCCTTTCACTGGATTTTTTAATGCCCCATGTGTCCTTTCAAGTTGTAGAAAGATAACTTTCTGGGTGTGCCTCGTGTTTCAGTCTGAAGCGGCATTTGTTTCATTTGTTCAAGCATCCTTTCAAGTGGCAACAGCTCTTAGAAACACGGAGAACTTCAAGCTCGGTGACACACTCCACATCTGTCACAGTGGTTTGATGGTGGGCAGAGATTTCGGCATACCTACAGCACAATGTCCTGTGGTTATATTTCCTGTTTTATGGTTTGCTCCACAGCTTTGTCATTGCACTTTAGCACTGGTGACCATGAGCAATAAAGCAGCGATGGAAGCCTGTCATTTTTATGATTGGCGGCTCAGAATTGCATCTAATGAGGAAACTGTACCTGCTTTGCCCCAAGTCGGCAGGTGCTGCTTTATTCTCATCCATAAATTTCTCTGCTACACCATTATTTATTAAGCTGTCCGTGTCGTGCACAAGGTTCTAGGCAAATGTCAGGTTCTTGCGCCACCTCAGTAGGCCCCCTCCAGACAAGATGAATTATTTATGAAAGATTGATTCTAAGTTTTATAAACCACTACTACCCTAGGTCCCAAGTATCCTGGAACATATGTAACATAAAAATACAACTAGACACTGATAAGCGCAATCCATCAAGTGAAGCCAGAAGGCGTATTTGCATGGTAGCACGGTTTCTAGTGTACTTAATAGAATTGTGCCTGTGGGCCACTACACCTGACATGGGCTAATTGGCTATCAAGAGAGGCTCTGAGAATAACAGGGCTACAGGGTTCCCACCAGTGCACTCTGTCTGCACTAAACGTAAAGACAAGTAAGAACTACATGGCATTGTAGCATGGTGGTTCTTTTTTCAGTTGATAAATTTCAAGGTGCAAATTGGAGAAACAAACCTTTCCAAGTGTTGCTAAGGCTGAGTAACATTGAGACAGTGCTGCCGGCCCACACACACACTCTGAAGTAGATGTGCAAGTGTTCTTTTTATCTGCTCAGTGAGGATCACGTTTGAAAAGTTGTGCAGCCAGCCTATTGATGAGCATGTCTGTGTAAAACCCACACACACACACACACACACACACACACAGAGCCTCGCCTACAACACCCCCCAGCTCTCCAAACACACACATGCCCACCCACCCACCCACACCTCTTTAATTCGGCCCAAATATTGGTCTGCCTCCTCGCCTCTCGCTGTGCGTCCATGTGAGACAGATCCCGCCGACATTTTCCACCGCAGGATTAACTGTGTAGCGCGACGGGCCGCTCTGCCTCAGCGCTCCTGAAGGGCTGACCCCGAGATGTGTGTGTGAAAAGGTGGCCAGCAGGGCGCTCCTTAAAAGGCTGTTAGATCCTTGCTGCTTATTATGAGTGGGCGTGCGACTAAATTATCTGTCCTGCTTTCCCCTTGTCACAGGACTATAGGCGGAAAAAAGTTATTTTCTGGAAATAATTAATCCTACTTGTTGGCTTAATAATATTGAGGAGAACACATTGGTAGTGCCTTGAGTGTTTCCACATGCAACTTTTCTCTGACAGGTGGGCTGCCTCTGATGAACATGATCATCTTCTCATTTAGCTTCCTGCCTGCAGGACTTTTCCATTAAATTACAACTGAGCCCCACTCTCAGGAGAAGGGGATTTGATTCAGTGTGGAGTGAACACTTGTGTGAGTAGGTTGGTGCATATGCGAGTTCGTGTGTGTGTGTGTGCATGTTTGCACACACAGTCGGTGTGCCAATGCATGTATGCTGATCCCTCCAACCATTTGGAAGGCTGTGTGTCCAGGGTGTAAAAAAGCAAAGCAGGGCCAAGCCCGGTTACCATGCCTACACGTTTTGCTGAGAGACAATGCGTTTATCTTAATGAATTCATTATTCAAGTTTATATTTGCCTCTGTACTCTCTGTCAGCTGGGTACACACTCTAAATAGCTGTGGAGTAGAGGCCTTTTCCAGTGCTAAAAGTGACCCGGGGAAATAGCTTATTGATTCTTGGGGGAAACATGATTAAATTGAGTTCTAAGTGGACACTTCATCTGAACTTGTCTACAGGAGAGGAGATAAGAAACTATAGGAGCCAGTCTGCTTTTGTACAAGTTCTTGTCTAGTATTTCTGCTTTGATGTGCTTAGATTAATGGCTGCCTTATATTTCTGTAATGGGCCAGCCATTTATGTTTGATTGTGGGTTTGAATTAAAGAAATAGTACATGACTGTGATTACATACATAATCTTGAACTCTCTATTTCCCTGCACATACAATCTTCAGCATTTTAAACTTAAAGGAGATGTTTTTTTTCCAGAGCGTTCACTGTTTGGAAAAGTCGTGTTTGCCTACCACTGTAGGTGTTGTGCAGCCAGAGTGAACAGACGTTGTTGTGCACACTGTGTTCAGTAGGTGTGCTAATCAGGAGAAGAGATCCCCTGATCACTGCCATGATCGCTGAGAGCACCATCTGTGATACTCCGAGGGCCGGCAGTCTGACTGAGAGAGCTGGAGAGCAGTCTCCCTCCCGTCCTCACAAGGCTGCAGCCAGATCTGTCTTCACAGTCAACACTGTTTCTGGACCTGAAAGACCTGGAACCACTTAACACTTGCTTGCTTCACATTTTAAACTCCATCACTTTTAGAATATCAGTCATTTTGTTTAGTATAAAACAGAATGTGTGCAGCACCCCCAGAATGTATTTGACTTATCTGTTTCTAGATATGTGTTGTTTGATCCGTTTCTTTGTAGTTAGCTGCACTGAATAAATCAGCTGTCAACACAGATCTGGAAATAATTGGGGAGACCATTAAAGTGCCGTGGATAATGGAGAACTGCACATAAATGTGGGCAATTTTATCGCAGGAATTTTGACTGTTTTTCATTTGCAGTCACAGGTCATAAACTGCACAAGTCGCAACAAAAATGGCAGCAATGACGATAATGTGCAGGTACTTCCTGAGTCCAGACAGTGTTGCAACTTGTTTGCGATGGAATTCATGAAGTGTGACCTGAAACAAACATATGAACACCTCATCAGGTTAGGGTGTTATTGTGAGCAGCTCCACAATGAATCGACCCAAGAAAACTATTTTTTTTCCTTATCAATGCCTGAGTGATCAGTATGAAGATCAGGGCACTTGTTACCATGGTAACTCATAAGATAACCATACACGGAAATGCACTGGTGTTCATATTGATTCAGAGTGCAGAGAATGAAGCGCATGATATCAGCCAAAGGCAGGTTGCCTTCCTTCTATCTGCAAGTGCCAGGTTAGAGGCTTATTGACTGTTTTTGACAGACTGAGTAACAGACGACTTTTTGGCGAAATGGGCCTTGTGCCCAAAGTTCAATTAAAAGCCTCACACTGTGCGTAGCCAGCGTATTTGCCAAATGGTGAGAAACGTGTAAATCAGTCTTCGTGCTTTCTCAGCAATCTGCTTGTCCTCGAGGGATATTGATGGCTCTGCCTTAACTCATTTTATAAAAATTCCCTCCAGAGTTTCACCATTTGTCTCAACTTGACAGGTGGAGGGAGGTTTTAAAGTATCACGTGAGCAAACGCATTAGAAAGACACAGCTATGTTTTGAGGGTTTGGTGGGGCCATGAACTATTGGTTCGACCACCTCCATTTTTCTTTTACTGGGGGAGCAACACGACTTTAGTTTTGAATGGGCTCGATGCGGTTTGTGATTCCCTCTCATTCTGTCTGACTTGCCTGTGGGGGGGCAGTGGGTCAAGAGAGCATTATTTAAATTCCAGTGACATGACATGGCTGCAGACCTCTATCTTGTAGAGGTCAGATAACACTTTGATAGCAGCTTGAGGTAGATAAGAGACGTGATAGAAATTAGATGTTTCACACATTGCGCAGTGGATTTTTTCATTTTAAATTGAATGTATGAATGAGTTCAATCCAAGTGTAGCTAAGAGTGTGTGCTCAAACTGTATTAGACACGGAGAAGTTTCAAATAATACACTGGGTCCAGTGAAGCGTGGTGACAGCAGAAAATATATGCTGCTTGAATCTATGAGGGTTTATTGAGTTATTTGATCTGCTTACACTTTCTCCCTGACTTCCTTTATGGCATTTTAACAGTTGGTTCAAAGTGTGAATAAATGTTTGCCTTCTTGCCTCTGTAAGTCATGTCCAAATCAGTGAATCAACGGGGCTGGAAGTGTGAATGAGCCAGAGTAGTGGAGAAGAAAGGGGAAGAGGCTTTCCCCGGGGCAGTGCCCAGGACAATGTCAGGTTTGTCTGGCCTGAGTGCATGAACACTAAGCTTTTCGGAACTGGCAGCCCGCCCCGGTACCTACCCATCTCCCCTGGCTTCCAGAGCTGTCCAGCCCCGGAGCACTAAGCATTTGTGCAAAGTTCATAAGGCTTCCCTCTGTTTGTGTGGCCATAATGGCAGCTCCATCCTGTTGTAGCTCAAAGAGTGCTTATGGGCTGTGAGGGCCTGGCGCTGACGCTGCAGAGGCGTGTGAGTGTTCTCAGTTACTGACTCTGGCTGACTGCTCTCATTATGAAAAGACCAGTGTAAACCCCCACCACCACCACCACCCCCTGCTTCCAAATCTCAGCCTCAAATATCACTATTTCCCTCATCATGTTCTCCGTCTGCCTTTTAAACCTAATTTGCTAAATGAAAACCCTCAGACTCGATTAAATGAAAAGCCAGTCCTTTTACTTCAGTCTGTTTATTTGAGCGAAGAAGCTCCTTCTGCATCAAATCAGGATGTTTTGTTTAAAAAAAAAAGTGAAATAAAATGAATATATTTCAAAAAACAACAAAAAAAAGAAAAATAAGAAAATGCATTTGCTTTGTCCCATAAATGTACAGTCTCACCTACACCATTTCCTAACTGTCAGCATTTGCGAGGCCTGAGTGATAATAACCTTGTTATTCGTGGCTGCCAGTTCCGTCGACACAGCCGTGCCTTCGGTTGGTTTTTTTCACCGCGGTTACGACCCACATCAGCATAATTCAACCATGACCCTCCTCCCCTCTTTCATTTTCTGCCTTTCTCCCCCGTTAAAACCCAGAGTCTCAGACTAGGGTCCACACCATACATCATCCAGACTGGGGGCGCTTCCTCCCATCCCCCCTCCTCCGAGTGTCGTGGGAGAGAGAGACTGCAGTTTTTTTTGTTTTTTTTTTTGTTGGGCTGGTGGAAGGCTCTTATCGACAGTCTCAGCACTCTCAGCGCACCGAGCTTTCCCCTGACATGTCACCCTGCCTCCACTCAAGTCCATCTGTATAGCCGTGGAGCTGGGTCCCTGTTCACCAGTGCAGAACAATCAAGTCCTCTTAAATCCAGATGCATACCCCCCCAAAAACCCATTGGTTTTTCAACCAAATATCCTTTTCTGAATGGGAGATAAAGGAGAGGAGCATGCTTTAAAAGCTCCAACAATACTGGCCTAATGCTGGGTGAAAATCTTCAGCAGTATTAGCAATTAAGGAGATTGTTACTGGGTGACCGAAGAAGATTTTAGCAGGACCAAAACTCAACAGATTTTCACACAGCAGGTGATCTGTGCCCCCACCCAGTACACTCATATTTTCCTTTTCTCCCCGCTCAATTGATCATTGCAAATAAACACTTTTCATTCAGCCTTCAGGTGCACCAAACATCTTTCATGATGCTGAACAGCAGGCAAGATGGAACTTGCATTCCACCACTCTCCTTTGTACACAGCCGGTGAATAGCCTTTAGATCGTTCTTTGTGGGAATGATTGTCAGTGGCTTAATGAGCGTCTTTGCCAAGCTAGAGGCTTTGGCAACATATGTGACTACAGTGGCTCTTGCTCTCGTTCGTCTCCAGCCTGTATGACACGACACACAACCAGGCTCAGCACTCTGTGCTTTGTGCAGAAATCAGATTTTTACCTAACTCATGGTTTCCTTCTATTTTGGATGTTATCACTGGGAAAGAAGCGGTTGCACCTCTCATGGGGACCAGAGCTGAAGGCTGAAGTAAAACCTTGTAAGTATTCTGTAGTTTCTGAGGATGTGTGCGTGAAGCTGCTGCAGCACATTTGGGTTAAGCATGTTTTGGTCTTTCCAAATGGAGGATTCAATGTAGGAGGCATTTAGTAGGTTTACATCCACTATAAAGGAAAATTGGCATTTATATGTTGTTGAAATGTTGTTTCCTGTTTGTTGTTGATGTAACCTCTTACATTGCAGTTTGTTTTGTAGTGAAATGTCAGCATTTTCAGGTTGTTTCTATCAGGGTTCATTTTTAGAGACCTGCAGCCAAATCAGCTTCAACTAAACAAGTTCTCCACCACTTTGCATCTCTAAATAATTGTCACAGAAAAATCAACAGTTTACAAAACTGAGAATGTTTGCTTCCTGAGGTACTGTCCTCAGTAAATATTTAAAGCTCGAAGCTTGAATCCATCTGTGATAGCTGGAACGGTAAATGTGGGATTTTATCATTTATTCACATTTAATTGTGAGGATGTTGCAAAACATGTTAAAATAGTTCTCGCTCTGTGTTTGTTTTTGATAATACATTGAATGAAATGTGTTTTCAATTCATTAAGTGTAGCTTAGTGTCCAAAATGAACTAGTTTCAGCTTCACATCGTAGATATTTCATGGTTTTCTTTTTCTTTTATGAAGCAAATAATAAAATGTTGGACTGTGGGACATTATCACTATTATTTTCTATCACGCTCTGAGTAAATATATTTAAGTAATTCATTAGAAAACAATTGTCAAATGATTCAATAGTGAACAATAGCTGCAGCTCTAAGTAAGATTAATTGTTCATTTCGAAGTAAACACATAAACACACCCGTTGCTCCAATAAAGCGATCCAGAACAAAGCTCATCTTTTGTTCCACCGGATGAAGCACAGTTTGATTATGTTCATTATAATCAGGGTGATTCTGTTGTCATGTTTTCACGCTGCATACTTTATTAACTATCAACTTCAAGAAGCCGTAAGCTTAAATGAAAGTCTGCTGTGATATAATACAGCATGTCTGGATAATGTCCAAATCACACTCACAAAACAACCACAGACTGTATTCACATTCACTGGAGTTCATTCTGCCCTTGCTTCTTGCCAAAGCAAATTTACATCAAACTGAACAGTAAGACTAATGATTTTCAAACTGACTCCCTGGTGCAGCACTGTAGACCCCCAATTAGTCTTAGCTAATAAGCCATTTGCTGTGGATTGAATCTTATAGTATGAAGTCATGAGTATGTGTCAGATTCTTTCTTTGTTTGTTCATCTTGGAGGCATCTTGCTTTGATCGGTTTGTTGGCTGATAAATGATGATAAATAGGGCGAGAGGAGCTGTATTTTTATTTTATACAGAGGAAGAGTCAGCGGCGAAGATACTCAATGTATGACACTCTCATCTCTTTTCTCTTAAATGTGCCTTCGAACATCAAAGCCAGAGATGATTTTCTTTCCCATTCTAAAGTTTTTAACTTTGATCAATAATATTTGAACAAGATATGAGTTGATGACAGTTTTGCTTTAAAAAACCATTTAAATTATTGCCGGATGTTGAAAGTTTATCAGCAGAGGCCATGACTCATTCCAATGGACGTCTTGTTTTCGTCTCTACAGACCATGAGAATCCAGTGTAAATACAGAGATTTCTGCCTCATATTTGAAAATCTTAAATCCTGGGCATTTGGTCCTGAGCTCCCTCCATTCGGTCGGTCTCAACACAGCCTCATCTCGACCTTATTAAGTGATGGAGAGGCACAGGAACTGGGCCACATATCCGACAGCTGTGTCAAACAGCTTACCCAAAGTAACACTTTCCAGATGCTCCGCTCCAGCACGGAACAGGAAATTCAAACTGCTGAATTAGAGTCAGTGCGGAACCTCTCATTTCACAGGCTGAAATTATGACTTTTTTTAATATGCATATTGGACACCTGAAGGGATTAGAAAAATGGATGAAGCAGCAGTGGTTTTCCTGTAGAAACGTAGTTTTCACTGCAGCTGTGTTTGTGTTTGTGTGTGTGTGTGCGCTGCACGACATCAGAAATGCTTGGTTGTTGGCAGAAATGAATTGCTTTGGGGTCTGATGGAGGTAAGGATTTGGGATATAAGAGCCATCGATCATGTCTCGCTGTGGCACAGTTTCATCTGGGGAAATTGCCAGCATCAGTCAGACAAAGTGAACGAATGTAGAGAGAAGCGCCATGTGTTAGTCCGCACAAAATAATATTCCGGTCCCTGCAGTCCCAACTTGTGAATTCATCTCTCTGCCGGCTACTCAGCGAGGATCACACACTAATGTGATTATTGTCCTGGGCAAGGGGCACTCCTGTGGGACTTCAAAGAGAGCAGATCAGAGGGAAAATGAAGGAAAGCTGTAAGCTGTGATGCAGACAGGTGCATGGCACCTCATGAAACCTTCTCCTTAGCTTGAAACATATTAACAGGTTCAGAGTGAGGTCTGAAATCTGAAAGCATCTGCTATGCGGTTTTATTATCATGTGATGTGGCGTTGTCGCACGATCACCGTTTCCATTCTGCTTATATTAATTATGCATCAGACTAGAATTAAAAGTCATAATCCACAGCAATGGTAATGGTTAACTCTGATATGAAGAGACTGCTGTAGTGGTGTCGGTTTCATTCCTGTTTAAATATCCACAGCAGAGATTCATATTTAATGGAGACAAACAGCTTTCAGATACACAAAAGAGCATCTCATCAGAGGCTGGAGGAAGCCGTTATTGCTCTTGTTTCATTCATGAACAGATGCAAAGCTTTTAGGGAAAAAAAACGTTCCTGACAAAAAAAAAAAAAAACCCTCTGGTGGCCATAATTTATTTTTTTATTTTTTTCCATATGAATTCCATCCAGAAACGTGCTCACGTGTGCATGGTGGCTGCAGAACGTGCAGAATGTCAGTGGCCATGTTAACAGGTTAGAGCAGACACACTGCCTGAGGGATGCATGTTCCATGGCTCACGGCTGCATCGTGTACATGTAATGCAGATATTCAACACCTGAGCTCCCATCAGAAATAGACAGGGGAAGGATGTGATAATGAATCACTACTTGTTGGTGTCTAGGTTGAATCTGACATAGACATGAAAAAATATTAATACATTTTAGTAAAAAATAAATCAGCAATTGATTTATAATAGAGAGAAATTCAATATTTGACTAGCCTGCAAACTCTGTTCAGTGCTCACACAGCACAGTGCAGCAGTGTGTTCCCAACATACACTCCCAGAGCTGGTGACAGTATCATTCTACTGTAGGTCTTTCTACTGTTACATAAAGCTGCAGGGTCACTGCACCATATACACTGTGTATCCCACTCTCTCCTGGGTGATGAGAGTTCATGCCGGGTCACGAGGGTCGTTCTTCATTAGTTCACAGAGAACACAGGGGTCAGACCCTGAACAGCTCATCAGTGCAGCCACTCTATATCTGTCTACAACTGAGCCCCATTCCTCCACAGCTGAGAGCCTCTCTTCCTCACTCCACCATCCTCATCCTCCCTCTCTGTCACTCCTTCGCCCAGCTCCAGATCCAGTCCCCGCAGCATGCTGAAGCCACAGACCTTTGAAATATTAATGGTTTGATAATGGAACTGTCATGCTTTCTGAAGTGGAGTAAAATCTCGCCAAATCTCAATTAGACAAGCATATTATCTAATATTGCTCCCACTTCCTAATCTCATTTAGTGTCTTGTTTCTGTTATGTCTCCCGCCCCTAATGTTTTAATAATAGATGAATTGCATCTCCAGGATTGTAGTGGAATACCGACGTGCTTATCATCGCTAAAGGTCAGAGTGAAAACTTCAAACTCAGAAGAGCTGAGGGGGTAGAGACAAAAATGTCTAAACAAAGAGGAAAAATTCAATTCTAAATAAAAAAAACTGTTTCACTCTCATGTGGATTTTGGTTTTCAGTGAGAACCAGGCGGCATGTCAGATGCGCAGGCTAAATGAGCAATTGATTGCACAAAATAAAAAGAACAAAATGACGACCGAAAAAGCTGCATGCTCATTACACACATCTGAAGATGCTCAAGTCAATTGCCGCTTAGTGTTAATCAGCTCGGCCGTTGTTTTAATTGTTCTCGAGTGATCAAATAGGAATCAGTGTGGAGGCATTATCAGGAGAGGGGGGAGCGTGGAGCCGCTGTCTTCCTGTTGCAGGTCTTTAACGAAGAGAATATTTTAATCCGGCCTGACAAGACGAGGATCTGCTTAATCCTATTACAGGCTTGCACTTTAAACTACAGTAGGCCCACACTTCTCTGCCTGTTGTCTTTGTGTGAGAAAGGAGCAGATGGTGCCAGCTCAAGAGCCTACTGTATTGAACTTGGACTGGTTGAGCCTGGACCCTGTCCCCGCCCACTGCCCACCCCGCCAGTAAACAACACATCTACAAGTGTCTAAGAAACAACAAGTTGAGCCCTTCTTTTTTTTTTTTTTAAACCTCACACATAGCGTCCTTAGCAACCATGTGTGATCCTGGTTAATGTATCTGTACGTTTGTTTATGGGTCACAGTGAAAGTGTAATGCCATGAACAGATGGCTGAACTATAGGAGTCAAGAGACAGACAGAGCCTGCCAGTCGCATGGTAGTGTGCCAGGATTGTTTCCTCAAGATAAAGAAGTGAAAGCTGCACAGTAATCACAGATGCAGGATTCAATAGCGTGAAGAATGGCTGAAGGACTCTCAGATACACTAACAGAAGAATGAGCAGTATCCATTACGTGATACAAAGGGGGATAGGGTTAGGTTTAGTTGAGAGAGTCTTCTCGATAATGTAACCGTAACCCTCGAAAATGGGAAAAATACCCTGAAAAATCATATCACACCTCATATCACCAGAAGTGAGGTATTTTTAACTAATCACACAGCAGCTTTTTGAAGATGTAGCAGCTGACTGTGGGCTGTGCAGTGACGATAGTTTGGTCAGCTAAACTCACTACATGCCACCGCTTTGATATCAAAAGTAGATATGAGAGAGAGACGAGCACCCCCGCTGAGAAAACCGATGCTGCTGGCACATAAAGTTACAGCTCTGCAGCCACAACCACTGAACATGTGAAGGCACTGGAGAATATAATCAACAGATAAATTATTGATGAAAATGATGTTCAGCTGCAGCCGTATATCACACACGCGTTTCCCTCCTTATAATTGCAAAAGGCATGGTTTCATTTAGGACTGCAACTAATGATTACTTTCATTAGCAGCTAATCTCATCTGCTGCTTCATTTTTATGCTTCATCATATAGTCCATGAAATATCCAAAAAAGACAAAGCTGAGATATGCTCGGCTTGCAGTGAACTGTGACTGTGATTAAAAACAGCCATAATTCTCATTTGAAAAGAGGCAGAGAATATTTGAGAGCATGTTTTCTTGAAAAGACTAAGTAGTGGTTTAAATTGTTAATTTCCTGCTGGATTGTTAATTTCCTGCAGGATTTCCAGATTTAAACAGAAAGCGCAAGATTTAATGTTGAGATTTATCTTTGTATCACCAGATTCTCCGTTTGCAGCTCATTTAATCAGCTGGCTTTACAACAAGAGTATTTTAAGATGAAGAAAATCTTAAAGCTTAACGTAGAGGATGGATTTATGTTGTGATATAGACAACGTTGGATAAATAGTAATTCTGCCATGGCAAGTCTCTATATGCAGCTCATGACAGGATTTTATTAAAGCAGCCTTCTATTGTGGCAGACGCATCAACGATGATGCGTGAAATTAGGTTACAATGTCTTTGCATCAAATTGGTCCACATTCGAAAGTGGTTCGGTGGTGTTTACGAGGAGAAAGTTTGTCAGAGAGCGCTCTACATATGTCACTCACAGACAGCTTTAAAGTATGGAGGCAGATTTTTCTTGGCCCACATCGCTTCATTTCCCTCTCTCTGCGCCCACCTCCTCGACGGAGCTTCTGTCCCCTCTGAGCCTTGGCTAAGTAAGGTTAGGGTTCATATTGGCCTTCCCACAGTGCGCAGCTTTTAACCTCCTGCCAGCTTCATCAATCTCAGGCTGGTGTGATCGCTGCTGAAAGGGGCGGGGATTAAGAACAGCCCCGCGGTCTCTAAATCAGCCAAGCTGGAGGGGAGGGGGGCTCTCTCATGTTCATCGTATAGGTCCGACACCCTCTGACTTCAGCGTAGACATTGTCAGCAGTTAAGCTCTGCACGGACCTCCCTCAGCCAGATGGCAAGTTGGTTCCAATAAATGTTTAACGAGGGGAGAACAAATTAAATCAAAAGGCAAGTGATCAAGCACAGTTTGAACAAAGTGTAATCCATCTAAGGTGTTGCTGGGCTGGTAAAGGATTTTGGCCAGCACAATAGGACAATGAGAGCACATTGTCTTGTGGGAATTGTAACCCCCCTCCCACTGCTCTTAACCAGGCCAATCTTACCAACAAAGCACAAGCCAATTAGCACAAAGCCCTTACCTTTTGATTTTAATCTGTGTTTAGTTGCATAAATCACCATGTGTGGGAACCACGGAAACAAAGGAAAGCCTCAGGCATTTCTGTAGATGACTTATAACTCTGAGACACCAATAAGCCCGAGTTGTGATCAAGGCAGGTGGATTTGTGTCACATATAGTACCCTGAGTCTCAAACCTCGTCTGCGTTGCTATTGGTGGGCGGGGCAGGGGTCACCAGTTGGTTCAGAAAGGTCAATATTGAAGTCACAGACGGGAGTTAATACCATTACCATGAGGCACGGTTGAAAAGTTCAGAGTGCGTGTTCATAGTTCACCCAGTGAATGAAATCGACTCTTTTTTTCTCTGGTCAATTATTCAATTACATCTCTCCAACAGGAGCCTGACCTCAGTGTTTCCTGTCCAGTTTGTTAAAGGCAATGAGAGGATCAGGAAGGAGCTGGCGTTGGGTTCAAGCACCGTGGTGAACCGTAGCCTCTTTTTTTCTAGGCGGTACACAGCTGGCTGAGCATGCTCCCTCACTGTACAGTTCATCATCTTCATTACAACTGCTTGACAGCACACAGATGCCTTTTTTGACATTAACTGGTTGCCCTGTCACCACAAACACAGTAACTGTGATTACTGAACTTCCTTTGCTCCTTTCTTTACTGCATTGTCTAAATGTTTTTATTTAAACTAAACTTTTTCACCTTGGTTCTGTCCTGCTTCTGTTATAACATCACCTTGCGTTGTAAAGTTTGTCTTTTATCTACATTATCCGGATGAAGCTCTTTGCATGTTTAAGCATTTGTGTCCACTGTGCTTTCTCATGGCGAGAGCTGTTTCTCTGTTTCTCTTATAATATTCTAAGGTCTTGTATGATACAGTTGCTTATTACACAAATAAATTGAATCATGTTTTTACAAATCCCTGCAACCCAAGAGCATTATGTTTTAACATTCTTCTAATGCTTTAATGTTTTGCAATTACTTCTCTTTTTGTTATGATGGCGCGAGTTAGCTGCTGAGCTAATTAGCACAGCATGACCTAGCGAGCTGGGTCACAGCCAACACAGGGAAGACTAATGAACTGACACCCCGCAGAGTTTTACAGAGCACAGACACTAAAATTCCCATATATCGCTCTTTTCTGTCCTCCTCCCTGCTTCACTCCTGCACTCCAGACTGATCATTATGGTCCGGACTCTGGTCTGTTAGCTGGAAAATGATCCAGAGCTCTGTACTCTACCGGAGCCTGTTGGCGCGAGCGCAAATGGCTCTCTGTGACTGTTAACTATGTATGCGATTTATGTCTCACACCCCTCAGGCAGCAGTATTTGCTGCAATAATAGATTAATGTTTGGCTGCATTGTTAATCTCTTTGAGTCATTGTTATCAGAATCATGCAGGCACTGATCAAAACAGCAGGACGATTAAATGGACTGAATAGTGTCTCAACTCCAATGTTAATTCTGATTTCAATCTTGGCCATGTTTTGGAATAAATGGCTTTTTTTTCTCCCGTCAGTAATGTTGAACATCTGCCATGAATTAATAAATCCACAGGCCCCATTTGTTTATTTATTTCCATCGTTGCATGGAAATTACACTTTCTGCCATGCACTTCCAAAGACATCAAACTACAAAACAATTTTAGTCCCAAGGGTGGGGGGATGATAGGGGGCTTTAATGTGAATATTCCTTTGTCACAGCAAAATTTGAAGTAACACGGTACACAGTCCCTGTTGATGCAAATGAAAATGTGTGGCATGCCTTGTTATGCCTGGCTGAGCAGGGAGCAATCAGACTCCCAGTCACGGGGGATTTGTTGTGTTTGGGGTTTGCCTCTCTGTCTGCCAAGCGCGTGGGTGGATTCATGGGGCCTCTTCCGTCTGTGCCGCTTTCTCAGGTACACCATCTTCTACGCCCCAGAGAAATGAACTGAAGACGTAGAGAGAAGAGCGCTCGTTTCTTGAGGACGTCCGAGATTTACAACTAAAAAACCATGAGGTCGCAGAGGAGTCCGGGAACGGTCACCGTGCTGGGTCTGATCACCTGTATTTGTGCCTTTCATACAAACATCGCCATCGACATCCCACTGGAAAGTAAGTGCCAACTTGTGGTGTAGCGACCTCACACATGCTCACAAAAGTCAGCAGGAAAGTACATGTTTGACTCAGTGAATGCTCCAGTTAAAGGAGCTGTGAGACATGTTCTCTTGTTGTAATTGCAGTATTAACAATTTTCTTCTTACTGTTTAAGTTCCTATTTAAAACGACTTGTCTCCAGATGAGCAAAGGCAATGTTTCTGAAAAGAATACATTGTTGCTGAATGTGTACATTTCAAAGAATGTCAACATCGAAAACAATTCTATCCAATAGATATATCAATAATTGGTTCTATAAAATTATCTGCCTAAATGGAGAGATACAATAGAGTTTATCTGGGGTCAGGTAATACTGTTCAACAATTAGGGTCCAAGAACAGAGGACAACACGAAGGTTACTATAAAAATTGGGGTGAACTAACCCTTTATTATGTGTACACTGTAAAATCATGCTAAATTTAAAGACAGTCTTGTGTTCATCAGTTGTTTCTCCTGCTCAGAACATGCTTTTGTTTCCTTACAAACCCAATTTGAAGAGTTGAAGAAACATTTTGCAACACATTCATTCAAATCATGATTTAAAGTCACAACAAGAAGACTTGCACTCCATTAATGACCAAAGTTCATCAGTCTATTCTACTTAATGTTGGTGTGATGTTTCACACTCTAACAGTTCAGAATGAATCAGCTACGTGTTGAGATAATAGACACTTAATAAACACACAGGAAAATGAAAGGACTGGGATTTGGTGGAATATATTAACAAGGAGAGCCTGTGTGTGAGGAGTCTCACGATTCTTTGTGCTCATCCTCAAAGAACCTGTCCTTGGTTTAACTTGAAGTGCTGCTTTTATCAAGGTGCTGAATAATTTAGAGGCAAATAAATCACACCACAGAAAAGTGCTGAAATCATCAAACACTCTGAATGAAATACATCTGCAGTTATTATCTTGTTTGACTGAGGTTACAATGGTGTTTTGTGTTGGATCAGTGTTTCATTCAGAACCTCTCCCTCTAAATAATTCATATAAACATCTCCTAAAGGCTTAATAATCAACAGTTCCAGCAGGTTTTCTGAAAAAGCAAAAGCACTTTTGGGGCTTATTGATGTCAGAATATCTTTTTAATTCAGTCTTATGTCGTGCATTACTAATGTGTGTGTTTATGAGGGTTTGTGTACAGAGAATACTTGTGACAAAGCTATTTGTGTTTTGTTTATGCTCCCCCTGCTGCGGTGGATTGTGTAGTTTTAGGTCATGTAAACAGTAAGTTCACTCTGCCATACTGTCGTTGGTATTAGTGACAACCTCAGCTCCGTCACTTAATCTCCTGGCTTGCTGTTGAGCGCAGCAGCTTTTCTTGTAGCCATATGTATTGGATCTGATTCTCATGTGTCATCAGTCATGACTCCATAACACTGGTATTTCAGCTTCTAAGACTCATGTGATTTCATTCTGCTTCACACTGAATCATCCTATTATCACACATACTCCATCTGTACCATATGTCACAGTTCTGTCATCATATGAGGCTCAAAAGAAAGAGTTTTATGCCAAAATAAAAACTAAACAACAAAAAAAATCGATCATTTAAATTGCACATGTTTCTGTAGTTAAGTTAATGTTTTATGATGTGTTTTGGGATAGAACTCTGCTTAGTCTCTCACAGTCATAAACATCATAATACAGTGGTTTCCAATCCTCTTCACAGCATCCCAAAATGTTTAACCCATTAAGACCAAAGGTGCTCAATACCCTCCTAAAACCTGAAAAAAACTTAACTCATACCAGTGTCAGCCTCTGAAACATGAATTAAAACTATTTGAGATCTTCTGCCATTCGCTTTTATGAATTTGAGTATGGCTGGAAAACACATCAGGTGAATGTTACCTCTGTTGGCAGTGATACTGGCTCTCACTTGCTGAACCCCCCCCCCCAACCCCTCTGAGCTTTGGCTAACAGGTTGGCAGATTAGCTGGTTGAAATCTGAATCTTTTAAGTCTTGGTTGTTGTTGTTGTTGTTGTTGTTCTCTATGTAACTCCAGTAATCTGCTTCAGTATAACTTTCCTTGCTCAGGTCATTAGTCACTGTCCAAACCATAACTTGAAAAACTTTGTTGCAGCTGATAAGGCTGAAAAACAAACAAAATACATTTCCCATGGTGGATTTAGTCTTCCTGCTGTCAATCTCAGCGAACAGCAATGTATTTCATTGATCACTTAAAAACTACAAAGTCATATACTGCTGATCACATCCAACTTCAAAGGGAGAAACATGCACACATCTGGTCTTAATGGGCTTAAAGAAGTTTTTTTTAATCCTTTTCTTCTTTTTATGAAATCTTGAACACTTAAACGACTTCAGGATCTTGAATTCCCTCACATTAAACAGTGTCTGCAGTTGAGCTGTGTCTCTGCAGTTGAACTGCCCTCACCAGGACCTTATAACTTATGATCCAGAGACATAAGAAGCCAAAAGGGGTTGGAAACCACTGCTGTAGTATCATGTTTAACATGGTGTACTTTTTGCATTGGGTTTCAGTATTGAGGCCTGTGTTGTATTTTGCACATCTCCAAGCCTGCTTGTGTATTTGTTGCCCAGTTGAGCAGCTGCCCACCATCACAGCTCAGTCGCCCAGCTCTCTCATCGCCTTCCCGTTTGATGAGAGCTTCCCCGTGACGTGCGAAGCCAAAGGGAATCCCGAGCCGGAGTGAGTACCAAGCCTTGCATCACTTCAGATGGGAGGGGGAGAGGATGAGGGAGCTTGTTAGCAGCCAAACAGACACCAATAACAAACAACAACAAAAACAACTGTTGGCTTTCGAGTTGATGATGTACTGTATTTCGTCGCTCTTGAGTTAGTGCACCAGCTTTTGGAAAAATGAGCATGCTGCAGTCTCAGATGTACAACTTGACATTTCAATACTGGCTTTCTTTATGTAGGTTTAGGTGGACAAAGAATGGCCAGGAATTTGACCCCTCTCTGGACCCCCGGCTGATGAAAGAGGAGGATTCTGGGACCTTTGTGATACCCAATAATGGGAACCTTACAGAGTACCAGGGAACCTATCGCTGTTACGCCTCAAACAAACTGGGGACTGCTATATCGCAGGAGATTGAATTCATTGTGCCCCGTGAGTAACATACATCTGTGAGTGTATAGATGTATGCGTGTGTGTGTGTGTGTGTATGTGCATGCAGGGTGCTCTGTTACAGTCCTTTCAAAGTGATTCAGGGCCAGCAGTCCTGTGTAATGACTGCACCTCTCCATTGTGAGCTTTTCATTGTATTGGACGTGGCAGAAAGTCGTTGAGGCTCCCTAGTGCTCCACCCCTCACAGCATCTCATCTATAGCTCGGTACTGGAGAAAGCATCGAATGTGATCCGGCCTCTCCATCATTGCCTTTGCTACATTTTTCATTTTGCTCCCATGTGCAATAAATTCTCAAAAGAAAATCCACTCCATGGGGGGACTTTGACTAAATTTGACTGGGCCTCAGCCAGCCTTCACCACAGTGGTGACGAGCCACACACAATAGTCACAGTGACGTCTGTTTTGTTTCTGGAGGCCAAGAACTGAGAAAAAAACATAAATTCCCATAGAATCCAATCCACTGAATGATACAGTGCTCAGGAAAACACTCATTCCTCACCGAATTCAAGTGTGATATTACTGCCATCTGCTGGAGAGGGAGAGAACCGCACGGTCTACCATATTCAATCTTGTCTGACTTGAACTGCTCACAGCTGGTTTTGTCTGTCATCTAGATGTTCCAAAGTTTCCGAAAGAGACACTCAATCCTGTGGTGGTGGAGGAGGGCCAGCCTTTCACTTTAAAGTGTGACCCACCCAAAGGAATACCTCCTCTGCAGATCTACTGGATGACTATCAGTAAGTGATACCTTGTGCTGATGATAAAAGAATAATGGTGTATGTGCAATTTGTTTTGAAATGACGATTCAAATTTTTACCTCTAAACTTTTAATCTCACCCATGATATCCTTCGATTAGGTGCAGTGAGATTTGAGCTTCTCGAAAAATCATTCGTTTTCTGATTGATCCTGTAAATCTCAAGCTCATGCTGCAGACAAACGTTGCCCAGAGTGACAGATCTTAATTTTGATTTTAAGTCCTCAAGGTGATAAATGTGTCAGGCACAAGTCTCAGGTTTGTTTGGTTTCAGCAAAGAGCTAACACACAATATGGTGCATATGTGATGGTGCCAAATCATGTGGAATAAATGGATTTTTCGAGGCACTTAACAGGAGTAATGAAAGCAGTGATTGCATCATTTACCCAATTTAAAGTAGAAACCAATATATGACTGATGAATGAATATAATATTAGACCAGTGCATCAATTTGTCACTTTCTCTACTTTATAAACAGTTTGATAGTGAAGTGATTCCTAACATTGACATCAGGGTGTCACAGTGTAAACCTGAGGGGACATGTTATTATTAATGGGGGAAATGTTTCTGCAATGTTTCATGTCTCATATGGCGCAAGAGGATGAATCATAATGATTGGGAACTTACTGTATATAAAATTTCATGAATGTGACAAAAAGCATGTTATGGATAAAATTATGACATCAGAATAGGCATGATTTATATCCAATTTTATAATGATGTAAATGCTCTGATTAAACTCAGTCTAAACTGGTCCTGTGTCTGTGCTCAGACCTCCAGCACATCGAGCAGGATGAGAGAGTTTCCATGGGTTTGAATGGAGACCTTTACTTCTCCCACGCGGTGGAGAAGGACAGCAGGAGAGACTATTGCTGCTTCGCCGCCTTCCCAAGAATACGCACCATTGTTCAGAAAACTGCCATGTCTGTCATCGTCAAGACAAGTAGGTGTCACTTAGGCTCCTTTGTCTTCGCCAAGGCGTTGTTTTCCTCTCAAACCAGCATGATGCAAACATTGATTTGTTTTGAGAGTGCTGATCATTTCCAACATGTTCATTGATGTCCACGTTCATGGCAACACTTCAAAAGCCATTTAAATGTCATGCTGTCTTGTTTGTGCATATCCTTGGTTTTTATGTTGTGATTTTGTGATTTTGATCTCAGTGATGTTTGTCATGATGCATCCATGTTGTCCTCATGTTCATTGTGCTTACGTCTCATCCGCCTCCATTTCAGAAAAAAGTGACAGTGAAAGTCCTGACACTGGTAAGTTGTAAGAGTAAACCTCCCCTGTGCTGTGCATCATCTGTGAAGAGCTGTGTGGACAGTGCAGGGGTGTCAGTGGCAGTGCATAAAGTATAGAAGAGTAGCATTAAGGAAGCTGCATTACACCTCTGATTGGTGCTACACCTCGAATTCTCTTGCTTTCTCTGCTTCATCAGCTAATGCAATCCTGGAGAGACGGCCCTCTCTTCTGACGCCCTCTGGTGACAAGTCAGCGATATCACTGGTCAAAGGAGACGACTTGAAACTGGAGTGTATTGCTGAGGGAATGTAAGTAGCTACATTTTTCAATAACTTAGTGCTCTTACCAAAACAAGCCTGTAGATTGTAGATTTTATATTCACTTTAAGACATATCGCGTCTTTGAGCAGTATTTCATCTAATATGTATGTAACATCTAACCTTTTTGAGACTCACCGTTTATCCCCCCTTTTGTTTCAGTCCAACTCCGGAGGTGGAGTGGGTGAAGGTGGCTGACCAGATTCCTGTTAAAGCAAAACGAGAGAATCATGGGAAATTGCTGATTGTGACATCAGTTGAACAGGAGGACAGTGGGACGTACATGTGCAAGGCAAAGAACACATTAGGAGAGGCTGTCCACTACTTCACGGTGACAGTAGAAGGTAACTGCTGCACACAGTGGAGTTACAGTGCTGCTGCCACAGCTGACAAACGTATTTCAAATCCCTTAATATTGCCCTTTAAATAATGGACTGATCCTTAATTTCTGGTCTAGAGCAGAATTATTGTGGGGGCTCTAATAATACAGTATTCAATCATCTTTTAAAAGGAGCATGATTAAGTGCTGGAGGAAAAATGATGAAGTATGAATATAACAAAGAATAGTCCATAAATTCAGTCTGACATATTATAATATATGACATTAACAGATTATTTTTCTTTTTTTTTTGGAGTTTTTTTTTAATAGTCTTTGCTTGTTTTAAATATTGGACATTTTTAATTCCTTGTGCCTCAGACAGCTATTAAAATGAAACTATCTAATGAACTGTGAAGGGACAAATGTCTCTTGAGATGAATATGTTAAAAATATATTATATTTTATGAACCTAGTTATTACTGAATAAACTAGCTACTAAATTTTACTGTAGGTAAAATCTCAAACTAAGAACTAACAGATTAACTAGTTACTAACTGTAGCTTTCAGGTACATGTGGTGTAGTTAGAGGTACAATATCTCCCTTTCAAATGCAGTCGAATAAAAGTATTTAAATAAGGAAATGGAAATATTCTACTAAAAAGTACAGTATGTTGTGCTTGAGCATCACTGTGAAAACAACTATATATTATAATGTTACAATTGATGGTATTTAAATCAAACTTTTAAAAGCTCTGGTTTTAGGACACATACTCAAAACCACAGTCCATAAATTCAGACTTATGTATTATCATAGTGTAAGAAAGATCTGCCATAAATGCACTGTTTAACTTTAGAGTACATTGTTAATTCACCATAGGTGTATGTAAGAAACAGCTACTCTTGTTGTAGACATATCACAACGACCATATGGGGAAAGATAACACCCACCGCATAACATATCTGCCTGGTGATGACTCAGCCAGGCGTGACTCTGGTGTGACACTGGCACTAGCACTGTCTCCTGAGTAAACCACGAGTCATCCTGTAGGTGCTGTCTGTTCTTGAGATATCCTATAAATAACCATAATATATGATGAGTTGAATTGTTTCTGTGGTCCCTGTTGTACTGAAAAAGTGTCGTCTGTTTCAATATAAATACATTCGTATGAACAGGATAATATTTGATAGAAACTTTACACATCTTGAATATATTGTGCCAACAATGACATTGGGGAGAAAAATACTGAAGTGCCTTTGTGTCTCAAAGCGTCTGTCATTTGCCGAACTGTGATTGTAGCTGTTATTGTAACAGGGCTCCTCTATTGAATAACATATATAGCACATCTGTTCCTGTGATTCTGTCCTCTCTTTGTACATGCTTATTGTCTTCCTTCAATAGAAGCTCTTCAGATTGATAATATCAGACTGTGTTGTTCCCAGAGCCTCCAGAGTGGCTGTTTGAGCCTGAGAGTCAGCTCAGTATGATCGGCTCAGACGTGTTTGTCAAGTGCTCCGCCAGTGGGACCCCTCAGCCCACTATCACTTGGAGGGTCAACGGTGTACCTCTGCAGGGTCAGTCAAACATGCTACAGTCTTTTTAAATGTGAAGTGCTGTTGGAATAATCCAAAACTGTTCAACAGTCTGGACGCTTTACATTTAATTCGAACCAGTGAGACACGGGTGTTTTGTGCAACAGAAAAATGGTCAGTGTTACCAGGATGAGAACTGTAAAGATTTTAACTCAAACAACTGAAAGCTAGAGGAGAACACATGGACTTTTGTTTGCTTTTTATCTGCTGTGCATTATATTTTGATACTACTCTAGATTAACTGATGAAAAACGCACATTTAAGAAGTAGTTCCAGCTCATTGGATGAAAACAGTGGTTCTGAAATGTGGGACAGGACCCCAAAAATGGCTGCATGACAGTTCTGAAGGGTTGCAGAATAATTAAGAGAAAGCAGAAAATACAGACTTAGCTATACCAGAATACTAAACATATCACATTATTCCCTTTTGAATTTACCTAACAAAAAGAATTACTCTTTGCTAAACTGATCAGAAGAATGAAAATATACAACATCTCTGAAAAGATCACAGATGATAACCTTTGATTGTGTTCAAATTCTGACCTCAACATAATGGAAACAGTATTTTCTGTGCCATGTTTAATTAAACAGAGTGTATGGAATATTAACTGCAGCAAGAAGGTTAAAAGCTTAAGGGCAGTGTCCATGTACACGCACTTTACTTAATGATCCACACAATCCAGACCTTTCTATAGTCCCCGTTTCCACAGTTTGCAGCAAAGTAACCACTCTTAACTGCCAGACTGCCATACTGTAGAATGATGTGTGATTGTGAGACATGTAGGACAGGGGGAGAGGAGTGGACATGGTAAAGAGCCGGGGCTGTAGGGGGAGAAACTCGAGGGAAGCCGTTTCCCCCGATCAGCATCAGGATGGAGAAAAAGAAGTTTGTGGGAGAGCCAAGATGAAGTGTTTAAAGCAAAGGGACGCTCAGTCAAGCAGAAATAGCAAAGTGTACAGTACAATTTAAGGAGCTGTTTTTAAAGCACTAACAGCCAGTGGAGTACAGAGAGCAGGTATGTCAGGAAAGTGTAGAAAAACATCAGTTGTAGATTTAAACGCTGGCACCTGTTGCTCTTTTATTACCTGTATTCAAATATTAATGCTGAGTGTTGTCTTGTTTTACTGAATCTTAATCTGATTTGATTACAGAGGTCCCAGCAACCAACAGGAAGAGGTCTGGTGACACCATAGTTTTGCATAATGCCAAAGTGTCTGACAGTGCAGTTTATCAATGTGAGGCCTCCAACAAGCACGGAAAACTCCTGTCCAACGCGAACATTATGATCATGAGTAAGTACAACGGCATTTGGTTTAGTTTCAATGTGTCATGATTTTACCAATATCGTGGAAACACAATCTAAAGTCTTGCCGCGAAAAAGAATTCACTTGTTTATGAGTAAGTTCAGTGAGTCCTTGGGAGACGTGTCAAGCTGGAAAGCCGGCACTGATGTAGGCATATGCCCATAAAGCAGTGAGGAGCCCAGGGAAGGAGGGCTGTCTACAAGCAGCACTCCTTCATTCGGGCTGGCGGCTCTCCCTGTGGAGCAACAAGCACCGTTCCCTGACATTTATATGCTAACAAGTTCTCCCCTCAATTCCATACTGATTTCAGTGCCATAAGACAAACATGTGCTGCTTTACAAGCGCAGATAAAAAAAAAAAAAAAAAAGAGACAGAATACTGCTTTCCTTTGCTCTGCACAAAACGTGGGGAGTTTGTTCTTGGTGACACAGGAGTTAATAAAGCTGGACAGCTTCTGAATGCTAAGTCCCAGCTGCTGTCTTTGTAAACAATTAGGGGAGACAGACCATTTTAATGGGAGGCTGTGGCTACAACTGATAAGGTACATGCGCTCAGCTAACTCATTATTCCACTGTTTTTTGTTTTTTTTGTCTTTGATTTCATTTTAACGTTTACACATTTCCGACAACTTGACAGCTGAATCTTTTTTTTTTTTTAACACCCAGGAATCTACAATTTACAAACAATAAAAGCAGCCTCATTTAACCCACGATTATCTGCCTCATTCCACTGCAGTTTTATGTGTTTTTAAAAACAACAAAACTGCAAACTTGAATGCGCTCAGTGTTGTTTTTGTGCCTCCTAAAAGCTCCTGAAAGCACAACAGTCATTGGCCGCATCTTGTTCCATCAGCGATGTATCACATGTAATCAATGACTAGATTCTGCTGCTTGTCTTTGCAGATCTGCCCCCCATGATTTTGACTGAAGAGGGTGAGGATTACTCTGCTGTAGAGGGGAAGGGAGTGATAATGCACTGCAAGGTGTTCAGCTCTCCCCCCTCCACCATCACCTGGTAAACATACATTTCTGTCCTCTGTCCCACCAGCAGAGAGCAGTAGATCTCAACCACTCGATGCACACAATCCTCCTGTCCCCTGCTTCTGTATTGATGACCTGCTGTTTCTTTAAAAACAAGCCTGTTACTCAACACTTATGTTCAATTCAGCAACTTTTATCTCATCTCTGCATTCAGACTGCTGCTGTGTTCATCTTTAATTTGTTCTGACAGAACCTTGAAACCTAAATAGGTGCTTATTTTTTTGTTTGAATGTTTCCCAGGAGCAAAGACGACTCCTCTGAATCCGTGGAGGGGCCCAGGTTTACCGTTCACGACAACGGCTCGCTGGAGATCTACAGCGTAGAGAAAGACGACACAGGACAGTACACATGTTTAGCAAAAAACACAGAGGGGTCGTCTGCCATTGACACCATGCTGTATGTGAAAGGTAAGCAGTTTTACAGCAAGTACTGTGTGCTGTTGCTCACAGACCTTGAGTTGTAAGTAACACGCTCTTGCCTATGGAAGATCCCACTAGAATAGCGGTGGCCCCTGAGGACCAGCGGATCTTAATAGGTACCACAGCCCAGCTCTCATGCCTGGCAGAGTACGACAAGTCCTTCAGCAACGACTTTGAGCTCCTGTGGGAAAAAGATGATGTGGAGATAGCCCTCAACTACACTGAGAATTCAAGGTAGGACACTGAATTTTATTTTATTTTTTTACTTTATTTTTTCTCTCACAGCATTGCATCCTCAATCCCAGATGGGATGTTGTTTTACTATTCGTAAGTCAATATTGGGTCTCCATCTTTTCTGTCTACAGATACTTATTGGAGGATGGTATTCTTCAGATTATCAATGTAAGCCACAGGGACCAGGGTGTGTACACATGTGTGGCAAGAACTCCTGTGGACCAAGACATGGCCTCAGCACTGCTCATGGTGTTAGGTGAGCTAACATTTGAACAGTATTTCTGTTCTGGGGCCAGAGGATCATGGACCCCTGGTGCTGTATTAATGCATAACACTTCCATGCACAGATCAATATGTCAGGAAGCCACAGTAGATCATGAACATGCAGACCATAGCTTTATTAGTGCAGCACTGTGTCTCACAATCGCCCTTATGAGATGTCTTGAAGAAACACTTGGAAGCCCACGCAGCTTGTTCCACATCCCTGGACTCTCAGGATGCTTTGATTGAACATTTGTTTTCTTTACCATTTTTTTTTAGGCTACATAGTTTGATGGGTCAGTGGTTTTATAAATCCATGTTGTTGTGATGGTTTTTAGATGTCCCTGATGCTCCTGAGAACTTGGTGTTATCTGAGCACAAGAGCAAAAGTGTGAAACTGAAATGGATCCCCGGGGACGATCACAACAGCTCAACCACAGGTAAAAGGGATATCTGTGAACAGATGTCAAGATTCAAGATTTGACTTTTAGACCAAGTACATAAGGACGTAGCAGAATTAAATTATGATGCATCCACCTCACAATGCAATTAAACAAGCATAAAACTGGCAGAAAAAATATAATTATTTGAATAAATACTCACCCAGAGATAAAAGAAAATGCACATGTTGAATAAGTAGATAAATATAGTCATGAATTGCACTCAGCTAAAAGAAAATTGCACATGTTAAGTGCAATACAGACACTCTTGCAATTAATATGTTATACACATATTTGTCATCATTGTGCATGTATGTAGTTTGTTGGATACCATCTTGTATGATGTGAATCTCTTATTGATTAATCCAAGCATGACTTAAAATGACGATTAGTGATTAAGGAGTTTTTCTGCGGTTGGTGGTTACCTACCGACCTTCTTTCTACCTGTCCACAGAGTTTATCATAGAGTACGAGGAAAGTCAGTGGGAGCCGGGAAACTGGAAGGAGTTGCACCGGATGCCTGGGAACCACAACTCTGCAGTCCTCAAACTCCACGGCCATGTCGACTATCGCTTCCGCGTGTCTGGAATCAACACCGTGGGGAGGGGTCCTCCCAGCGAACCCACAGAGAGATACAAAACCCCACCAGCAGGTCTGAGGCGTTTGCTGCTCATTGTTTATTATGCTTTCTGATAAGGTCCTCCAGGCCACTTGAGCTGCCAACAGAGCTGCTCTGTGAACTTTAAAACACTCAGACCTGCTACATAATTGATTCCACTCTTGTTGAAAATCTGCTCTCTCGTGTGTGTGTGTGTATCTGTGTGTGTGCGTGTGCTTATTTCACTGGAGATTTCTTCCACTATGCCAACAAAATCTATATTCCTTCTTTTCTACAGCCCCTGACAAGAACCCAGAAAATATCAAAATCGAAGGTCATTTGCCACATGAAATGGATATCAACTGGGAGGTAAAGAGGAGAATTTGGTCTTTTATTATCCTCTTTCTGCAAATTGTGTAACGTGGGCTACCTTTACATAGTGAATTATTCACATCTACTACAGTTTTTGCAAGTCAAAGGATTTCTCTAACAGAACGGAGATGAAGTTTTATCAATGTTTCATAGGCAATTACCAATAGCAATTTAAGAAATAGGAATGTCCCACTTTTGATATTTCATTCCGTGGTTCAGATCTTTAGAAAAGCCATTTCCTGGGATCACTGTAGAAGAGCTCCCATTGAATGCTGCTCCTTTTCTTTGATTAGAAAGAGAAAAGGAGGGCCATGGAAAGGGGAATTTTCTTTTAATGTGTACAGTAATATATTCAGCTTTATTGTAGAAAGATGAATCTCTCCTTCACTTATTATCTGCCTGCCCTGTCATGGTAACGTAACCCCCGAATCCTGGATTCATGAGCTCTCCCACTGTTAATGATTTGCTTTTGTGGAAAATGGTATCTCATTCTATTTCTCACGGTCTGACTTCTGTGGGGAGATAAATCTTTTCATCTACGATGATGTACGAAGCCCTATATCAAAGAAAAGCCTCGCTGCGAGACCAGGTCAATTGTTCCATTGTTTATTAGATAGCAGGATAAAGCAGTGCCAGTGCTCCACGCACAGTTCACTGGCCTGGCTTGTCATTTTAATCCCACAGAGGCAGTGACACTGAGCAGTGAAATACAAGAAGCGCCTTATGCAACTGTGAAAGTCTGCATGAAACCCTTCTCATTGTTCTTGCTTTTCATGCTTTTGCGCTAGCGCCAGCCGTGGCAGGAGGCATTACATTTTCGTGTCGTCTGTCTTTACGAACATACGCATGTCTGTCGGGCCCATTATCGTGGGCATGATATCTCAGTAAGGCTTTGAGGGAAATTCTTCAAATTTGGTACAAACGTCCACTTGGACTCAAAGATGAATTAATTAGATTTTGGAAGGCAAAGGCCAAAGGTCATGTGCTTATCACTGTGATAAGCACATGACTGAGAGAATTTCATTTCATTTCTTCTGGCACAAACATTCACTTAGACACAAGGATGAACAGGCTAGATTTTTGATTTCAGCAAAGATGAAAAAAAGAGCTGAAGGTCACTGTGACCTCGGAAAAATCTTTTTTGGGCATAACTCAAGGATTTATTAAATTTATTACGACAAAATTTGATGCAAATGTCCATAAGGATGAAATATTACAGTGATGGCATTTTATATCTAGAAGGTCAAAGGTCAACTTCTTTGTGGCATCATAACATTCAGCAAAACCACTTCTGTGCTGTAAGTCAAACCAGAAGGGGAGATTGTGACCATATTTTCTGCAACTAAACTGGCAGAGGCCGTAATTCTGGTTTTTGCTTTCTTGTGTTTCCATCATTCAGCCCTTGTTACCCATTGAGCACAATGGCCCTGGTCTGGAGTATAAGGTGAGTTACAGAAGACAGGATATGGAGGAAGACTGGAAAGAGCACATGGTGAAGAGACACTCATTTGTGGTGAAGAACACGCCCACATTTGTCCCCTATGAGATCAAGATCCAAGCCAAGAACCATCAAGGCTGGGGCCCCGAGCCCAAGATAGTGACTGGCTACTCAGGAGAGGACTGTGAGTAGATGACATTTTGTTGAAACTGCACTACTTTATAATAATTATTGCAAAGAAATATCACCAAACTCTGTAGATCCCTTCATCTCTAGTGTCTTTTAACACATTGTTTTGGTTGTCCTCACTTCTGCTCTCTTCAGGGCATTGGTTCTAATAAACTGTAGTGTACCATCTGTCCAGCAACAAACAATAGACAAAGAAACTAGCTGGTGAGCATGTGGAGCATTGAGAGGCTAAAGAGTCAGGTAATTCTCTCAGGAGATGGTGGACCATGAGACAGAACTAAAATAAGAATGAATGAAAATATTGAACTTACATTCATCAAGTGCCAGGAGACACAACTCCAAATGAATATTCAGCGATTGAAAGAATAGATAATGCGAACAATTATCTCCCTAAAATGAAATGTTGGATTCAAAACATAACCTCACTCATGGATTTTTCTCTACAGTCTACCCTGGTCTGCTGTGGCTAATAGCTTATGCTGGCTAATGTTAGTTTAAGGTAGCAAGCAGAATAGATATTACTGAGTCACTTCCCTGACTTAATCATTATTTTCTAATTCTATATACTATGTATAGACTCGTATTATACAAACAAGCAACTTTATGTCAATCATTTGCATCTTTAAAACATTATGATGCTGAACAGAGACACAGACAAACATTTTTCTTTTGTTTTGTTTTAATTTATTTCAAACAGAAGAGTAGGAAGCTGGAAAAATGAACTTGTTGCTATTTTCAGTGGATATCTGTGTACCCTGGTGAACAAAACTGATAATAATGTATGGAGTTCACTGACATAAACTTAAATGGTTTCTGGGTATTAGAGGAAAGAATTTCACAATCTTCCCACTCACCTCTCGTGTCTGTTTGGAGCTGCCAAAGTGCAAAGTGGCCAATGTTGCTTTAGGATATTTGATATATGGAGAAAGTTGTGGTTTAATTAAAATATGTTAACTCAGCTGCAGTATTCAGGTGAACTTTGCGAAGTGATGTTTCTATTTATAAAGTTTTGTCTTGAAATGTTGAAGAAGTTTCTTTTGGAGTTCAAGTTCAACTTTTAGATTCAAGGTTGTGCACTGTGGCAGTCACAGTTTCCCCAGAGATGGAGTCTTTACAGAGGTTTACTCTATTTCCTTTGTGTAGCTTTCTTCTGGACTTGTCCCCAGGAGGTCACCTCAGGTCATGAAATGCCTCACTGTTGTGTCCTTGCTCAAGTGTGGTGTTAGAAATTGCAGTATCTATCCCCTTTAGTGTAGCTGATAATAGGAAGAATCCTTTAGTGCAGGACTGGGCAACTCATTCCACAAAAGGCCGTGTGGCTGCAGGTTTTTGTTCCAACCAAGCAACAGTACACCAGACTTGACTCATTTAATCAACTGATCTCACTCTTCAGACAGTTGATTGGTCAAACTGTGTGCTCTTGATTGGTTGAAACAAAATCCTGCAGCCACGGGGGCCCTTTGTGGAATGAGTTGCCCACCCCTGCTTTAGTGATTGATTGATCAATTTCTCCTCAGTGTCTTTTCCTATAAATAGGTGATGTCTAGTTTGTACATACAGTATCTGTTGTTGAGTTATTTCCAGGATCACTGTTGTAAGTCCCGCCTCGCTGTTCTGTGCTCCCTGACTTACTTTCAGTTTACTGTAGATTGTAATGTGTGTTTGCCTTTGCAGTTCCCTCTGCTGCGCCTGATGATGTAGCTGTGGATGTGATGAACAGCTCAGTGGTCAAGGTTAGCTGGACGCGTGTACACAAGGACAAGCTACATGGACATCTGGGAGGCTACAGGGTAATACCTCAAAAACAGACCTTTGCTTTTAGACACAGTTTAAAAGGAATGGCCCTGACCTTGCTCCAAACATTTGCTCCGCTCACCCCACTCTGTCTCCTTTACTTGGCTGGCTCGATGTTTTCCTTCTCACAACACCAGATAAAAAAAACAACAACAACAACTTATTTAGCATCCTCTCACAGACATGGTGTTGTGTGTGTGTTGTACAAAGTTTGATCAGTCTCCTGAGGTTGGCTTGTTGTATCTCTCTCTCTCCTGACATAGATAAACTGGTGGCGTCTGCGGCGGCTGGTGGACTCCAAGAAAAGCCATGGAGACAAACACACACTGACGTTCCCGGGGGACCGGAATCACGCTACGATACCAGGACTAACGCCCTTCTCCGAGTACAGCCTCATTGTCATGACCTTCAACGGGCGGGGAAATGGCCCCGGCAGCCATCCCGTCAACTTCAAAACCCCAGAGGGAGGTAGGATTGTGGAAAAACAGCATGAAATGTATTGATTCACAGCTACTGAAGAGAAAATCTAATAATAGCCAAGGAAACCGCGTTGTAGAATTCAACTGCTTACTGTGTGTATTACCTTCTTTACCCCCACAGTCCCTGAGAAAAATCCTGTTTTCAGGGTCACAGATGTACAGAGGCACACTGTCTCTCTGGTTTGGGCCCCACCGCTGGAGCCTAATGGGATTCTCACTGGGTACCTCCTCGAGTATCAGCTCAGTACGTATCCCTACACCTTATGCTCATTCTTAACCAAGTCAGATAGAATGACAATGCCCCCTTCTTGCCACTGGGGGATATTGTTTTTCCCTTGTGTTTAATTGTGCTTACATCCCTCTGTTTGTTTCCAGTCCGTGCTCTCATATGAAAAAAGAAATTAAGTACACAGAAACACAGGCTGCATATTTCAGTCTGGCAACACTGACTGCATTTTAGAAACCTAAATAGCGTCACTGTTTTGAATGCACAGCCTCTGCCTCCATATAATAGAGACAAGTGTAACATCTCTGGAGTGTATGGGTAAAGGAGGGCGGTTTATCTTAGGCTTGCTGGTGATTGTCTAACCCATGATCCTCAGCACAGACAGGAAAATCATTGTGTTGCTCTAATAGGGCCCAGGTCATAGTGAGGTCAGAGCATCTGTATAGGAAACATGTCAGGGTGATGTCTGCTGGCCTGTGTGTCACAGTCATGGCTCAGCTACTGCTGACCAAGGCCACTGTGTCACCGTCTGTTAAGGTCCAGTCATACTGACCCCATACTGTCCGCAGGGGACATCTTCACCACAGCTCACGGTCTCGGGGGATACGGTCACCCAACACATCCCATGTGTGCACACACTTGGCTCGTCCTTAAACAAAAGTCATATAACGAAGCTAATGACTAACTTCCAACAGAGTCTTAGTGCCACATTTCCCGGCTAATTGAGTTTGATCTGGCGGCTGCACGAGAGGACCAAGTGTCATACAGTATTTCGGGAGAGGACGTTTTCATTGTGACACGGCCATAAAGCTGATGGACCCTTTGAGGTGTGACTTTTTTTTTTTTGAAGTCCCCTTGAGGGAAGTCATGTGCGAAATGTTGAGTATCAGTGTATCATCAGCAACATTAGTGGAATCTCAAGCTTAAGCACAGCTGTTGAGGGCAACGCCCACCTTCACATAGCTTCACATTTTACAAGTTTCACTCTCATAACATTGTGTGACAAACTGAACCTGGCTTTGACTAAACTGTTTTGAAAGTACAGATTTTCTTCTCTTGGTGGTTCACTGAACTCATATAAGGATTTTCACCAGTCTAAAATTAATTTCCAGATGTAAAGCCCTAATATCTTTTAAGGTTTTCCTGATCATAAAGTGGGTGGCTTGCAATACAACCACATGGTGAGGACTCAAAATGCAGGTCTCAAAACACAGCAATTAGAGACACAATCTCTATTACAAGCTTGGTCAGTGCACAGTGGGTCAATCAGGTCAGGCAAACAAATCCAAAGGGTGAGGTCAAAGACTAGGTTAATGACGGGGGTTTAAAGCAAAGACAAACACAGAAAAACACAGAAAAAATGCTAACACCAGACAAACTGTCACAGAGGACTGGGAGCATGCAGACTTTCAGGAGGCATAGTCAACAGGACACAGGTGCAACACCTGTTAGGGGTGTGGTCGACAGTCACAGGTGCAGGAAACAATGGCAAGATGTGTAAATGTGAAAGGAGAGGAAGGTTTGGCCCGCCAAAATAAAAGAGAAATTGATAAATAAATATGAATAAGAGAGAAAACGTGACATAGGTTTCAGGACAGACATTGCAGGCACAGTCACATGGCTGTAAAGAGCCACTCCACAGCCTGTAGCATTGCGGAGCAGCACATACTGAACAACTAATAGCCTTATTCTCAGCAAGCTAGATGTAGCATTCAAAAGGTTAATGTAAGTGTGTTAGTTACAGTAAGATGTGGACTCATGTGTTAATTCTCTCTTTTCAAAGAGATCTCTCCTTTCTGATTAAAGTACTTCACTCTAACAAAAGATATTTTTTTCTTTGTGCTGGAGACCAGGCAGTTTCACCTCCACTTCAAGTGTATTTTAAAACTGAATGCTGAAGAATTTATGTTAAGATTCTTGTGCTTTATGTGCTGTTTCTATATTCATGCAGACTGATCTTACTGAATCCGAGACCATTTTACTGTATATCAGAGCTGCTTCAGAGTAACATACCATGTGTGGCCTTAAGTGAAGTTTGGTCTGAAGCACAAGTGGGAGGTCAAAGTGACCTTGGCTTCAGTTCACTTCAGTTTTCTTCCCATTTGGGCCAAACTCACACTCCGTTTCAGTGTTGGGAGCCTCGTTTTGACTCACACCGCACAAGGCCAGCCGTATTTGGCCCAGCAGCCTGAAGAATATTTGGAAATATTCAGTGGAAGAGGCAAAGTGTGCAGCCTTCAGCCAGTTCACTCTGTCAGATCATGTGCACCAGCTGTCAGGCCTGAGTGTTTGTGGATAAGTGAGAAAGTAGAAACACGACGTTCGCAGCCTCGATTGCATAATTCACCACCGATGGATCGCTCTCTACCCTAGAGACACAACAAAAAAAGATCATGATGTCTGATAACAGTGGGCGGCATCCAGGCAAAAAGAGAAGCGACCCAATACATTCTTGTCATTGTTTGCTACCACAGAGACACAGCAGCTCTTTCACAGCAAAGGTCACCCCAACACCTGGTGTGTTTGTTTTTGTTCCATTGAACATAAATGCCACCCTCTGAACTCCTGGCCTGCTTTACGTAGTGAAAAATGAGAGATTGCACCACAGTGTAGACAGAATAGCGGATGATAACATAAAGACACACTGATATGTATGTATATGTGTTTGTCGCAGTCAACATTTTAAAGGGCCATTACACCCAAAACAAAACGAAAGAAAAGGAAATAACAGCTTGTCTTCTGCAAATATGCAAGTCAACGTTAAAAGAGACATTCGCTTTCTTTGGCTTTGCTGAAATGTGTAATAATAATTCATCTAATTACTACATAGTGGGCACTAATCCCAACACATATGATGGGCGGAAAATTGGATGAAAATCGAAAATTACACAGTGATTATTGATTTACAGTGTTATTGTTAGTAGAGAACAAAATAATTTTAGGGTAAAACAGGATGCTAACATGTTATTTGGTTCAAAAGTGATGTGATGGGAAAATAGTGGGGAAATAGCTGAGTGGCGCCTTGTCAAACGTTGAAGCTGCTGAATATGTTTTTTGTAATTTCAACTGACCTAATGGCTGATTGCAGTTGTCAAATAACACAGTCACTTGTTCACTGTTTTACTGTAATCACAACAAAGTCAAGTCAGGTATACTGTATGTGAGTTGGAACTGCCACAATCCTAACCCTAAGCCCACCAACCCTGAGTCACCTCTTACTTTAAATTTGTGATTTTTGCATCATTAACCACCATACACTAACATGACTTCACTGGATAAACCCCCTTGTAAATGTACCTCATATTAACAATGCTATGATTTTTGTTAATGAGCGATATTATCTTAATGTTTCGGGGAATGTGTTGTCCTTTTGAAAAATGGCGAACACTTTAAACAATGACAAATTAACATGGAGAAAACTGGTCATGTGCCCCATGTATGTGCTCTTGTAATTCTACACTGAAGAAGCCTGAATATGTGTTGTTTGCTCTCAGTAAAAGTCACAGAGGCACCATCTCAGTGCACTTGGTAATTTAGATTTTTCATTTAAGTTGTTTCTGCAGCCACCTGATCACTGGTTGGCTGTGCATGGGGAGTTATATGTGCTGTGAGAGACAAAAAAAACACCAAAAAAAACAATATTGTCAGGAAAAAGAATTAGAAAACAATGCAAGTACTGAGTATACAGACTGTAAAATGTTAATTTCCCCTTGATTGTAACCTACAGCATGTAATTTTTTAAAATTGCTTTTTACATCTAGTCAACGACACGGAGGAGGTGGGGCCGCTGCAGACTGTGGACATCAGCAACCCCGACATCACCCAGTGGATTCTTCGTGACCTGGAGCCTGTGAGCAAATACAAGTTCTACCTGCGCTCCTGCACCACCGTGGGCTGCGGGCCTGTTGTCAGCGACGAGTGCACCACCACCCTTGAAACAAGTGAGTGATTGGAGGGTCCAGAGAGCAAATGGCTGGGCGGTGTGTTTCTAGATGGGCTTGTGGGTGTCTGAATGGGTGAGCGAGCATGGTGAGAACACAGACGAGCTGTGAGGTGCAGAATTGGCTCGGCACGAACTCAAGCTAAGCGAACAAGGTGACAAAGCCATTTCACGATTTCAAAATGGCATTGAACTAGCAGAATATGATATATGCTTGGGCAGCCAAGCTTTTCATATCTCCATGTAAGTAATTTTTGTGGATAAACAATTTCATATGGGTGTAGTGGAGGTTTCCATTTGTCACTGTCATGAGAGAGCAAGTGCTTATTGATTGGACAGAGAGTGCGAGCTATGAAACAATCAGCTAAGAAAGAAAATTGCTTTTAGCAGGAGGGAAACTGCAGGTTTTGATACTGAATTGTGTAATCATGAAAGAGTTGCTGGGTAAGTAATCATAATGAGCTAGCTCGTACTATATAATTTTTTTTTTTCATTCAATTACATATAATTTGTGGAGGACTGCACGCTGTACCTTTCAGCTAGCTTCAACTCAAACCAAGTCTCTGTGAGATTGTGGGCAGCGGTACGAGTGATTGGATGGGAAATGAAACAGGAGGCTGGATGTTTCGGTTTCACCTGAGTGTCATTAAAAAACCGACCGCAGCAACAGATACTGTCAGCAGAAATAATGGGGTGGCACCCCTGTAGAAATTAAGTGTGTTGTCCAAGTTCTGTTATGTAAAATACAAAACTTAATGTTGAAACACACAGCAGTTGCTAAATATGCCAGTGATTACTTAGCGCTGGAGAAGAATCACAGAATGAAACTTAATTGGCTCTTAGGGGTTGTTTATTTGCATGCTGAAAAGCCGACAAAATGATTACAGGGAGAAAGACTGATTTTTTATGCATTGAATAGCAATTGTGTAGACCTACGTTACATGTGTGGTGCACTCTTATGTTTTTTTGTGGTAACTTTACAGTCAGCAGTACTTCTATCACTTACACCACTAATGCTTCCAGCATTACCTTTTATCAAAGTGTGTGTATTATAAATGTGTGTGAATGTGTGACTGTCTGCTTTGCGATGCAACGTTTGTCTTTTCTGTCTTTTTCTTTATTTTTTTTCCTGCAGCTTCCACTTTGGCTCCCACTGTTGGTCTCAGTATGTAGATCTGTGTTTATGTAGAAACTGTGGCATGTCATACCTGCACACACAATCTGACACTGTACTGCAGATATACTGTATTTCTAATTGTGTGTGTTGCTCTGACATTTATGTTTCACAGTATCAGTAGTATTAGGTAGTAAGTGCATGGGTTGGATGTAGAAATGTGGACGGGTGTGGATGCTGTAGGCTTGAATAAATCATCAGCTTTTGAGTGTCGACCAGCTGAACACATTTTATTTTCCCTGCTCGGAATTAAAAAGTGCTAAACACTGTGCTCCTCTGCAGATAATTGACCTTGTCTGCTGTTTGCCCTTGCCATCAGCAGAGAGCACTCTGATGCCTCCTTTCATTAGAAAAATGTCAACTTCTTCTTAGATAAAGTTTGTGGCTTCCTCGCTAATAGCAATGGTAATGAGTAACCCAATTATAAATTCATATTAATCTTGGCTCATTAGTGACTGTAAACGAATATTGACTTTTATCCTAGCAACAGCAGACTCATGCAACATGTCTACCAACTCAAGCTGAGGAAATAAATGATGCTTTAAGAGCCAAACCCAGGAAGACGATCAGACATGCCACACATCCATCCCTCTTCCATTTAATGATGTACAAAAAGAAAATTAAGCCTTATTTAAAAGGCAAATTAAAACCCACCATCTCACCTGTATATACAAATGTAATATTTTTGTTTTTTGTAGATTATGTTTTACTATAGCCATCTAGTGACTAATCTTAGTCTTTAGCTGAAAATAGGATGCATGCTAACAGTAGAACGTAGCACCCCCACCCCCCTAACCGGGGGTTCGAGCACAATCGATAACCACGACTGTCTTTTTTTTCAGGCAAGTCAGCTTCCCCCTCACCTCCAAGCACTCGAAAGTCCCCAGTGACCAAACCCACTCGTTCCACCATAGGTAGAGCCGCAGCACATTTCGACACAACAAGCTTCAAACCGCAGAGACAAACAAAAGCTGTGAATTAAATATGAAACAATAGACACTGAATATTTTGTTTGAACATTTTCGCGGTGACATGACAGCCCGTAGAGCTTCCCGACTGTTGGCTCAAAGTAAACTGACAACTCAAAAACAAAGATGCAAAAGTAGCTGTGTATCATGCAAGCTAATTCAATACTTCACTTATTTTCCTCGATAGATTAAGTGTTGGTTTCCAGTGGCAACAAATGCAGAGGTGTAAGGTAGCAGCTCCATGTCACTGTTTGTTATATGACAAGTGCATGCTAATGAAAATGCCGGTTTTAATTTCTCTGCTGAACCACAGGGAAATCTAGGATACTAGATCTATCCTGATCCAACAGTGGAGCTGCCTGTATGGGACAAATATGTCGAATTGTCAGTGATTGATTTGTTGGGCCTCAGTCCCCTTGTACACTGCAGCGTATTGACCCACCAGCCACGTGACATTTCCATGAAATCTTCAAGTGGGTAAACAGCAACACAGCCCTGGGACGAGACTCTGTCCCAGGGCAGCATCTGAGCTGAGAGCGAGGAGAAACGTCCTCCTGGGCATTGCTAGGGAGGTGTGAGCTCATACTGGGAGAGTGATATTTACAGGACACTGAGATAAGTGGATAAGTGGAGGCTGTCGAAAGCTCCTATATCAGAATATTTTTTAGTCCCTCCTTATAAAAAAAAAAAAGGAAAAAAAAAAGCCTCTTGACTTTGAAGGGGCGTCTTCCAGGGCATCAGTGTCCTGCTGGGTGAGCAGCTGCTTTCTGCAGCAGTTAATAGCAAGCTGCGGAGTGTGGTGACAAAACGCAGCAGCCTGCCTTGGGATATTTTTAGTTCAGGGGCCTTTGTCAGTTGAAGTCATCGCACAGCTCCAATAATTGGAATTACCATAGTTGCAGACTAATCCATCAACATTAGTCAGAGAGTGTCATTTGCAGTGGTTGGGACAGGCAGCGCAGACACAGGTGTCCTTGTGTGCTGAATTATCACCTGAGCAAATAATGCACCTGAGCTGGAGACACAGCAGAAGATTTGCATGTTTGCCGTGGGGAAATGAAGTGGATTGTGCTTTGTTGACTCGCTTCAGCAGCTGCTGTCAAATCATACTTTTCCCATACTAATGATGCACATCATTCATTTCATTATTAGTTTTTTTTTTTTTCCTCTTGTCGATTATCAAAAGGCCACGTTACATGGCAGAGTTAGATGGCACTTTGAATTGCCTTCAAAGAAAATAACATGACAACACAGTTATTACAATCCATAAATAAAAAATAAGCAGGACTATATCTGTCATTGAGGACAATGAGTTTGTGTCCTCTGTGTTCTTCTTGCTAATTAAATAATGCAGACAACTGGGTATTGTGTCTGATAACTGGAGACTTGTTTATTTACCTTCTAATAATGAGTGTTTTAACAAGCAAAAATTGCCCCAAGTTCTGTTTTCTATGAAATGTGAGGAATTTTTTTTTCTATTGTAAATTAATTGTAAAAATTAATTGGTTTTGGGGCAAAACGAGAAATTTGTAGATATGATCTTTCATCAAAGAAAAAAGTAATTTTACTAAACATCTTCAAATTCAATTGTTTCTAAGGCTGAAAATATTGGGCTAAAGCTATTTGAAAAATTTTCCAACCCTCTTGTACATACCCTCTCCAGTCTGGAGAGTGTTTGTACAATATTGACAGAAAATTAAATTGAATATAAATATAAAATGATAAATGAATATTCTTTTGATCAAGTCAAAAGTTTTTCCTAAATCCTGGCCACAGACTTCAGTATCACAAACTACTTCTTAATTAGTATTGGACATATGTGTCTGTTACTGTCGATAACAGCACAGTTATAAATAGAAACATTCTTTTGATTTTAAATCCGTTAAGATTGCAGTAGCGGCTAATTTAGCTCTGCAGGCCTAACGCATCTCCATATCCACACTCCTTACTTGTCATGTCTGCTGTGCGACTCGACCAGTGTCACATTCTGTCAGGTGTAATTGATGCGCCCTTACAACAGTGTTAGGAAACAGAGGAGCACGCTTGGCCCTGTCGTAGAAGGTGAAGAGCAACATCCTTCATTGCATGGTGACAATACTCCTAACTGCTCCATGATGGCCTTGACCTTTTCTGTCCTTTACTAATCCTTCCTCAATGTTTCTCTCCTCTTCTCATCTCTCTCATTTCTTCCGTCAGTATCTGCCCTGTCGAACGTTAGCTCAGCTGTTAGCGACAGCTTTGCAAATATCACCTGGATATCTGGAGGAGAGCACACAGAGTTTTATATTGCGTATATGAAGAACCGTAAGCTCATACTGCCCTTTCTCCTTGTTAGTTTCTGGATGTTGTTTGAGTGACTGAAGTAGATTCTGTAAGTGAAACATATAATAACATTGGCTGTGTTGTGGCTGCATCAGTTGTTTGTGTTGTTACCTTCATATCTACATTAGATAACACTAGTTTAGTCCCCATGAGTACTAACCATTCACCCTCTGCACAGGTGATGGTCTCTGGAAGATTTCAGAGGCCTTAAACACCTCTAAGACTTTTCACATCATTGACGGGCTTGAACCTGGGACTGAGTACACTGTGCGTCTTATTCCTAACAGAAGGGTTGAGAGCTCTAGTATATTTGAAGATGTAATCACGACCAGTTTCACAGGTGAGGATATAGGAAATAGCTCAAGCTAAAATGAGATAGTGGCAGAACTGATTGACCTCTCACTGAACAGAGTGCAGGTGCACCAGTACACCTCAAGCCATGAAGCGTGGTTCTCCGTGGTGTTGCTAGGATTTAGACTCACTGAGAGGAATTACATTTGTACAGCGTCCCATACTTGATTAATTAGACAAGCAGGATTAGCTGTTTAATATTAATATTGGACCATTTCCATCAGCGGCGTGCCCTACCACCTTCTGTCTTTGCATCAGATAGGCTATGTCGATGTAAACATTCAATCAAGTCTCCTGATGAAAAGGCCAAGGCATGTCAAAGTCATTGGGTATTGTTCTCCTCAGGTCTGGCCAGCATCCACGGAGGAATATCCACCCAGGGCTGGTTTATCGGCCTGATGTGTGCCATCGCTCTCCTCACACTCATTGTGTTGATCGCCTGCTTTGTCAACAGAAATAAAGGAGGAAAGTATTCCGGTAGGTGCTCACTCACACGCACACACACTTCACCTCGCTTGAATACTAATTGCAGCATCATTATATTTCCATTGTGCTTGTTTGTTGCTAGGAGAGAAATTATCAATCATCCTTGAAGCCACTGCAGGAGTATGTAAGCTGATAGGTTGTTTTTTTTTTTTCCCCCAAGCCTCAAAATTATTTTAATGCAAATTTGTACATAAAATAGGCTGCTGTATTGATAGGAAAATGAGCCTTTTGCACTGTATGTCCAGCATTTGAATGTTGTATTATTTAGACATGCAGCTTTTTCCAGCAGCAATCCAAACAAAGTGCAGCGCACAGCGAGACAAAAATGCAAATGTTGCATGCGGGGTGGCTGCGCGGGGAGCAATGACATAAGCTATGTGGTGTCCCAGTGTTATCCCTCCTGTTGGGGACATGAGAATCCTTATCAGCTTTATTATTCACTGCTAATGGCCATCAGGTTGTCGTCTGGGCAGCCATCGCTTCACTCGTCAGCAGAAAAAGAGCGAGGCGCAGCTCTGTCCTTTGTTTTCTCATTAAGTTCTCATTATCGCCCGTAGCTCCGACAAAATTTTGTTTTATTTGCCTGAGCCTGTGTCTTTTTTTTCTGTTACACCACATATAGACTGTTTTTTTCTAATCATGAATGTAAGATTGATGTAAATAACATAAAAGCTACAGTTCTATGTAACTATATTTAGGGGAAAAAAAGATTAAAAATGAACACTACCATAAATTTTTGCAATCTTTGCTATGGCTTGCATTGAACTTTCATCCGGTGAGTAAGAGCAGGGAATAAGGAACTGAGAATCAAACAATGTTACCAGTCAGGGGACACAGTGATCTTCATTGGCAGGAGTCTCCTGAGGAAATCACTGATATCTTCTCTTCATTCTGTGAGCAGTAAAAGAGAAAGAAGACCTTCACCCAGACGTGGAGTCCCAAGGCATGAATGACGACACATTTTGCGAGTACAGGTAAGCATAATCCTCAGAGCACTATTTCACCACCTCACTGCAATTCACGCGCAACACCGTATGAATTTCTTCTTCTCCTTCTTCTTCTTCTGGTGCTCGTTTCCATCTTCTTCTCTCAGTAATTCTCTCTGCTTTTCTCCTCTTGCTGAAAAGACAACCCAGCAAGCATCAGGTTCACGTGGAGCCTCACACTTCTGTTTGATGGACCAAGTAAATGGAATGTATGTGCTAAACAGCAGTAGCATCCCCGAGTGTTGTCGAATTGTCAGCTCCTTCCCCTTAGGCCACTGTGATCTTAGCCATGGTGTTGTGTTGGTGTTAGACATGTTAGACGTTCGCATCATAAATGGAGCTGCAGTGCTGTTCAGATTCTGCCATTTTCTGTCCTTATGGTGCTAAACGCAGGCTGCCCGGCACACAGCAGGATGCTAAAACCAATCAGTGTAATTGAAAGCAGCTCATCTCCAGGGCAGTAATATCTGGGCACGTTTCATTAATCCTGTAGTGGTCCAATTCATATCAGTCCACTGCAGTAGGAGGGTTAGTCTAGTTCCCAGATCAGTGGGATCTACACAACACAACGCTGAGATGATGAGGTTAAAAGTGGCTCGGTGCGACAGGGTTTATGTTTTGTCAGGTTGACTCTAAGTGCAGCTCGCACCAGCTGATCTTAAATCTGTCACTGAGTGTGAGCGGTAAGCACTTCCTGAATCCGTATTAGCTAGTAATCAGGTCACACCATTAAAATGCCAAATTACTTGAAAACTTCTCAGCTATTAAAAACCAATCGCTCAGAAACATCTGTAGCAGTGTCGCTTTCAGGGACAGAGAGTTCATTAAACTTAAAGGAACACTTCAACATTTTGAGAGATATACTACTTTCGCGTTATTGCTGAGAATTAGATTAGAGGACTGACGCGAAGCTCATCATCATCTGTCCGTTCGGTGTAAAGCTTCAGCCAGCAGCAGGTTAGCATAGCTCAGCACAAAGACTGGAAACAGCTACTTTTTCAAGGCTGTAATCTCTGCTGGTTGCCTGGCAACCTCACAGAGATGACAAGAGGAGATGCAGGAAGTCACAGTTCCCAGCCAAGAAACAGTGCGACATAACCCCAAAATAAAACCGATTCATACCTGCTTCCGACAATGTCGAACGTGTCTTTTAACTGGTCCTTAGTAAATGTATGTGTGACTCTGTTTTATACCCGCATGCCTACATGGAGAAGTATGTGTGTCCTCACTCACAGAGAGGCTGTATGATTTCACTTACACTTTGACACAGTAGTCAGGCTACTGTGGGTTGAAGCCAGTGGAAACAGTTGGCAGCCACAGGCACAGTGTCACACAGCTTATAGTGTCTGAGCTGACTTTCTTTTACTGATGACCTTACACTGTTCATTTAGAATGAGTTGGACTTTTGCACTTACCTAACCAACTTTTTTGCTATAATTTACACTGTAAATATTCAGCAGAATTTTATCTATTGTGTGGTCAGATGTGATGTGTGTTGGGTTAGGGTTAGTATAGTAGTAGTAATAGTAGGTATTTATTTTCACCCTGCAATATGAAGGGGTTGTACACGGAAAGCTTTCAGTATTTTGTTTGCTGTTAGTTGGTGGGTGTTGATAATGAGTAATAACTCATTTCCGTAGTTTGTGTGTTGCAGCCTGTTTAAATTTAAGTAGGTAGTCCCTTGACTGGTGTTGTGATGGTTGTGGTTGTGGCTGTGCTTGAGTTGTTAGTTGATGATCTCCACCATCCTCTGTCCTCTGATGTTCCCTGTCCTCTGATTTAGTGGGGTGTAAATTTGCAGTTAGTAATCACTCATTATAATTAGGCTCAGTTACAATTTAACAACAACTGGCACAGCCGACTCCTGACTGACAGGAAGCTCTTAATGCCGTATCGAGAAAGTAAGTTACTTATGAACCAAATCAAATAAAAGTACAGACCATTTAATAGCCTCTCAGTTAAAGTGCAGTTAAATTACAGAGCCACAGCATGTGCAGCCTCAACATCAGCACCAGTTTAATGTCCCCTTCAGTGTCTCACTTCTGTCCGAGTCATCACTTTGTCAAATGTATTCACCTATGTACAGCAAAGTGATTAATATTGTCTCAACATGTGCAACTGTGTGATTATTTCCCATTGGTCATCCAGAGGTAAACACTAATACCAGTCACACAGACTCATCGCACAGGCAGTGATTGCTGAAGCCTGCACGCCCGTCCTCTCCAATAAGCCATAGAGTGAAGCCATGAGTGAAATGAGGTGATTCTAAATCCGCAATGCCTCTCTTGCAGCGACAACGACGAGAAGCCACTGAAGGGCAGCCAACACTCGCTGAGCAGAGAGATCAAAGCGGGGGACAGCGGGGACAGTCTGGTGGACTATGGCGACGAGGACGCTCAGTTCAACGAGGACGGCTCTTTTATCGGCGAGTATGCGGGGCGAAAGGAGAAGAGGGTGTCTGCCGAGATCAAAGCCACCATTCAGACCCCGGCATGAGGAGCGGAGCTGCCATCCATCCTCCCCTGGACACCGTTTTCATTAAACCTGCTGGGAGGAACAAATGAAAGAGAAAACAGACATTATCCATACCGAGCACAAGAGTTGTGTCAAATGTAATGCGTCATTGCCAACTGCACACTGCCATTCTCATTTTATGAAGCTCTGTTTTGTCAAGTTGCAACAGAATGACCATTACTAAATACTGTGTATATATAGTGTATATTCTATGTGTGGAGTGTCTTTTTTTTTATAATTATTATTACGCAAACATTTAGAAAGCTTGGATTTTTTTTTTTTCCTCTTCCATTACTTCATCTGCAGTACTGTTTGTACAAATGTTAGGAACATTTTATTCACTCCATGTTGCACATTGTTTACATGCAGCTCCGCCTCTGATGTCATCTTGTAGCAGACCACACACAAGTGGGGATATCAAGCTGATATTTTTCAATTGGAGCAAATATTACTGACCTTTTATATTTGAAATGGATTCATTAAATATGATGTACGATGTGTATAAAAGTTGCTTATTAACTTATTTTTCTCAGTGGTTTTATACCTGACAAATAACAAGGAAATTTACATATCATTTCATATCATAAACGTTGATATTTGAATTGCCCTGTGATGCTAGAAGAAGATATAATTTAGTTGTTATGCCTTGTTATGAACATTTAGATTGGACATTTTACACTATTTTCCTGATTCTACTGTAATAAGAACTTGTAGTGTAAATCAGTAGTCCACCTTTTTACCAAAATATTCAGAACGCCTTGAATTAAAACTACAAGCATAATTGCAATTTATTCCAGTTTATTAAGACCATTATTACAAGACACAAGGTACATTTCTGTCTGATATAGCCCCCACAAAAAAGGCCACATAAACTTAAAAGGGACAGTTTAGCATTTTGGAAAATACACTTATTTTTTTAATTGTAAGAGTAAGAGGAGAAGATTGGTACAAAATCGAGCAGCAGGTTAGATTGTGTTAGCATAGGTAATCAGGCTAAAGGGAACAATGTGCTCCGACCTACACCCCTAAAATTCACTGATTAACATGTTTAAAAAATTGCTGCAAAAAATAACTTTTTTCTTCTGTCTTTATACTGATTAAACAAATAAGATGTTACATGTTAATCAGTGATCAAGTTATGCTAATTGCCTGCTAGCTGTTTCTTCACATTAAGCTCTCACCCCTCACTGAGAGTGGTATTGATCTACTCATTGCAAGAAAGCACATGAGCATGTTTCTCAAGAAACCAAACAAGCCATTAAAGGGGAAAACTCCAGTGATTTAGTATTGCATCTCCATAAAGTTGAAAGATTTGAGACACTCAAAGAAAGATTGTTGCAGCAGAAGCCATGATATCCAACTGTCAGCCCCCAGCATGGGTCAGGCTCCAGCTGGATCCCACATTTTCCATAATGCAACTCACCAGAAACTTTAGGTTCTTTCTAACGGTGGACTGTCAAGCAGATTTCTGCTTCACTTTTGGTGATAACACTGCAACCTCACCAGGGGTTCCTCTCTGAGTTGAATCCAGGACCACAGACAACATCGCATCAGATAGACATAGAAGTGTTCTGCCTGATCAATACACTTATAATTATTACTTTTAATAATGTGTGACATTGATGGAGTGAAGAAAATGCATCATACCTGTAAGGAATTATAGTTTTTTTGTAATCAGATTACTGTATTCTGGTTGCATATTTGACAGCCACCAATCCTGCTGATCCAATATTCTGTAAACATCGATGTTAACAATCCTTACTCTGTTATTTCCAGTATACTGCCATTCAAAACACAAACATGACACTGTTCAGTATTAACATTAGCAGAACCATGATAAGAACAGTCACAACGTTTTGTAAAACTTCAGCCAGTGCATGGTAAGAATTGTTAATTGGTGTTTTTTGATGTCATTAAATTGCTTTACTTTCCTACTTCTGGTAATGGTCTGACTACCTGTTTGGTCACAGCCATCAATGACAGTGTTATTTATGTGCTTGATACCTTCTGTACTGTACGGGGTGCCCCCACAGATGAAAACATGACTGACTAAATCCCTGTCTTCATCTCCACTCAGCAGTAAGATATGAGTGGAGGGAAAGCAGTACCTGGAGAAACATCCCAGTTCACTCTGAATAAAATGGCAGATGTTTGACAGATTGTTCCCACTCGGAGTATGACTTTAACAAATGTCTCACCAGGGTCAAGTCTCTGTCTGAGTTGAGCATCTTGTTTGATTACTTTAGCTGCAGGAGAGAATCATGAGAAATCAAAGGAGTGGGCTCAGACAGGCGCTGGATCAAGGAGCGAGAGCTGTAATCATGTCTGATGGTTGATAGTATGGAGTGAAGTGTGTCACTGTGAGGGTTCTCACTGTGTGGGTCACATCTGCCTCAAATACCCTCTCAGCCAGGTTTGCTTTATCTGCTGCAGTTACAGCCTTCAGCTGTCACATGTACGACCTTCAGGTGTTTGAGAGAGGACCCTCTGATAGCTGCACGAGACGTTCTCAACAATGTGAACAGCTGGATGTGTCTTGACACATGCAATCAGTGTTGGGGGAAGCTACTTAAGGAGGATAATTCTCCAACATGATAATTGTTCTACTTTGACAAGCTGTAGACACAGTTACATATGCATCTTAAGGCTTCATAGAGAAAATAGCAAAAGTTAAACATCTAACAACACAAACTAAACAGACTTGTTTCTCAAGTCAGTGTTACAGTAAAACCTTTAATTGTATTGAAATGCAATTAAAGGTTTTTTGACTACTTCATTCATTTATTTTGTCCCAATGACTGTATATCAAGATGGACAACATGATACCACTGGTGGAGCACAACCCCCCATGCCCACCCACTACAATTGTATGTTGGAGACAAAAACCACAGTCCTCCATCTATGTGGAAAAAAAAAACTTTTATAAAAAAAAAAAAAAAACTTTTATCTTATCTTATGTCATTTGTAGTGTTTTATTGATAACAGACCTCCTCTCACCCACCTGTCGTCTTCCTTATGTGGCTGTTAGCTTGTGGTTCTTAATGATGTCTTGCATCATCACATAGTCACAGATATTTCAAAAAAACTTCAGAATGGTTGACTCAGCTGATTTGACTGATACTAAATATTGTTTTTCCAGACCTTGCAGACTCAATTTATAAGCAGTGTGTCACTGTCAAGGCTGTGGCTACCCTTTGAGAGACTTTATAAGTATGCAGTTAACAGCTAACAGCCAGGTGTCCAATCCCTACTTCACAGAGTGCCTGGCTGGGAAAACACTGAGTTCATGACATTCATAATGTCCAAACTTGTCTTTAAAGGTGTTTGGTGAAGAGAACACCTATGGTGTGAGCATTTAAACACATTTCTTAACCTTTTATCTGTGTGTTCTGACAGATTTATGCAAGCTGTAAATATTGTTGAGCTCTGAATTGAGTCAGAAGCTGAGCTAAACACATAGAGGCACACTCCCACTCATCATTCATACATAACATAGGCCACTAACATAAAGTTGATACATTGGCAAATAAAAATGTTTGTTTTTATTTGCCAATATGTGCAGGTGATAGTCTTTCTGTCCCAATACTCTGATACTTACAGGTAATGATCATCTTCATTTTGCATGCACTGAATTATTCAGCAAACTAGAAACTGCAGTTTCAAGAGGCCAGCAAGCCTTGTGGCTAGCTTGGTATCAATTACCAAGATCAAAATGGAAATGCAGATGTCCTGTTTTGCCAGTGGAGGATTGACACAGAGCAGGTCTAAGTCCTTCTTCACAGAAGCAGACACACAGTTCTGCAGGTTCACTGACAGTATGAGTCATATGCAAAATTCCAGTTACACTTTGCTGATGTTTACACACTGCAGAGCTTGTCAAGGGCAGTGAAAAGTTGAACCACAAAAAGAGTAGAGGTAAGAAAGTACTTTTCAGATTCTTGGCTTTAAGTGATGAGTTTTTAAGGTTTTGTTTCATTAAGCATTCAGCATCCACCACCCTATAGGTGTCCTGTTGAAAGGTGACACTTAGACCACATGTTGGATAGCAAACTGACTGTGGCTACTTTTCATTCACAGCAGTTACAGTACAAGAGATTCTTGCACTGACAAGTTTTCACAGAGGAGAAAAGAGGCAAAAATAACCTCAGAGTTATAGAACCACTGCTGCAGCATAATTCACTTCTCTGTCCATCTGTAGGCACAGCGGGTTCCCAACACTCGCATAGCTACTCAACAACAATATTGCTTATGTTTATAGCATTATCTTTCTTGATTGAATCTTTTTTTTTGTTTGTTTTTTTCTCAATTTAATGTTAAAGCACAAAGTGTATAAACTGTGCTATATAAATTTCTTTATTTTCCAACAAACTATGAAGCTATGCAGGCTAAGTATGAGACAGAAAAAAATATTTTGGTTTGAACATCCATCGTTCTTTAATAGGATATCAGTTCGAGAAGGATTTACAGCTATGTAGTTTTTTGCATGTGTTTTTTTCCCTCTCTACTCGTGTTATTGACTTGCCTTGTTAAAAGTGAAATTATTTTGTTTCATAGGGGTTATTTGTTTTATCTGCTGTAGAATGTGGTTTCTTGCTTGGACTGGGTTGGACTTGGACTTGGATTGTTGCATGACAAAAGCTCCAGCCAGCATTGCATTTATAACACCAGGTTCTAATACCCAGTTTATAAAGGGTGATGTCTGCAGGGTACGATGGAGGCTGCGGTGACTAGCTATTGGAGAGTAGGGAAGTACTAAGACAGGCCAGGGTTAACTAGTAAGCATACCACCCTGATATGAAAGATGTGATAGGGACAAGACTTAACATTATGTTGTTTTCCACCTCTAGAAACAGCTGTTGGTGAATCGAGGAATGTTTAATTCTGAGCTCACAATGTTTCTCTTCTTGACTGGTGGGCTAACAGCCGTTAATGCTAACATTAGCTTTATAACAAGAGCAAAACAAGAGCAACGTCGCTCTGGTCACCAGTTTAGCTTTACATCTCATCTGGAGCTCCAGTAACAACAACAGATGAGTTAGCCAATCAGAAGAGAGTGTCTGAGTCCTTGTTCTGATTGGCTGTCTGTTTTCTGCGCAATCATATAAAAATACAGGAGTTTTTAGTTAAAGATGGTGGGTCCAGGTGAGCGGCGCTTGAGGTATAGTTGAGAGTTTGATTCTTTTGTTGTGACATCACAAAGTAACAGAAGTCCTGATGGCGCATTTTAAGGTTCAGTTTTTGAATACAGGCTGTCAACTTTCACAGTATTAATACAGAACACAGACTTCATACAACGAATGTTTATTACAAGTACTTGAGCATCTTTAGTATTATAATCATTAACACTGTGATTAGAGTAAGTTGACAGGTTGTTTCTGTAAAGATCTTCTTTGAGCCAGCTGGGCAATGCAGTTCTAAATACATGAGGTGAAGCTGCTTTGAGCTGAGCCACGTAGAGTCGAACAGGCTCCTACCACTCTCACTTTACTTCAGCATTAGCAGCAGTTAATAACCCGTGTATTAAAAAAAAAAAAAAAAAACAGCCAAACAGTGCAATAATGAGTCTTTGACGCATATAAGTTCCCCTGCTCTTATTATCATAGCATTTAGCTTTATGTGTGCACCAACACAGTGGTTATGAAAGACCTTGTTTTTATACTGGAGTTGCACATGTTACATCAGGTGTTTCCAACCAAGGTTTCTTAAATTTCACAACTGATGTTGCACATTGATAGTGACTTTTGCATTAGGATTTTTTTTTTCAGCACCTGCACCACATCACACGCTCCAGGAGTGTTCCTGTCTTTTTCTATGGCTAAAAAAAGCAGCAATCACTACAACCATCAGTCTTGAATTCTACCTGTCAACATGAGGAGACTGGTTAATTTGCTTTCTTTACATAATATATGACATATATCAAAACTCATGTTGTAATTTATGTATATAGATATAAGATATATTGTTATTACATCCTCTGGATATATGAACATATAAGTTCATAACATATTGGAAAAACCCATATTAAAAATGTATGCTTCAAAAAATACATAAAATAAAAGTCGCCTATCTATGATATTTTCTATGCTTCATAAACATACATGTTTCTGCTTCTCATTGTTTCCATTCTCTATGCTAAGCTATGCTAAAACCCAACTCCAGCTCTATAGACTACTCATGACATTGCAATGACATTAATATCCATCTTCTAATCTCACTCTGGAAATAAAGTGCTAATTAAGTTCAATGGATCAGAGTGAAGGTTTGTCACTGATAGGGTGCCCTCTATTGAGCGACTGTCACTGCATGACATCATAATGGAACAAACTGACGTTCCAGTGATCTAATTTGTAATTTGTTCTAGTAAGCAAACAAACAAACAAACAAAATAAATAAATAAATAAATAAACAAATAATACATGTCCAATATAACATTCTTAAAACAGCAAATACATTTGTCTACTTTAGTCTAATCAACTAAGCCAGTGCTCACACTTACAAGACCAGTTGTACCTGCTCATTATTTTTGTATTTAGCAGCTTTGCAGTATCAGAAGCACCTCGCGTACTCGACTTAGCCGTTATTAATGTCACACACGAACACATACATACACACACACACATTGGGTTGTGTGTATTGAATCACCAGGGTCCCATAATTAATTTGACAATGATGTATTCAGGTAAACACTAATGTGACACCCCCACAGCAGGGCTAAGGATAGAGGTGAAAGGATTTGCCAATAATGTGAAAGCCATATAGTAGTCACATGTATTCAACCAGTCTTTTCCTGAGTTATGCTCTAGATATCAGCCCGTGACCTCAGTCCATTACCACGGCAATGTCAAAGACTTAAAAATTGCTCCTATTGTGTGTCTGTACCTCTAATGGAATTCACAGCAGGCAATAGAAGAAAGCCTTTCTACAGGCATCACCATTTGTTGGGCGATGAATAAAAAAGGGGGAAGGTCAATGACTTAAAGCACAAGGTGGATTTTTAAGGGCTACAATGATGTGAAAGGTTCTAAGAAAAGGACTCTGGACACTGGTGTCTCATCTAAATCAGAGTTACTAATGAATGAATGTTAGAATTCCTTAAAAAAAAAAAAGTCACATTAAGTACAGAGGACAAATGGACTCCTTCCCCTGCAATATAAATGTCTTCCCATGTTCCCAAAAAACCTGCTGCACGGCCAACATCACAAAAGCAAAGGAAACCCATGGATCCAATTATCATTTCACAGTGTAGGAGTGATAAAACGTTCACATGCTGTTTGCCTTGTGCTAGATGACTTCATGTTCCTTGATAAAGCAAGAGATATTACAATCAGTTTTCTTCAATAGACAGAAATGTAAAGCCACTTCCTTGGCCTTCCATATTCTACATAAAAATTACAAGTGAGAATTAAGGCAGGGGATGTCTGATTTATATAGAGAAGTCCTGTGTTGCAGTAGCAGTGAGGTCTCTATGCTCCGAAGCACCAATTCATTTAGAGTGCTGCAGAATTTCTGGTGCCGACACAGGCCCTGTGACTCTTTCAAAGCGCTCAGGCATCTGGGACATCTGAGGGACTGATCTCAACATATCGCACTCGTGCTGCAAATGAATTGGTCCCCCAGGTCTCCAGAGCTGTCAGCAACTCACTTTGTATGAGAACTTCATTCATCAACACATTTTTTCCCTGAGTAGCAACTTTTGAAAAAAAAAAAAAAAAAAAAAGAAGAAGAAAAAAAGGGTTGGTGAAAGAAATGCAGCAAGACTTTTTTTTTTTGACTTGTCCTTCTTTGGCATGCTGAATATACATGTGGCATTGAGGAACATCTGTGGAGCTGAATCATGGACTAGTGCCTGTCAGGCTGCTATATTTCTCAAGTGAGGCGTAATATCCATGTTCTCTCCTTATCAGAAATAAATGGAACGCAGTGCTGTGTATGCACTTCCTTTGCACTGTATATTTGGGTATGAACACTGGGTAACTCATAATTCATAGGTACCCTTAATTTCTTAGGATGTTATTGGTCAGATTAACATAATTTGGTCACAGTTATAAAGAAAATATCAATTTTCACCGACAGAAAACCACAACTCAAACTGAAGTAAATATTGCTATATTTTTTCAAAACAAAATTCAGAATATTTGTTTGACCTTGGGTTTTTGCTGTCTAGAAACCTCACAGTATTGTGTTTGTGCTGTTATTTGGAGTTTCACCTGTTGAAACCATCTTTATAAAAAGTACCAAAATGCAGGTCTTGTCTTCTACAGTTATCCAGAAACATCTTGGTAGAGAGTGGCTCACAGGAGTTGAATAGTGTAAAAATGCCCTCCAATACGGGGTGGGCAGAAGTGCTGCCAGCAAGGCAACACTAGTTGTATAGGAACTCCACCAACCAATCAAACTGCAGCTAATGTAGTCATATCTCTCCTTCTGCTCCTGAGTCACAGCACTGAATAATGGCCAGTGAAGTGGACTTTGACTATTGTCAACTCATTATCGTTATGGTATTAGAAATGTATGTCCTATGAATTATTGCCAAACGTGTTTTGTAAGATAACAGTGATCTTGACCTTTGACCCGTGACCACAGATATCTGATTAATTCATTCCTCTCCATTCCTTTGAGGAGTGCCAGTGATACCATGTTCACAAGACAGGAGTTTATGAAATCCCTATGATGTTGACCTTTGACCTTTGTCCACCAAAATCTGATCACTTCTTCCAAGTTGATGAAATTCCCTGAAGGTGTTAAAGCGATATTAAAGGAGAAAATGGTGTACGAATGGAAAACCTCTTGTAATGGTCATCACCAACGTAGAGGGACACAAAGCCATAAGCTCTCTCTATATGCTGATGACCTCCTCCTTTTAATGTCGAATCCTGTCATGAGCATCCTAGTGGCCCTTGGTATTATCGAGGACGGGAGGATGTCTGGTTACAAAATCAATCTAGAAAAAAGTGCTCTTTTTCCAATTAATAAACATGCGAGGAGATTAGGAAATGGGAGGAAGAGTTAGAGTTGGACATATGAGATGCTGACTGGGGATGGGCAGTTGAACTAATACACACTTCTTCTATATGTGTTAGACATGGGTTAATACAATTTAAAGTGTTACAGAGACGCCATTTTTCAAGGGACAAACTGGCAAGAATTTATCAGGGGGTTGATCCAACGTGTCCAAGATGTAAACAGGGGCCAGCCAACATATGTCACAGGTTCTGGTCTTGCCCAAGGCTGAAAGAGTTCTGGGCCAAAGTTTTTAGAACATTATGATCCATTCATAATAAAGATATAGAGCCCATTCCTCTAAGAGCCATCTTTGGTGTAACACCAGGGGAAGCACAACTAACAATCTCTCAAAGGAAAGCAATAGCGTTCTCTTTATTGTTAGCCAGGAGATTGATCCTATTTAACTGGAAAAAAGCAACACCACCATCTCACAAACAATGGATGGAGGAGGTGATGGCACACCTTAAATTAGAACATCTTAGATTTACTATACAGGGCAACACTAAGGGATATGGTAAGGTGTGGCAGCCTTTTATTATCCTTTTTTTATCCTCTTTATCTCACTATCGTCATTATTATTAGTGTTGTTTTTATTTAATTATTTATTTACCCTGAAAGTGTCTGGGGTATATGGGTGGAGGTTATGTCTGATGTCTGGTGGTAGTATGTGAGTCTTGTTGCTGTTTTCTCTGTAGTTTAGATCTGTATTTTTATTTGTGATGTACCTTTTGGATTCTTACTTACTTCTTCCTCTGAATGTGATGTTTGATATGTAAATATGGAAAATTAATAAAAACACTTTAATTATTATTATGGTTGTCACCAGTGCAGGGGCTTAAGTAGACAAGGAGGCCCCCACAAAAAACATATACCTTCTATTTTACATATGTTTTATATTTATCCCAAGTCAAAGTGGTAATACCAGAGAAATGACCAGGACAGCAAAGAGGTAACCAGTCCTTTATCTGACACTTTTCCAGCCAACAGATACTGATGACTGGAAATCAAATAACATTTATTTTTAATTCATAACCATTTTCAACTATTTTCCTGAATTTTTTTCTCTGCACCATCATCAACACAGTGTGTTGAGTATTGCAGACTTAAGATGTAGGACAGGACCATTCTGGGTGTGACCACATAATGACTCACCAGCATCAGATTTTGTTTGGTTGAGTTAACACACATTTGCATGAACTCATAGTGAACCTTCAGATCATCACTGTGCCTCTGGAAATTATTAATGGAAAGTGATGAATTATTTGTGTTCGAATGATTTACATTGAAAAACGTCCTTAAAGTCTTAATTTCTTCATGTGTACGTGGGAAAAAATGCCAGAGAAGGAGGTTCACGTCACATGTGGATTGAGAGTCAGTTTCTAGGAAGGCTGTTGAATAATAAAAATTGCCCCACTAGTATTAAGAAAAATTACATTTGATTGCAGGAAATTGCTAGGGAAATGATTGGACGCAGGCTGATCTTATCGGATGGACTGATTGAAGTGTTTTTACCAATTGTTCCAGCGCAAGGTAAAACTCTCAGTATTTGCCTCATCCATCCTGTCATATCTAGCATATCCTGTGGCAGACTTAACACAAAATTTTACGATCAAATGTACTGAATACATTTCTCTTAATTTAATGGTAATATATATATATATATATATATATATATATACACACTGTATAATTTTCTTAAGACACCCCCATAAATACACATTTAATTCCAATGTTGCAGTCAGTTTTCAACTCTTTAGAGTTTGTCTAAACAGGCCCTTAAATCTAGACTTCTTCAGAAGAGAAGCAGTTTTAACATTCAAGCATTTACACAGAATTTATTGTATGATACTTGAGTGCTGACTTCCTTGTGACCCTACTTGAGAAGCAGTTGCGAGGGTAATGATGATTACACAGCAATGTCAACTGTCTAGGCTCAGCCCTTGATGTTGTGTCATCCAAACTCTCAGGCAGCGTGATGCTTTCTTTCTGGGGAGGTGATAATTTACTGGAGAAGTGTGGGAAGCCTGGAGTGCAAGAATATCCTCTCAGTATTTGTGAGAGAGCCAGCACGGACTGACGTATCTAGCACAGACAGATGCTGGATGTGGGCCCAGCTGCCACCAATTTAGGAATGTAGGCTATGGGGGAACACATGGCGGGGCAAAGGTAGCAGGAGACCCAGGGGAGGCAGGCAGATGGGCCAATATTAGACAACTCGGAGTGCTTCTCTTCTCTCTCTGGACGCAGCCCAACACTGCCAGGTCAGGGAGTGAAGCATCGGCCTCTTCAGATCCAGGTGGCTCCGTGTTTGACCTCAACTCCCCATTCATCTGCAGCCATGTTCATGGCTCATTCTGCACTGGTCTGATGAACAAAATGGGAGACACCTGCTTTTTATTCAGACAGCTACAGTTATATTTATTATTTCTTCCAACAGTCACACTCTCTTATAGCTGTAAACAGAACAAAACGCTGACATATTATCAGCTATAGTTGATATAGTGAGTGCATCTCATAGACACCAACATTAAAATTAGCATTAGCAATGTGTTTCTTGCCACACAGTGTTTTTAATCTTTTTCTATACATAGGATGTCTTTGAGAAAATAATAACAACAGTGTAAAGGATCACCACCTCAGTGACTACCCTGCCGTGAAACACAACAGTCACGTGAAATCATAAAAACACTGTCACAGCATTTATTACGTATAATGTGCAGATTAGCGGATAATTACTGAAAGTCAAAAGTTCAAATGATGATTAAATCCCATAAAGCTCCTCCACACTAAATACTCCCCATCTGCATGTAATGAGAACTGATACATGGGGTAAAAGGGTAATCCAGGAATTGCCCCAAGCTTGTATTCAATAACAATGCAATTTCATACCTGCTTGTATTATTTATTGAAGTGCTGTTGAGGGCACTGAACAAATTCTCTTTATTGTCCAAATGGCTCCTTGCAAATCCTGCCCCACTGTATTTGGGTTTGACAATTATTACCCTAGATACAACGTCCTCTGCAAAGGACAAATAGATTTCTTAATGTAAGTGTGCGGCAATACATATGTTAATATACCAAATCTGTTGTCATAAGCTTTTCAGGGCATTAGATGTTCAATTTACAGGACATCTGGGGAGGGTGTACAGCAGATAGCCTGAATACAATATGTGGGGTCTTGGTGCAAACTCTGACTGTTCTCCCTCAAATAAAGTTTTATATAAGTGGTGCAAGGGATACTGGGAAAATTCACAGTTTAATGATACTGCACTTGTGCCAGATTTTATATTCAAAGCTGTGCAAAAAGAGGAGGGAAAAGTCCCTCGCTGCAAAAAGATGCAGGGTCAAATACTGATGTTCAAATGAACAGAAAACAGGCCTCAGCTAATTGAACAAGAAATCGATCCAGTGTATTCACTAATGCATGTGGTCAGTATAACTACTGTGTAGCTACATTTGCCATCAGATGAATATAGGTTATAGTTTTAATTTTACTAATGAATGTTATCCTGCAAAACCTGCTGTAGTGTAATCAATCAGATAAAGCCTCTGTCTGACATTCTGCATGGTATGAGGCGAGGTGTGTCCCCTGGGCCCCCAGTCCTAGCTTAGGGTAAGACTAATGACTCTCTGGCTTGAGTGGACTCAGCCTCAGTGTAGCTGCCACCCCGCCGGCTCCAAGCTGCTATAGTGTGGACACGAAGGCTCCTCTGCTCTGATCCAATCGGGGGGGACTTGTGTTATCTGCCGCCAGTTCACCTGCACTTCCAACCTCACCGGGAGAGAAGGTGGGGGTCGAGTGGAGGGGCTTCAGAGGCAGGGACAGGTATTTCAAAGATTGGGTTCACATTTTTCACACCAGTTACTGCAGGATAAGCTCTGAGCCGATCCCCTCAAAGTTGGAGGGCACTTTGAAATACCTTCCAACTCTTGAGAGGATCAGCGTCAGTGCACTACAGTCATAGCAATTTTGAGTCTGATGACTCTGACCTTCAGGAGGGAAAGAGAGTTGATAAAACAGCAAGCGTAGAGATAATAAACAAGATTTTTGTTTTGGTTGAAAAACACCTAAAACCTGCCGTACTAAACCTGCATCATGCTAAAGGGGTTATTGATCAATAACCTACAAATTCAAGTGAGATCTTTAGCCGTCAAAACTCACTTCCTGTGCTTTACCTCGTCTGTTTGAGAGTCTTCTCAAACTATGTCCTCAGGCAGTGGCACCTTTTCTACCTGACATTAGCATGCCGCTTCGACTCCATACTTCATGTCTGGCATACATATTAAAATCCTATTTCTTTCTCCTTCACCAAAAATTTGTCATGCATAGATCTCCTCCAATATCTTGAACCATTTCGCCAGAGCCAACGGCACATCTGTCATCACAAATGCATGCTGAGCTTATACACATTGTTCAAACTCACATAACAGCTTACAATTCTAGACAAGATGCCAAGGTTTATATATGTCACTCTTTACTGTGGGGGGAATGTATTAATTCAGCCTCATCGTCGTATATCTTCCCTTACATGCTGGGAGCTGTGGGAACCTCCTGCGCCGTACCATGGTTATTTCCTCAACTGAGCCATGTTGGTATCTTGGTGATTGGCCTTTTGCCCCAGTGGGAGGATCTGCTACATCTGCAGCCTCGAGCAGGAGGGATGTTGTCACTGCCATGCCATAATTATACAATTTTGTGTTGCCACAACCAGGCTGTTGCCGAATCCTCTGTGTTTATGTGGACATCAAACTAATTATTCCGCAGTTTCTATGGCAAACCAAAAGGTTCTGGATAGCTTAAAACCTCATTGTCCTTTTTCAGGACTGTCCAATCTTCTCTCCTCTGCCCTGGTATCTCAGTCCAAAACCCCAGGTAACCAAAGCAACAGCTGCGCCCTCCATCTCCTTTTTAACAAGTCTGGTCAAAGTAACACCTGGAGCTCTGCATTTTTAATTGCAATAAAGGTGGGCATGACGGCTATCGCCAACAAGATGTGACAGAGATTCTTAATTATATGTCAGTAATATTTCCAAAACCAATAGAGGATCATATTAATGCAAAAATACAAAAATCATTCGATAGTCATTTTCCCATTTGAAACAAGTAAATGTAGGATGAATTAAAAATTAAGAAATATGATTCACTGTGTATTTGGCAGTAAGGTTGTAGAAAACTTGGGAACTCTTTAAATTGTTCTTTGTTTTCATTTTGACCTAGATCTTGACTTCAGCCTCTTCTAAGTCTGAAAACTAGATGAAAGTACTTTTCATTTATTTATCGAGCGGAATGAACAAACATCACACATCACACACAGGTAACAAGGCAATTCTTTTGTTGAACCAGCCTTGTAAATAAAGACCAGAGGTTCAACACACACCACAGATAAGTGCGTCATGTGACAGTGTAAAGCTGCATGTCGCTATATGTCAGCCCTGCAATAGACAGGCCACCTGTCCGAGGTCTCACAACCCTGCATGGATAAGCGGTATTTGTTGAGAGAACCCACCCACCCACCCCCCCAAGAAAAGTTTGTAGCGTTACTTTGTTATGTCCACAGTGGGTCTGACTTTTTTTTTTTTTTTTCTTTGCACTCAACAAAAAAACTTCACAGCACTTCAAAATGAGCCCCATACAGGTGCCATAGGAGAGATCACTTTCAGAGATGATGACCTCCTTGACATTGATCTCGTCTATGTGGGAGGAGATGAAAGACGCTAACTGGTGACGCTTATCTGATGTTGGAGCAGATTATCTGATTTCAATGTCTAACTGACCGGAATCCTGCTGCTGCTCTTTTTCTCCTGCACAGCTCACATATCTTAACTTGATCTCAGTCCATAAATCAATCTGAGGCTTTGTGTTTATTTTTATGTCTTGAAAATATTCAAGCAAATGTAAAAAGGTTAATCCATACAAACGTAGCCCAAACTTTACTGGTTGACTGGAGATATGATCACAGCCATATTACATTACATATATGATGGGAATTGTGATATGAGGGATGAATTGTTTTTGTGTGCATGCCATGAGACAAAATAATATCACAGTGAGTTTTTTTTCTGTTTCTTTCTTTTTTCTTTCTTTTTTGTAAAAATCAAACAAAACACTTTTCTCCAAGAAGGATGAAGTTCCATCTCATTGATAAACTAATGATGTATGCCATGGGTCAGGCAGGGAGAGACAATAATGATGATAGTCATTTAACATATTTTCTGGCATACACAGGATTACCATCTGCAATTTTATGGTTGATTTAAAATCACTTTATCCTCTACTTTATAGCGGAGATTTCACAATCAAATGTGCATCAGCCGTCTTTTTATCATCTCATGTTTGCTGAGCCAGCAAAGACCGGTTTATAGGCACGGAGCATTTCATTATGTCTCAATACAATTGTGGTTTTTTTTTTTTTTCGTTTTGCTTTTTTCAAACTGGTCTGTTTTCAGAGGGGAGGCCTCCATGTCCTGCATGACCAGTCCTCATCATCCCTGAGCCTCTGCCTGCACACAACACAGCCTGGACTGAGTTACCAGCCTGTTGTGAATGTGAATGTGAATGTGAATGTGAATGTGATGATGATGATGATGATGATGATGATGATGATGATGATGATGATGATGATGACAATGATGACGATGATGATGATGATGGTAACAGTGTGTGGTTGGATCATAATACTGTACATTGGGTTAAGAATAAGAAGGGCCAGAGAACTCAGCTGAATTAGGATTTTCAATACAAGCAAACAGAGACAAGCTCATTTTAAGGAAAAAAAAAAAAATACACACAATGTGTGTTTTGTTGGGAGAATACCTGTATTAACATCATATATAATATAAGAGTCTATACCAGTGGTTTCAAACTTTTTCAAACTCCCCCTGATTTTTTTTTTAACATAACTGGGAAACGAACCCTGACCCACATCCTGACTTTTTTTTCTCATTTGTTTAGCAGGAGATCACTTGTTGATTCACCATCCATGTGTCTTTCTTTTTTACTCTTCTTGTTGCTAGCCAGCAATCCACCATGATACTTAAGTTGTTGTCATGGATGCAGTGTCACATCAAGCCCCTACTCCTCCTACTCATGTCTATGCTGTTTCAGCCAAGGGGGTGGATCGGACTACGTGTAGACGTAACTCACAGGTGGCCATATTGGCTCAGGCAACTTGCTCTGACTCTGGCTGCAGTAGATGGGTGATCCAGTCGTCTGCACTGAAAAAGCTATTCTTAACTCTGTGACTTAACTCAAAATATTAACTTGAGATATCTCCTGGGTTTTTCCCTCATTTCTTTACTAGCCTGGTTTTCTCCCTGAAGCCATAGCAGAGCCCCAACCCACGCTGCCTCCTCATCTGCCAGAGTACACTTCAGCCTGCAGCTGGACTCCATCTAACCTCCTCCCCAAACAGCCAGCCCTCACCCTTCACCAACCTTCAACCCTATGTAACTAATTTTCTAATAAATATGTTGCCAACTCTCCATTCGAGTGATGTGTCTGCACCAGGGTTACTTGAGCCATCACACACACACACACACACACACATGTATATTACACTTTAAAACATCACTGTGCCTCAGTCTAACAGTCTAACATGTTATTATCACATGTAGTTAACTCTGGGAATAATCATGTTTGTTATCATTAAAATCCAATGGCTACCGCCTCCACAACGAAGGATCTGGCCGGCTGGCTGTGATGTTGTGGCACACTGCCAACCTCACACCTTTCCCACCTGTCAAGTTGTGAGCTAAGCAGTGTGCACTGTGGTTGTCTTTAAAATTAACAAAAAATAAATCAAAGCCAGCAGATGGGCAGCAGGACCTGTGTTTACCCAGATGGCATTTGAACTGACAAAACAGCAAAAGACTTAAGCAGTGATTAACACCGTTCACTGTGAGAGAAACAAATCGTATTTGAGGAAATATGTGGTTTCTTTATCCTCAGGTTTACACAGGAGCATACGTTCCAAATGAAACATTGTAATCAAGAAGCCAAATATTACAAAAGGCATATTGGTCTCTAAAAAGGTGATGATATCACCCTGCAACTCAGTGTATATTCTGGGAGATGCTGTCATTCTACGGCTGGTCAGTTATTTTCTTTATTTATTTATCTCATTTTAAATTTTTTTTTTTTTTTACTTTAGTTAGTGAAAATCAACTCCCGGTTTTCAGCTGTTAAAAATAAATGCAGACAACAAGCATCAAAGCTTCTTTTGTGCAGAGTGACAAACTGATATGATCGTGGCAGGGAAACGAAACATGTAGGAGTTGTTCTGGCATGTTTAGCTGAGGAGTGAAGCCATTTCCAGACTTTCCAACATCGCAGCTATATTTAAAACAATGCCAGTCTCAGAACAAAAGAAATTCAAGAACCATCCCATCAATACCAGAGTGGATCAGCTGCATAGCGGCACAATTTAAATATTCAAGTTCTAATTTCTAACTTTGTGATGGAGTATAAAGAGAGAACACTAGACATAAACCTATGCCCAGAGGCCAACTTCAGGAGAGGCAAACCAGGCAAATGTTGGGGCCTCAAAGTGGAAAAGTGGCCCCTGATGGCCCCTCATACTGCCACGATTGGCAACGACAACTATAACCCTCCTTGAACCTCTCATAAAAAAACTTAACAGTGCATCACCCCCCTGGTGATATACACCATAGCTATATCCTCTGGGAGACATTTAGGGGGCATTTGTAAATTGTAGTGTCTCTCAGTAGTCTGCATGTGAAGCATCTAAGGGATGTCTGTGAATTGCAATGGTCTGTATTGGAGGCGTTTAGGAGTCATTTGTGAACCGTAATCCCACAATCACCTGTTTGGGAGGCTTTCAGGGGATATCAGCAAATTGTAGTGTATCCTATTTTTTTCTGAATTGGAGGCATTTAGGGGAAATCTGTAAATTGTAGCATCCCCCAGTAGTCTGCATTGGAAGTGGCGAGGGAGGGGGACACCCAGATTTCTAGAATCACCACTATGAAATAAACCATTAAGGAGAAAAAGAAGTAAAAACATCACATTGCTAGATCCCACGCTGAATTGCTTCCTGTGAGTCCCTACTGTGTGGTTAAGCAGGGATTGCAGTCAAGGCCACTAACAACAATAACAACTGTATACAGAAGAAATGATTACACAACATAAATACACTAAATTTTAACCGCTGAAAGAAGAAAGAAAAAAAAGAAAAACGTGGGCCAAAAACAGAATTTGATATCATCAAAATCTTTAATTTTAGCAGTGTTCTGTCAAAGAAGAGAAAGGGGCTTACGGATGTGGATTTAGACTGTCTTTCATCTCAGTGCTGGGAAACCCAAGTCTAATAAATATGCTCAGATTGTCGTAGCTACCTATTTTATGTGTCCACAGGCAGAATTTCCCTGTGGAGATCTCCATCTGTAGTATTCTGATTGGATTTTAGCCACAATATTATGTCCTGAAAATGATGCTGTCCCACCCTTTCGCAGCTAACATTAGAGGAGTTAGTGAAAATGAGGAACATATGATTCAAAGTCTGATCCGGAGGCTAAACAGCAGGATCCACCGTTAGAAAAGCCTCTCTGAGATGTGCAGGAAGTCTGCCCATTAACTGCTACCAAGGCACAAATGTGACAAAATATAATAATGAGTATCACAGTGCAGCAGAGGATACTGCCATGGTCTGTTCCAGGGAGATGTGTTTCCCACATTTACTGTTATTTACAATTTCATTTGCCTCTCTTTGGATCCATGTTTTGCACATGGAAAAGTTTGGATGCATGAGACATAAGGGTAAAGGATAAATTGTAGCCTATATACCTTTGATCCTATTTACCATCAGTTATAAGCCTATCTGGGCCTGTTCTATGCTCTTTCATTTTCTCTTTTATTAGTTTTATGTGCATGATTTATAATTCATTAGTGTCTTTTCCCTTTCTGGTATTATTAAGGTATCCTGTCCTTTCCCTGTCCTGTCCTCCATCATGATGCAACGAATAAGGGAATAAAGTTTTTTTATTTTTGATCATAAAAGTAGAACCATTTTTAATGCTGGTGGTTGAATGGAGAGTTTGGTTATATGCTTGATTGCGCAGGAAGTTGCTCCTTCTAATTCTTATGCACTCTGCAATGATCCCACCTGTAGCCTGCTGAGCAGGGGGAAGAAGGATCCTTGAAAAATCACAGAAACAACTGAAATTGTTCTTGATTACACATTTCATTGGATCTAGGTGTGGTTTATATGTGAGAATTATATATTCCATGTTTCAGTAGGAAATAAAGGCACTGAGGAATCAAGAGATGCTTGTTTCTTTAAAATTCCTCACACAAAAAGGAGAAACTAACCCTAAAATGTATTAGTTATTTAACTGTGGCACAAATGATGCCCTTTAATCAGTTACCATATTTTATGAATTAACATTGTTTCTTGGTTTATTCATTTGGCCCCATAATGTGCTATTTTCTATTGCTATTGAATTTCCTGTGGAAAAATAAAAGGGGTCATTTTTAAAAAAGCTCTAGGACATGATATCTGAGTGTACTGGATATAATACTAGTCACATAATGAAGCTCTTATCTCAGGCTCCTGAATACAAGCCTTGATTTGTTATGTCATTGAATAACTTACAACAACAAGGAGAAATGTGTTTAAAATTAATAAAACAGATATCTGTGTAGTCTTGTGGCAGCATTGTGGTATGGTCCATTAAGGTGAAACTGTTATTTGTGCTTATTGTTTGGCCAGTTGTCTGCTTGTTGTTGTTCTTCAAACTCCAGCCTCATATTACAGTTTAATGTCTGATACATTTGAAGATAATGATATTTCTGCAAATAATGTATGTCTCATTAAAATGATAATGTTGTGTCATTGTATGTTTTTCTGAGCACACTGAGAGCTGGGGCATAAAAGTGGCTCATTTGAAATTAGGCATTTAAATGACAAAGGATGCTCATGCTGGGACAACACAACAGCTATATTCAGTTTTGTCTAATTGAAGTCAAAAGTCTTTCATCAGCTTTCGATTTGATGAATGAGAGAGCAGCTTGGGCTGGGCCCTCCACTGTATGCCGATGCGCCAGTAGTGTGACAAATGGCTGTGGGCCCGGTGACTACAAAGCACAGTAAACAGAGCCGGAGCTGCCACTGTTTCACACAGCCCAGCTTTCCACAGGGCTTCCTCACACATCATTCATCTTCCTCATGGCTTGATGAAACTGTAGAGAACGCACAATAAGGATGGCGTAATAGTTCATACTGTATACGCTGGGAGACACAGTTGGGTTTTTTTTTTTTTTTGCCTCCTCTCTGAAACACACACTTGTGCACAAGCAGTTTCCTGCCTTGGATCAATATGGAGTGCTTCATAGTATTGTTATAGGTTTTAAGCAAATACCATAGCAACAGTAAGGAGTCATTAAAGGTCCCTTATTGAATCGATTGATTTAATTGACCTTTTTTCCGATTACAAAGCAGGTCTACAGATATATGCACACAGCCTCTATTCAGAGAGTGACCCTTAAAATGAGCCGTCCGGGCTTCTGTGACTTTGTGATGTCACTTGCATACTTCTGCGTCATTTTATCCAGGTATAGGAACCTTCCTGCGCCAAAAAGACTTTTTGACTGCAGCTCATTACAATGAAAGATTTTTCAACCCTGAAGCATCTGATCAGTCTATTCTCCTGTCCTGGACTTCAAAGATTGGGGTGCTATATGGTTGGTGTTAACAAGCTATAGAGAATGGAAAATAGTCAGAGGTCAGTGACAGAACATCAAAATTGCTAAATGATTCAGAAAATGACACACAGGTTGGCACCAATATCTTTGCACCTTAATGGTGTTTTCCCTTCCTTTCTTGTACCAGCTTTTTTAAAAGTGTGTTTAAACGGAAGCAGCCTGACAAACTTGGAGAAACACACTTACAAACCACACCGTGAGTAAATCTGACTTGACCGGAACCATTGTTGCTAGGCAACAGGTTTTCTGAAGACCTCTGCATTGTATGTCTCGTCAAAAGGAGACAAACAGGCAGGCAGTAGTTTGACTGAAGTAAAGCATGTAATACAAAAATAAACACGGAAATATGGAGAGAGTTGAGTTTCCTTCACTACAGGCGCTCACCAAATGAAACACTCACCAGGAAGCTGAAGTCAACGCAGTTAGTCACACAGATGCTGTCCATTCCTTACCAGCGCAGGGACCACCCAACCCTATGTGAAGCCAATTTCAAATGGAGAGCTGTGATTCCAGCTCAGGCTCCTGCCCAATGGGTGAGATTTTCTGATTGTTGCTCTTCACACACTCAAGATAAGCTTGTGTGGGTTATTACCTTTTTGATTTTGCAGCTCATTTTAGTCTGTCTTTAGTTTTACAGTGGACTCAGCTACATTGTGTTTGACATACATGACACAACCCTGCCAATCTGTAGTGACACATGCACCATATCTGCGGGAATAAACCACAATTACTGCCATAATTGCACCGTTGTTTCAAGATGAGGCATAAAACAAAATAATACTTTTCTAAAATGTCTATTAAAACGGGTGTGTTCACCAGATAATCACTGCCTGCCTGCAGGTTGAATGAAATGAGGTTAATTACAAGGCCACTGGAGACTGAAAATAGAATAAAATAACTGAACTTGAGAGAAGTCATGATGTGTTGTGTGAGCTGCGGATAACACAAAGTTGACTAACTCAAGAGTATTGAGTATAGGGTGGATGGTTTTATATATATATATATATATATATATATATATATATATATATATATATATATATATATTTTTATTATTTTTTTTTTTTTTTTTTTTTTTTTGTTTGTTTGTTGTTGGTTGGTTGTTTTTTTGTTAGAATACAGAGCTTCAAACACAGCAGCTAACCTCTCAACCAGGTAACGTGTGTCTCCTGCTGCCTCTCTTTTTCTTTCAACAAGTTCTTGTAACTTGCAGCAGCAGAGCGGGACATTTAATTTAACTGGGAAATTGAGAGTTCCAGCAGCCTGGGGATGATAAAAACATTTTAAATTGTCATTATTTCCATTAACTAGCTGTTAATTATATATAAAGCAAAATAGTCTGCTAACCCAAGGACAGGGCCGGCCAAAAATTAGTAGTTACCTAGCTCACCAAATTTCACAAGCAGGATGTTGATTTAATATCACCTGAGGTAGAACCTAGCTACAGTGTTCCTGCTTAGCATCTCACCAGTCTGGTCTTTACTTGATGCTCTGAATGTATCTAGTTGTATATATAGTTGCAGCTGAAGGCAAACTGGACTATTTCTATTGCAAATATAGACTTGGCTGTGGCTCGCAAGGCTCAGATAAACATTCAGGGTAGTCTTGTTTATATCCACCCTAAAACCTTCCAGTCCGTAAAATGCCAATGACCCACCTAAAATTCTCTTGACCCTCCCCAGTACCACTCCATTACTTCCTGAAGGGCAGAGGCAGTTGTCTGTCCCTCTAAGGTGACTGATACAAGTAGTCTGAGCTGGTTCCACGTCAGTAAGATAAAGAAACACTTCATCACTTTGTTAAGGTTAAGTTTCCTTTGTCAAGAGAACTTGTCAGGTTGGCAGATAGATCACTCAGAACTTATCACTCCACACCACTCTAACATCAGGTTAGGAGGCTACATCCAACAATGTGCAATTTACACCCACTTCAAGTTTTCTTTTTTCAGTCTTGTATGAATACATGCTGCAATAATTAGTCAATCAACAGAAAATGAATCATCACCTCTTCTGCCAAGTGATGAACAGTTTTTACTTTCAGGTTTCTTTGGTCCTACAATTAAGTAAATGATTTATTTTCCAACAGTGAATAGAACAAAACAAGATGTGTCCATGCCAACCATGGCTGTAGGAATTTGTCTGGCCCCATTTTCTTAACAAAACAAAACAAAACAACTATTGATAAAGAAAATATGCATTAGGCAGTTAGCCACTGTGAGTGTCTTCCAGGAAAATCTGGAAATGTGCCATCATGAAAAAGTGATTGCACTTAATAGTGCTGTTGAGGTTGCATTGACCACTGAAAGAGCTTTAAAATGGAAGCCACTTTCACCCATTTACACACATATTCAATGATGATACACTGGAGACCACTTTAGGTTCAGTATCTTGCCCCGGGACACTTTTAAATATTGACTCAGGGGACCTGGGGACCGAACCATCCAAGGTCCAATTAGTGGACGACCCACTCTAACTTCTGAGCCACAGCTGTTCCTGTGTTTATATACAACAACCCTCCTCTGTCTTCCCCTCATCTTCTCAGTTTGACCCTGAAACATTTGATTTCTGATTTTTCTTGCACAGGCTCATAAAGGAAGGTTTTTGAGTAAATATTGAAAACATCAATGCCTCACTCCTCATGGTACAGGACCAAACTTTTTTTTCTTCCTCCCCTTAATGAAGTGGAGCCTAAGCACAACTATAAAGAGAGACCACCAATGTTTTGACTTGACACTGGACATCAAGTTGGATGTTCCACTTCCTCCCAAAAGCAACACTGGTTTCTTTTAACCACAACCACAAACCTTAGTTGGCTTAACCTTAAACGACTCTAATGTAATATTTCCCCAACTTTGACCAAGCAGGTTAGCCTAGACTTAAAAGCATGTAGAATGAAAACTCCTGTATGCAGTGTAATCCACCTCTATGTCCAACTGTCCATCACAGCCTTCATCATTTAAGCATCTTAACAACTCTTACAACAATACAGTACATAGTTGCAATGGGTAGACACTAAAATACTTTGCGTGTTAAATATATATATATATATATATATATACATGTACTTCAATTATGTAGTGTAGTGTAGTCTGGTGATAGGATTGAAATGAATCCAATCAAAGCAACCTGACAGACATGTATCATCATAACTAATTCCAAACATGTCATGTTTCTTTTGCAGAGGAGTTTCAGAAAGACAAGCTCATCTAAAAGTGTATGTAGCAACACAGCTTTTCAATGATAGCATTATTTTGTTGATTTCTGCAGGTCTTCATTATTTCAAGTATCAGCACAGTCGAGTGCATTACAAAGCGTTTCTATTCGAGATTTCAAATGTCTGTCTGTCAAATCTCAAATAGGATGGATAAAGAAAAGCATGAATTCACTGTGGATCACTTTGTGAGGTAAAGTCAGGAGAGTAGAAAACACAATTTCTGTGGACAAAATGTCTGAATAAACAATGCTTTGGAGTGAGAAAGTCTACTTTTTTTTTTTTTTTTTTTTTTTTCAGAACAAAAGTGCTGAGCTTCCCCACAGTGTCATTTTTCATTTTTCTTATCTTTTGCACCTTGAAGGCTGCCACAGAGGAGAAGTCTGCAGCGAGCACTCCAGGAAGGCTTCAGTGGTCTCCAGAGAAAAAGTCTTTCGTTTAGTATTGAACAGTCCAGTAACCATGTCTTTGAGCTGTGTCTGAGGCCTTTCCCTCCTCTCTGAAAACTCCAGTTGTGAGTTTAGAGTTGCGGGGGAAATGTTAGAACATTTTCTCAGGATCTCTGCGGATATCGGTGCCTTTTTCTCTCGACAGAGTCTGGCCTTCAAATTGCTCGCCCACAAATGTCATGAAATTGAAATTCTTCAGGATCTGTTGACAGTCGATTCGAGGGGAAAAAAAGGGGGGGGGGGAGAGAGAAAACATTCGTCAGGGCTGTTCACTGTTTTTATGCAACTGACACTGGGGAAATGGGAAACGCCTTATTTGCTGTGGGGTGGGATTTTGCTTTTGCTGACAATTTTCACACCCTTGAGTTCTGCACATTTAAGTGAGCCTGAACCACTTAATACAAGCAGAAAAAGCTTTTGCCAGTGTCATCTGTAAAATGGGATTTGTGATATATAGGCAACTATTTCTTATCCACTGTCTCTTAACATACAGCACTTGTAACAACATGGCCTGTGTCATCGCCATGTGAACTCCATATACTCACATGTTTTTATGCTGTGAAAGCTGTACATTTTTCCAGATCATCTGAGACAGTTTCTATTGAGAGTTTATGTATAATGCAGCTTTTATATATCAGTTGTATCAGATGAAAAGCCCTAGTGGCTCCCTGCATTTGAATGTGTCATCTCTGACCCTCTTTCGGATGGCAGAGGGTAAAGGACAGTTGAGGATCAAAGCCAGTTACCCAGAACACACACTGAGCCCTTTCTTCGTGCACTCTTTGTGGAGGAAATGTATTTTTAACTCGTCTTTCATAGGAAAGGACACATAAAGGGTGCAGTTCATTGTCAGATCTTTTGATGAACCCGTTTCTTTGAAGGAGAACGGCTAGCTTCAGTTGAATAATGACATATGTTGCATCGAAAAAACTGTTCAGACAACTGTTGTGTTTTCCTTTTTTTTCCAGGAAAGATGTCAGATGTTTAAAACTAGAATAAAAAGTACAATGCTAAATCCAGCAGTGTATGGCCCCTGGGCAGATTTGTCATGCCTTCCGTTTACCACTCACAAAACCTGAACATCACCGACCTTGACCCCTTTTGTCAAAATGCTATTCATTGCTCGAGATGTCAGCCAGAAAGGCTTTTTGATGGAGTCCCTGGTGGTTGGTTGGGGTCTCTGTGACCGTGTCACTCAAATACATTAATTCATTCCCTGCAGATTCTCAAATATCTAGAACATAATCTCATAATCCTTGTGCCAGCAGTGTTGTCAATAGGATTATTTTCATTCAGTCTATATCATATATAAGCTATATGATGAGAAACATGTGAACCCAGGTGTGAATAACCCCCCTACGCTGTTCCCCTCAGCCTTACAGGGCATGTTGTAGCTTCTCTCAGTTCATTGGTTTGGTTTTATAAATTTAAATTTACAACCAGACAAAGTTCCTGAAGATTCAAGGTCTAAAAAATAATTAAAATTTGCAAACAACCAAGAAAGAAAATTCTGGTTACGATCTTGTTTGTCAGGTGTTATCAAATTTTTAACCTATTCTTCAGCATCTGTTTTCACACACATGGCACCATGTGGGTGTCCTACAAGTCACTTTTTTTTTTTTTCAAGGATTTGTGTTATTTAAGGCGACAAATCCACACTTACACTGGCTGTGGCAACACTTAAAGCCACATGGGGCATGATTTTGGAATTGCTCGAAGAACAGTTTTTAGCTTTTGTTGCCTGTACAGGGACGGACTGTCAAAACACACCACTTACTATCACATCACATAGACTGCACATGGCATGACAAACTTGACTCATTCATACAGAGAAGGCACTAGCAGAGATGTGGATGGAAATTCTGTGGTAAAGGTTTTGAATGTATTTCCATTGCATCATAAAAGTGATGAAAATGTGGCATGAGGTCTTAAGAAAACACACAATTCACAGTAGTCATTTGATGTCAGAAAAATGCCTGAGGCTTTGCTAAGACTGATTCGGCTTTTTCTCTTGTTGGCAAGTTCCAGGTATGGACATGTTGGGAAACTGTTGCAAACAAACAAAATAAAAATGAAATTAATCCAGTATATAATTACATTTTATTCCAATTTATCCTTATTTTTGTAGTTTTAGTTGTTGTTTCTACTGGTTCTGACAACATTGTACTCATTACAGTAATTGCTGAGATCTGGAAACATGTCACAGGTACAATACATCTGACCAAACACAGACCAAACACAGACAGTCAGGTTGTAAACAACCTGGCAGTTTATTTAATTAAAACCATTTTGTCTTGATATTAAAGCCACATCAAAAAATGTTGGTAACAAACCCTAGCAAAAGTAAAAATCAAAGTAAGATCAAAGAAAAGAAAGAAAGAAAATGTGCAAGAACAAGTAGGTAATATGTTATATGTCATATTTTTGGATATATCCCACACCTCACATTTCTGTATTGTATAGTAGGGGATAGCAGTCCATTAAAAAAAAAGTCAAAATAAAAATAAAATGGACAGAGAGGAGTAATGTGCCGGGCAAGTTTCCAAATACTGCAACTTTTGATGTTAGTTTACTGAAGCAGTGACACACACAGACAAACAGGCTTTTTGGAAAACACAGATTCTCTCAAATAGAGCATGTGTCACTGCACCTCAAACCCTTTTATGATGCTCTAAAGACAACATGATATTTTGGAGCACATACACTCCCATGGGCTTTAGAGGTAAACAGAGGTAGGACTTCTAATGTTGTATTTTGTACAGTAACACTTTCTATTCCATTTCTATTTCACCCTGAATCTGCATTTTTTTTTTTCAGCAGGAATAAGGTGTTAGTTCAACATCAACATAATTATAAGTTCATTTGATGAACTTGCAATGTAGGAAACAGTAAATCTACATCTAGGCGTCACAGAGTAATACTATCTTTCTTTATAAACTGTACTTCTGAACATCTGGCTTGAATTTTTGAAGAGATGGTAAATGTTCCTCTGTGTTCACTATACTTTGCATACTGGGCAGCGCTGGGCAGCTATAATGTAGTTTGTCACTGAACTCTGTTACTCTCTCTCTACAGAGGGATGGAGAAAATGAACCCAAAGAATAAGGTTTTGGCTCAGATAGATAAACAATGAGCTGAAACTCACTATAAAAGCTCTGCGAAGCTGGGGGTAGCTGCTTGGATGATACTTCTCTTCAGGGGGGTTGAGCCTGTTTTGCTGTTATTCACATTGTCAAATGATACATTGTTCTAAAAACATTTATCAGCTGGTTTATCCTGTGTATTCATCCTTCTTCTTGTGTTTCCTGTGGAGATCTCGGCCAGGAATTTAAATAACAGTGTTATGATCATCACAAAGAAGAATGAATGCTAAAATTATGAAAGGTTGCACAATTCAGAGATAAATTAGACTTCAGACTCTAGTGTATTTTCCAAACCTGGCTCCGTTTTTTTGCAAAATCATGCAGACTTTACAATTCTACAAGGTACGGTGTTTTATAGTTTTCAGCCCACAAGAGGCTCTCATTTGCTTATTACAGCAGATTCCAGGTAAATGCTCTAAGAAACCAAAGTCTACAAGGTTGAATGAGGGGACCTGGGGAAAGGTTGATGGTGTTGACTACTTCATTGTGACATCACAAAGTTATCAAAGTCATGTCAGCTTGTTTAAAGGCTGAGTTTGTAAATACAGGCTGTGCAGAGCTCTCTGTGGGCGGAGCACTTTGACACTTTAACAGTATCACTATAGAATCTATACAGCTTTATGAACATACAAGACATAGGAATATCCTTTATACAATATAGGACCTTTTTTGTTATGAAAAAGAAAGCAGACTTAACTCTCTACAGCTCATGTGTTTCTCTTTGCCAGCTGACTGACTTCAGTCTTCACTATGACAAATGTTGTCATTTAACAATAGTGAAGCTGGTCATGAAGCCATGTAATAAAGAGCGAACAGAGGTTTAAGGGGCTGAAATTTCAATAAACACTTTCAAGGCATCATTAGCGCCCTCATTACACAACACATAATATGGTCAAGCCACAGCTCAGTCTAGTTTAATTAGTATGATGGACCTTGTCGTGTCAGTCCTGGCATCTACACAATAGTGCACCAAGTGAACTCAAAATCAATTGAATGTGCCACCCATTGAACAACTATGACATTTGAGCCAGTCATCATCACAACCAAACAATGCTGCAATTCCCTGCTATTTTGTTGCAGTTCATCCATCAGAGACTACAAGAACTTACAATAATGGGAAGAAGCCAAACCCAAGGTGAGTTTGTACAGTTTAAGACTGTCTGACCCTGATCATTGATTTGTGGCTTCCACGTGGACCACTGTCTTCCCTCCTCACCCTCCTGCTTTGTTTGGAGGCCTTGGCTTGGTGAGCAGTGTCTGGAGATGGTGACAGCAGGAGGAGGGGGCCACTTGGCCATGACAGGAATTAATGAGACTTCCATGGGTAATGACATTACAAAGCTGTATGGCAGGGGAAAGTCAGAAAGGAGGATTACCAGGTATCTGCTGTCACGGCCTCCCTTCCACAGAGCAGAGTGGGAACACACCTGTACGGCAACCCGACAACTGACATTCACAACAGCACTGGCCTGAATGGAAGCATGGCAGCTGGGCCATCTCATTTGTGGTGTCTGGGACTCCCACTACTCCCAGTGGCATCAGGTTCATGGCAAGAAAAGACATCTGCCAGGCTGTCTGTTCGTCTCCTGTGGGGTTTCACTGAGGAGATAAATACAGTCTGTGGGAAAAATAAAAATATTGTTAGAGATAATCAATTAACCAACAGAGAGTAAAATTTGGTAATCTTAAGTAATGTGCATCATTGTTCTGATTACTAGTATCTGCTTTGCATCTAAAAAGTATACTTGATTCAAAGACTATATACAATTACACATGGAGACAGATTCTAAGATGAATGAGTGTGTGCAGGAACAATGGCCATGACCTTTACATATTGCATCATCATCATATTAATAATGCATTCTGCGGCACTTTGCACGGTGCCATTACTATGTTTCATATTGTGAGTCGAGAAACAGCAACAGTTCGTTCTCCTGCTCTTGCTTGCCAGCTTTGTCTGTCAACCAGGCCTTAAGGGCCTGTTTAAAAATTAATGAGCAGTGCTTACACTGTAAATAACTGCTGGTAATGCACCGTGGGTTATTTGAAATGTAAAACCTACTGTCATGCTTTGATTATCTATGTATCTGCCCTGAGCATGGATCCAAGCACAGAAGCAGTGTTCCGTGCAGTCTGGTTGCTGGCTGACTTATTAAGGCTCGCTGTCACTTGTGCACATGTTGAACGAGTTCCCTTGAGTTGAAAAGCAATGGGGTTATTGTAGCAGCATTTTGAGGGCACTTCATGTAAATACATAACACAATGTAGTTCCAAGGAGGTAATTATTTTTCGGACTTGCCCAGGTCACGCTGCACTGCAGAAAGTATGTCATATAGAGGTAGTTTGTTTCTAAAGAAGCTAAAACAGCCATTCTTTAATTTCACAGAAAACATTAAGGCTACATTCATTCATTCATCTTAAACACTAATCCTGGAAAAGCTTTACCCAGCCACTTTTCAACCAAGAACTACATGGGCATGAGGGCAGACAAATAGCTCCAGGACTCTGCCATCAATCAGTGTGTCAGTCCTCATTAGTTTTCTTCTGGATGTACCCTCCGACAAACCCAACCCTGTGTCTTTGTAATTGTGTGTCTAGCTACTGATACCAGGCTCCCGCCCAGTGAATAATTAATTTGGGTAAATTGTGCTGTTGTAATTTGGATTCCTACTGTATAGTCTCATGGTCTCTCTTACTCTATATTGGACTGGAAGTCTATTTTCTGCCCCATATCAATTTTTCATACGCAGCCATTTGTCCTTAGGGGACGAATGTCATCTCAACACTGGATACTGAGTTTTCACCTGTCCCCACGGTATTCCACTGACATTTCCTGGACACTGAACGACGTGAGGGAAAAAGACTTGGTTAGACTTATTCTGCTCTTACTTAAAAATGTGCCCTACTTCTATCAGACGTACAGTGGCCCTGTTGCTTTGAACAATCAGACTGCTTTGGGTTCACAATAATGTTTCACCCATGCTGCATAACAATCATCTCAGAGGTTCTTTTTTTTTTGTTTTCATTACTTTCCATCCAGATGATACATTTCACCAGCGGCAACAATTGACCCTATGCAGAGCAACATGAATGAGTTTCAGTGGCACCTGATTATCAACCTGCTTGATGAGTCTGGGCTCTGCCTCCCACCCAGTTTAGAAAAAAACGAGTGAGGTTCACTCCAGATGGTCATGCCCTTTAGAAGTCTCTCTCTTCCCTGCAATAGAGCGAGTTGGCTCCAACTCCCCAGACTGAGCGCTGGGATCAGTCCAGGCGGCTGCTGTTAATGAGCCTTGGTGTTCCCTCCTCTGTCATGCTGGGGTTTCTGGCTCAACTTATACCTCGCTTCTGTTTCATCTGCCCATGTTTCTGCATGGGATCAGACAGGGGGAATTGAGAATCAGGTTAGCCCTAAGAAACCAGCAGCTTCAGTCTGCCCGATGCATTGTATAGCAACAGCTGACATCCTAACCCAGTTGTGTCTACACACAGCACCGTTTAAAAGTTCCTGGAGTTCATCAGAAGAGCAGCCAGTTTGCAAATCCTTTTAAAAATATACACACAGCAATATATTCATGCTGACACACATACACAATCAATTCATGGACAGTGGGAGAATGACTACTGTTGATCACTCCAAACCTGAATATATTTTCTTTTCTACCTATTAGACGAGGTTTTTTGTTCTTGCTTTTATTGTTAAAGGATGATTATTTGACAATAATTTCAAATAATCTGAATTAAATTCAGACTGTAGAAGTAAGTATGAAAATTTAAGACATGTGGAGCCTGCACACGGGTCTACAACCATTGTAAACACTGCTATTATGGAGAAAAAAGGGGGTTGTTTTATTGTTCTAATGTTGGTTGAAGAATTAATTTGTGTTTTTTTTTTTTTTTCAGGGTTGCTAAGTGTTGTTTTTCAGTATTCATAAGATAATTCTATTTTCTGACCATGCCACACTGTCATACTAAAGCTGAGATGGCTAACATGCTGTCAAACAGTTGCCAAATGACCCAACAAGCAGACACAGGGCAACATCAACATCCATTTAGCTGCATCCCAGATAGCAAAATGAAACGTCTGGCCACAACATATGCATGCATCGTTAGTCCCAGTCTGGCCTATATACTTGCACAACTGGGCTGATTTTCTGTGTGTGTGCCAGAATTGGTCCAGAAATGGAAGTGGCATCTGATAATCAAGCTGTATATGGGCCAGATTCAGACCATGAAACCATGGGTATACTGGGCCAGAAGAAAACAAGCATGTGGTCCGAGTATGGGATACAGATTTATATCTGGGATGTTTCTGGCCACCTAACCAATACAAGCCCTATATTCTTCTTTAACTCTGGTTTGATCTCTTCCAGTGCCCAGTGTACAGTCAGACTGAAGTGAAAATAGCTGTAGCTGCTAGAAACAAAGAGCAGTTATCAAACCAGAAACAATGTGTGTTGTAAAATGAAACAATAAGTTTATGTTGAGGGACACGCAGGTAGGGTAATTCACCTTGGTTTCTCTTTACCACCGGCATTATTGACAAGTGGTTCAGGCCCAAGAACATGCATACACAGACATTTCATTGTGCTGCTTTGTAGTTGAGAATGGTTTAGCCTTATAGACTAATTTTCTCATCTACGCAGCTTCACTGAGAGTAAAGGCATGCTTACTGTCGGTATATCCTGCCCCTAGGCAACCATAAATATAGCCTCTGTAGATAGGTAGTTAGCAACAGTTAAAACAGTAAACAATTCCCTTGAGATGAATTAAAAGTTGGTGGTTCTTTAACTTTCAATATAGCCTGACCATTAGCCAGTATTCTATCGTCAGCCTCAGGCACACTTTGTTTCAATGCTACTTAGCAAACTAAGGTGGTGAACATCTAGAATTATTTGTCATTGTGAGCATGTTAGCATGCTGGTGTTAGTATTCAGTTTTCTTATTGTAAGTACAAACATCAATTCCCTGTATCATGAATTTCAATCATTGCACCTGGTCAAAGGTGAACTAAGTATATTCCAACTTTATGGGCAACAGTGTACAACTAATCAGTATAGTACAATACAATTTTAAAGAGTGTGAAGATAATATAGATTCTATATTTGCAGGTAAATTATTCCAGTCATTGGTAGCTGTGAACATAATGGCTTTCTTTGCTGTTAACTTAAACCACAAGCGAGGAAAAGATCAACAGCACATTTTAAATCGAGAGGATAACTGAAATGTATATATTTCAAAAATAAACTGCAGTGGCTGTCAAATCAAGGGAGAGTCTCTTATTAACAATATAGCGAGGAGGAAAAGTTTTGGTAGCACCAAGATATATAACATCAGCACAATCCAACATTGGTGAGATGAATTGTGAAGCATGTTCACCAACACCAATACTGAGGTTATTTTTTCACAGCATAATCAAACAAGTCAAACTACAGGCCAAGGTTTTTGGTGCGCTCAGCTCTTACCATCAAGTCAGGTGAAAATACTTGAATAAACTGTAGTTTTAATGCTTTTTCAAGTGCCAGAAATCAAAGTGTGAGATTTAGTTTTACCGAGAAGTAATTTATTAGCAGAAAAGCCTGTGGTGTAGAATATTAAAATCAGATTGCACGGCTGATTCAGTGTGTATCAAATTAATTTGAGATTAATTTTAGATGTGTGTAAAGTTGAATACAACGTTCTGAACAAATCAAGGAAAGGTCATGAATGAAAATGAAAAAAAGAAAAGACAATGAGGCACACCGCGTTCTTTCAATGCATCGGACATTCTGCCTTGTACAACAACTCGTTTTCTTTTACCTATAAAGGTATGAACCAGGGAAGGCAAAACAGCTCAACCAGAGAAATAAGCAGTGACCTACCCGATCAAACAGTCAAGTTAATTTATTTAATTCCTTTCAGAGAAAAACATAACTTATAACTTTTGACAAAGCCGTAGTTATGGAAGGATTTGACTGATACTTACTGTACTGAGATAATGTCACAATTGATCATAAATTTGTTTTATTTTTTTACACTTTTGCCATTCAAAAGACTGGTCTGTAGATACTTGCCTCGAGCGCATTCCCTCACATGAACATTTCCATATGGCACATATTTTACAAGCAGATGTGGACACACTAAAAAGGTGCATTAGAGTGTCCTTGACAGCCATCTAACCCCCGGACCATTACTCACGCTTAGGTCATTAATTAATGGCACCTTGTTCCTCAGCGGCTGTTATTCTCCTGAAAGAGAAGGAGCTGAGAAGGTAAAGACATTACCACCACAGGCATCAAACAAGCCAAGAGGAGCTGCTGATATAATGCTTGAGTCAGACACATTAGATCCAAATACATTATTTATAGTTTTGATTAAATACCAAACTTATTTTGGATGTTTTTTAGGAGGAGCTTTGCAGTAAAAGGATTTGGCATTTGTGGGGAAAGTTTTGCTCTTATTTCCTCTAACTGTCTGCACTCTATAGTCAGCGGGATCCTTGGACTTTGGAAATGCAGGCCATGCATTATCTCTCTGCCTGGAAATACTTACAAGGTCATAAGTTATCTGGGGAAGATGCCTCTCCTTTAGTATTTTTAAAAGGAGCATGTTCATCTTTAGATACAGTGAATTCAAAATCTAAAAAGACCGAGAGATTTAGTACTTGATACTTGTTCCAATGAATTGACATGAATACCCCAACCCTAAGCCTAACCCTCATTAATAAATTGATCACCATAAAATATTTGAATATTCTTATACTGTAGTGCCTGATTCTAATGAATTTTCTCAGACATTCAAACATGACCTGCTGACAAATGTATTGTGATATGTGTATAGTATGACACTTGTAGTAATGTAATATCCAGTCAAACAGAGATTGACGTAGTTTTCAATCCAAACCTGAAATAAATAGAGTCTGTTTAAGGTTTCTGATATTCAAATGAATAATTTGGATTTGGAATTATTTTCTTTTAACACCAACACTGTCCAGTTTCACACTTTCAAAGGATGCTATCACTGAGCAAATATAACACGGCAGATTCAGAGAAAAAAAAGATGGCAAGGCAAAAAGATAAATGTGCAATTGCTATACACAGACAGGAAGAAAACACAAACATAAAAGAAACACCATGCAATCAACAACTCTGAGGTAGTGTGAAAAAGTACAAAAGTAAAATAAAGCAATGAATGAATAAAAAAAAAGTTAATATACACTTGAGAAATCAAATGTGTGTCATTTTACAGCACGATCCCAAGCAGCATGTTTCCAAATTTATAGCTGCTGATAGAAACTCAAAGGTTTCTGTAAAAAAAGGAACCTGTAGAGAAAATAAATGAGCAGCAGTTTCAGGGGAACGACAACAGTTTATATCAAAGTCTTCTCCTTTTTCTTCTTCTGAACTGACGAATATCTATGCATGAGCTTAAAGGAAACATCCTTAATTTTGCATTGTTACCAGTATGCCTGAGTTCAGCCTCACAGCTGCTGGCATCACTGTAGATGTGTTTACAACAGAGAGCATTTTTAAGATTGTGGCAGGTTCTTTCAGAGGCTTTTCAGCTACGATGACTTCCACCATTACCCAGCACACACTGGCCAATTTTTCATTAGATTAAATTACTCATTTACCATATGTAAAATGAATTTGTTGCACGTTTATAATTCTCTCTATATCATTCTTTATAGTGATTGCTAAGGACACCCTCTGTGGGATCAGTCCAAGAGTCGGCTGATGTGCTTCAGGTGGAACACTTGAAGGAAATCTTCCTCTCATACTGTGCTTTTTCACCTGCCTACAGATGCCCCACTGATACTCTGGGGGGTGGCTACTCATACAAGATAGCAGGGACACTGTGTGGTAGCATATTTCATAAATAAATAAATAAATAAATCACAATATGCCCACACAAAATCATTTCAAACCATCAAGGTTTGCAAAAACAAACAAACAAACAAACAAAAAAACATATATATATGTGTGTGTGTGTGTGTGGTGGGGTGTGTGTATGTATATATAAACACAACGGAAAAAAGATATCAGACTAATAAAGTTTTGTCATTGTGTTAATAAAGTTAATTGAAATTCAAACAGGTATGTTTATAATTGGCAGAGAGAAGCATAGGCCTAGTCATGGTCGCCTTACAAACGAACATCAGAGAGTGTGTCTATCTTTCCATTTGCATTGGTCGTTATGATCTTGTCAGGTCTATCAGAAAGGTAGACGGGCAGATGATGCCAAGGGGAAGAACTTAACGGTGAAGCAACTCAATCCGATACTTTGGCAGATGCAGAGTTTACCGATGCGCAACGGACTGTCAGAAGCATGTAGACCTATAAGGTAAATGTTTGCGTATGTCTCTGTTTCGGCACGATGCATTGTGTTAAATTGGAGATGTTAAGTAGCCCATGATTAAGCCTAGCACGTTAGCGCGCTGGCGAGCATTTAGCATTTGCATTTGTTTTCAGTGTGGTAGCAGCTATTGCTACAGTGTGTTGCAAGTGCAGTATTTGCCAGTGTTATCGGCGAGTTTCAAGCTCTCACAGACTCGGTATGAGACGTAAGTGAGTTTGTGAATGACTTTAAAGAGGCTAAGAGAGCTGTTGATGTTCACAGTGGACCTGGAAAGATCTCTGTGGACCCACTGGACCAGTAGAAGTTTCCCATTCAGCAATCACGCTGTTTGGGCTGTTGTCTGTAACCTTAGTGACTGTTCGCTTGACAACCACGGGCTGCCCTCCACCTTTCAACCAAGCTGCAGATGAAACCTAGAGTTTCACCATCCTCCTCTCATGCTGCTGATGACAACTGACGGATATGTGAGTAAAAATGAATCAGTGCTTTGAATCAGCCATTTGTTTTTGTCATATAACAACTCAAGCCCTGCAGTGGGTTTAATTTCAGATTAAAACATCATATTTAATATTTCCTTTTAAGTTGAAAACTTTAGTGTGCCTGTGTCTGTTGTAGTAGGTGTATGTGAAAAGGCTGAAAACTAAAATCTGAATTCAAGGGTAACTATTTGTTATTTGATACTACAAAGGGTTTGGCATGTGATGTGCGTTGTATGTTTATGTGTTAAAAATATTCCTATATCACTTAATTCATTATTTTAATTGAAAGTATTGTATTTATATTTGTGTTAATTTCATTAAAGTGTGTTTTGGTTAAAAAGGGAATATAAGAAATATGAATATGAAGTAAAACACATAATTCTCAGTGGGAATTTAAAATAATAATTTCATATTTTCCTGTCGAGTTGAGGCCCCTGTATTGAATTGAAATTCATTAATAAACTTAAAGGGACTTGGCAGGATTTGTGAAAAATTAAACATGCATTTTAAGTTTTATTTAATACGAAAGGATGATGAAACGTTCAAAACCAAAAAGAATGAGCCCACCCATGTATCTCTCCATTGCCTTGAACAGGCTATGTGCTGCATAATGTACTGCACTTCGGAGTCCGAATTTCCTGCACAGTTGTGTGGAGTCAGATGGCGCTGAATGCACGTTCTTGACGGCTTTCGACTTGGATACGGGAAGAAGACAAGCTTGGTAGTAATGGACTCTGCTACGGTAAACAAACGAACACCACCACACAAAGTCCACTGAAAACTCCAACAAAGAAGAAAACGAAAGTTTTATCAGCGGCATCTTGTCAATCAAAACGCAATTACCCACAACGGCCGTTGTGTCAGTATTGAGTCTTATTTCTTGATCCTGCCCCAAATCCCGTTAAAAGTTAAGAAACACAGTAAAAAGAGTTAAGAAAGAAACACTTCTCTTCTGTTACATAGGTTGGTAGCATCAGTCATGAAAAAAAGTAGAGAGGGCCCTGCCTGTAGTACTTAGACCCCCCCATAACTACTTGGTTAACCATATGGCTACATGGGATGGGCTTTACATAACAGCACAGTCATTGAATTAATAAAGGATTTTAATTTCTCCAGTTAAGCTCCTAATAGAATCAGCATAGACATTTTCAAATATTTGTCACTCAAATCATGTAAGCCAGCAGGTCTTTTTGGACAAAGTCTACATACGGGCTACTTAATGAACGATTGCTAGTCCCAGAAACCAGACTATCTATTGTTAGTCACCATGTCTTCTGTGATCGAGATAAAAGTGGGTCAGAAATCCTTGTTTGCTCTCCTCCTTCACACATGAAGACCCCTCTCCCTGAAGACACAGTTAGAGAGAGAAAACCTGTGTTGCCTCAGCAAGCAAATAAAAAAAATCTGTAATATAATAAGACAGAAGTGTGACTTAAGGCACTAGCAGAAGCCACCACAGACACATTAGCCGGAGGTCTCCTGATTAAACCTGCAACAGCCATAATAATATAACAAATGGTGGTGGAGTTTTTACAATTATGTGAATCATTATGTTCCTTTGCAGTCACACATCTGTTTGTAAAAAAAAAAAAAAGTATTCATGTGATCATCTGTAAATGTAGCTTTTATTTGTGGGGGAAGGTAGACCGCAGGCAGCCAGGGAGCAGCTTTAAGTTTAAGTATGAGGCAACTCTGTCTCCATGGGAAAAGAAAAGGAAAAGGAAAGCCTCTCCTCTGGTCCCCTGTGAAGCAATTTGTTGAGGTAGCACATAAATTACACAGACGGGCCTGGGTGCCACTTATTGCAGACAGATCAGATCCTGATTGAAAGTTCTGGATATAAAAAGAATCCCTGATTTGTCTGATCTTCCCACTGAAATGTTACTACTGGACCCGAGTTGGATGAAATGCTATGAATCATTATTAACAACCACTGTGCACAAGATGTAGGACTGTTCGGCATGTGGAAGGTACCACAAACTGACATAGCAAAGATTGTGGTTTGACTCAAGATAAATACCTCCTTTCATAGGATTATCTTATCTTCTGTCTACAGTGTATAGATAAAATAATGACAGTGAGGTTTGTGGAATGATCATAAAAATAAACAACATAAGGTACTGGTTTCACGTGGGAATCAATTGCTAGTTTCCCATGTAATATTCCTGTGTTTTATTGGCCCATCCTTCCATCACAACCTCCACCGAACACAGACTTTTTGAACTTCTTCCCTTTATTCTTACCTCATTACTATGGCTGCTAGGTGTAGCCTAACAAGAAAACATAATGTAGCTCATAATAACCTGCTGCACAGCAATGTATAGGCTGTTTTTTTATAGTCTTAAGAGCAAACCTAAGTGGTTAAATTACTTGTTCCAATTAGGTTACTCAGCACTTGTGGTTCCCTCTAACAGCGCCATCTGTCATACTCACACTGTATCTTATGTTCTCTACATATAAATCTGAAGCACACTTTGTGGTTTAACAAGCAGCTGTATGGAGTAAATTACTTACCACCAATGGCTAACTTACCTTGGAAGTTCTGTTCTCACAGTGAGGCTCACAGTGCTACAGAGCATATACATGAACATGGTATATATGGCTAACTTAGGTATTTAATTAGAGTTAGCTACTTGTCAGACTCTTGTAGCTATTTTCTTTTTCAAAAAGGCATTTAGCGACAAGTCCTATGACAGAAAAACAGCAAAAAAGAAAAGTTTTCTGTCACTTCTACCTCTCTGTCTGACTTATCATTTTACATGTAAATAACTGAAATCACACCACAGCTCTCGTCTTAATGGTGCAGAACTGCAGCTTGTTAACAGTTTGAAAGTGGCTGCTGGTTAACCTGTAGTTTTAATGGCCCATGCAACAGTTACTATTTCTTACTTGTTCCACTGTCTGACAAGAGTCACAGAAAAACATGCAAGGGAGAAGATATTTTTTGGGATTTCTGATGTATTACATAAAGCAAGAGGTGCAACCAGCTGTAAATAGATGACACCATCTGAGAAGAAACAAAATACAATGCCATGAGGTCACAATTCTGGTAATTAGTGCACGGTGTAATTCAGCAGCATTGAGCAACTTTTGAAAGAGATTTAATCTGCCCTCTGTTTTAATTGGCTGAACTGAATCACTTACCACTGGCTAGTTACCTCGCTAAAAGACATAGCATGGGGATAAGAAATCAGCGAAGTTAGCATAACTTTTTTTGTTCTGTAGAAGGAACAAACATGTCATGGAATCAAAGAAAAGTAATAAATAGTGAGCTAACATTGTCTTTTGTTTTGAATCAATACATTGAATGCTATTTATCTGTTAGTTACTGAAATCTCCAGTGATGATTCAGCATTGATTTTGACCACACAGGAGTAGCACAGCAAATTGTTGCACTGTTTCCTACCTGCTATGGCAGGATACAATGCTGGAATAAGGAGTGGATCTAAAGAGTAAACTTCAAATGAAACTATCGATTAACACAGCTAAAGATGTTTTTAAAGACACAGCCTCACAGTGACTGTGCTTTTTTTTCTCTCCCAAAAACAGACACAGTAAATCGCCTTTCTTGACAGTTTCCTGTGAATTTAAAATGTTTTTTTTTTGTGTGTGTAGGATAAATGAGAGTTTCTCAGAGTTTGGATCATATAATCAGTACAACAGATGTTCAGTGTGAAACTACAAGCACACAAAGCAGCAGGACTTTTGTACTGTATTGAAGACTAAAATGCTGTAAATTATAATTACAAATCTGCAGTGGAGTGTACACAGTGAGTCTGCACTTCACAGATATTCTGTTTTCATCACACAATAATCGAATAAATTACATGTCACATTGTGGTATGCTTCTTTGTAATGGAACAGGGAGAAAAATAAAATGGTGTAAGCTTGCATTGTGGTTCTAACACTGAAGTGGTTGAGAGCACAGGTCTTTGCCTTTCATGTTTTCATTTTAACCCTTGCTGAATGAATGTGATTAAGCAAATGACAAAAGGACATCAAAAGGCAGCTGTCTCATTTTCTCTTTACAGTCAATCAATGAGATTTGGCTGAAATACAGGACTAAACCTTCGTCATAAGACCAGCAGATATTCAATGGAAATCTCTGTCTTTGTTTGGAATATAATAGGTCTTAGGCCGCTGCTGTAAGAAAACCTGGCTCTTAGCATTTGCCTCTCACAGACATACAGCTCCAACAGTGCACAGATAAATACAGACATAACCATTCAGTGTGTTGATTAGCACTATGGCTTTTTCAGCTAGAGGGCAGTTCACACTGACGTGAGGACGTTCAAGTGTTTGGCCCAGTGGCACTTGTCAGGACCAGCATGTTTCATCTTATCACACATTCACACCAAACATGTGAATGTGTGCTAAATGAAAATATTTCCTTTCACTGATCACTCTATCAGATTAGTTATGTCTGAACTCATGTAATAGAAAACAATCACAAATATTAATATGTTGCAGTTCGTCATGTGTGAGAAACTAATCTGCTAGAAACCAAAACAACAACAAGAGCAACAACCGTCTTCCACCATTTGCATTATATAGTGTGATATAATTGACACAAATAACCTCACTGAAAATGTTTGTCTATGATACGTGCAAACCTGTGTTGTTAGGTTCATCCTCCTTAATCCTAGCCCTATGAGATATTCTTCAGTATTCTCCTTAGCACATGTGGATGGAGGTTGTTGTTGTGCAAAGCAGTGTTGTACTGCAGTACTGTAGGTAAATGTGCACATAACCTGTTAACCTTGTAAATCTTTCAAAAGATGTGTTTTTGAAGGAGCCGGTGTTGCTGGAAGCCGCCAGTGTATAGCTAGATGATGTTTTTAGAGTTGTTCCTCCGTTGCCAACTGTCAAGAAACAGCTGCGAAATGTGTCAACACTTCTCTGCACTAAGCAGGTTTTTGGTTAATCATTCGTTTGGTTTCTTTGTGTTTTTGTTTCTGTGTAGACCACTGCCACACTTTCCTGACATTGTTGTCTGCCTAATTTATTTGGACTGTTTTTGTTGCCAAATACCCACATTTTGCCAGGAGGAGGAGGGGATTAGGGCAATTAAGGAGTCTGTCCACTGTTCAAGATATTCCTTTTAAATCCGTGTCCTGCTGACAATAAAGTGCTGCAAGAACCTCAGTAGTTCTGTTCTGTGTGGAAAAACAAGCTACACCAACAAATTAATTCTGTTGTGACAAAGCTAGGTTTTTGTTGGCATTGAACAGGTGATGGCAGCAGTTGGCATACAAATGAATCTGCAGTCATTTTCACATCAGGTTTTGTTTTCTTTGTGAGTGTGACTTTACACTGGCCTGAAAAAAAAGATAAATGCATTGTTTGTTATATGATACAATGCTCATCGAAAGAAGTTACCTCTGTAGTGTTTTTCCACAACTCTTTTATTTTGGCACCTAAACACTATTAAGTATCTCAGTACAACAAAAAAACTTTACTGCAAATTGGACCAAACTGAACCTTCTGTCCTTCTGTTTTCCACTCCTCTGTGAAGAAATAAAAGTGATCCTGCTTCCTTGGAAGCTATAACTGACAGGCAATGACAAACACTGAGCTTTAAAGTCACTTTCTCACCCAAGTGATTGAATCCATCTAATATTACTGAGCTCTGCAACACTTGCCCAGGTTGTTCAATATCAGGAAGTTCATAATGTAACACTTGATGTCCCACCGGATTAGGCAGTAATTACATGAAATGAATACTTTAATTATGTAGACGCTTCTGATAAGTGCATATTTGCCCTTGGTGTAGTTTGTATTCCTGGATCCTGAGCACATTCTCCACAGATCATGAAAGTGAAATCTACCCTCGCCACTTCCTTTCTATTTTTGGGGCGTGGAATTTCACAAGGGACTTGCCTATATTGATAATCATGTGCATACTGCAGGCGTATCTTCCTTTGGGATTTGTCCTTACATGAATGGCCCCTGGAGTTATTATCTGTAACGATAATGACTTCTCCCCCTGTCTGCTGCCTTACTGGCCAAGGTCCTCAGAATGAGGCCAGAAACCACATTCTTCCCTTCTTCTGTCCGGACAAAGAGAAATCCCCTGAAAACATGTCTCATCTCAGCTTTTTCTCGTTTCCCTCATCATCACCCTGCTGCTGCTAACTTCATCTTGCTAATGCTCTGCGAAATCTAGAGTTGGACAGAGAGCTGACTGCTACAGTTTAATTAAAAGACTTGTGGATATTTAGATATTTTTTAGTTACCAAACCAAGAGATATGACCTGGAATACCAGTGCAGAGGCTCTTGTAATCTCTTATACAAAGATCTCAATCTTTGCAGTTGTTCACAGTTCAGAGCACATATTTTTCATGTTAACACAGGGTGTCAAGGGCACATCTGCTTTTTAAGTTCTTGTACTTTGATTTATCTGGAGTGCTTTTAATTCTCTTGGGTTTTTCTTGAAGACCTCCTGTCAGAAATTGCTTCCATGCTAGGAACCTAAAAAACACCAATCAACTCTTAAATGCCAGGAATTTAAAATAAATAGATGAAGCCCAAAGAATGCAGATCAATGAGTCAAAGAGACCCATGGATGAGGTGTGCCACCTTAATTTTGATTTGCATCCAAAGGTGAAGGACTTTGTGGCACTATGAAATAAAATTAAAACAGAGACAGAGATGTTGGATCACACCATTTTAGATATTACTTAGTCCATTTAAGTTAATTTCCTCACTTAAAGTTACACTCAGTGAATTGATGCCAGACATGACCTGTATATGTGTCACTTTAGATGCTTTTTATTTACTGGTGAATATCATCTCAACTGCCATTTGACAGTTTACACAACAAAGCGATTTAACAGATGATATCAAGAGAGAACTTTTGTTGTGTAGTGGCTGAAGTATAGGATGTCATATCATATTATCTTTATAGATTTAATTTGAGAAGATGTTCATTCAGTAATCAAGAAAATAATTTTCATTCTCGAGTTTAATGAAAACCCACACCAACACAGGGAGGAACTGAGCTCACCTTGTGTGGAAGAAACTTCTGACAGCTGACAGACGGCAATGCAAACCACTGTGCCACCTGCCACTCTCACAAGTTTATAGCAATATTGTGGCCAAGATGGCCCAGATGGTACAGATACCAGCAACGTGCAAGCATGGCCAGACGTGCTCTCTCCATACAGATTTCTTCTTCTTGTTTGCAGACCCAACAGATTGCTCTGTGATGTGGACCCACAAACATTCGATGACGGCTGCATCCATGCTCAGGTGCTCTGACAGGACAGACTCCGGTTTGCGCAAACGCACGTCCCTGGTGTTGGGTTTACGGATCTTCATGACGTCCTTGGTGTCCAGGCAGAAACCTTTCACGGTAAGTCCCCGCAGGGTCTGGTTTGCCAGATGTTTGCTGTAGGTGACCATATCCTTTTTCATCCAGATGTCCTGCATGCGGTAAATAGTGAGCGGTCTCATGGAAAGAATAGCAGCAAATGCTTGGGTTTCATCAGCTGTCTCACTGGTGGCCTTGTGGCCCGAGAAAGAAGAGTTTTTGATTGTTGTGTCGTTTTTGGCTCTGCCTGCTGTGTCATCATCGCTAGTAGCAGAAGAATCAACCTCCATGTTCTTCTTTGGTAGCTCCATGTCTTCGATGTGCTCTCCAGGACCAGATTTTGCGCCCTTTCCTTGCATATGTGTTACACCACATGGAAACAAAGCCTGTCCTCTGGGACTGTTGGTTGTTGTATTCGCCGCCATTGCCTGTCTTAGTGCTTAGGTTGGCGCCTGATACGTCTGCTCATTTGCCTCCAAAAACTGAGGAGCCTCACCTCAACTCAGGTGCCTGAAAAACACAGAAGCCTCAAAAACAGCCACTGTGTTGCCTTGAGTTACAAAATCTTTCTGATTCTTCTGTGGGGTCCTTCACTGCTCCAAGACAGGCAGTGTGTAGTTGCTGATTTAACACTGAGTGACTGTTCAACAACCTGCATGGGAAGCTACAGTTAAGAGGCAAGGTTAATGAGTTTTAGAGTTGCCACTAATTATGCACAGTTCAACTGTGCGGAGCTGTGACTTTTGATTCCAAACAATACTGTTTTCCTCCTTCATGTAATTCATTTTCATGTTGGACATACAGCCTATGTGGGCCATAGATGTGTTTTGTGACATGTAGAATATCTGGGAATCACTTAAATAGAACATCTCAGAGATAACACAAAAAAACAAACATGCACCACCTGTTAGACTATGCATGCACATAAACTGCGTGTTCAGTGAGATGCCACGGCGATGAGGAGGAAACTGTCGGAAACTGTTTGACATAAGGGGGGAGTGGTCTGAATCGCGCTGTCCTTTCTTGAAAAAAAAAAAAGACCGACTCACTTTGGAGTTCACTGCTGGGACGCCCGGCAGTCCTTTCATCCACACAGCCGCCTGTGTGTGACTCGGTGCTCTGCCCGACAGCCTCTCTCATCCTCTCCTCTGCGTACTGTCGTGTCTCCTCTCACGAACAGGTAAGGCGTTCTAAGTTATTGTGTCACGAAATAGTGTGCGATCTTTGTAGAGTTGGTCTCCTGCCTGCCTGCGCGCTGCAGCGCTCAGATGATTCAATACCTTTTCTTTTGTCACGCGTTTGCACAGGTGCCGCGCAACCAGGGTATGAATTCCCTTTGATGCGCTTTGTACATCTAGACATATGCATGCATACACATATCCCCGGTTGAAGCATTTGAAAGAAAGTTAAGTCTCGGACTACAGTGTTTTCCGTGCAGGAGCGAAACATCGTGATCCATTTGCGCATTCCATCAGGCTGCAGCAATGGGAATAACCCGCGTCGTGGAGAGGAGGTTACTGTTAATGAGAGGGTTAATGTACAGGAAGGTTTAGTCTGTTTTTAGGATGCAGATGAGCCGTGCACGTATGTTCTGTGGTCGGGTTTGAAGGTAGAGGTGAAGCGCGCCTTTCCTCTCCCACATTCCATTACTATGTAGATGATTGAAGCGCAGGAGACACCTGCAGCGCCAGATCAGAGGCTGCGAGCAGAGGTTGACTCCACGTGATTACCCCCCCGATCTGTTCTGCATAGCATTTAGTTATTGCCCAACATTTCGTGAAGTAGAGTGAAAAACAGACCAGAAAGAAGGTTTGTGCACTTAAAGCATTCACGTTGCCTAAAGCCTCAAATATTGGAAATAGTCGCTTAAAATGAGTTTGTGATAAAATGCTACAAACGCTTATCTTTAGAGGGTGACACAATCGATCCCACCTACAGTATTTTATCTAGAGAGAGTGTGGTGTGGGAGAGTGAGTGTGTGTGTGGGTGTGTGTGTGTCTTGGATGTGCTACTAGTTCTCTGGTGTTTGTTTCACATTTGAAGTGCTGTATTCAATAAGTGCCTCGCCTCTGTATTCAGATGTCTTAAGTCATTTTACTTATTTGTTCTTGTGCTGATATACAAGGATCATTAAAAGGAAAATTACCCCCTGCACACACACTCACACCCACACACTCACTCACCCCGTTCCCACCCAGGAAGGTACTACAGCATAATAAATATGCCATTAGCCATTTTCACTCAGATGCAATACCCCCCAAATTGTATTCAGTGATCACACTTCTCTGTCACTTAGTCTAGTGGAATGATGATTAATAAGCCACTTTGTGGCTTAATTTCTAAGCACCGACTTAATAAATCTGCCACATTCATGTAGCCCCATCGATTACTCTCAGGAGGGACATCTAGAGAATACATAAGGGCCCCTTCACACCCTCATTGCCACATAATGATAGAGGTGAGCAGATTTTGGCCACAAGGTTCCCTAGACCCACAAAAGTGACATAATGCCGTTAATAAACAAGTCAGATATATATGGTATAGTTTTATTCTTGCTGAACCAAGACAGCAGTGTACCAACATAAAGTTTATCTGTCCTCTGCAATATGCATTCTCAGCATCTACAAAATAAAAACATGTGTGAAGTTTCCCAGTGAGGAGTCTGGGATGCTCCAGGTGTTCTTTCTTGGCAACCACGGCAAAAGCACTGATTTAATTCACCATTGTTTTATTTGGCAAAGTCGAACAGAAAGATAAACTGTGTAAAATGACTAATTGAAATGTTTTTTCCCTTAATGCTTAGCAATCAGAGTAATCAAAACACACGATTTTGCAGTTTGTACACTGCATTTATTTCGGAAGAAGAAGGAAAGGCAGTCAGTGTAATCGTACACATTTCAGAACAGGAAGCTTTGTATTTTTGGGTTATCACCTCATGTTGCCTGAGTTCTCTGGGTTTTTGCTCAGCAGCAGCAGTCTGAGCAGGTAGGTAGTGCCGGCTGAAGGCTAATCTTCACAGGGGTGATAGAGATAACAGTGATGTATGGAGCGGATGGGGTGGTTTAACACCCAGAGCTGACTGTTGTCTAGCGGGGTCAGGTCTGTGATACCAAAGTACTGCTTCAGCCAGCTCCTCTCATGCCTGGGATTTGGCAGTCTTAATAACTGCTGGTGGATACAAGCAGGGGCAGCCTCTGTATTCACAGCCTGCAGATGCCTTGATGAATGCTGTGTTGTAGCTCCGGCATCTGTCAGTTGCTTCTGCTTTCCAAGTAAAAGGCCTCCCTGGCCAGTAGTCAGACAACCAGTTCATACCGTGACATGGTTATGTCGCTTTCTACAGTGAAAGTGATGGCTGAGTTGTTCCTAATGGAGACACTACACCTGGAAATTTTCCGATTGCCACTACCATACCTCTGCATTGAGGTAATAACACGAGCACATTTTAGCTGTAGAATTTATGCTCTTGCATATGGGCCTATATAAAATGCATCTGCACAGTGTGAGCATTGACATTTCTGACACATGAGACCTAACATGGTCAAAAGTGGATATCACGAGGTTTTGAATCCTCTGAATGTCTTTTGCATGGTCATTTTCATTCACCTGCATAAATATGTGGTTCAGTCATGCTGCTTTCATCAATCCAGCAAACATTTTGTTTCAAATTGAACATTCAAACCAATGTAAATGTTATATGGCCAACATTTTTTTCCACACAGTTTAAGGACGCCAAAGCAATGGAAACTTGCATTGTTTGCTAACCCTACTTTACAGGTTGATAACATATAAATGGTGTTTTTACTTGGCAATTAAGCACTGTAAATAAGCTTTAACTGCCATATTAATTCTCAGTAATTGCTGTGCTACTAAACTGCTCCCATGTGTAAAACCATGCTATTGTTTAGTTTACTGTTCATTACACATAATGTGTAATATTATCAGCCAGTTATCTTTGGTAACATTGGTGAGAAGTCATGCTGGCAGTTTTGTGTGTGGGATGATTTCTTGTTTATTCTAGATTCATTTTTAAATCATATTTTATGGGTTAATTTTGTCTCATCATACATGTTGCCATTGTCATTTTTCTTTATCAGAAATAAGCTTTTGGTCACTGAAACTTAATGAAAAAATGCACACCAGAGAGAGCGCACATTATTCGATGCAGTCATTTCACTTTATTGCTGTCACTTTAAAATGGATCCAGACAGAAAGTGTGATAATTATGCTGTGATTATTGATTGGCTGCTGTATATCAATGGACAGAATCAAATGTGTCGAGCAGCAAATTAGTCATTTTGATGTAATTTAATAACCTGAAAGAAATGCGTCACCAGCAAAACACCAGATCGACTGGTGTGTTAATGATTGAACAGTTCAAATGCTGTGATATTCAAGACATGATATGTCCTATATTTCCAATATTTGGAGATGCCTTAAAAATAAGTCGCATGATATGACTTGGCTTTTTCACTCTATTTTATAAGGATCCCATATTTTACACTTTAAAAATGCTTTATTTGAAGGTTTGAACCTTAAGAACATATTTTTGTGGTCAACCATCTCAGTGTAGTTTTACATTGCCTGTCTGAGGCTTTTATATTGGATCTTTAGTAGCAACACGTCATTGAGCCAAACAGAAGAGAGACTCTGAATGATGGGACACGGACACAGTTCTTGAACATATACCTGCTGTATAATCATGGAAGTCTTCCTCTATACAATATGGGACCTTAACTGTCTCCAAAACTGGTCATGTAAACAACTTTTGTCCACCTTTGCTGTTTTGAACAGGTTCGTCAGACTAAAGCCCCTCATATGCCAGTATTTTTTCAGTCAGTTTTTTCTTTTTTCTTTTTTCAAAGTCTGGTTTCCATCACGAGTCCACGACTCCTTCGGAGTGAGGTTGATTTTTCTGACCTCTCATCCGGCGAATAAACACATCAACCAATCATTTTGTGTGGAAAGGAGGTACGTCACAACACTACACAGCCAACATTGTCAACAAGTGCCTCTCACCACCCTGTCTTGTTTGACAAGGGACACAAACATTACAAAGACAACGAAATGAAGGACATTGTGTGGTGAAGCATTGCCGGTAGTCAGTTGCTGTTTTGGAGGTAGTAGAGATGGTAACAAGACGACAGTGGCAGAGCAGGATTGGCTAATGTAAACAAACTGGTGTTGAATACTGTATGTGAGGGATAATTAAAAAGTAGTTATGCTATAAGGTTATAAGGCACGACGTGGAGGCAAAGAACCACCCGTGCAAAAATCTGGTTTATAAATTCTGCATCTGTTGCATATTCACATCGCTGCTGGTATGAATGGAATGTTTCTTGGGTTCATGTCATTTAATGCTAAAAATCAATTTACAATCATGTAGAAAAAAAATAAAAGCAGCAATTTCTCAGGATTGAAGACTTGATTGTAAAGTAGCTCAAATGATTAATGCATTATCATACATATTACATTTTCTGTTGACTGACAGAATTTAATCTTTGGTTATTTTGTGAAACATGGTCATTTTCACTGTATAAATTGATATTTTGAGTCCTAATGCCTTCAAAAGCTGCCAACCCTAAAATCTGATTTGAGTGTAATTCAATAGAGAGATTTTCTTTTGACCCATGGAGATAAAAACATTTCACAGGCTTTTTAAGTCAAACTTGAATTTAATTCTGAACGAACTATTAATAATTCCATTTGAAAGGTGCAAATCTGTTAATAATCCCACAAAATTTCGGCTATTGGTATCAGCGATGGCTTTTAGAAAGGCCAGTGTTGCAGTTAGCAGCTTATCAGCATTCTGTTAATGGTGAGCGAGATAAAGGCCACGTTTCTGATGTTCAGCCACAGTAGTCAGGAGAGATTCAGAGGGAAGCTGGAGGTGTAGCGTGATGACATGTGGTCGAGCTGCAGGAGGCCAGGTAAGCAGGGCAGAGTGGTGACCTTCACTCTGTGATAGGGACTGACAGAAGCTTGATGGAGACTCTGCTGCTAGAGTCATGTTGAATTATTCCTGACGTGAGGCTGAAAGACAGCTCAAACCCGGAGAGGAGCATTTTTACGCCATCATATTGGAAATAATGCAAAGAACCTGACCAACAGACTTCTCAATCAAACCATCTGCTCGGTTCATGTTATGCCAAATCTCTACTCCTCAGTCAGCTGTTGAGCTCAGCAGCTGGAGAACATTGCTAAGCTGTGAAACCTGTACAGTGCAACATGTGAACTGTTCACACCTCGTTTTGATTTGTTTTATTTTGTAATTTGCCCTCCTCAGCAGAATTGTTACCTTTGTGTGATCCGCCTTTGTCTAATGCACCCTGGCAGAGGAAGCCTGGCTTATGAATAAATCAAAACCCTCACTTTCACTGCTTTGAACGATAGCGGATGGAATTGCCATGTACTGTACCAAACTGAACTGAGCTACTTTCATCTTTTTTTTTTTTTTTTTTTTTTTTGGCCCCCCTGTACTAAAAATAGCCCAACTGCAGTAAACCGTTGTCTATACATTGCATTGAACACAATTTCATGAATAATTCCAGCTCGTGTTGCTGTTTTCCACAATAGTTTTCACAATCAATTATTCATATAGACCTGGATGTGAACTTGTGAGTTATTGTTTCAGAATATTTTCTGATGTAAGATGGCCACCTTCACTCACTTTTCACTCATGACTTAAACCTGATCTTCTTAGCCAGGAAACATATTTGTCGTCGAAAAGCAGCAAGATTTTTTCGATTAATGTATGTCAGGAAGCTGATTGTAACCGTAATAGCCTTAGTGTTTGTTTGGATATCTCTGCACGTCTCTCTTGGTGCCAATATGCCAGATTTAGACTTTTATATTAATATCTAGGTTCATAGCGGCAGTCCAGGACAGGATTACCAAAGCAATATTGAAAGTAAACAACTGCATGCTCAGAAAATAATTTTAGGGAAAGAAGTTTTATCCGCTGCCTAAAAAAAGTAACAGATCCTCGGTACACTGCACAAACCACCAACACACCAGCGAAGTTTGGAAAATTTATAAACAGGCTTCTCAGGCAGACTCTGAGGTGTGAGGGAAAGATGTCTGCGGATAATACCTCAGGAAGAAGATAGCAGCCCAGCTTAGTTTACTCTAAACAAATCCTCTGTTGCGCTAACATCACTACCACATTACTGTTGATGCAAACCCCCCCCCCCCCAAAAAAAAAAAAAAAGAAAAGAAAAAAGACTACACTTAAAGTGGAGCAGCACCTGCATCACGCTGATAGAAAGCCTGCAATATGAGCCTGTCACACTGATACTTACTGCAAATTCTTAAATACGATGATATTCATAACAGGAGGAGTATCAGCTCATCATTAGAATGGAAATCCAAAAAAATGTGTTTTTGGGCGGAATGGGGGTGGAAATTTACATCCTTCCAACTTCTCAAAAAAAAAAAAAAAACGAGTTTAATAAGTTGAATGATGTGAGGATATTTTGGAATGTCTGAAATAAGATTGGCAGTCCCTTAGTCAGATAAGACCTTGACTTGCATGGAGTGTTAGTTTATCCCAGCTGAGGACATATTGGTAGAGAATACTGTGGAGTCTTTAGAACAGCTTTGTGCCTCAGAGCAATGTATACGATATCTGGAATAGGAAACCTCTGTCTGTGATGGGAATGTATATTCTATCCCTTGCCTTCACATCATTTCCCTGCCAATATACGCAGCTAATAGTTATCCATGCAGAATATGAATCAAACCACATTTACGGAGGCTATTTGACTTCAGAGCAGCTATGAGTTCTGGTAGAAAATACATTTGAATCTGTCATATGAACTGAGTTACATGCCAGTCATATTATCTTAAAATGAAAATATTGTACGGGCCTTTTAAAAATGGCTAGAAATATTGCATGGAAAGACTAAAGCAGCATGTCCCTGGCAAAAAAGTTACTATCTTCCCCAGCCAATCCACACAGAAGAGGCTGAAAAACAGAGACAGCACTGTTTTTTTTTTCATTTCAGTGTACTGTAGAGCTACTTAGTATGATATGGAAATAACTAAGATTGCAGTGGTGTATTTCATTTCAGCGCTGCCCAGTATCCTTCACTTTTAACTTTTAACTAACCAGGAAACTCTTTGAGGATGAGGACAAACCATACAAATCACTACCTCACAAAACCAGTTTGCCGGGTGTCTAAATGTCATTGCCTTGGCCTTAGAAATATAGCATTCAGATACCAAAGTAAGTTGGTTAACTGAGGTATGCTATAATTTGCAGCTAAGATTAAATATAAAACACTGTTTTATTCACTCTTTTGCTTTCATATCTATCTCATACTGGCCTCTTTTATGTGTATAAAATATAAACACTAGAGTGTATAGTATGGTGATGCCAACCTATTCAGCCCATGTTTGCTTCCTTATATTCTTAGCTGCTAGAATAAGTTAGTGGAAATTACTTTCTCTCTGGCACCCCCATCCATCAAATCCTGTCTTTACTCTTATCTGATGTCAACGGACAATGTGTGTATGTGTGTGTGTGTGTGTGTGTGTGTATATTTCATGAATCCACTTGCTCCTTGATGCCTGACACATACAGCAAAGCTATTTTTAACATACATGTATTCAGCACTGAGTCTGTGCTCTGGCACAGGAAGGAAGTTGGTTCTGATCAAGTTTGACACTCTGTTAATGCTTTCTTTCTGTGAATTTTGAATTTTGAAATGAAGAACTATTAGACTTATAAGTAACCATAAACTGAGGTGGGCTATCTGTGCGTTACTTGGGGTGGGTGCTGTTTTTGGATTTGTCTTCTGTTTTCTGTCATCTGGGTTAATTCATGTAACCCTTGATCGTAATACAATATTATTCTGTCATGTGGTAACGGAACATTAGTACTGAATGCACTGTCAGTGCAGCTCAGCTAGAAGAGCATAATTGAGAGATAGAGCTCATGGGAGTGTGATGGGAGACTATGAGATTCTCATAATGATATCTATATACTGTAGCCGTCTCCACAAATGCCCCAGTAATATACCTTTAAACTTTGTGAAGGCAATGCTTAGCTTGCAGAGAACACTGAATAGCACTTTGCAGGTTGCTTTTCTTTCACCCTCTGTCCAGTTCATCCCAAACCAGCTCCATGGGGTTTAAGTCTGGGAGAGTGTGCTGCTCTTCCATCATGTGAAGACACCTTCTGGTTCTTTTCTTCCAGTGTTTTGGGTCATTATCTTGCTATAGGATGAAGCCCTGACCAACGAGTCTCTCTTCCTTTGTTACCTGTTTTTTTTCTCACCATTTGGATAGCAGTATACAGCACTAGTTCTTGCAGTAGCGTGTTGTCCTAATAGGTCCTCGGAGGGTGCAGTAGCACAGTTTGTTCCAACGCTGCCTTTGTACAGACAGACAGTTTATAAGTCATCAGCAAAAGTTCGAACACCTGTAAGAAGTGGAGGATCAACTTTCAAAGGTTCTTTACTTCTAGTGCTGCAGGAAAACTGTAAACCTTTGTTTTTGTTTTTTTTACCTTGGGTACCTTCCCTGCACACTATTGTGCCATTCCTAGCAGTCGGTGATTACAATTTAATATAAAATTGTTGATTGGAGCTACCTGTTCCCTTTTTTTCCCTGGAAGAGAAAACTATACATATAAACTATATAATGAATTTGGTCGATGGTGGTACTGCATTTGTCATGGCTAATTTCAATACCGCTAACAGGATGACTGATGTGAGGCTGTGGATAGGGCCATCTGCAAAACAAGACATAGCCACTTCAGTTACAAAAACATCAGTTGAAGTGACTGCTTAAAAATATATAAATACTTTTTTTTCCACTGTAACACAGTAATTCAGCGGTTGACAAAGTGATTCTAAAGGAAAGGGCTAATTGATGACATGAAAGTGTAAGAATATTAGAAATATAGCTCATTTGAACAGATATTAGCTTTTCTTCTGTGTTCATTTTTCACTGGTCTTGAATTGGTTACATTTCAATATAAAATGGATAAACGGTGGTGCTCTAAAACGTTTTATTGGTAGTGCATGTGACGCCCAACACTGAAAAAAATGAATTAATGCAAAGAGCATAATGAGACCTTCCTTGCTATTAAGCAGAATTTCCAATACCCCTCTATTGTAATCTACAGAGTAGCATAAATGGTGAGCCTTGGCAGGCTGCAGCATGATTAATGCACTGCACACTAAATGGATTTGCAATGAACCAATCGTGTGAGGAGCTGCTTACACTCGCAATAAACTGGTACCTTGACAGTAGTGTGGCTCCTCCTGCCCTTTCATGTGAGAATTTGCATGGCACAGCCACGGTGGGGTAATTCATGTGGATGTGTCCTCCAGAATGAGTCATCCATCTAAAACACAGGCCTTGGCTTTCTCACAGCTGCTTTAGACCATGTGCTCCTCATTCTCTGGAGCGGGTCATCTGGTCAAAGGCCTGTTTGTCTTCAGATGGGTGTCTGTCCCCACAGCCTGGCTCTGTTGAATTTCTCTTCTCTGGCACTGTCAGTCATCTGGTCCTGTGACCTGCACCATTTCCCCCTGACTTTCCCAGGCAGCAGTCCCAGCCCCAGCCCCAGCCCATCTCTCAGCATGGCTCCTCAAGACATCATATTTCCAAGGCAACTCATATCCTTCGCATGGTGAAAAATAGCTCCTGACGTTTGTGATTATTCTAAACCTTTAAACTGTCTTTTCCTATTACACTTACTGAGCTGTGATAGATTAAGCTTTATCTTCATGGCCACATTGCACCTCCCTTTTTTTGCGCTGGATTGTTTATGTTTGTGTCTGTCCAGAAAAAGCCTCCCCTTGCAGGAATTCTTCAAAGCGCTTTGTCCTAATATCGAGACAGCATAAAACCAGGCTTCAAGGTCTGATAGATTAGGACCACTGCCATCCTTCAAGCCCACCGCTGATTGCGTATGGTGATTTCATTACCTACAAGAATGTTCTCAGACTTTTGTCTCAGAGCAAAATTGTGTTAAACTTAAATTGCTATTTCCTCTTAATAGAAAACATGTCCTGAAGATACAAGATACTGTGCCAACATACCTCTATCAACAAATATAGGCAGTTACGAGGCCAAGCTATAACTGGACCTTGGCAGCAGCACACTGTCACAGAATGTGAACCCAGGTGAATGAGCATCCAATAGGGAAAAGTCATAATATTTCTGATATGAATGCTGTTGGTGGATTTGACCTGCACGCCTGTGATTGAATTAAATGCAGACTTCCTGTCAGGTGTCTTTGTTGGGGTCGGGGGAGGGTATGGGAGGGGGCGGGTGGGCTGTGGCTGTGATGAGTGAAGCCAGGGTGGTGGAGGATGGATGGCCTCGGAGTACAAGGTCCAGGAGAAATGTGCCCACCGTGCCGTTAGGGGATAGGGAGGTGATGATTCATTTTCAGCATCACTTCACCCGGGATGATCTCATTACTTTGTGTGAGTGGACAGTCCCAGAGATGAGAACCCACCAGGTCTGCAGAGCCTCCACCCTGAAAGGCATGTCGTATGAAGCATTACACGCTCCTACACTGTTTGTGTGATGATTATAGAATATGATAGGAAGATGGGAGGAGCACAGATGTGTTGAGCTGTGAAAGTGATGGTTTTCTTCTTCCTGATTAAAAAACACTTCATATATTTTTTGTTTTATCTGCCTTTTCACCTCTGATGTGTGTCCATCCATGAGTATTTGCTAGTTTGTCTCTTTGTTAATAGGATTATGAAAAAATGAAATGAAAACATTGGAGGTCATGGGCTATGGAAGAACCAATTGGTTTAGATAAAGAGGCAGATCCACACATTTGTTTATTGCTCTTGACAAGATCAGGCATTTTCATCATCAGAAATAGTGTTTGGATCTTACAAAGTAAAGCTCCTGTGATTTTACACATCCATTTTTTTGGGAAGTGTTGAGGCATAAGAAGATATATTTGTGGGTTTAAGTAACCAAAAAACACCTCAAAGCAGTTTTACATCTCCCCTCTCACTCTGCTCTCTGGAGCTCCAACAACAACAGGTCAATGACAGGTTTTCAGTCTGATTGAATAGCGGATTTGAGGAAAACGCTGGCTTTGTTGTGACATCACAAAGTTATTGATGGACTTAAGTGTCTGAATTCAGGCTGTGAGCATTTCTCTGTGGACTGAATGCCTTGGTACTTTCACAGTATTAATATAGAACCTTGACCTTCTGTTTTATAATCAGAGAAGACATAGAAATCTTATACAGTAGGACTTTTGATGGGTTGACATCTATAAGTTTATTCAATATGATGTTGGATTGTTTGGCCTTGGCAGTTGTATGTTCTCTGCTGAGGATCATTCTGGTGGTCTGTTTCTGTTTTGCTGATGCTAATTACCAAATACACGACTGTAAAATGAATATTATTTGCAATCTACTTTTAAAGCTATTGCTTATCCACTGAAACATTCAGGTGCCGGCACACGTCCACGTTTAGTGGTCTTAGTTATGATACAGAAAGTTGGAACTAGGGCTGACCAATTAATCTTATTTTCAGCATCATCGCAACATCAACATAATAAACACATCGCAAAAGGTTGCCTGAAACGCGATGTGTACGTTTTATTTACAGGAGCCACGCTTTCACACTCACTTCACACTCACTTCACCTCATACCTGAGCCACAACACTAGATGTAACGTAACAACAACAACGGTGATCTTGGCTCCCTCGGACACTGTGCCTGAAACGCGTCCATGTGGCATTGAACGGCATATTTGTACGGACACAACCTCTCGTGTTTAGTCGACTTATAATGTATGGAGTTTGTTTACAGCGTGGAAGCTTTCCACCCGTTTTTTCTGTGTGGCGGGATTACAGCGCTACTACAGGACTGGCCTATGTACTATAGCTTATTGAGTCGTTTTCAGAAAGACACAGGAACTGTATGGTTAATATGCACACTCATATTATCATCGCGATATTGAACAGTGTCATCGTACATCAGACATCTTGCTGATATCACGCAGGCTGAGTTGGAACTGACAGTCTCTTTGTACAGTTAGCAAATACTGCATTTGCATAAACCATTATCTTGATGAAAGTTGCATAGTGAGAGCAAGAGAGGGGTGATCACCTGCTCGGTCTGTTCTTATCATCTTTTTTTGGATTCACAATTATTCCTTGTGACAACATATGTTCTAATTAGGGTATAAATAGAAGATTAAATAATAATCAGGAGATCTGCAGGTGTCTGTCAGTTCTTGAGGCTTTGAACATGTAGAATGAAGCTTATCGTACCTCTGGGTGCACTAATTAAAACAAGACACAACTTCATATCTGAGTGGTGTGGTAGAGTGCCTCATGTTTTAACAGTGCGCAGTGAAGCAGGAGATCATAATCCCACCATGCCTTGTTAGATGAGAACAGAGACTATAAACACAGATGTCACACAGTTTTTAAAGATCTATACCTACCTACAGTGCTGCCTATAGGAAAAACACAGATAGGAGGAAGCGCTCTTTGCTCCACACATTTGATTAGGGTATGAGCGACAAAAGGTGTCTGACATTGTAGACTGGATTAAAGGCTACAGTAGTTCTGCAGGACATTTAACGTTTCATGCAACACAACCACATGTGCATGTCATGCAGGGGCTGCTTTTTCCTGTAAACATACACCACCACACCTGCAGTGTTTTCCTGACTTGCACGGCAGACAGAACATTTTTTTTAGCTCTTGCTACTCTCAGTCTAAACATACAGTTAGCATCAGCACCATCTATCAAACCAGGAACAACCAGCTTTGACCTACTTACATTTCCATTAACTTCAAATGGCCAACTTAGAATTTCAATAGTCTGAATTTCAGTCACCACCTCTATTGTAAACTTTTCCCAAAGGCTTCTGATGTGAGTCAGAGGTAATTGTACTTGACAATTTGAGAAACATATTTTTATGCCTTTTGTTAGAGAGGCCCAGTGGAGCTTTAGTCGGCTGGGAGTAACTACACACAAAGCATTTTGGCACAGTTTTGACTGCGCTTCACTAATGTTTGTGATCGAAATTCGTGTGAGCTGGAGAAAACATGATGACCAAGAGTTCAGATGTCTCAGGCAGAAGTTTTTCTTGCAAGCTTCTCTAGATTTTAGAAATACTTTCAAAGTTCTGTGCTTTCCTTGCACCCCCTTATCTATAAGACCCTGGACACCCTGGCCACGGATGACAATGGTGGAAACATCTCGACACATACAGTCATAATAGAAGCTAAACAACGTCTAGCAATGTGAAGGTCGTTATGGTCTGAACTGTTGTCAGTGTTTGAGAGGTTTAGGAAAGGTTTAGGATCACAATGATCCGGCACCACAGTGCACAATTACTGGAGTTGCTCACGTAAGATAAATGAAAATAGACTTGCACCCTTATTGTGTATACAGCACAGTAAACTGGTAGCTGTTAGCAGCCCGTGTTGACAGCAGGATCTGTTTTGTCAGACATGCATGAGACGGACGACTGAAAGACCTCAGAAGCGATAATTTTCCAGAGGGTAACAGAAAATTATTACAAGCACATTCTTTCCTAATAATAACATTAGTAGGTAATAAATTAAATCACTGTCCCACATCTGTCACAGCACAAAGTGGCTGTGTGGGTCTATACCTGCAAAGACTTAATAATTGCCTTGACTTGTATTTCTCTAGTATGCTTGTTTCCCTCTGTTTTTTTTAAATATATTTATATACTTCCACATCAAAACTCTTGCAAACACTAACAAGGTCGTATTTCCTCATTAGTTTTGGGATTTACAAAGAAAGTATTGATGCCAGTCAGCCAAATGATGGAGCTCACAAGCAAAAACATGACCAGTGAGGGTTGTTTTTATCCATCAAGCCAGAAAATGTACTTTCTCAGTCCGCGTTTGCAAATTTGTGGGCTGTGTCAGTTATATTGTTTCCTACTGTGTTGTGGTCATATTGTGAAGCTTTAATTGCGTTTGAATTTTAATGCACAAGTTTTTGAATGCATCTCTCTGTGCCTCTGTGCAGCACAGTGACGACATTCGGCTTAAATTGTTCCCTGACTATAATACGTTGTGAACTTGTTTTGGTCATGTGGCTTTGTTCATAGCTGAAGGGTGCTGTGGTATTATGTTGTTTTAAACCCGTTTATATCACGTAGGTGTGATTTTGGTTCAGTTATTTATACAGTGAGGGTCTGTGAAGTCACTGACATTTCTTTCGACATTAGGTATTAGGTGTATGGACAGCAAAATAATGAAAATGCTTATGCGAAAGTGTATTCTCACCTAATTTTGTCTGTCTTTGTTTCCCCAAAAGAATTTAGCAAACTAATACCTCTTTTATTTCCCTGACAGGCATCGTTGTGACATTTGTGCAGAGCTGGACATGCTCTCAACCCAAAGTGGTAACTTGCAGAAAAATTGCATTCGTAAAAATTAAAAAAAAAAACACCAAAAAAGAAGCACTGCACCTCACCATATTTTCATTTGCCGATATAATGATGAGAAGTTTTAGCTTCAGTGTCCAAACTTTAGTGATTATATTACAACTAGACAAGAGGGTAAGAGTGGATAGGGATGAAGAGTGACCTTGCAGCACAGAGCAGCCAGATGGTTAAGTGAAGTAAATACACAGAACAGTCAGGTCAGAGGAGTTTTAGACCTTGACCACATGGCACGGGAGGTACATGAACACAGGAATAATGAAAAGGCTGTTTTTTTCTTTATCTTAACAAAAATAGCAATTATGTGTTTATTGAAAGTGACAAGTTGTAAAAACAGTTTCTTTATTCATGTGACACAACTGTTCAAAGAGAGACAATGTGGGTGATGGTTTTTTTTTACCTGACTGACAGCAGACCTTCATTAACTGACTATTAACTGTTCGTGAGTAGAGTACACACACACACACACACAATGGCATTATGTTATTTTAAAGATAAGCTCCTATGTCATTAAAATAAAAGCAGAGGAGCAGAAGTGCTTGTTGACTGGAGCAGAGAAATACACTCATGGTGTGAACAGCCATGCTACTGCTTGTGCAACACAGTCTGACCGAAATTAAGCTAATGGCTGGAGAGCTGAGCCTTATAGCATTGATTGTCCTATTTTAGCACATGATGTACTTTACTTTCAGATTAATCATGTATTGCACAATTAAAAGATACAATATATTTAGATGTTGATTTAATTTTAAAAGTTCACTCTCCACTATTCTGACCAGCAGCAGACAGTGAAGTAGTAGTCCATTTGTGAGACAAGAGACCGAGCTGCAGGCAGGACGAGCCAAAAAGTAAATACTTAGATATTTAATACAGTATTGTCCAAATGTGTGATTGGCTGTGACACAGTTTGCAAAAGAAGACAGTACTGTTGGGCAAAGAATCGTGTTGAATGGTCAAATGTCCAACACAGGCGTGTAGCAGGAAGATGAAAGTCACAACTTCCAGTCAGAGAAACTTCCGGTAAGAGGAAAATGTATGCATATCATGATTTAGATCAGTTATTGTGATTCTACCCAATATTATCGTCATGTTATGTTTTGGCAGATCAACCACCCACATTAAACCTGACAATAAAATGAACAGGTTTGGCCTACCTCAGTCCTGTCTACTGGATTTTATTTGGAAATAACATTGGCTTGTCAGGTTAGTTCAGTATGAGATCTGTTAACTGCAATTAATGGAGAATGAGATGATTTCGAAGTCTCAAAAAAAAAAAAAAATATATATATATATATATATATATATATATATATATATATATATATATTTTTTTTTTTTTTTTTTTTTTTTAAATAGGATATATATATATATATATATTTTTTTTTTTTTTTACTGTGAACAACCCTGGTAAATGAGTCTCACGCTGACAGACAGCCATGCAGGGTCAAATAAATGAATGACAAGTTTTATAAATTGTTTGGGATGCTTATTGGCTTTAATTTGTCTGCAGTGCACTCAACATAGTGCAGATGGAGCAATGTGAGCAGAGCTAAAATGTCTCAGTCAGCTGTTGTTTGCAGGTTGGGTCAGTTCAGGAGCTGAAGGATGTTGACTTTGTCAAGGTTGACCTTAATGCATGTATGGCTTGATAGGGATGACATGCTCTCTGCTGACATTGCCTTTGATGTCTTTAAAGTGGCGTGCACTAGATGGCAAGACTCAGCAGCCACCATAAGGTAAGGCCTCTCTTAAAGGAGCACTCTACCTGTCACTGTAACATTGTATTTACTGCTAATCTCATCTGTTGATCTGTAAGTAACTTGGTAAATGTATTTTTTTCACAGTAGACACCTTCACATGCCAGAATAAGAACACACATAAACATTATGACACTAATTATGACATGAACCGGTGGAGCTTTTAAATGGCTTTTATCATTGCTTTTAGTTATACTTATGTGTCTATTGCTATAAAAGTGTTTGGTGTGAAAAAAGTGAGGCAATCTTGTTTGTTGTATAGCAGCTTTCAAAAACAAGACTATTCAAAGTGCTTAACCTAAGTCATAAAAAGACATGGGGACAAGATATAAAAGAGACATGAGCTAATATAACAAAGCACTTGAAAATTGCATTTAAAAAGATAAACAGCAGATCAAAACACAATTAAATGTATAGTGCTGTGTAAGGTGCAGGTACGTTTTTGCACCCCGGGCAAATTGCATATCCCCTTGGAGCAAAAACTAAACAAAACAGGGAAGACATACTTGGCAAACAGCTGCTGCAGTGTGAACAATGTCCACAAAATGTGCCTGTTTTTTTGCCACAGATTGGTGTCACAAATGTCTGACAACATTATGGGTAGGATTCCTGGAGAGATGGGCCTTTATTGTGAAAGAATAACATGGCTTTTGTTTACCTTTACCGGTCTGTTCAAAGTGTGTGAAAACAGCAAAAAAGAATCATTTCTACCTCACAAAACATGAGAGTTGCTGGTCTAATGCCACCACAATTGTTTGCTTCTGTTGTGTCTGTTGCGTGGTAATTTTACTTTAGCAAAGCACTTGAATACCAATAAATTTTCAAATCTCAGTGCACCTTTTCTTTTTATTTCACAAACAAATTTAATTATTATAATTATTATAAAAATAATATTTAATCTCAGGGCTGCGTGATATCAGCGAAATTTCTGATGTGTGATGACAGCCTTTAATATTACAATGACGATATAATTTGCGATAAATTAGCAAATATTCAGGTGTGTATATTAACCATTAACCACCATCAATGCCGCGAGGATGCCTTTCAGGCACGATATTCGCTGTTTTTGCTGTTGTTACATTAAATCTAGCAGTGTAGCTCAGGTTACAGGTATGAGGTGTATGAGAGTGAAGTGAGTTTGAAGGCATGGCACTTGTAAATAAAACTTACTCATCACATTTTACGCACCCTTTTGCGGTGTGTTTATCGTGCATATTGTCGTGATGACGTTTTAAACATCACTTCGTCGACATATGTAATTTTTATAATCATCATATACTTAGCAATACTTAACATTTACTGTGTGTTTGATTATGGAATTCTGAAGAAGTTAATGTACTTCTGTGCACTAGTGTAGATTTGAATATCCATGCATAATAAATACGACTTTGTACCAATCATTCAATTACTGGTTTGTATTAACATACCAAAGCTTCTTACAAAGCAAGAAAAACATGTCAAATTAATAGTTTGGCATTTTGACAAAATATGTTTCTTCAATATGCAAAGATTAATGATACAGTGTTGCAGTGTGTTGGCTTATCTTAACACAAAGTGTGAACTTAATAGGGAATCATTAAGCCTGCAGGCTCTGCCCAAGGATAAGGTTCTGCCTTCCTGTACCTCCACTTTTCTACTTTTTGGTCCTAGATGAAAGCAATGCCGTGTGTATTTTAAGTTACACTGGTTTTGACAAAGCCTGTTAATAGGTCAAGAAAAAGTTGATAAGTTTAAGTAGTTAATAATCATGACAATTTTCTTGATTGACATTGGCCTGTGTCATCAACCTGCAGAGACAGTAAAAAAAACTGCTTATTACACTGACAATCATGTGCCTGCTCAGCTATGTGTTCCCATTTAGACTTACAGACAGAGGACAGTGTACCTGGTCTCAGCTGATTGCATTTTCTACTTTATTCAGGAGCAATTATTTTTCCCCAAGTGTCACAATGGACAGAGATTGTAATGTTTAAAGTTATACAAGTCACAGCAGGTTGTTTTCTCTTGTCTGTGTAAATCTAATGTTTGTCATTTATTTTGGTAGACTATCTATGTTTTTCTACTCACAAACCAGCCCCTCTACATAACCACAGCAAAATACACTCTCAGATGAAACACTTCACCTTAAAGCCACTGAAATCTTAATATAGAAAGCAAGAGACGAGACAGCAGATGCCCAAAGTCCACTTCATATTTGAATATGTTCATACTGGCCTGAATGAGGCAGATGGGATAAGATGGGATTATATCAAATGAGAAGGCGGTGAACTGGCTTAGCCTTCCTGCGACATTGCTGCATCTCTGTGAGCTGCTGTCAGTTCAGCACAGTGAGATTAAAATAAATCCAAACCAAACCAAACATGCGGGGAAGACAAACCAATAAATGTGATTATCTTACATTGTTTGCAATGAGCCTCACCTTTATTGCGAATATCACACTCCCTGGGAAAATTAAAACATGCTTACATATTGCATGCCTCAGTATCCAAAGTGGAGCATGTCTCACCTTTGAATTGTTTTCAATGAGACTTATATTGCCTCTAGTGTTGTTTTAGGTGTTGATGATGCTTTCAGTTCAGTACTATCTGAGACAATATGATTATAATAATGTACTTTTTTGATGTCTGTGGTTATTGCTGCGGTGTTTCAAAACGTCACCTCTGACACCATCTGTCATTCAAACACTGTCTTCTGCACCACCTGTATGTCTCCTTCATTGGATTACTTGATGTGTGTTTTCGTTTTAGTTCAGCATTTGATATTTTTCAGTCTTGTGAGCCATGCTGCCTCAGTGCAGCTGGCCTGACAGGAGTCATTTGTGCTTTCTTGAGGTCAGATAGTGCTCAGAGCTTAATGGTGTGGGTTGAACCTTGCAGCGGCTTTTTCTCAAAGTGGATAGGCTCTACTTTACTGAGGTTGGCCAGGATGCAAAATCACACATCAGAGTTCATCACTGCTGAATTTCACTTTTCTGTAAATCTGGTTCTGTAAATTGTCACTGCCACTAGAGGTCAGACCAGAACAACAGCCTCTGAGACCAAAGCGAACTTTTCACTGGGCCCAAGTCCAGTTCCGCTTTTCTGATCTCAGCACAGTCAGCAAGGTGTTGTGGAGCTCAGTGACAGTGGTCACTAAATGCACCACAACAAACACAACTAAATTAAGTTACCCTGTACACAAGAGATCAGACAGTCTAACCATATCTGTTAGCCCATGTTAGCATTGCTGTGATCTGCTCCCCAGCAATGCTTACAGTTAGACAGCTAGTAATAGCTCATAGTGATTTACTGAACACTTTTGGTAATATCAAGTCAGCTGTTGATGAAAAAAGACATGTAACATTATCTAGTCATCTGGGTATTAACACATTGAGAGAGAAAATCCTCCATGGCCTGGCCTCATCTCTGTTTTCTGCCAGAAGTCTTTTCAGTTGAAAAACAAGGATTCTTCAGTTGAGGAGATTCTGGAAGGTCACTTTCACCTGAACACTGCGTACTGCACTGTGTGTTCATGTTCATGTGTGGGTGGTGGCTGGGAGTTAATACTGCTAAGTGCTGAGAGGACCAATAGTTTAACAGAGGAGATGTAACTATTCTCTGCTGAGGACATCATTACTCTGCTGTATCCTCACATAGAAAATAGCTTTTTGCTGCTCAGCTGTCTGTCTCACAACATGTGTTTGACAGAACCTCTTACTAAGTAGGACTAGGACCAGGACATGACATAACGATACCATTTCCACTTTTTCATTGGAATGTTGACTCAATCAATCAAATTTTATTTGCAAGGGACATCCTGTAGAGGTAAGGTGCAGTTTAGAGTGTTTCACAGATGACTGATGAGCTAAATAGAAAAAGGGACAAATCAGACTAACCGACTGAAAAAGGTATAACATGGAAAAACACAAAAATCATTAGAATAAATTAACAGGTAAGAATAGAATTAAATGCAATTCACATTGATATCATTAAGTTAAATCCATGTTAGAGCTATATGGTTCACAATAATTGATCACCTCTGCTCACACTTTAGCTACTGTACACTGATGCCTCTTTCTGTCTGTGCAGCATCTGAGTGCAAATGAAATGACGCCACTCTACATGACACAATGGTATGTGACTCAGCACTGCATGATATGGTCAGTGTGCGTTGCACTTAATTTTTTATATTAATACTCACTGTCTGGTTGTTTGATTTATTCGAACGGAACAGCTGTGATAAAGGAATCATTTCCTGTCTCTAGCAGATTTTCCCGCTGAAACAGCTATCAGATTTTGTGTGTTTAGAAACAGCAAATATAAAAGCTTTTATGAAGTCAGTGAAGGCTGAATAGAGGGCAGCAAAACAACAGAATGTCTCAGATTAGAACTTATTGGCTGGGCTGTTGTGACGCTGAACTCCTGTCCAGCTGGAGAGAGCGGTCTCTGACCCTGTTCGTTTGTGATCTGGGCTCAGACAGCACCCAGACGTCTCCCCCTCCTGAGCCCTGGGCAGAAACACGCGGCTAGTGCGAGCTGTGATAGCAGAAGCAACTTTGAGTGGTAGCCTATCAGAGGCAGACTGGCTGTGGGAGCTGGATGAGATTTGAAGACCTGGCCCTCCATTAATCATATTCAAATCAGCATCCCACTGAATGCCTCCCCTAAGCTCCTCACTTCTCACTCAAGCTTATCTTAATATGGACAGATGAGGCCGCAGTCTTGTTTGTCATTTCTATAGTCCCTGTAATCATGCTTCATCTACATCACTCATTACTGATGATGTCAAAATTCTTGATGACTTAAAGATGTGCAAACAGTTTGTTTACAAACCGTTGATCAAATTTCACCAGTAGCAATTGACTGCAGCTTTGCACTGATTTACATAATGCATGATTTTGGAATGAGCGGTTGTAATCGTCGTTTTGTCATGAACATTGTGCATCATTAGTACTGTCAAATTATAGAAACAAAAGAAATAGATGAGACATTATAGCTTAGTAACAACTCTTAAATGTTTGTTGTCACATTTTTCTCTCATACCATTCTGGATGCAGCGCCGCTCCAACTGCACTCAATTCGGCATTACTTAAAAATGACAAGCAGATAGATGGATCTATCTCGAATACACAGCCGGTCAAAGAACTCTTAATTCTACTGAGATCTATGCATGTTTAGAAAGATAAGAATTGCATTATGCTCTCAAGGACTATAAATGTCGACTGGGAATTTGTCTCCGACCGTTTCCTCTGTCTGCATCTCAATGATGTTCACTGCAACACAAGTATTTGCCTCGTGCTCCTGTGTGAACAATTGTTCAGAATGAAAAGTAATATTCAAAACAGAACTGCAGACTATATTCAAATGAATTTTGACCTTGAGTGCTTCAGAGAATACCCCCCCGTATGAACAGGTAGTCATAACAAAACCATTGGGTTTGCATGCTCGTGTTACACAGCTTCGATGGAGCATGATAAAGTAAAGTCCAAATTCATTACTAGCTGACATTATGATAAATCTGATAAATATATTTGTTGTTATTTCAGAGAATCATTTGCACTTGTTTCTGATGATGGACAAAGTAATGTGTTACAAGTCCTTTTGTGCTCCATGAATATGAATAGAGACCCTCTGATACCATCATACTGCTCAACACTCATCTTGAAACTGCACTGATTATGTTTATAATCATATAATTACCGTTTCGGCTGTGAGTATAAATGACATTCAATTAAGCTGTTTCTCGCAGAAAAGGCTAATTGTTGTAATATTCCCATTTTCATACAATACCTCAAGCTCCAATTATTGATTAGATGGATGAAACTGGTTCTCACATAAAAGATGTTTGTAAGTTCCCCCCTATGTCTGATCCCGTCGCCGTCAGTGTTACAAGGCAGAAAGCACAGGTTGTAAAAAAAAAAAAAAAAACAGCAATGTGACACATGTTTACTGAGCTTATCTGACTTATGACACCTGACGTAATGAGGAAGCCTTTTCAGTATATTCCACATGGGTCCAATGAAGGGCATCTCCCAGTGTTAGCAGTTCAAAATGGTAGCAAAAAAGTGGACAGAAAAAAACAAACAAACAGAGTGGACACAGTGCTCACTGCTCTGGTTTACTAATGCTGCTGGTTTTGGTTTATTGCTCCTGTGAGGGAAGAATGAATATGTCTGACTTGTAAATTTAATGTAGAATGTAGAACTTTTAACTTCATACTGTGAGATAGTTAAATGCATATTCATATCTGCATGTGTTTGATGTTTATTTAATGATTCTCATATAATGTGAAAAAGCTTGTTACCAACAGCAGTAGCTAAGGGATGAAGCACAGGTAGTTTAGATAAGTACTGGGAGTTGACTTAAATACTTAAGTATTGTATTTTTTATTTTTACTTTCTTGACTAAACATACCGTTACGTGACACACTGATCTTCCGGGGCATGAGGGTGTACTGTTAAGGACTGAGGAGTAGTATATCCATCAGATATTCAGCAAAAGTGATCCGCTGCCTCACTCAACAGTCACAGAGCTGTTATGTCAGAGTCTGACACCTCTAACGGGCTGTTCAGCTGCTACCTCTGATCACTCCAATTCTAAGAAAATGATGCCGGGTTTGTACTCAAATTCAGTCCTGAGGAAAAGTGAGGTGGTAAATAATGAGGCTGCGGGTGCCGCCAGACTCACAAAGCAGAGCAACGGCGTTACTCCAGGACCTCCACTAGGTGACGGCTCTAACGCTGCATGGTGGTGGATAACCTTTTGAAAAGGCTACAGGGTACATAACCTTTTGAAACATTTAAACATTCATGTGGTGGCCATTAACTGTGATGCATGTTAAATCCTCTTTAGCTGTGAGAGGTTGCTGCTTGTATTTGCAGCTACTGGACAGGCTTTAATAATTAATTTTCAGAGCAGCCCAAGAAATCCCAGAATACATATTCAGATTTACAGAGAAACCTCAGTGGATAAATCCAACTGACTCTTCAAATTTCCAGCCTTGCATAATGAATTCAGCTTTGATTTGAGTACACGGACCAATAAGCAAAAAATGATCTTGATCCTTGATTGTTTGCATTGATTAGTATTGCGTTTGGTATTGTTACTTTTGAATGCAGTTGGCTGTAATTTGGGCCCACTCTGGTTTACAAATTACTGAGCTAACCTCTCAAGTGAGTTGTCGTCGTACCTGTCATCAGACTGTCAGAGTACTCCCCGGTGTCAAAGGTTACCAGAGCTCCAGTTTAAACAAGCTACCCCGCAGCAAAGGTCACAGACACCTCGGTGCTACCAAATCCAATTACAGGACTGGACCAGCGATGGAATTTTAAAACAACCTGCACCTGCCCTCAAAATCGCTGCATGCAAACAATATTGCTTCCAAAGATAAGGATCATTTCCATTGGAGGTTGAATTGTTTAGAACAAAAGCTGTTATTTGTACATCCATTTCTACATAATGTGGAAATTCCACATACCTTTACAGTATGATTTATCTACATACAGTTTTCATTAACTTAATTGGGTGAAGTTTTATCACCATAACTATTTGATAATACTAGTGCTGTCTGACTACATGACTGCACTGACAACATGTCATTTTTGGGACATTATATAAGGCTGTACATATTAGCAATATGGTAATCTGGCACACCTATTGCATGCTGGGATTAGCTCCAGCTTCCTGAGACTCATGATTAGGGTAATTAGGTACTGAGGTCCAGGAGTGAATGGCTAACACAATGCACTGGCTAATAAACGATATTGGCTTTATTTTATTTTTTATGTGAGTCAGTTGTTTAATGTGGCCAACTTACTTCCCCTGACCAACGGTCTCACCTGAGTGCTATGGTGTGACAGAAATACACCATGCGAGTTTGTGATGTCTGTGCTGTCGCTGGTCAGGTGTTTTACATGTCATAGTCACATGAGATGTTCTGGGTGGGATGCTGGTTTCCCCACCTGTGAAATAGACTATATTCTAATGAACAGGTCATTCCTCTTCTCTGACTGGTCTGATTGAGACTGACAGGGCTCTGAGTTCAGTAGTCTGATAAATGATAACCCTCAAAACCAAGTGTCATTTCAGTTTATTACAACTAGGTTGAACCTCCTTTTGCCTCCAGCTCCTTCTTGAAAGATCGGATGTCTAGATCTGTTGACCTGAGTGAAAGCTTTTCATGTTGTATAAGTCCTTCATTTAAAAACTCCATAGAAGTAGAAGAAATACATGTAATCATACTTTTGATACTGATATTAAACCATCCACTCATCACTTGATTATGGAGGTCCTAAAATCTGGTTGAGAAGATGACGTTTACAGTCAAATTTCGTAATACACCTTTTCAATCCGGGTCTTTGTGTTCATGCGCTGACTTTTTAAATAATGTGTAATAATGAAGAGGTTTTATTTATGCAGTGACAGTAACAGTATTGTAATACCACTTAATTTCAGCTCGCTAGCCACACATGTACAGCGCTGACATTAATATCAGTGGATGTATCGCACGACAGCGGTAGTTCTGTTAATAAATATCATCGTTTGAATTCCTCCTCATTAAATATCCGGCAGAGTCTCGGTATATATACCAGACTGCAGAGAAGCAGAGCATTTAGCAATAAAGTGCTGGGAGTAACACCACAGCGAGGCAGCGGTGTGAGTCAACCTTGTTTCATTTCTTCCTTGACGCCATGCGACATGTGGTTGATTGACATTCCTTTTTACCAGAAACTGCTTTGGTTCTTGTTCTGCATCACAGCTGTTCCATTCCAATAAAGTCCTGCCACCAAACTAATTGGGCTTGGTGTGAAACCTCAAATTGTTCAACATCCTCTGACAGGCAAGAGAAAACAGTGATTGGGACAGTTGCATGTGCACTTTGGTTACAAAAAAAAAAAAAAAAAACAACCTCTGTGAGGTTTAGCGGCAGTGACTGTCACAGACACTGAAAAAAAGAAATAATTTTACTGGAGATGATGAGTTGCAGTTGTGTATTTAGTCTTAGTTAATAAAGAGATAAGTACATACTTTAAAGAAGCAAATTGCTTTTCCTTGATCAGTGAACACAACAGATAGAAATGACAATCGTGTAAATATGCCAGCTTTTAACACAAAAGATAATTTAGACAGCAACACACAGTTGCAGTTACTTGATATAGTATCTGTTTGATCGCCTCCCTGCCTGACTTTGGGTTGATACAACAGACCCCTTCAGCCCCTTGTGTATCATATCTCGTTTTCTCTGCTGTGCAATTGATCTCAGACTGTGAAAAGGAAACCTGCCAGCTTTACATAATTGGATTGCAAAAGATTGCTTCTCTCTTTGAGGCTCACATCAATCTCTGTACCTATTAGGAGGAATGAAGTAAATCTTATTGTCATTTCAATTGTCTTTTATTGAAGGTATGCATCAGAGGTGTGCATCCTATATGTCGTGTTCCCTAGTATTACAGCCTCTTCCTAAAAAGAGCAACCAAATTCAACAGATTATCAAAGGGTGACTGATTGTTTCAGGATTCCTGCAGCACCAAGGCAGGATACGCTCTGTGATTACTCCTTGTGGTGGGGTAATATTTTACTCTCCAATTCCAGCTACATCCTTGATCATAGTGTGTTTTTAAATAGCCATGGTTAGTGTTTACGTACTATAGCTTGGTGCTTTTGTAGAATAAACTGCTTCAGCTGCTGCGATAAAATGAGAAAAGACTGGCATGATTAGTGTGTGTGCACATGTGCCTGTTCACATTTCACACACAAAAATGTGCTTTGCTGTTCCATGCCTGTTTTCCCCTTACAACGATTTCACTCGTCTTTCCGCAGCAGCAGACTGCTGTTACTGAGAGTTGTGATCATTCCCCGTTTCTGCGTGGTTGATGAGGCCCTGTTCAGTTCATTATGGTTTGTCACAGGCTGCAAACGCCATGTTCAGTGGACAAAAGCTCTGCATACTAATTTCAGCTTCGCTGTATGTCAAGCAGCAGCAACAGCGGCAGCCAGGTGTGGCCATGTTCCGAAGAATGTTTCACCAACCCATCCCCCACTTATTCCTCCATTTACTGCAGCTTCTCATTATCAAACGCTAAATGTTTGTTCTCTCAGGGAGGTGAAGCACGGCATTTAACTAGCTGCTATGATTGACCAGGACAGCGTTTATTAAAGCACATGAGTGGGGGGTGGAAGAGCACTTGACGTGATCTGCTCCTGTTGCCGTCAAACTAAAGAGCCAAAGAGGAATTTCTGTGATTGATTTTTTTGTTTACTTATCTAAAAAAAAAGTAAAGCATGTCTTTTATGCAGTCGTTGTGAGAGTTACTGCTTATCCATTGGCCAGTAAAGTTAAAACATGCTTTTGGGTGAAGAGGGGAGGCAATGTGGGGGGAACCTCAAACAATCGTACTTGCTCTACTTTTGTCCTAATTATTTGCGAGGGTATTAAAAATCTCTGTTCAATATTCATGGAGGGATGCACAAAGCCAGAATATGTGTAACTTACCAAACAATCCGGTGATACGAAACCTTTCCCAAAACCATATTTCTCCAAAGTATAAAAAGTCTAATTCCACTCAACTCTACCACCAGCCCTCTTAGTGTTAAAAGATATAAAAAACCCATGAGTATTTGAGTTGGAGACATGGTAGATTGTATTCAACAGATGTCTGTGGTTGGAGAGGGAAGGCCTTTTTCAAGTAAACCCAGTTTGATCTGAATGGATAATAGATAGAAGAATGGATTCCAGGTCTATCACCAGCAACTTCGATAATAAGGTAAGGACTTATGGGACCACAGGAGGTCCAGGCTCAGGGGTCTTTGCTTTTTCAAGTTGAAGGAAATGGAGGCTTGAGTAAGAGATTGGAGAGGGAAGAAGGAGCCCTGTGCCAATTTTATTTCTTTTAAAACTCAGCTGGACATCTGGTCCTGGACATTTCCCACTTTGTAGTGACATCATGGCCACATTAAATTCAGCATTATGAATGAATATCCATTTTATCAAAAGAAAAAACTATAAAGATTCGAAGGAAACACGATCAGATCATTCCGTAAATGCATTATTATTTTCCAATAGTCCAAGAGATATACTTGAATTTGTATGGATGGGGAGGATTTGGTGATAATATCTGACAAATCTACTGGAGCTGGGGATCCAGAGATAGCATACGTGGTGTCAAATTGAGATATGTGTTATGCCAACCTAATGTTTCTAGGTTTTTTCCTCATAGCCTGTGTAGCAGAATGTAGTGAAACACCAAGACATGGCACCAAGAGATAACATGGAGGCTTTGAATAGACCTCTTGAGGAACTCTATGGATCGCCATCTGGCCTTCTCACCTCTCACAACAAAAGTGCCAGAATCAACACTGGCCAGACACAGAGCCACCCTTCTGAAACCCAGAGAGACCACTGTTCTGACAGGATAACAAAAATAATAGCAGGATGTGAGCCTTTTGGGTCATCCTTATCAGATCCCAGGAGAAGGACAAGACAAGGTAAAACCATTCGTGGACCGGAGATCATTGTTTTATTCAACAAACTGAAATACAGAGATACACGAAGGGAACTTGTTCAGAACTAAATACAAAATGATAAGAGGTCTTAGTGTCTCTCTCTCTTTTTCTCTTTGAATTACCCACACAGAGAAAAAAACATTCACCTCCCCTCCCTTTGTGAAGTGATATAAACACCAGCATTCTTCCTTAAAGGGATAGTTCAACATTTTGGCAAATTCGCCCACTGCCATAATCCCTATAGTTTTAGGAGTAGGTTCCTTTATTTGTCACTGGGAGCTGTTTTGAGATGGGCGGGGGAAAGATTCGAGCCACTCAGCTTACGCTACGGAGGCTCATTGAACTTTGAACTTTGGGTTCTCCACAAATACGCAATCCAACAACTCCAAAACGCTCTCGTGCACAAGTTGTGGCCTTCACATTCACCACGCTATGAAATAATAATGTAGCATTATGAGACAGAGTTTTTTTCAAATGCGTAGCTGGAACTAAATTCCAGACACTCAAGAAAGTAGTCCTGAGTATTTGCTTCATGTGCCGTAATGTTAAATAATTGTACGTTATTATCTCATAGCATGGTGAATGTGCAGGTCACAACTTGTGCACGAGAGTGTTTTGGAGTTGTTGGATTGCGTATTTGTGGAGAACCTAAAGTTTCATGAGCCTCCATAGTGTAAGCTGAGCGGCTCACATCTCTCCCCCACCCATCTCAAAACAGCTCGCAGTGACAAATAAAGGTAACAAACCTACTCCTAAGGTTATTATGGCAGTGGGCGAATTCTCCCCCACTATCCCTTTAAGCAAATACCTGAATTAACATGAATTATTCATTGATACAGTCAGTGATTATTCAGTGAATGTGTTTATGAAAATTGGTTAAGTCTGTGTGAAGTGGCCAAGTTAGTAAATAAGTAAATAATTTTTTGTCCCGCAACCATTAGTTATCTAAATCCTATCCAACTATAAATAGCGTTGAAAATAGTCTTGGCAGTTAACTAGTCTTGCGTAATTACTTACTTGACAAAATAACAAGTAGATTACCTCTATTGACAAGAGATCAGTAGTAATAGTTTTTTAAAGACAGTGTGTTCAGATAAAACAACAGTGTTACTCTTAAAAGCAGACATTGGATTACCTCGGCAGACTTTGAAGGGATACATATATCGGAAGAAAAACAATCCAATTGAGGATTCATTTGGCAGTTTAAGTATCCTCTTAATACTGTAGTGTAAGGACATACTAGGGAGTGTTAAAAAAAAAAAAGCCAGATCATCACAACTGTGAGCATAAACATTATCTAAAACCATGGGAGTGTTATGAGCCTGGCCAGTAACTATAATGGATCTACCATTAGGATCAGAAATAAAATTTGAATCTACAAAGCATATGAGAATGGGTAAGTCTGACCTACCCATCCCTTCTCCAATTTTAAGTGAGGCTTTAAAATGAGTCATGATATGGGAACCCAGGTGGTAGAGATGATGGTAATACCTTGCAGTGTTTTATGGGATTTCTGAGCCCTTCTCAGTCAAAATTGGTGAATTTAACATCTCCCCGTTAGACAATGCTTTTAAAGTAGGTTGGGTCATAGCTAGAAATTGGGGTGCTATAAAGGCAAGTGTTAGAGAAAAGTCGTTTTTTGGCCTCACCCCACCCACACAGACATACCTGCCATTACTTCAATAAACTGGAAAATTTAAATGTACCTATAACCTATATTTGCAGATAAACATCAGAAGTGCATGTAAACAATCTTAATATAGAGTAGAGGAACAAGCACCTGTGTCAAACAATAGGCTGTAATTTAGGACCGGCACCTGCAGTGTAATAGTATTTGTAACTGAGATCATTGTACTGTTTTTAAAAACATCAAAAGTGAATATTCATAATCAACAATGGAAATATCATCATCACCGGCCATATTATTGAGCCCTATGTGGTGAATGGGAAATATAGTCCCTATAGCAAGCAACAAAAACTGACTAGCCAGTAATGAATAATTAGCATTATTATTAAGAAAGTAATGTTCTAAACACTTATTTAATGATGATGGTGCTGAAGTAATAATTCAGTAGTCATACAGTTTGATGTTCAGTCAAAGCCAGGCTTTTCTCACCACTAGACATGGGTATGTCTTGTTCTGGCTCAAATTCTGGTGTCCTTAGGTATGACACACTTTTTATTTTGCTTTTATTTTGTCTTTAAGCATTCACTCTACAGAACAGACAGTGTGTGGAGGTAGAACAAAATCAACAAATAAGAAATGATTTTGCTGGACAATAGGCGTTTGAAAGAGCTATGGTGAGACAAGAACAATTCTGTCTTTCACTTGTTTTGTTGAGATGGTGGGCAGTGAAACATCTATAAACTTGAAAAACTGACAGCAAATCACGGTAGGGGGTTTAGGGTTCGTACATGTAACATGTCTTAAGCGTTTGCTGATTCGGTTTGATTTATTTGCCTGTGTGAGAACAAAGCCGTTTGACTTAACATGGCACTAAATCTCAAATGCCGTCCTGCAGGTGATCTGTGGTGAGGTTCATTAAGAACAAAGACATAATCAGGCCAACTACTGTACAGCGAGACTGCGGGGAGGCTGCAGTCATAATCATGTTCAGTTACATCCTCACGTACACATTGATAAGAAGTGCTGTGGAGATGGTTTTGGACTCCCTCCCGCTACAATCTCTTATTTTATAGATTAACAAAGCTATTGTGAACATGGTCCACTTAACAATTTATTTCTCAGTCTATGTGGCATTATTTTTTCACGCTCTGGTCAGTGTGCAGCTTGAACATGAACGCAATATAACACACTCGTATAAGGCTGAAACAAAAGCACACTCTGTGGTGTGTGTGTGTGCGTGTGTGTATAGGATCACACCCAAACAGCTAAAGACTTATTACATTGGCCCGTGAATCTGAGCAGAGGGGGTAATACATTCAGGGAAAATTGGCTTATACTAAAATGTACTAAAACATATCTGCTCAAAATAGATTTAATGCTTTCCACAATCGACTTTGCCCTCACTCAGGTTATGCCTAGTCAAGTCTGTCTGCTTGCAAGTTGCATTTTTGTTCCCACAGCTGGAGTTCCTGCTGCGTTGTTGGAAGCCCTGTGTTGGATGAAGTGCAGGCTCGTGAGCTCAGCAGCCTTCTTCCTCTTAGAACATTAGTCTCTGAAATGCAAAACAGGCTTTGTGGTATTTTGGAGTCATTTCTACTTGTGCACTTTGAATTACCTTTTTGGGATGTTTTCAAGACTTTTTGTTATTTTTTTGTGTTACTTTGTGTCTACTCTGCACTATGTTGTGTGGTTGGTGGGTACATTGTAAATTACAGGGTGAATGTTGATTTATGATTTGAATGGAGCACAGCATTAGCTATGAGGATCTCTGAAGGTTTATCTGTAACTGGCTCCAGCTGGTTCATTGAGGCCTGTCAATCACTGCTTCAAATTACCAACTGGTTGGATCCATAGTTACTAAATCATGCATCACAAGAAGATTGTCACATGATTTTAGAAATAATAATCACCACTTCAGCTTTGGAACTACAGCAACCTTAACTTAGATGCAGTTGTCCAACCAGACCTATGGTCCAAAACTATAGGACTATTAGCATTAAATGTGAAAACTGAACTGCACATTTTACTTAAAGCTCTAGTTTTTGTCATTAGAACCAAATGAGTCTGCTTGTTTCCACTTACATTTTACTGTGTCACAGAATGAGACTTGGCAGAGACACGTACAGCTGGCTCATGCAGCGTTGCTTTGAAGCCACTTGATGCTTTGGAGAGGCATATGGACTGTGTGACCTGACTGCGTGTCAGCGTGTCGACCTGGCTGTAAAAGCACACAGCGGGGCCAAAATCCTGGCTCCACTGTGTTTTGCTGTGTCTGCCAAAAGAGTAGACCAAAGAAGGCACTTTAAAGTTGAAAATAGCATATGCATACTTAATGGTAGCAGAATAGTGACCAAGCGTAGTTTGTGTTCACTTGTAAGACGTTAAAGGTGCTATTAAGGTTGTTGCATATACCATGGTGTCCAAAAGGGTGAATGAGCCCTAATGGTTATCCTTTTACTTTTCCTCCAGCGCTACCATCAGGTTGACAGTTGTGGTCTTTGTGGGAGCTAGCCTGGCTGCAGACTAGTATTTCTGAAATACAAAGCAAACTTTCCAGGCGCAAACACGAATGGGCGTGTCCAACATTTCCTTTGCAATTTCGGTTACCACAGGTGCTGTTGCAAAACCAGCTGCAGCCAACGTGGAAGAGAAAGTCAATACATTATTAGTAGGACGAATACAAAATCAGCAGGTGGCGTGGGATGAGCTTTCACTAATCACCAATCACATGAGCTCCTCATCCTCATCAAAAGCAGCAACCAGGGAAACAGTGAGAGGCGCTGGGGTCTCTGAGAGAGCGAAACATTCACATCATTCCACAATAAAAGATAAATGAACACAGCACCCTATATATTAATAGATTATGCTTCATATGTGCTGTAAATGGTAAAAAAAAATAAGCTGATGTATGTTGGTGCACCAGCTGCTGGTTGGTTCGAGTTGTGCAAACAATCACAGAAATTATAGATGAAACGTGTCATTTCCCTTGCAGTGAGATGAATGTAGGGGTTTCATGAACTATAGACAAGTTGTTGTGGGTGGCTCACTCATCACATAGAACAGCAGTATTACTCTTTCTGTGGAATTCCACACCTCAGAATTGCATTCATCATTTTTACATTGATTTTACATTGATTTAGAATTACATTCTGAATCTTAAAAAAAGAAAAGCACTTTGGTGCATATATCAGTCTGCAATAAGTTTTATTTTGGAAGTACGTGTGTGTGTGTGTATGCCTCTCCCTTATGGTATTTAAAAAATTCCATGTGTGTCTGATAGCAGCAGATAGTCTTACCAGCTTTTAATGCAAATGCCATAAGGTTCCCCCCCCCCCCCCCCCCCCCCCCCATAAGTAATTCCAGACAAGAACTTAGCAACACAAGATGTGTGCCTCAGAAAAATCCAATACAAAATGCAGTGGTGCCTGTAGGAAGGCAGAGCTCTTAGACATGAGGTTGTGCATATTGCCCAGTACAGTACTGTGGTATCCTCACATGGTCCTAGAGCATACATCAATAACACCACACTCACGCAAAGCAAGAGAGAAACACAAATGTCAGCACCAAGGACAGCTCCCCAGTGCTGAAGTCAGTAAGAGCAATAACTAGCACTAACTTCTGTCTCAGTGGCTCTGTAAGACACAAATGCACTACAAAGATCATGAATAAGTTGCCTCAGGTCTTGATGTGAAGTTTAGAGGTTCCTGATGTCTGTACTGCACAGCTTGTGAGGTTACCAATTTCTATACCACACTGGATTAGGGATCACACCGTTATCCCTGAAGGTTTTATATTGTTATGGTCTAAAGATTTTGTTATTTCATTGCTGTTGATTGATACAATAACTATATTATGTCACTGTAATAGTTATTTCCAATGTCCTCAAAAGCCCTGGGTGCCTCAACACTGGCCCTACAATGAAGATCTTCTCTTTACACTGACTCCATACAAGCACTGGTGAACATTTTAATAGTGCTGCAAGGCCCCTGTATGCAATGGTTTCTCAGCTTGTGTGTGTGCAGCCTTTCCACAGACTGTGTGGTTCTTTACGCTGATTATTGGCCCTTGGTCTCTGGTAGTCATGCAGTAATCTGTTGTTCCACAGTGTTGACGTCACTTAATCACAACACAATGGGTGATCCACTACCTGTATATAAAGCAGACAGACCTCATGCTGATAACATTTTTCCTGCTGAACGACATAAACTGTGGCATGGGACACAATTGTCCCATAGTGTCCCTCCTCCTAGTCCCTCTAGTTCATCTGCTCTTTGCTTAGTTGGTGATAGGATTCAAGGTTTACTTTTGGAAATATATTAGAGCAGAGATTGGTATCTATTTGTAAGACTAGTAGAGCTGTGGATGGACTATTGAGTGTACGTTTTAAAAGCAGCTTAAATATATGTTACTGTAAGTCAGGGCTTGAGAATGGCTCTGTCTGAGAGGGAATCTGGTAGATTTATGAAAGCACAGCCTGAGACCATTGCAGGGCCAACTGATAGGTCAAAAAATTATTTATTAAAATGCATGGCCTGTGTGAATGCCTGCCCAAGTTTTGGTTTCTAATAGTTCAACACCTTTCAACTTTTAGTACAGAAATAGCATGGCTGTTTTAATAGCAAGGCAGAAAGTAAGAAAGAAAGAAAAAAGAATTAACCTTAAAAATGTTGTCATAACATAATATTGAGTTTTAAAGAATGGCCAATGTGGAGACATGGAGAGCTATTGGTCTTCGGGGATACATAAATGTGAATATTTGAAACCTCTTATGACATGATTCTTGATCATGATCCTGTGCTTTAGCCATGCAACCCAAACAAGTTCTATTCAGTGATGAGGGCTATTGGATACAAGCAAATGCTATGATGAAAGCCACAAATAATCTAAGATAAAAGTATTTTCTTATATATTTTATTAATTTTGCAATGCATTGTCCACTTTATCAGGAGCTTAATCTGAAAAGTGAAAATGAGTACTTTGTGATTGTAAAGGTGATTATGGGACTGTTTTTCTTCTCCTTATTGTGGCTACTTGTATAACTGCTTTTAATTCAGCACCATTACCTGATATGACAATAAACGACAGCTTTGGAGAAATTCTTGCTTTCATTCCATTAATCGAGGTAAGAAGATTAACCCCAACAGAAAGGCTCAGTGGATGATAAACGAGTTGAAACCTCTCAACACGAAGCCACCAGCAGTCAGGAGTGCTCTAAGTTGTTAATGATCACCAGTGGCAATTTTGCCATCAATTAAAGTGACAAGCGGATGTTAAAGGTGTCTCCACAGGAAGTCTCTCTTCTTGGGTGTCAAAGCCCTGACAGGGAAGCGAAAATGAGGCTTGCGGACTGCTGACTGCAGCATCACAGTTCCCCTGTATGTGCAAGATAGTGCCACTGCAATTAAGAGCGGTGCTTGTCTAATGGGGCAGCAACATGAAGAATATGGGGAAGCCACGAATGTGAAAGGCTTGAAAGTCTGAACCGTGAAGGCTCCAAGCTTCAAATAGACTTGGAATAAACCTTGTCTTAAACGATGGCTAACAGATCAAAGTCGTAGAACTTTAGCCATTCAAGGGATTCAGGGGAGTAATGCTGGGCTTTCGGGGACTGTAGCTTTCAGGCACCCCAACACACCGACTCACAATCTCCATACACACCAGCAGCAAGGCCGAGAAGCTGCACTGTTACATAAAGTCTTATTTATAATGAATGATTGTTTTGCATTACCTAAGTGACCTTTATGCTTATGATTACTATGTGGAAAATTATAGTCTGCTACTCAGCCGTATGCCCCTGTGTTTGTTACTACATCCTATTTTATAGTTTCTTCCATTTCTTTTACACAAGATACGTTCGAACCTTTCCATCAGTCTCAACTGTATTCATACTGCTGCAGTACCATATTATAATGAGAGAGCTTAGCAATTTTTTTTCTAACTCTGTGCTCATGGATCCACTCATAAAAATACAACAATTAAATCCTACTCATCACAGATTCTCACAACTAACGTGAATCAACTGTCTGTTAACTGCATTAAATAACATTTATACAAGAGACACAGAAGATCCTTTGTTTAAAATAACCTTTAGTCACCTTTAGTGTAGCCAGGCACTCTTCTTTATACTTACCCTTCATTGTGACTGCATACTGTAAGTAAAGCTAAATGAATACATCTTGTACAGTTCCAACTCTGTCACAGTGACAGTAAGTATAATCACCTCGCAAATGCTGAAAGCTACCTCTTAGGTGGCTTTGGTACAGGTTATCCTGTTATAGTACAGGTTGGAATGATATTCACCTGCTAACACACTGACACACAATGATTGTATTGTCTGATTCTAGTATGTGAATAATCTAGCGGGTTTGTGGCACTGAATGTTGTCACCAGCGAGCGCTTACAGCTGTGATAAGCCCCGAAGGCAAAATATGATCCCGTCAGTCACCTCTCTCAATGCTTTAACCATGCCTTAGCTTTGTCAGACTGTAGTAAAGCAAGTTTGAAGCAACATTTGTCGTTGTAATGCTTTCATTCATATGGTTGGCAGGTAATTTGGTAATAAAAGCCAAGTAGGTAGTAGAAAGTGCGTCAGTGTCCATCATGGATTGTTAGCATATGGCTGCTTTCTGCCAGGGCAAGTTACATATCAAACTTATTAGATTACCCTCAGAAAAGATTTGGTCATTCGTTTTTTGGCCAGCATTACACCAGTGGCACTTGAACGAATGATGTAGTCAGAGGATGCCAGAAACTCGACATTCAAGACAAAAAAAAATGATACTCAGAGTTTCCTAAAGTTAAAAAAGGAAATGTCAAGATTTTTCACCCACAGTGTGCTCAAGATGTAATTATCTGTCACCTTGCAGTGTGATGGCTACAGCAACTCAGAACTGCTTTACTGCATGTTGTTCTTGTAGTGCGAAGTGCAAATGAAAAGGAAAAAGAAACAAAAGTGTGGAATGAAGTGCACAACTTTATGTTTATCACAGTTGTTGTTGCCATAAATTAACTTGAGCCTAAGTCAGCTACTTGTTATTGGAGCATCAACCCTGTGCCCAGATTTTGCCTGTCACCCTTTGGAATGTGAGTCCTCACTTGAGCGTTGAACGACTGAGGCTTGTTTCGTTCCCTCCCTCCGCCGGCACCACTGTCATGCACTGGTGTTTAAGAGAATATGTCACTGTTTGGCTAAATAAGCATCAAACGCAGCCATAGCAAGTAAGAAATAAGTGTTTACTTCTGCGTTTTTAAAGTGCAACAAATAATTTAAAGTGGCAGGGGGTTTCAGAGAAATGGCTCAATTTGTTTATCTGGAATTGAATTTCTTTTGTTATGCTGTAGATGTAAACTTAACCAGCTGTATCATTTGAATGGAGCCTCTGCCAGTTCCCTTTTGTTTTAACTTCTATCTTTGCTGACTCATTGTTTACATCTCTGGTATTTCCTTGTCTCACCTTCTTTCTCGCTGCTTGGCATATGTGTCCCTTGTTTAAATGACAGGTAGTTAGCTTGTTAGTGTCTGACGAAGGATCCAGGTGGCAAGCCATCCAAATATAAACCAATCACCTCGACGTGCAAGGACACGCTCCTGCAACCTTCAGCGCACACCTCCATGCTGTACATCTGTCCTGCAAAAACACACCATGCACCATTTTCTTTTTTACTGTCATATTTCCAAATATTCATCGAATGGCAGATGTCACTGCAGATCTTCAATAACGAACACAGATGTATGTGTGTGTACTCTCGTTCTCTCATTCCAAATGTAATATATATAGTATTACTATCCTCAAAGTGTCAGAGCTTTCCTTCCTCAGCTGTATAGTCTAAATGGAGCCGGAGACCTGGCAGTAATGGGTGTCTTGTCTCCTGGGTTGATATTCTCAGGCCGAGGCTCAGTGAGAGCCAAATTAATTGATACCATTGGGGGTGGGGGGGAGTGTGGGCTGCATGAAAGAGCAAGGGTAAATGGGGACTGTAGGGGATAGTGCTGTTTTGGAGTAGTAATTTAATATGTCATTTTGGAGCAGTTGTTTTTACTGTTGGACTTATTCATTTTTTTTGCCTGAGATTTTAAAGAGACATGACACATATTTACCGCTTAGATTTCAGAGCAGAGGGCCATACAGTAGCTGGAAGAGGTTAAATGGAGCAAGAAATGCAAGCAGTCAGAGGATGTGACAGATTGTAAATAAGCCAGCATTGTGTCAGAGTACTGTGAGTTCTGCTAGCTGTGTTTTCACGCAGCCAATCAAATCTTTGCATTAAGAACTAACATCCCTGCTCTGTCAGTGCAGAGGGGAATGCATTAACACATCCCTCCATCCATTTGCTTTATTCTATTATTAGGATGGTGCTGCTAATATACCAGTCAGGTGCCATTAAAGGGGCCATTTGTAAGATTTATATGCCGCCAAATGTGGTTTCTTGCCGGGAGCAAGTGCTGGTAATTGTTGTTTTACAACAGCGTGTGAGATTTTTGTTTCTACAAGACAGGTGTGGCAGGGATTATAGGCAAGGGCGTTACTCCCCCATCGATAGACACAGCTCCTCTCAACTAGATAGAGTTTGGTTCTAAGCTGACATCTCTAAACAGCTGTTATTGCTAACCCTGGTTATGCAACAGCATAACTCAGCAAAACTCACAAATTGCTCCTTTAAATCATTGCAGACGAAAGTCGTGCAACATGTTGACTTCATAATGAGTAGACAGGTGACAGACCAAATATCAAAGCAACGTGAACTAGAATCATCCCAGGAATTGTCTCTGCCATGACATCTAATGGTTATCATATGGAGCCTTTTTAATCCCTTGTGTTTGAAAGTGAATTGTGAGCAGAGACTTTTACTCTCTAGAAGGTGAGTCTTGTTTTTTTTGCAGTGCATGACCCTTTAGCAGCAGAAGTCTCAAGCCATTTGCATTCTGAAATTGAAATGTCTCAGCTTTCAAAACAGGTGCAGCGGTGTCCTGTACGGGTATTTGTGCAGCCACTTTGCGTACAGGAAAGTGTTGTTAGAATTTCAATACGTGTAGTTCTGTCAACTGCCTTTCGCCAGAGTAGCTATCAGGTAAGATCTGACAGTTTTTTCATATGACTCAAAAGCAAAGTGTATCTCACTCATTCCAATGCTCTCACCGAGCTTGGCCACTTTGTTTAAGTGAATATTTCGTCATCGTTTTTATGCTGTCAGGATGGTTGTTTGACAGGCTCAACAAATAAAAAAGTTGCAATGAACTTAAATAGCAGGCCATCACTGCACCACCAGTCTGCCATTTTTTATATAAATGAATTCTAAGGCTCTCATCTACCGGCAGTGATGAAGATGCAAGAGAGAATATTGCTCCCCAGCGTGCTTGAGCAGAAGTGTGCTCCACAATTTAGCAGAACAGTAATGAAAACAGAGAATAATGTACTCCATTAACTAATTTCATTACCTAATTTCCCACAGAGATCAATATAGAGTTTGATGTAATCCATCCTAACTTCTCATCAAGGACCTGGGGAAATAAGTTAACTTAAAAATTTTTATGTCACAAAATCTTAAATATATTTCACGTGGATGGAATGCTTTCTGAATGGGCACTCCAAAAGCTTTACAATCAAGTTCAGTTTAGTTTTCATGGAGAACATGCCACTTAGCCTCAAACAGCAGTGAGCAATGACCTCTGTGTCTCTGAGGAGTTTCTGAAGTTGATAAAAGTAACCTTGAGGATGTCAACAGGGTTAGCTTGGATTGCACTTATGCTCCAAAAGACTCCAAAGACTCCAAAGATTGCATTGTCGTTCCTGTCAAGGAGGCCCAATTAAATAAACTTGCATTATGGGAGATGTATTTGGTCCTATTGCCAGGCTATGGGAGCTATGGGAGCGGAGTGGATTTATTTTTCTTAAGTGAGAATGGATTCTTACACTAAGGTTATCCAAATTTTTGTGTTCAGTATACTCAGAATCTATCAGTCATCCTGAGAGTGAAAAATCCAAATTCCTTTTGTGTGGAAGGAATTTTACTTTGAAGCAATGAGTAGTTTGAAGGTAATCTTTTATATCAGGGGTCGGCAACCTTTGTGACACGGAGTGGCAGTTGAAATGAGTGTGCCACTATCAACAATAACATAATGTTAAATTATGACCCAAAATACAAAAGCATTTCCGACATACCTGGGGTTTTATTCTATCCATATAGGCCACATTCAATCATATTTTGAAGATATTTTCCCGTTATTCACAACAGGGGCCCGGACCCCATTTCAAAACACTGTTGTTCAGAAACTTATGTAGCTAAAACATATTGCACTGGGAGGAGAACTCCAAAACAGAGACTACAGTGCATTAAAAAATATCTATTGTATCAGAATGAAACAGTCACAACATTTCAAAAACATGGGCAATCCCTGGACGCTATGAGTGACAGACAAACAGCCAATCATTTAACAGCTGTGTAGCTGGGTTGCAGCGTCATCTAGAGGTGTGTTTATTGACAGAACAGCTGTAGTGAGAACGTGAGCGCTGGAGGAGCGGAGATTATGATCTAAAAAGGACACATTGGTTTGTTGGTATGGTAACGGTAACAGGTGACTGTTACTGTGTGTCTGCCCCAACTCTGAAACAGTGGTGGTAATAATGAAGCCGCAGTTGCTCACCGACATGGAAATGCTCAATGAAATCGCGAGCGTCGGTAGAGCACACCCGCTGCAGCGACCCTGGGTTCGATTCCACCTGGCAGTGCCTTAGCTGCGTGTCAATCCCCCCTCTCACTTTCTCTCCCCTCCTCAGCTGCCCTTTCAAAATAAATGCACAAAAAGACCAAGAAAAAAACCCACTGACTCATGAGCTGGTGGCGGTGAGAAATTTATGCTGCATGAGTGCCAAAGGTTGCCGACCCCTGTTTTATATCAATGATTTTTCAATATGAAATAATTAATAGTCTTGCAGATTGAAGCATATCGCCTTCAGTATCTGCCTCAGAATTTGTTTCTGTTCATAGTGTAACCAATTTAGCTATATTTGTAAGCCTCTAGAGTCAGTACAGTATGTGGAAAATTTAAGATATGTTTTCTTTCCCTTCATTTACTTCCTGTTTCTGCTACTCTAACATTCAAATTGTGAATTTCTATCTTAAATTTGTTGTGTGGTATGAGAAGATTCTATGTCCTTTAAGAGAAGGACAGAGAAGAAGAGGAGCATAGAGCAAGTCTATGGTGACCCCAGGAACACAAAACAACCATCTTCTTCAAGTTTACTTCTGAAATACTCAACGTAAGAAGAGTGCCACAAATCCTCACAATACTAATGTCAGTGTTTATGACTAAGTCACAATTTGGCTGGCATTGAACAGCAATCCTGCCTCAGCCAGGTCCATTATTTTACCTTTTTAGGTTATTTTTTGCCTTGCTCACGATAATGAGTCAGAGAGATCCTGGTCTTCAAAAACCAATGCATATTACACTAGACACTAATCGGTTTCAAAAGGCAGCATTCATAACGAAGCAGGAAGTGGTTTAACAGGCTGAGTGCAATGTTCTGAATTTGTGAAAGAATTAGGGGAAAGTAAGGAAATAGCTGCATCCTGCTACACAGTGTGATTAAACCTGTCCAGTTCAGGGAAGATAACTGTGTAGTGCTCCCTCTCTCTGCCTCCCTCCCTCACACACTGAGACAGACAAATCAGCTCTCTATCTCTCTCTATCCCTCTCACACTCCTACTCCTGTGACTTCTTCTCCTCGTGTCTTTATTTTCTCCACAGCTTTGCCACATGTCCTCTCCTTTCTCCTGCGGCTGTCCCTCACATTCACAGGCTGCAGGTTCAGAGAGATTAACACCAAGCTCTTCACCTGCGTTTTTTTTTAATCTGGCCTTGTAATTTAAAACGTCAAACAAACGCATGCATCATAGGTGTCCATTTATGTTGTCTGGTTACTCCACAAATTAATCCACATTCTTCTAGCCAATCAGAGCTGAGATTTCTCATGGTATAACTTTTAATAATACAATCATTATCCTGTTCCTGCTTGTTCAGTAACTACTGGCTTCTCAATGCAGTGCTGCTCAGTTTGCCTTTTTGCGAAGTGCTGGATTCAGTGTTTCACATCTACTGTGGTGAAACATGAAGAGGACAGTCTGACATCAGTGTCAATGTACTGTCAATACATTTATGAATATGCTCAGTTATATTAATTACTATGCTTTCACAAACTGTTTTTTTCACCTCATTTTTAATACAATTTAAAATGAATGACACATTATCACTTTTACTGTTGCTGGGCAACAACCCTTTGGGCATGGTGCAAATCAACACCATCTTTTTTTATAGTCTTTGTAAAGGGGGAAACAACACATCTAGCAGCTCTACATGTAAATCAGGCTCATTCTATAAATGATATAATGTCTCTGTCCCATTATTCATTTGAAAATGCTGTCATAGTTTCTTCCCACTGTCAACTCCATTGGCTTATTTCTACAGTGTGATTTGTGTGTGTGTGTGTGTTTGTGCGTGCGTAGGGGGGTGGATAAGGTGGGTTAAGCAGGAGGATTGCCATCAATTGATGTTGACCGTCTTCTAGACCTCCAAATCCATTGGCCTTTGTTGTCTTAAGAAGCTTTGAAGGCCTCTTCATCCTTACAAATTAAATTTAGACGGGAGCGTTTTGCATAGGTTGAGAGCTCTAATCTTTCCTTGTGACAATGTCTTTCTCTTTTTCTCAACAAATTAATAAACGTGCAGCCATTTCATCCATGCTGCACATGCATATGAAAGTTCCATTGGTAAAGGCTCTGCAACAGACATGAATATATTCTACAGTATGTTGGCTTAAAGCTGGTGTGTACAGATCCCTGTTGCAGGCTCACTGAGACTGACATTTCAAATCTCCTGAGAACTGAGAGCAGACTTTTCTCTTCATCAAGCTCCTTCCAAGAAGCCGCCACCGGAACCTCTGAAGAGATTCAACCTTGGAAGCAACAAAATGGCATGAATTTTTTATGGAGCAACTGTATTGTGGGGTTTTCTTCTTATCTTCTGCCGCATTTCCCAATGAAGCCTCTCACTGTGAGGCTCTTACCCTCCTAGCAAACTCCTTTTGGGCTCCCTCCCAAGATGTCAATGGGGGGATCATCAGCTGGCCGTGGACTTCTTCTTCTTTGGTGATGCTCAGTCAAAGCCCTGTCAAGAAAGGCAGTCGTCGTTTATACTCTACCTTTACTACAATTAGTCACTGGCTGTGTGACCTATGGGAGGAGAGATGATAAAATCCCTCTCTCTTGCCTGAAATACCATTGCTGTTTCCCACATTACTCAGGTGACTGACAGCTACTTTCCCCAGCCAGCAGGGCAAGCAGGCAGTGTTGACACAAGCCAGAGAAGCTGTGATGATACTGTAAGGTGTGATGATGTGTGTTACAACATCAGCAATTTATGATTGACTTTTTTTTCTCCAGATTTTGTGTAGTGTTTTTTTTTTTTTTTTTTTTTTAACGTCTCATACAGGGCTGTTATTATATTGCACTGAAAGCTGTAATTTTCAGTGGCTGGTTTTTCCTAACAAGCATGCTTTGACTTTTTTTTTTTGCACGGATAAAATATGCTCAGACGTTCACCAAAACACTCTTTTCATTTTGATTTTAGTTTGCTTAACTGAGGAAACTAAGAAGGGCAGATTGGTTTTGGTGACATTGTTATTACATTTTCCGTCTTTGATTGCTCGACTTTTAAAATAGTAAAAGTGCTGCAATTAAGCCACACAGTGTAGTCCTCCAAGTAGTAGGAATACTTAGAAAGGTGACCTTGGACTTGAAATGTCCACATCAGGCAGTGAGAGATGAAGGATTTCAGTTTCATGAAAATGTAAGGCCTTATAATCCATCCTTAAAGGCCAACTCTGATTGAATCAAGTTGTTAACCTATGTCTATGGTGTTTTTTTGTTTGTTTGTTTATTTGTTTTTTTCTAACCCTAGACAAATGTGTATTTCCACCTTGGAACCACAGTGAATCATTGAAAGTCTTCTGAAAACAGATTCAGACAGCGAAGGATTCATACATCATCTAACTAAGTGACCAGTCACATCAGTTGAGAGAGCAAGGGTTTATTGCATTAGTCCACCCCATCACTGTGCTAATAAACAAGATATGAAAAGGTAAAGGGACCTCATTGTTCAGCGCGTCTGTGTCTGACTGAATATTTCCCAGTTGTCCTCCACTAACCATCTTCGTATGTGTCACCTGAAACTCAGTGCAAACAATGGTGCTGGGTGGGGCAGAAGACCTGAAGAGTAGAGTAGATGTACTTGAAATAAACAGGTAAAACAAACAAGCAGGGGATTTTTAAATAGTTGAATTTAAAGGCAGGATTTATGCTCAGCATTAAAGGGTTAATGGATGTGCTACTGTAGATCCTGTACATAAGTGTTTGGTTTTGATTCATAGACCAGCACTGGATTCCTGCCACTGATAATGGCAGCAGTAAACGGACGTGTCGTATGTGATAACGTCCTTTAATTGTGCTTCCCAGAGCAACTGCATTCACATTGTTTCATTTACTTGTGATACGAGTGACAGTGGGAAGACCCATCTTGCTCCCCTGCTTGATATGGAAGCAGCTGTCATTTTTATGTCACTTCATTCACTGTGATAGAGAGCAGGGCTTTACTGTCAAAACACAGAACACAAGGAGCCTGCGGTTGGTATCTCAGCTGCCTCATTGTGTGGTGATGCAATAGTGTAACCTACAACTATAAACCCTGCACAGGTAGCTACTAGATATGGTGTCAACCTTAAACACAGTAGTATGACTTGAGTTCAAGTTCAGTATTCCCTCCCCATTTTTGCTCTATTTTTCTCTCCAATAACTCCAGTGGGAAATATTCATTTGATTCATAGCTAATATGGAAATATTCATTAGTGCAGTTTTAGATTTAATATAACTTTAATGAAAAGTAATGATGATAAGTCATAGTTACAAATGTTAGGTTCGGTTTACTGTGACTTAAATTGCTGGTGTATGAAGACAGACTAAATCACTTTTACAATAAATAGAGAAGAGCAAAAGTCATTAAGAGCTCTAAATCAACAATAGCAAAGGGTAAAAATGCATCCAAAATGCAGAATACAAGGAGTTCACACCTGATGTCTGGGGTTATGAGAAGGTGCTCTGACAAATGCAAGAGGTTTAATCTTATTCTTTACATCTCACTGCTGAGAACATTACTTATAAGGTAACTCCATAAATTCACCAACTCCACATTGCCACTTTAATTTGAACATAAGCAATGAAATCCAAATATGAATACGTAAGCCCCTCAAGGAGGATGGAGTATACTGGTATTTATCCAGATAATGTAAGCAGGGTTCATATGTCACACATTTGCGGGCCAGAGGCTGAATCATAAGGATGACAGTGAACAAGCAGCTCCTAGTAGAAACTAATTGACATGGTTTCTTGTGGGTGTTTCAAGTCCTTTGGGCATATGTACAGTGAGTAAAATATTTGTGTAAAAGTTTCATAATTGGAACATCGCAGTGATTATGATTGACAGCTTAGAGAAATAATGCTTCTTTGGCAAGTAACAACATACCCTCGCTGTGCTCGACTCGCGCAAACGTCTCATTTATCCAAAGACTAACAAAGTGGCTTCTGCTGATGAATTTGTCTCACTTTATTTGCTTCCTTGCTTCAGATGTCGTCATTCTCAGAGAAATATATAAAGCATTTCCTTGTCTTTGCAGCAAATGGACTGCAGATCATAGCCCAGCAGATACATCACTTTCTACTGCGAGCAATCAGTTGGAGAGGGAAAGGCCTGATAGGACACGGCTGAATATTTGCAGGCCTGAAATTTGAAACTGTGAATTATTCATTTGTGGCACTTTAATGTATGTGAAAAGAGTTCCCCTATCATTCATAATCTGAACAGCCGCTGTAAAGTGACTCTCTTGCTGTGGGCACTTAGTGGGGTTTCCAGAAGGCCATGTGATACCTGAGACTGAAATAAATGTTCTGCTCATGCAGAGATAGAGAAAAACCAGGAACTTTTGCAACATATCTGATACTATTTCAGGATTATGATTTCCCAAAAATTACACCAAGGGCAATACAAATCATCTAGTTATTGAGATTTTCATCTCACTCTCCAAGATGAGTAATATATCAGTAGCCCCTTAGAGAAACAATCTTCAACACACTGTCTGGGAGCTCAGGAACAAGAAATCTTATATATATGATAGTTGGAAGCATCACATACATTATAAATTACCTGCTGGACACAAGGAATGACACAGACAAATCACGACTTTATGAGTGATGCATCATGATTCATAGTTAGAATTTTTGCTAAATCACAGCTCTTGCCTTACAGGATGAATACCCAGACACAAAACTTAAATCTATGTGTATTTCTACTGAAGACATAAAAAAAGTCATTAGAATCACACTTGATTTATTGCTCGCATTTTTATTAATTTTATCTGTGTTGAGATTTTCACTGATGAAATTAGTCTCTGTAATTCTTGTCGGGACAGCCGTGGTGGCTTGTTGTACACGTTAACTACTCAGGTTTTCCACCTCTCAGTACCAAGCAACCTGTTGCTGCTGCTCAGTCTTGAAATGTAATATTACTCCCCCTGGAGAAACTTGTTTCCACAAACATATACAACAGTTCTCAAGGACGGTGAGAAGATGATTGTTTTTTTGTTTTTTTTTACCTGTTTGTTTGTTACATGATACATAGGAGAAAATGGACGACCATGTATATGACACCAAAAGAACAGCTGTAGAATATGATGTGTATAGTATGTACTGTGTGTAATGCATCTGTGTTTTGTGATAGTAGACCGGTGTTTGGGGTAAAGAGTACAGCATGGTGGCATGTATAGAGAGAGAGGGAAGGTATAGCGATAAATAGTTCTGTAAAAGTAATATAAATGTATGAAAAATGTGTGAAAGTACAATATAATGATGTATTTAAAGAACAATGCTGTTATATCATTCATTTTTGTATGTCAGTGCAATAGTGATAGAACAGTAATAAAAAATGATTTTTTTTTTTTTGTTAGATATTTAAATAAATACAATATATGCAGAATCACACTATGTTTCTAAAATGAAGTTCAAATGAGGCCAAATCAATAGCTGTTACTGTCTTCAGATTAGTTTTGGTAATAGACCAGCACTGACCTTAAGAGTTAGAACTTTTTTAAAACAGTGCATAGAATCATTGGTGCATTGCAGAAGTTAGCTGCAGACCTTGTGCTTCTCCAACAGGTTGAAAAGAGAAGAAAAAAAAAACTTGTTTGAGGGAGGTCATTCCAAAGTTTTGTTTGTTTGTCGGCACTTGTTATTCAGAAGTTCCGGGTTACGGTTTAGTCTTACCATCTCGTCTCTCTGTGGTCCCTTTGATAAGTGCAAAGTCCCTAAAGTCAACACTGGAGCCTAAACAGATAAAGAGGGAATTAAGGTGATTGATCCCTTTTAAATTAACAGCATGCAACAGCTTTAAAGTCAACTTTATCTTTGTCTTGTCCTAAATTATTCAGATGAAATTGTCATTGGTTATTTATTTTGGTCCTTTACTCAGTCCTTTACTTCTTCATCTCCCTCAGAATTCAAATCAAGACTTAATCTGTGCGACACATGAATTCAATTGAAGAGAATCATAAACAGTTGTCAACATCATAAGTTCTTATTTTAGGTCATTTAAGCATTTTGCTGTGTTTTTGTTTCCAAGAGGCCTTTAGATTCATATACTATATTTACTTTTTAACTGTTCTACCTGGATAATATGTAATAACCTCCCTGAAACCTTAAACAACACATCCTCATCAACACTGGCACACTGTGCTGTTTTCATTTTTTTTTTTCAGTCTTGAATGCTCACACATCAGCTATCATTCTTCTGTTCACACATAAAGACAGGGCCATGCTGTTAAGTCATTATCTGATCCCTGATCACTGCATCTATTGAATAATCTATGTGGCTCAGACAGCAGTGATCTGTATGGATGAGAGAGCGTGTGCTGACAACTAAAACTTTTGTCTCACTCTTCTAGAAATGTGAGCCATCCATGTGTTGCTATTTGTTGACGGTGATCTTAATTAAAATGTTGCTGTTGTAATGCCATTTTGAAGCTATTCTTCCTCTCCCTTGCTTAACCATCACCATATGGGCACAAATGAAATCAAAGATGTTGGAGTTGGGTGTTGTTGGCCTTTTTTAAAAGTATTGAATCAGAGGGCACTGCAGCATGAAGGAAACTGCAATATGTCAGAGATAACACTTTTTTTCCATTTCTGGTTAGGAAAAGGTTGGATTACAGTCCATACCCTGAGCAAAATATACGTCCTGCCTACTAGGGATCAACCAGTTATCCGCATGGCTGATGATATCGGCATTCAGCATTTTTACAATAGCATCGCCCTTTTTTTTTCACCCATTACCGTTAAAATTAATTTACTTTAAAACGTGCTCCTCTGGCGCTGATGCAGTGTCTCTGCCTGAATCCACCACTCTTGGCTGTTTTAACAAAGTCCCGCCCACAGCCCCCACTGATGGTTACATGGCACAAGTCAATCAACACTGAAGCCTCTGCAGTACCACACAGACAAGCCAGCAGTGAAACGCTCAAACTTGCAATAAAAACCATCTATGCTGAAGTTTTAAAAACACCACAGCCTTGTGATCATGATGGCTGCGATGGCCCACAGCTACCTAATAACTGCTGCCACTGCTTCAGAATTGGGGCCAGACGCACAATAATAACCTCCCAGTTACCTTTACTTTGTTGGAGTAATAAACCTCCTAATGTGTCTCAACCTGCGGGGCGGCGCCCGCTTTATCAGCAAACAATGTCTGAGGTGATTATAACTGATAAGTTTAACACCACACGCTAACGTGTCCTTTTTATTTATAATCTCTTCTCCTTAAGTGCTCGTGCTTCTCCCTTCATGATGTTCTGTTGTCAACAAACACACATGGCCATGGTGCTGCAACCGAACTATACACAGCTGTTTAATGACTGGCTGTTTGCCTATCACTTGTAGAGACCCATTTTTTTATAATGTGGACGTGCTCACAACCTGATGTGATGCCGTAGCGGTGCGCATTCGGTTCGATACGCTTGTTTTTTCGTGTCTGTGGCCCACAGCTCCACAGACGGGTGTGGCTGTGTCTCTGCTACTGTTTCCCACAGAGCTCTGGCCTGTTAGAAAGGTGAAGGAGAAAGACGTCACCTCCTGAATGTGTAAGAGAAACACACATTTCAGGACTGCTGACTTGTATCATCAGAACAGACATGACCTGTGATTTTCAGCCTCCTTTCATATTTAATAGAGGTGGGACAATACCTGACAGCTTTCTTAGCTCTGCTTTCTGTGCCACAGTCTGGTGCTACTGGGTTGGGACTACAGAGAACAATTCAGTTTACTTTGTTGATTTTGTAAAAGTTCTAAGAGCTATTTTATTGATTAATTTATTGAAGTGAACTTTAAGAAATGCTGCTGGAAGGTTCCTGCACTTTTTCTTGTAAAATATTAAAACATTGTTTAAAGGCATTACAGTAAAGATCTGTGTTTGAGTTATTCTACAAAAAGTTAGGGTCTTTTTTTCACAGTGTACAAAAAAAACAAACAAACAAACAGTAGACTGTATTCAGTCTAATCCCAGGTGTGTTACTGTGTTAATTTTCATTTTTACTGCAAATGAATATCGGTTCTATATATCAGTTATCGGTTTCCTTGATTATTAATAATTGGTATCGGTATCGGCCCTGAAAAATCCATATCGGTCGATCCCTACTGCCTACATTCCCCAGGGCTCTGAAAATGTGCGCTAACAGTATCTTCTTGAACATGAGAAAAGAGGCTGGGATGTATTTTGAATAAGCCAACATCCAGTTCCTCCTGATGCGGTCATGGGCATTTGCAATCAATGAGTGATTGATGTTCAGTAAGATGTTGAGAGTGTTTTGAATCCTCAGTTTCTGTGCCACGTATGTTATTAGTGTTTCAATGTGGCAATTGTCCAGCAGAAGACAAAAATATACCTGGATCCTGGAGGTGTGATAATTGGGCCAAAGCAATTGTTGGGATTCACAGGGAGCTGAAACATTAAGCATTGACTTTCTATGTGTTTACTAAAATAAACAGTGCATTTTAAAATACAAATACAGGGCAGGTAACAGTTAATGTTGTTGTTGTTATTTTCATCCTATATGTAGTGTATTCTCTTTGTTCTTCCCCGTTAGTGTAAATGTTTTTTCTCTGTGGGAGTCAGTCATATCAGTGTGTCCAGTCCACATAGTATATACTCAGTATCTGATTGGCTCTGTTACTTTCACGTTTAGCTATTTAGTGTCTTTCAGTGACATCTTTGCCACAGAAATTGAAATTTCAGTAAATAAAACCTTCACGATTTCCATTTCATTTTCTATCTTTACAGAGATAGTTTTGCTTTCATGTGCTGAGGTTTTGACATGTCCACCTGTGCTGCTGCCGAGGCTCCGCAGAGGGGGCTGGAATTTCATTTGTGTTTCTCACAACACTGAAAATTACATTTGAAAGGCCCAATAGTAACACACCTGTCCAAAAAACAATGTTGCAGTTACTCACCTCTCCATCAGCCGTGAACTTCAAGGGACGAGTGGAATTTTTGATGGAACATGCACAGACAGACAGAAAGAGAGGGAGATAGTCAAAGAAATCACCTTTGTTTTTGCTAACATTTTAGCAGCAGGTGGAGATATCCGTCAAATAACAATATTAGTATTAATTTGGAGTTCTACCTCCTCTAACTCCAACCTTTGCTTGTGTTTTAGTTTGTTTTCACCAACTGCCTTCATGACAGGGTGTAGAAGGTAACTGTTTCAATTGTAATAAGCTTAAGAGTTATGCATTGTTATGGGCGTGTTGCTTTGAGTGACAGGTGAATTAGAATGTGCCCAATTTGGCATGAAGTGAAGTCTTGTCCTCACATATCTCACATCTCTTTGCCCATTTGTTTAGCTGGGAAATTCAATGGAGTCAGTCACTGCCAAGATAGTGACAGTAGAGGAGCTCACTCTTAGCTTCAACACTCCTCTTTAGAAACCCCTGAATGACATTTTGGAAGCTGTGTCCATCCAAATTTACAATTTATTGTTTTTTGTTGCTGAAATAAAGCAGCCTGCTTGGGGGTTGATGGGAGCTGTCAGACTGAAATATACAAATGTTATGACAGATGCAGATACAGATAATCTGCCATGAATCAAAAAGTATTTGCTAAAAGAGAGTAAAAATGGCATTGAAGTGCATGGTTGGGTGGGTTTTTCACATTTATTGTGTCCCGGAGCTTTAATGACATTTAAATAATAATCTGAAAATCCAAAGCTCAGTCTTGAATTTAAATGTATTTCATGTCTTGAAAAGTTTCCACTTTTCAAATTCCCAACGGAAGCTCATTGTAGCAAGGTTTCCTCAAGCACAGATCTCACGTAACACCGTTACCATGTCCTTTTTTTCTCTCTCTCTTTTCAGATCAAAAGAGAGACAACTTTTCCTTCAGATGCCTGCAATGCCAACCATATCCTGAATGTCAAATACTTTCATTATTGTGGCCAATGTACGCAGGGCTGGCTCTGTCCACCTGCAGAATCAGTCAGTTTTTTTGTGATGGCTCTGCTGGAGTTGTCGTGCTGGAAACCAAATTACACCGAGTAAATGGCCTCGCTGGTGCCAGTGCAGACATCCAGGTCATTATGATTAGTTTTTGTGCGTGTTTGTGATATCTACCTTTTTTTTCTCCTAATAAAGGTCATCTCTTGCGCAAGAACATTTCCATATTTGGAAAAGTAGGAGCAATATTTTTTCCTCCACTACATGTCCTATATAATGTAATGGTTTATCCTTTGTACAGAGTGTCTTATTTGATGGGGAGGCACAGCTGCTTGGGACAGTAGCCTTTCTGTCATATGAAGGCTACACCTTTGTAGTCCTAATTCTGTGAAAGAGGCTGCTCCTGAAATGGGTCACAGCTGCTGACATAATGAAGTCCATTTGAGAAGGTGAAGTGTTTAAGGAGGAACTAGGAAAGAAATATCAAGTGTATAGTTCCCCTCCGTCTTAACTCTGGCTTTGGATCAAGTTTAAAGCCATTCTAGTGGGTTACTGATCTTGGTAAGCTAGAGTAGGTAAGCTAATTTTATCCCGCTGAGTTTTCAAAATACCATCATTTAAACTTGGTTAGTTTAAAGGTCCCATATTTGATATTTTTCTGGTGATTTATTTGGGCGTTGAAGCGTTGTAGCTGTCTGTTTTCTGTGAGATTGCATCAAAATGTGGCAAATTTTAGTTAAACACCCAGAGACAGCAAATCCTGCAAGGTAGGACAAACAGGTCCGGTGGTATTGAGGGATGGCAAAGAGCAGTGACTGCTTTGTTGTGACATCACAAAGATACAAAGGTCCTGACAGCTTGTTTCGGGGCTCAGTTTCTGAATGCAGGCCATGTTCATTTTTCTGTGGACTGATGTTTTGATACTTTCACAGTCTTAATATAGAATCTAGGCCTGCTTTAAAATCAAAGAAGACATGGAAATCCATAAACTCAGACCTCATATCATGCAAGAATCATGTTATATTTCCACATTTATATTATATTTCCAAGTGGCTGGGTAGCACTGCTGTTGTTAGGGAGCAGCATCATGCTGCATTAGTTGAAATACGTTTCCCATTCTGGTTGGAACTGTTTTCTGAATCATGTTAACGTTTTCATATTCAAACTATTTTGGCACTACTGTGCATCTAAATAGTAAAAAGGAATAGGTTGTAGTTGTAATAGCTAAGTGTAGTGCCCCACTGGGTCTAGTTACCCAGCACAGGCCGTGTTGTTTTCCATTGCTGTTTTTTAATAATGTCTTAACCCAACATTAAACCATTGTACAGGCCACAGATGGACTATTTCAATAGTGTGACAGTATTTTGCCAGAGAAAAATGACAGAAAGGAAGCAACAAGTAGTGACAATATGTGTGGATTGTTTGTGTACCCATCATATGACTAATATTCAGATAAATAAAGCTTCAGTTCACATTTTATTGGAGAAGCAATGGAAATGAACACTAAGAAACACAATTTAATCATGAAATCTATTATGAAGTCTGCCTATCATATATCTGCACCACATATCTGTCCTTGGCCATGCGTTGAATACCAGCAACCCTATAGAAATACATATATGTTTTATTTCTAATCTAACAGTATATAGAACATTGTAGGATTATAGAGGAGGCATTATTCAGAAAATTAAAGCCACAGTGGTGTCTGTTCAAACAAAGAGGCGCTGAGTCTGTTTGATCTTTGAATGCTGATTGAATGAGCCCATATACAAATACTGCTTTTGGCTGTTGCCAGCAGTGAACTCATCATTTAAATGAAATATAATCATAAACCTATTCTGCACTGTTGAAGGATAAAACATTCATGCAGGGGCTCCGATATGCATGTTTGTCTAGAGATTAGTTCTGCATATTTAAATACTTGTAACCAATATTTGTTAAATTCAGCCCCTTAATTCTGCGATGTGTTGAACGAACAACCCACAACCTGCTGCATCTTCTTCCTGCTGCAGACTAACTGAACAGACTACTTCAGTCGTCATTTCTTAAGATTATTTTGACATTATGTCCTCAGTTTCTCATTTCCCTCTGTGTTTCTTTCTCTCTGTTGTCTCTGTCTCTTAGCTGGCCAAAGGGTTGATTGTGTCTTGGCTTTGAAAGAAGAGTGAGTCGACTCCACTTAGTCTGTGAGTACTCCATCAGTGGGAAACATGCTTGTCTGTTGGGCTTTGTGATTTATTACATGCTATAAATGAATGCGACTGTAGCTGTTTTTCCAGGTAGAGGAGCTGTGGTAATGAACTCCTCTTATATGAAATGTGTGTGGGCAGATGTACAAGTTTGTGTGTGTGTGTGTTGTAGATTGCCATAAGTGATTAAATGCAGTATGCAATCATTGTAATGTGGTAAAGCATCCACTATGTTAGGTATTTATATAAGGGTTTGCATATGGGAGTGCAAAGGGTTCATAACTAAAAAGTAATATTTAAAAAAAAACACATTAGGAAGCAATTAAATTAATTAATTTTGTAAAATAATGTCTCTTTACTGTGTAGTCAGTCATCCGGGTAAGTAGTATTAATATAGGCTAAATATTAGATTAGATTATTTAGCTTCTATAAGAAGAAAACAATGAGAACCATAATATTACATTTTGTTTTATCATGTCATTAACAATCTATGATGTTTTCTGGTGCACCATACCCTTTAACTTACCCATCAGTCCCTCTGCACCCCAATCTATCCTCCCACAGATATGCTGTACAGACAATACAGACATCAACTGTCATACCTGTGCACATCAGTGTGCATAGTGTGGAATATAGAGACATGGAGGGATTTAGTGCATGCAGCTAAGAGCACTGACCAGAAGAATTACAGCTACAACCAGTATTCAGCTAGTGGTTTATAATGTGAAGCCAGTATTTATAGTGTTAATCAGTGTGAGAGTGTTTGGGCTAAAGTTACACCCTCCCCTATGTATCCTCAGTCACCTCTGCTGAAGCCTCACTAAGATAAACACATACTGTTCCGACACATGTCTTCTTTTGCTGATTTTCTTCTAATTTCTCTTTCTAATTATTCATCTCATATTTCTAATTAGTTTCAACTTCTATATGCATTAAGAAACTATCGGAAAAGTTTCCCTTCAGGTGATTTATACAGGCTGGTTTCTAGTAGAAAGTGGCAGGAGAGGAGAGAGAAAGGAGTGAGCACCTGACACTTTAAACATAAAACATGAAACCTTCAGTGTCCGAAAAATGAAAACGAAATTTACAGCCCGCATAAGGCTGATCTTAAAACCTGACCTAACTTTTACCCATGAAAAGCAAATGCTGATAAAAGACCACTGAGGTTCTTTGTATCTATATATTTTCTTGAACATTTAAGTATTCACCTCACAGATCTCTCCAAACCCCATGTAAGTTTCTGTTTGCTGAGTCTGTATTGAATTGACAGGATGTTAGCTTTCAATATTCTCCTCCTTCTCTTAGTCAATGTGTAATATGCACTCGCACAATGAGTGGCAGTCTGCCACCTGAGCTGCAGCTCTGCTTGTGCTCCCTTGTGGTGGACCGGATTTAAGGTTGACTGTAAACTGAGATCAGGAGGCTCATCTGGATATTCACAGTCTGGCACCTTTTGTGAACTAAAGCCTGTGGAGATCAGACATATTCTAACACGAGTATTAGTTTATTGAACAATTACTGCAACGAGCAGGGCTATATGTTTTCAGAGTGTTGGTGCTCTGAGCCATGATGATGTGGCATCAGGTTGATGACTTTATGAGCCCTGTGTGATGAATATTATAGCATCATGGTAAAAAAAAAAAAAAAAATTAGGGGGGGGGCTTTAATTACCTCTTCCAAAGCTGCTGAAGTTAATTTCTCAGTCACGTGTTTAACCAATTACTCAGAGCCTAATGAAGTGGAACATGGCTCACCAGAGTTCACAGGACACCCTCTACCCTCCTTTTTTTTCTTAACCTAGTTTGGATATTCCAGAGTGGCAAGCTAATCGTCACTAATCATTAAACCAGGCAATACTTCACTCTGGATACATACATTTATTCGTGTCAATACCCATCCCTCGTTTAATCATTTCTCCACAGCTATCTCAATATCACGGGCTGGGGAGACAGGCGGGGGAAGCACATTATCTATGCAATAGTGTTACAGTATTAGGGATTATCCCTGACAGATAGTTTCCCTTCCAGGCACCATTAGCCTGGCCTCATCCCATTTGGTATTTCCAACACCTGCGACCGCCATCCGCCGGGCACAAGAATTATTACCATTGTATTTTTTCTAGGGTATATAAATTAATCATAGGAATCACAAGCAACTACTTTAAATTTCTGGACTGTGACCAAGAAACACATCCTCCCCAAGGATGCCAAGGACCTATGCATCATTAAAACAGAGTTGTGTGCTATCTGACAGGGGAACAGTGCCAGCTCCCTCTCTTATATACCTCATGGGATTAGTGGTCTCTGCGTTTCTGCACTGTGCATAATAGCTACTGTCTATGGCTAAATGAAATCAGGGCCCTTAAGCCTGACTTTGAATGCTAAACGAACAAAGGACATGTGTTTGCCAGTAGATGAAATAAAGTTGATCAGCTTGAAAGTGAAAGTGGATAGCTGACTGCAGCGAACGTAAATTAACATCGATCATTGGGGCAGAGAGCGTACGCTAATGACTCAGGGCTGCAGGGGCTTGTTAGACAACCTCACCCTACTGCAATGGGCTGTAATGGTAACCATATCTTCACAATCCACGCTGGCTCCCCGTTGAGCGTCCTCACACTAGCAAATCATCTGTCTTCAATATATATGCATGAATGAATTATATTAACGTTAATATGTAAATGACATTATTACCTAAAAGTTATATGTCTAATATAGTGCAGTTAAATGTACTGGTCATGCAGTGGTGAGAGGTAAGTGCTTCTCATTACAAGTTTTCATGTCATTCAAGCTCAGATTCTATCATGAAATGGCAAAGACATAATTAGCACATCAGTTCAATCAATATGAAGAACCTCACCCTTTTTATATGTGAAGATTTATGAGGCATTTACTAACTGTCAGTCAAAATCATAGGAGCACTTTCTGAGAGTTTTCATATGAGTGTAATTTGACTTGTTCTCACATGGCACTTGGCAAGCATGTCTGAATTTTAAAACACATTGATTTGGAATTACTTACAGGTGCCGGCCTATAACAGTATTGATTGCAGACAGGCGTTTTGACAAAATGTCTGGAAAACATTTCACATTGATTTAAAGTTTCTCAGAGCCTATTATAAAAAAGCTTTGCATCTAACTGTAATTACCATATGCAGCTTTGTGTCATTCACTTATGACCTATTCATCCAGCACACGTAATCAACATATAATTACCTTTGACTTTAAAGGAGACCGAGACTTGAAATAACTGAGCATTTCTCATAATCCGAGGAGGTCAAAAGAATCCAGTGTCTGTAGATAAAGTTTCTTCAATGGTTTTCCCCAGAGCAGGAGAAATGTATCAACCCAGTGATGCTAATAACTAAAGCTATCAACCAAATCCCCTGCTATTGATCAGTGCTTTCTTATGTGATTGAGACATATGGCAAAACAGTGGCCATGATGACAAACAAAAAGACAGACAGATGGAAAAAAAAAAGTGGAAACCAAATCAATAATGATGACTGACAAGATGAAGCTTGGGTGATCAGTATTGTGCCCTCTCAGAATAAATAATAGAGAGCAGAATGAATCTACTTCACTGTCTACACAGCTAATGCTTTTTCTCCCTTCTTCCCCTCATGATTAGTGATTCGCCCTTTTGTGTTACATCTATCTGTCTGCAACAGTGTACTACTGGAGCTCAGACAGAAAAGGACAAAGGAATTCTGAGCAGAAACATTATGATGGTGAACATTGTAAGAGCTAATAGAAGTTCCCTCACAGGAGAGCTTTTTACATCCAATTTATGTAAAACTCTAAACAGTAAAACGTTTTTCTGATTCAGACTAAGGAGCTTAAATGGTCTATTCTTAAAAAGTGGGGTCAACACATCCATATCTTTGACTAAATCAGAAACAAGGGAGTCATTTGAGTCATCAGAAGGAAATGCACAAGGTCATTTTTGGTACAAATGAAAGACCACGCAGACAGGTTTTTAGATTCAGCATGACTAACACCAATCATTGTTTCCAGCTTCCTACATTAGAAAAAAAGATATGTCTTATACCTGCAGAACTTTTTTTTGAACTTCTTCTAATTAACCAAATTGACAATTTTCCTAAATGCACTATATTACATTATTTTTATATTGTATTACATTTATCATGCCCCCATTATTCCTAACAACACTACCAGCACTTCTACTACCACTAATGATAATATTAACAGTAATACAAATAATTATAATAATAATGATAATACAATCAGCAACAGTAATTATGTTGCAGTGTTAAATGTCCCATCAGCCTGCCTCTTGTGTCCTTTGCATAGTGACTGAGTCTTTTGTATCTAAGTTGGTGGTGTGATTCCTTGGTGGGTAATTGCTTATTTAATAATCTCCTTTTACAGAGGCAGAGTGAATATTAAATAAACATTAAAGTTGTGGAGCGTGAAACCAAAACAAGCAGCTGAAAGATGCTGAATCTTTCCATATAGAGTTGAGGCGATAATTCTCTGTAGGTTGATCACTCTTAGTAATTAGCAGTCTTTTGGCCTACATTCAGTCATTTGATCATAGAAGCTTTCAGCTCAGAAGACCAGAGATGTGTGTAACACAGACCGCAGTAAAACAGCATGAAATGCTTTTTTTTTTTTTTTTTAGTCATGAATCGATGTCAATAGTTCCTGGCATCATGATCCATGGTCTGTCTGTCTACATGGTTTGAAGGGGTTTGGATCATTTGCCCACTGACGGATCATTTTTCTGCCTCAGTTCAGTCTGTCTGTCTTCAATCATTAGCATTCTCTGTGATGCTGTATATACCATGCATTTAACGCTACACGCATTCTGCTAGAGTAAATATGTTGAACGAACAGCTTTTGGAAAGCTTAACGTTACCTTTGGCAGGATGCTCAGCTCATGTGTTGCAGCCAGTGCAGCTGCTGGGAGCCTCTTTTTTTTTTATTTTTTTTTTTTGTTTAGCTTGACTTGAGCTACTGGGAGATAGTGTAGTAGCAGTATGTATACACTAAATATCAGCTCCCTAGTATCTGCTGCTGGCTGGCCCTTGAGCAGGGGATCTCGGCTCTGCTTATTTAGTTGAATGAATTATTAATGGCTCACAGATTTTCCACAAGTTGCAGCCTGTATTTTTTTTTCCTTCTTACCCAGAGGGCTCAATGTAGACTGCGTCTCCTCATCTCCACAGTACTCTTTCTTTTTCTTCCAGAGCCGAACGAAAGACTGTCTGTCCACTATCTGGTCACTGGATGGGAAGAAGAAGAATCTTTGACCTTGGAAAATGAAGATGTTGTTGCCATGGGAACTGTTAATCCTTCTGTCACTCAAAGAGTGCCTCTCTGGTAAGATGCCAAGTAAAGTCGCCTTTCATGACACATCTGATATGCAAACATCTCTCACAGGGAGGTTTGCCTCTTTCTCATGCAAATTTAGGTTATAGCTTCATTTGAAGGGGAATGAAAGTTGTCTCAGAAGGGATCATCATTTCAGTAGCTTTTGTATCTGGGCAAAATCTACAAACAGGAAGAACATGACCAAATGTGTAGATACCAGTTCAGATTGAAAGAGCTTTGCAAAGCATTTCAAGGCAAATAAGAACCACAGTGTCAGACATCTGAATTTAGTGCTGTACATTTTGTTACTACAGGATGAAGTCATCACAAGGTCAGACTGTGAAACTGCCACGTGTCAGAAGATTGACTATTATAATGACATTTTGATCTCAATTGTCAACTGCGACCAGAGTTTAAATTTGCTCTCCAGCAGCATTGATAAATGTAGCTCACTCTCTCTGGGCTTCTTTTTTATGCCTCCCTGTTTTATAATGCAATTTTCCTGCTTTATGTACCACTGCTGCCACTTACATGAAATGTGGCAAAGCTCTATAAAAATCCACACTAACTCTTTTCTTAACTCTAATTTATTCTGTACGCCGTCCTCAGAAACACAGATCCACAAAATGCTCTGTAAGCTGAGAGAAAGGAAGAATAGCGCCAGCCTTTAGTCCTCTAATGCCGGCATGAGCCGCAGCTAAGGAGTTAAAATCTCACTAAGCGCTCACACTTTATGTCTGAAGAGGGTAACTTTTGCCGCCTAAAAAAACAAGTGAGATTTAATATGGATAGTCACATTTGACGGATGTACTGTATGGCGAATTCAAGCCAACCGTTTACAAGTCATCAAACAAATACATTTAAATGTATATGTTAGTATATCGAGTGGGGCCTATTGTATTATTTATGGCTCAATTTCCATTGATTTAGCATCTCATCTCAAGTCAGCAGTTTTCACTGAGGTATATGTGCAGGCGGCAAACACAAGAGCAGAGGAAAAAAGGGTTATGCACATGGCAGGATGGCGTGCTGCCCTGTACACACATATCCTCATTACTGATCTCACATTTGTATGCATTCCCATGAAACCTAATTAAATGTAATTTGTATGTGTGTGTTCATGTGTGGTGGTGGTCAGTCCGGTTGGTGTGTTTACAGGGTAGCATACACACAAACCTACTGATCATGTCCCAGGTGAGAAAGCCTGGCTATTAAAGGTTCATTAATTTGTTTAATTTAAAGGACACTGCAACCAGGGTAAAAATGAAGCACCTCCCTCAGAGGCTGGGGAAACAAGGCTCTTACCTGAGGCAAAGACTCCCACTCATTAGGATGATGATAAGGGAGGGAATACTCTTTGTCCTATTCAAGGTTAGAGATGTGTAAAAGAAAAAAAAAACATTTCATCAAAAAGTGCACACAGATAGACATTTTTTGTAAGAGGATTGCTATGATGTGCAGTTTGGTATATGACACACGGTGTTAGATCAAAAGGGAGGCTGAACACCAGTCAGTGTGTGGGTGAGTGTGTGAATGCACTTCTATTGAAAAAATGTTAGATTTCACGGGAGTAATTAGTGCAACATCAGTTAATTACTCCTGTGTATTGATAGTCTGGCTGGAGCTAACCAGAACAACAAGCTCAACTGAGCTGGCACACAGGCCCAAGCAACACGCATATAGACGACAGCTGAAGACCACTGCTCTCTAATAATTACATGTTAAGCATAGTAACCGATACACTGATCATGTCAACACCTTCACAGATTTTTCCTCCCTTTATTGACATAATAATGGAATAAACCATAATATATTACCTGGCATACAAGCCAGTGCCTTTATTTACCTCAGCTTCAGAGGATAACTGGCTGTTTTTGGGCAGGTTTTTATTTCTAATTCTCTGTGTTTGTAGTATAATTGGCCATATTTTTGATAAGAAGCCTCGTTTTGAGCTGCTTCCATTTGCCCTGTTTAAGTTTTCAGCAGCTATAAATGAGATGAGACTCATTTTAATCTCCAAGCCTCGTTTCTCTTGTTAAATTTACCACAGTATGTATTGAAAGCTTTCTAGTGTTTCAGTGGACAAAAGGTTTTCATTTCTTAACCGGGCTTCTATGGTGAAACATCAATGCAAAAACAGCAGGATTATAGGACAGGGGCTACACACAGTACAGTAACTGAAATAGGACCGTATATATTATGATTGACAACAATTGACAGCAAATTCAACCACTAACTTTTTACTGGTACAGCCAGTGTTATCACTGGAACTGATGAGAGTGGGAAGCTGGAGGGTCCGCAAAGGGTTGATTGATCATTACAACAATTATATTCCTTTTCTCCATTTTCTGTAACTCCACTTCCAGAATTTTTTTAATGGCACTGCCAATGTCAAACAACATATAAAACCAGACTTCACAGGGAAAAAAAAAAAAAAAAAAAAAAAATTTTCCGTAAATGATCTGGATGTGCCCCAGAATTTAATAGGTTCTTCTGTGGCCAATGCTTGATCGGTCCACCAAGTCCAGTGCAAATTGGTTCAATACTTTTTGGGTAATCCTGCTCACATACAATCATAACCTCCCTGGTGGAGGTAAAAGAAACAAAGTTAATTCTTTGTTATTAGAGAAGTCATCTTACCATAACCCTTAATCTGGGTATACCGCATATAAATGACCACTGGGTATATGTGACTGCTCTGACTGGGAGAAAGATAATAGACACTACGACTGGTGTTGTCGACTGCATAGAGTATGTCACTTAGCTGTTACACTACAGGGTTATCTTTAGTTAATTGCTCTCTTATCAGAGTGCACTATCTGCCTTGTGACATGTGCATAAGATGTATATTAAATGCAGAATCCACTCACAGAACCATGTTGGCAGCTAATTATATGGATGTAGAGTTTATATACAATTTCCTGAATGATTTATTATTGCATTAATTCAGTGTCACTTGCTCAGCACCATTGTACAGCTAATGGATTTTTTTTTTTTAACACAGAGAATACACGCCATGGTCCTGTCTTCACGCAGGAGCCCAGTGACAGTATTTTCCCACTGAGCACTGACGATAAGCAGGTGTTTATTAATTGCAAAGCGAAGGGAAACCCGCCTCCACGCTACAGGTAAGTGCTTTGACTGCCCTCTGACTACAACGTGTGAGCATCATTGAATGTGCTCTACTGAGCTTTTTATGATAGCTGACTGTTTTACAGTATTTGCTACATTAATATTTAAGTGTGGTCATTCATTAAATGTAGGAGGGCAGTTAAATTTCTAACCGCATGTGTTCTTGTGGGATGTTTTCTGGTTCCTTTCCAAATGATTTGGACTTTCTGATTTACTGTATTCAAAGGTGGAAGGTGGATGGCAGGGACATAAACGCAGAGTCGGAGCTGAACTACAGTCTCGTAGAGGGTAACCTGCTGATCAATAACCCTCACGTCATCAATCATGGTGGAGTGTATCAGTGCATCACCACCAATACATTTGGGACTGTTGTCAGCAGAGAGGCAAAAGTCCAGTTTGCATGTGAGTGGATAATTTATTCTGACTCATGAGCATTTGTATTATTTAAGAGGTGTAATATTGAGTTGTTTTTAAATTGATTTGTTAGGATATTATGCATGATTGACTTTAGAACAGGGTGCCAACTAACAGTTGTATTCTTTATAAGCCAGTCACTTGATTTGATTGGTCTGCACTATTTAACAAATGTCCACGACAAGTTCTCAGAAACCAATATTTTGCCTTGTCAGACCATTAGTTCCAAAGATATTCAGTTTCAAGTCATTTTATTTACAACTTTCAAAGCTGTGGAGAAAAATAAAAGGTTCAAAGATGAGGAAAAGCAACATTCCACCAGGAGACATACAGAAGTATAGTGGGAATACTAAACATCCAAGCAATAAATCAAAATAGTGTATAACCAGAGAAACTGTGAAAAAGTATCTTTGTCTTTATCTGTGGCTTAAAACACCCAAGAGAGTTTCCTGATCTGAATCCCAGAGGGAGACTGTTTCACAGCCTGGGCCCCAGAACAGCAAACACACTGTCCCCTTGTGTTTTCAGTGTTGAGTGAGCAGACCTTGCTCAGAGGACCTGAGGGGCCTAGCCGAGGTATAAGGCATTAGTAGTTCACTGATTTGTTCTGGAGCAAGACTATTGAATTGGATCCTAAATTTGATCAGAAGCCAGAGCAAGGTCATCAGGACTGAGGGGATATGAGAGGGAAATGAAGCTTCTGTGAGACATGTTGCTGCAGAGTTTTGGACTAAATGTATCTTGGCTCAGGCAGAGACGAAGACCAGTGCCCTCCATTTAGCCTAAGCAGGAGGACAGACAAGCATGGACAACTATTTACAACTGCTGGAGGGCATAAAATATGCTGTATTTCTCCCATCAAAGTAGCAAAAAAATATGAAAAAAATGTGCTTAGTTTATTGGAAAACTTTTTTTCTTAATAGTAGCTAACAAGCTGGGATGTTGGAAATGTCAGTTTTGCTCTGATCTCATGTGAAAACCACAGCTGAACTTTTACTGTTGTCCTTCTGTTTTATATCCAAGCTTTGGTACCATGGCAGAATATTAATGTAAATATGTTAATTCAAGCTGACTAAATGCTAAATGCTACTGTACACATTGATGATAATTCTGGTAACTGGATAATTCACTATTGTTTCACTTATCATAGATATTCTATTATAGTTGTGCTCAAAGTTTTGAACAGGCTTGCTGAAATGCCATTTGTCAACATAATTTTTTCATGTTAGCTAGGCAATTAACTTTGAGTCTGTTTTGCACTTCACAATACATAGGATGTTTGCAGATGGTAAAAGGCTGGAACTTCATTATCAAATAGGTCAGAATCACAGCATATTTTCTCTGTGTCTTTGAAACCTCATAAATTCATGTTTGAAATTTAAAGTTTGCTTTTCTTAATATCAGAACAATTTCTTTAATGGGTTATGGTTTTTGAGATTTTCTCTGACTGAATGTCCATTGCCGTACCTAAGATGTCTGTGTTATCTCTTCATACAAGTCTGGAACAACAGTGGAGCCCTAGAGGAATGAGGACTATCCTCTATGTCTTGATTTGGTGGTATTTTTAATCAAGTGAGGTCTGATTTGACCTCCGCTGATATTTACTTGATCCCTCCTGGGACTTGGTTGGTATTTTTTAGACTTCAGGACAGATACGTCTTCAGCTGTTTATTCTCTCACGCAGCACAGCAGCATTTAATTAAAGGTGAAAGTAATCTCTTAAGCTTGATTGGTGCACCCTTTGCCTGATCTCCTGTGCGTGCTGCGGTATTAACAAGGGAATCTTAGCTTTGACTCGTGAGCAATGTGAACAAACAGGGAACCATGAAACGGCCTTCCCTGCATATCACCTCTGGGTAAAAGTTATTGCGTCTACCAGACCCTGAAAAATTGCATTTTTTTCATTTTATATTCAACAGTCCTGCAGAACTTCAGCAGAAAGTCAAGGAACATGGTGTCGGTGAGAGAGGGTCAAGCTGTGGTTCTGCTCTGTGGCCCTCCACCCCATTATGGAGGTACAGCTCTCTGTCCTAACACTCCTGCATTGTCTGCCGTAGTCTCACACTTCTGCTTGCCTCAGCAATCTTTATTGTTCCTCACCCTGTTGCTTATTATCTCCCTGTAACACTGCTGTGTCTCTTTTGTTTTTATACCTTACCTCCCCCCACTCTCTGCTGCTCTTCTTTTTCAGACTCTGACATCCTGTTTTCCACTCACTTCTCCTTATCTGTCAGACGGGGAACTTTTTTATGATCAGCCACTGCTCTACCTGCTCAGACCCATGCCTTCACATCTATAGTTCATAGCCTCACACTTCTTAACCTTGAGCCCACTTTTCTCGCCCATATGATCTGTGACCATGCTGTCATCTATAAAGTCTCCAGTGCTCCACTTCACCAACTGTCATTTTTTTTCTCTCCCCCTCGATGTGGGCAGGTTATCTGTGGGTAATAAAGGCTGCTAGTGGCTGCTGTGGCCAGGGGAGCATTTATCCCATGGCACAGCTGTGAGTCGGCTCATGTGTCTGTGCGCTGCTGATTAGCAGACCCTCAAAGTGGTCTGCACTCCTGCAGCCATTCGGTGCCCACCAGCACAATTTCACGCCAGCGTACCAGCCTTTCTCCGCTTCTGTTTCCAGCTGAATCCTGCAGCCACGTGGGATTCCACACTTTAGCAATTTGCCCTCCAGCTTTCCCTCACCCCCTCTTTAAAAGCCTCCATCTCTTTATTTTTCCTCTTAAACAGAGTGTAGTCACACATTTGATGGGATTTGCACCACATGACAATGCTAGCTTGAGGTGCTTTAAAATTGAAAAAAAAGGTGCATTTTTTTCTGATTATTGGCATTTGGTTTGAATTATGTTAAAGCTTCTTTAATGCTTGTTGATGCACCACTTGAGGGATACAGTGATGCTCCTTATTAAAAGAGGAATCATCTGAGGCTTCCTTGTGCAATCAATAGGTAAGTGGTCTAAAAGGAGCCGTGCTGAGAGTTAAACTCTGTCAGAGGACATGAGATTATGTGCCTGCTAGTCCTCTGTTGCTGTGAGACTGCAGCTCTTAAACAGACCCAGCCTCTGATAGTCCCTAATCATGAAAGGTCTGTCAGTTTCTGCCCTGACTTTCCCTGTAATGATTTTAATTCAGTGTTTTCCCTCAAGGAAGTGAGTGGTACTTTTTTTGACGTCTGCCCAGTCAAAGGGTCTGACCACAGTATTGTCATCTGTGTGATGCAAGAGGGCTGCACTAATACCCAAGTTTGCCCCTCAATCCCTGCAGACATCTCTCTCCTCTCTCGCTCACTGTCTCTCTCTGTCAGTGTGTGAGTTTTACACTTGTGCATTGACATTCTTATCCCATTCTTTCTGTTCATCATTGTGACACAAATCTTATTTGTTCATGAGTTGGAGATCAAGTAAAACTGATATTTTTACAGACAACTGTAAAGTTGTAAAGCAAATGAGGAACTAATAAGAGCATCTGACCATGCATGCTGACATGTTTTGTGAATTCTGTCTTTGCTTTGCTAAATCTACTGTGAAATGAGCCACAGTTCATACACATTTATTCTCTATATATCTCTACACTCAGAGGATTTCACAGAAAGAACCAAAACCAATATGTTCAGACTCAAAACAGCATCAAAATGTGAGTGTGTTGCTTCAGGTACCAGGCAGACAATGAAATACAGTCCATGAACGCAGGTTTGAGTTATAGAGTCATGACTCTGAGCACTGAGCACTACCAAAACACCGCACAGCAGTTAGTAAGACTCAAAAAAAGAATTTACAATTCTGGAGATGTACAAATTCAGTCTTTTTTTCTTCATTGATTATTGCAAGAAAAACAGCAGAATTGTGTTTTTTATATCACAGAGTCTACATGGATTGGAGCATTGCACATATATGACTGCCTGAAAATGTTGCATTGTGTTGATGCAATCTTTCACAAAGCTCAACATCTATACCAGGAGAGCCTGCATCGTCCCTGCAGAGCCTGAGTCCGAACCCCAGCTGAGCTAATGCACCGGTCCAATTCAATAGAATGAGGTGGCTGTGTTATTTCTCACAGCTGTTGTCCATCTCTCTCTCTCTCTCAATACTTTCCCACTTCAATATCCTGTCTGTGGCACTGAGACCTGACCTGGCTCAGTCCTATCCAAGACATAACTCTCTTAAAACAGATCACAAATATATTGTTGGTGAAATAAGGTGAAACCATTTTCCAAAACAGCTGGACACTGTCGTTGTTTTATTTCAAAAGTTGCTCAAAGTTACAAAGTGCAGTTCAGCAGACTGTTTGGCAACAGTTCAACTGTTTTGTGTGCTCATGAATATTCACAGTGTATGTTTCAAGTCCCCAAGCCCAGGTTCTGGACCGACAACAATTCCTGACATGAACTACCATACTGCCATCAGATATATACAGATCAGGGGGTGCTCTGGTGACTGAGTGGTTACAGTGTATACTATGGCCTTTTGAGCTCTTAGCTGGAAGTTGCTGTATCGATTTCCCTCCGGACATGTACTGCATGTCTATTCCCCACCGTCTCTCCCTATTTCCTGTCTCTCTCCAATCTAATCATTAAGGGCATTAAATGATCCAAGATGATAATTAAAAAAAATTAAAGAAATATACATATGAGCCAAAATGTTATTAAGACTGTAGGATGAAGCAAATGATATGGATTGTCTCATAGCAATTGTAAAGTGAGGAAAATATTAGATTTTAAGTTATTTGCAGTCAGTGCATTGCCTGTGGTAGAAATGGGCAAGCAATACATTTCTAGGCCTCACATAAGCAGGCTATGGCTATTCAGCCATTACTTTGCAGGTTTATGGAATTTGATGACAAGAAGAAAAATATAGAATATCAGCAGTGCTGACTGTGAGTCATCTTAGATCTATATTTATGGCAGATAAATTGAATACCTATTTGTATTATATATATTTTCTCATATGTGTTACAGGTCTTGTCGTCTAGATTATTTTGGAAAGTGTATCTCCTTTGTGTCTCAATATCCAGAGGTCATGACTTTTGTTTATTTGTTTTCAGAGATGAAATATTCATGGGTTTTCAATGGACAGAGCAGCTTCCTGCAGCAGGACGCTCGGCGTTTCATCTCTCAACGGACAGGGAACTTGTACGTCGCCAAAGTTGAAGCCTCAGATGAGGGGAACTACACGTGCGTGGTGAGAAACATGATGACCAACACCACAGTGTTCAGCTCTCCAACCCCCGTGGTGGTGCGAAGGGACGGTAAGCACACACTCAGTTCTCCTCTGCCGGCTCTTGGTTATCTTGCGCAGTGAACTGACAAACACTGTTGAAGGAGAGGCCGAGGCGCAGAGATAAATCGCTTGTCTACAGTGTGACATTGTTTTTGCTTTTGCTTACTAGCAAGGTTTCTCCACCACCCTAAAAACCTATACAGGGTTATGTATGAGAGGAGCCCTCTCTATCTGCATGAAGGCACATATTTACATAACCAGAAATGTTGTTTGCACTGACAAAAGTGCATGCAGACTCACACACCAAACAAGGAGCCTGCCACACACACTCAACCCCATCAGGACCGTTTATGTGTACCACTTCAGATTTGAGCTGAGGCAGATATGTAATCCAAACTCAACCATCCGCTAAGCCAAACACTGTTGTATATGCCGTCAACACGCACACTCACTCTCTGCCAGTGTCATCCGCGCCATGGCTCTTAGATTCAATATGAATTACACAAAACTGCATGTCCATGTTTTGTGTTATGACTGACATGATTTGCTTTTATCCCTCATGCAGTGGTGATGGGTGAATATGAGCCGAAGATCGAGGTTCAGTTTCCTGACACCCTCCATGTCTCTAAAGGATTATCAGTGAAGCTGGAATGCTTTGCCTTAGGAAAGTAAGTGGATGGATGGATGGATAGATGGATAGATGGATAGATAGATAGATAGATAGATAGATAGATAGATAGATAGATAGATAGATAGATAGATAGATAGATAGATAGATAGATAGATAGATAGATAGGCAGGTAGCACAGTGCAGCTCTATCCCTCATATTGCATTGCCAAAATCTGTGAAGGGGACAGACATCCTCTATTACTACTAATAGACTAGTAAACATGGAAGCAGTGCTCCTGTGTGCAGGAGCATGTGGCCAGTGTGATCTTTTTGTGTGTGTGACCTCTGCAGCCCCGTGCCTTCCATCTCATGGAGAAGAGCTGATGGAAATCCTCTCCCTGGCAAGATTAAAATCAATCACTCCAGTGGGGTTCTGGAAATTCCATATTTTCGCCCAGAGGATGCTGGTGTGTACGAGTGCGTTGCCGAAAACAGCAGAGGACGAAATGTTGCCAGAGGGCAACTTATATTCCACAGTAAGAAACCATGTGTGCTTTCGCTTCCTGTCTCTCTTCCCTAATCTTTTTTGTCCTCAATCAATACTCTTTAACATCCAGCACTTTACTACACACAAGCATGGCAGCAGTCCTTCTGTGAAGTGCATGCAGGAGCATTTCTTGTGTGAAATATATGAAGTGCTTTATTATCGGTTCTATCTAAAGTAATTGGTTTGTTTTCTCAGTATGAAATAGCCTTATAAAGCCAGGATAATCTGGGTTTTATTTATGCTCATTATCATTATCTATCTCATGTTAAAGATCTCCTCCAGCACACTGAATAATTCTAACCCAGTGGCTTGAAGTAGAAAATACGATTACTCATGTGTCAGGTTTGTAGATTCAAAAAGAAATGGCTGGGCTTTGATTTAAGTTATTTGTATAATATAAGAAAGCACTGTCTACATCACTGAATACACACAGCTGTCTTCTATAGGCAGAGAGCAGAGGGAGCCTCTCCCCTGCTTCCATCTGCTATGGCGCATGTGTGGATACAGAACTAATAAAAAAGGATGGATATCAATCTGCAGATTAGGTTTAATGATTTTGGGATTCAGAGACAGAGCTTGACTTCAGTGGTGTTAAAATTAGGCTGTAAGTGGTTGTTGACACAAAGCATTGGCAAGGCAATTTTGTCTGTGCAGCATATCTCATACAAAAAATAAATTTAAGGTTGTGCACATAATACATTAAAAGGGAATGCATTTCAAAAGAGAAACCGTTAAAAAATGTAATTAAACACAGAATGTGCTGTGGGAAAATCATGAGAGAGCATAAACTGTTTAAAGGTCGTCACAGCCCAGTCCAATCCTGTAACTTCTGTTCATTCTACCTCTGTTGTGCAAAGAAAACAAAACGCTGCTTCTCCAAATTCAATTTAGACTCTGTTACCAAACAACTTCTTAAGAGGCAGAGAGGATTTATTTGTAAAAAGAAAATAATCTATATCTTTTGGTCCTAAGGTACTGTTAGACAAGCAGGAAAGAGAAGAAGGCAGCGACTTACAACATGGAGAAAAAGAATTTGCAGTGGTCTGCTGAGGAAGCGAAATGTATGATGGCGATTTGGGCATCTACAGAATTACAAGAAAAGCTAGAAAGTAGTACAAGAAAGAGCAAGTTGTACGCCACACTTGCAAAAGAGATGGCCCTGGCTGGGCTCACTTGAACGTCGGACCAAAAGCAAAGAAAGCCATTTTGCCACTGTTGTGTATACTTTCGTCTGAGTAATGCGGAGTAACATGCTTCCACTTGGGTGTGAACTGGTGTGAACATGGACTGGCTCACCAGAAAGCACCAAGGTTCTGAGAGTCCAGAAAGGAGCCAGAGATAGACCATGAGAAATTGAAAGATGAACATCACTAAATGAAACTTGGGACTCATCAACTGCATTACCCATTTTACTAATATAATAATACAATAGACACTTCCCGACTGTTGTAGATTCTTGTCATTGTGCATAACTGTGTATTCCTCATATCAGTCAGAGCAACCTTAAATGTGACATTGACTAATTAGGAATCATTCAGATGTTGTGATAAACAATGATGAATAATCCCATGACTGCTCTGTACAAAACAGTAAGTTCAGGGTTGTTAAGCAGCGACATTATCCATTGTCTAATTTTGAAGTGGTGTAAATTGCTAGGAAAAGTTATTTTTGAAAATAGACTTTTTATTGGAGCGCATATTCCCCACAGGAGAGTTAAGAGAGGCGACCCCAGCCTTTCCTCCACTTTCAGCCAGAACAGACCAGCATGCATTCCCTCAACACCCTGACCGAGACCAGAGGTTTCACCTTGATTCTGCAGCTTTTTAGCTGTAGAGGACCACATCACATGGGGCAACCATCCAGATACCCCAAAAACATTGTACAACCTGCTTTAATTCACTTGGAGACAGACATAAATCATACCTTTCAATAGCAGATATCACTCTGCCCAATTTACAAAGACGTTTGTGTATGGGACTAGACAATGGCAAAGGGACCTCATTTGAGAACAAGCTGTACAAGTAGACTGGAACAGAAGAGGCACAGAGGAAGGGATTCAACAGCATTTGTCACTGGAGTAAAATTCGTCTTTTTACTGCTTGGTACCATTTTTGTGAATCAAACAGAGCATGACAGGGAGCCTCACAGGGCAACAGTTATGTTAATGTTCAGATCCCTTAAATGTGCTGAAATGAGCTATTTACATCAAGTTTGTCCTGCTCTGAGAATTTCATATTTTTGGTTTTCAGAGACAGAGGAGAACTTTGTTTGATCCTGTTATTCTGGGTTTGCTTGTGTTTTGCTGATGGGGCTTCAAGCACACACTGTGATTAGCTTGTTCAGTGCTGTCGTGAAGTGAACCTATGGGACTATGATGAATCGGTGCTGAAGAGAAATGTGGGTGTCATCTGCAGAAATTTGGATTTGATGACTATAGTTTTGCATAATGTTGCCTGTTGCAAGCATGTACAAAATGAATATGTAAATGTAGTATTATTGCTAAAGCTTGCAGTAGCTTAACTAAAATATATGAGAAGAAATGATAGTACAAGTTGTTGTTGTTTTTAATGGTTCAACATTAGTTTTTCATATGACACTGGATATGTTTTGAAGGGGATAAGAGGTGCTACCTACTGTGATTATTACCACCTTGATGGTTCTTTATAAGCCCCGACCTGTTAACATGTGTGGCCCCACTAGCTTTTTGATACAAAAAAAATGTCTACAGCACAGCCTAAAAGGCCAGTTTGATGGCCAGGAACCTCTCCCCTGTTTGTCACCCGTAAAGTGCACTTCACCTCTTAAAGTGTAGTCTGTGCATTTTAAGATCAGGAGAGAAACGAGCCAGGCGAGTTGTAACTGATTGTGCATTCAGGTTTTACATGGAAAATTCTGCCCTCCTGAGAGGCAATAAACTGAAGTAAACAACACAGTTTTATTGAAGCACGAGGTCGTGGTGGGACAGACAACCCACAAAGACATGTAGAAAGCTCCAATGAATTAGTTAACCAAAAATAAAGTAATTAATAAAAGCTACACTACTAAAATAGATTCTGAACGTGACATGAATGAAAAATATCTTAATATACGTAAGAAGACCAAAGAAGGCAAGGATTCATGATTTTGTCCTCATTAAAAAGAAAAGGTTATTTTTTTTCCTTTTAGAGATATTACCAACAGTTACCTCACTATTGTAGTGATTGAAGTGGGTTAGGGGCCAATGATGATGATCATTGGCCCCTAACCCACTTCTCTCAGCTCACTTCCTCTAATTGTGGGACTTATATTAGCAGTTATATCTACATTAAATACAGTTACTTTTGGTTTTTAGTTTGTTGACCCCTGTGCTGTAATAATACAAAGAGGCCCACGGGTCAGGCTATATTGTAATTTAATGAGAAAATTTCATTTCTTTTCTGAGCTTGGTTATCTGAAAATCCCACTGAACTATCCCTACTGCACAATGCACCTTGAGGTCAGTCCCAGGCACTAACTGTGTAATGAGCTGCTGCCCTAGTAATTCAGGAGCTAATTACACGCAGGCTGTGAATGCAAATTGAATGAAACAAATAGTGCAAATTTGCCATGGTCTCTCATGTATGTAAATCTGACCCAAAGACCGCAAAACCAGTCCAGCTGTCAAAACAATACTTAAATTTACTTTGACCACATGTTTCAGCTTTGAGAAACATAGCTGAAGGGATTTACTTGCTATTGTAAACCATATTTTAATTCCATAATGTATATTGTCAGAAAACAATATGGTTAAATCATTAAACTGCTCTTGGGATTTAATAATGTTAATGTTAATAAATGTTTAAATTAACCATTATAAGGTTAAAGATACTATACAATATTCTGCCAATAAATATTCATATTCACTGGTCTTCTCCACAGATGTTGAACATCTGCAGTGGGTCCAGACCTTGAAAGATGCTCATATGGCAATAGATGCAAATCTGCAGTGGGAATGTAAAGCTATCGGTAAGCCTAGACCTGCATACAGATGGCTGAAGAACGGTGAGCCACTGACAGCACAGGTAAGACACCACACCATGAAGATTTTCATGAATATTACTGTATGAATAAGGACATGAATTGGAATTTTATACAATATTTATGAATATATATGCTAGAAATTTATTTTAGAAGTACTGTTCAAATTTTTAAAAAATTGAAATACTATGCAAATGGTAAAATGTTGTCAATTCATTAATGAACTGGCCTGACTTCCAGGGGAGGATCCATGTAGAAGCTGGTAAACTGACTATATCCAGGATAAATCTGCTGGACTCTGGGATGTATCAGTGTGTGGCAGAGAATGAACATGGAGCGCTGTATGCCAGCGCTGAGCTCAAAGTTGTAGGTAAGCACTTTGTTTGCCCTGTATCATTTACAATGAGCTGAACCAGAGGCAAGGCAGAGATGCGCTGTATGTACATTGTGTTGTTCCTGCCTCACATCTGAAAGTAAACACATGAATAAAAAACAGACTGAACCAGCTCCACGCTGAGCCACAGCCGTGGCTCTTTCATTTCCATAATTCCATTTCATTTCCACTCGGGTGTTGAAATATAATTTTTGTAATTGCCGGTGGTGCACTTGACATTTTGGCTGACGCACAACTGGTGCCCATCCACAACATTGGCATAATGACCTTAACGTGGGTCTGTTCCTCAGCTTCCCCACCTGACTTCACCCGGCGCCCCGTGAAGAAGACCACGGTGATTCAGCGAGGGGGCGAGGTGGTCTTAGAGTGTCGCCCTCATGCTTCCCCCAGGGCCACAATATCCTGGTGGAGAGGAGGCGAACTGCTAAAGGACAGCAAGAGGTAGGGTATTGTTCTGTATGCACCACTGCTCACGCCACTGAAGGCATCTGTTAAAGGGTTTATTCTTGTGGTCATGTTCATTTCTAGGACTCATTGTTATTTATGCTTCAGCCCAAGGGCATTTTTGTGTGGAGGACTAAAACTGGCAAAAACAACAATAGATAAATAAACACATAAATAAATGAATTGATAAATAGATAGAATAGATATTAAAAATAGATACAAAAAATAATTAAGTAATAAAGTATGACGATAATTAATATTTCTAAATTTGCCCCTGTGTTTATTTACCTTGCATATTCATTTTCCTATATGCTCCCATTATCATTTAAATTTAAAAAATATACAGTTACTTATTTATCATTTCATTATTTATGCACTGTTATTATCATTATTTCACTTCTGCATATCACCCCCTTTTTATTTCTGTTCAGATCTAATTACATTGCTTTAGGTATTTTTGCTTAATTATGCAAATAAGAGGCTTATCATCCAAAGTATGTTATGGAGTTTGCCTACTGGTTGATGGGCACTTAAAAGTAAAAACAACATAATACATACCTTTCTCTTTAGACTGTATGAAGAAGTGATGTGAACAGCGGATTCAGGCCCTCTTGTGCAGCAAGGAACATATTTACTAATGCCAGGTCAACACAATAGAGAGGCTGATGAAGTTGCTCACCATAGGATCCGTTCTCAGTGACTATATTGATTTTGGCAGCTTCAGTCCTTCATATTGTGGAAGTCAAGGCTGAAAAAAAAAAAGTTTTGTTTTCAGATCAACACTTTATTCTTCACACATATTTAGACATTGGTTTTTGATAGACCTGCAGAAGCTTTGACTGATGCCTTTTTAATGGATGTAAGACAGAGGCCATGATCTATCTATCAGTTATATATCAAGAGCACAATATGATTTAGCTGTTTGAAACTTCAAAGCATCCAATGTCCCACAGTTTCACAGCTCTTCAATGCAGTCAAAGTGCTGAATGTAGAACAGACTTCCTGTAGGGTCACCGCTTGTGTAAATAGCAAGAAAAACAACCTGACTACCAACCTGAGTGAAACTCTACCTCGGGCTACATGACAGACCGCACTATTGCATGATTTAAGGTCTGCAGTAAAATCTACGAAACGAAAGACAGAGTTTGCAGGATGCACTCTGCCTTCACAGAGATTAATACACACAAAAACAACCAGCAGAGTTGGAACACAGCACAAGAGCTCCTTTCATTACATCTTTTGTGGAAAAGAGAGTAAGGAAACTTTTCAACTAGGTTCAGAAAGATGAGGGCTGAGCTGCTGGAACTGCTAAAAGGTTCTAAAAATTAACAGAAGGCTTCAGTTTAGCAGTCATCAACAGTGAAAATTGCTTTCAGTATAAGTCCACTTGCAGCACTGTGGGAAAGCAGGTCTGACCTTCTCACACATGTTCCAGGCTCTGTAGCTTCCAGGAAGGAAGGACGTGATTGGCAACCTTGGTGTTTCCCCCCATAATGTTGCTATTCAATATACCTCCACATTATGATGCACACAAGTGAAAGTGTGTCCTTTGTGTAAAACACCATGAGAAAGCTCTGTCAATCTTGAGCCCTATAAGTAACTTAATAGCATCAATCTTCGCTGAGAGCCATTTGCCTTTTTGAGTCACTCAGGCAGCAACCTTAGGGACTTTCGAGAGCACATGAACCGTTGCAATATTTTTTTGCTGTAATACTGATTTTAATCAACAGAAAGTACAGTATTGTTTTTATTCTCCTTGTCTTTTGTGTCCTGTGTAACATTCTGCATGCATTCCCTATCCCTGACCTAAACCTAATTCTAGTTTCTAACCTCTAAAATAGCCATTTAATCTTGTGGGGTCAAACATTTGATCTCTGCAAAGCTGTTGGACCTCTTAAGTATAGTGGTATGGCAATTTTCAGATCACACAACATACTCACAAACACACACAAAGAGCAAAATATGAGACTTGTAGTACATTATGCCATTATCTCAAAACCCCAATTAGCCATGGTTAAAATAAAATCACTACCATCACTGACCAATATTAGGTCAGCCAGACACAACTTACCACAGTAGGGAGCATGAGTGACAGTGAGTCATTTACCTGGCACAGTTGACTGTCACCCTCTATGAATGAAAAAACAGCTTCTTTCTCTCCATGCTTGGAAAGAGCCAAAATCCTACTTTATATTTGATTTTCTAAACTATAATTTCCTGAAATATCAGATATCAAGTAAAGTTACCTTCTGTACACTGGAGGCAACAGACAGCCCTTTGCTATAGTGTTGTCAAGATATGCTCTTTGGCAATGAAGGTCAGCTCACAATAGCAAATTTAGCAAAACAAGCCAGTTCCTCTTTAAGTTGGAGCTGTTTAGCACCTCATGGGGCTCTTGATCTGGAAGTAGCCAGTGCCAGACCAGCACTGGCTTGGTCCATGGTGGGACTGGAGAAGAAATTCAACCATGGGCTCATCTGCTTGTCCACACAAATGACAGAGTTGGTGAAAACTTGGATATTTAGACAATCCACTAGCCAACTGGGATTTGTCCTATCGTCGGTGCACCTGAGTTTTGTTCTTATCTCTTTCTTTGTTAAATGCCTATAGAGACAAAACCTTGGAAGAAATCCTGGAAGGTTGTTTTCAGGGGGCTACATCATGAGGGCTACATATAATACTGTGCTCCCTCACATGTACTGATATTCATTTAAACATGGGGACGGCCAACAGATTAGGAGGGAGTTATATTATTGCTAAAAATCTCAGTCACACAACCTTAACAGGATAATCATTGCCCTGAGCTATTCAACATCAGGTGATACATAATTATGTTTAAATATTTAAAAGGGTGGATTATGTGTCTGTGGTAAATGTTGTTTATTAAAGTGCTAGAACTGGGATTCAGTGTCTCGTTTATTAAATGTCGGGAGGAAATGTAACTTTCCTCTCGTAGGATGACCACCTCATCCACCTACTCCAGTCTTCTTCTAACAACTCATGGGCTAAACACTGACCTACAAGCACACTCTTATACAACTTCAGAAAGCCTCCCAGTTCCTGCAAAGTTCATATTTGTGAAAATACAGTACAAGGTTTTTACCCAGCTGCAGAAATATTCTGGTGAACACAGTTGATCCTGTGGTAAGTGAACTCTCTGAAATGATTTTTTCTCAATTTTCTGTCAGGAAAATTGAGCCAAGTGTGGGATTCTATTGAAGAAAGTTTCTCCTGAATTTCTCAGATTTGCTTCACAAGAAAAACTTACAAAATGGTAAAAATCCTTGCTGTAATAGCTGCATCAAGGGCACCTGATATTTCCCCCTCTGTTTTTTTCAGTGCAAATGCTTATGATGAATCTGGATTTTTTTTTCTGGGAATTCATTAATACGAACTGTATATGAAAGCAAGAAGATGAACTGGGCTGGCTCAAGTTTGCCAGGACGAGACTCGAGCAGAGTTTTAAATGATAATATTTTTTGGTTCATACAGCTTCTGCTCATTTAATTCAATGCCAAGATTTGAGCCAACGATCACAAACACATATAATTAAAAGTGTATTTCTGACTAAAATTGGCTTCAACTAAGGAAACTCACTCTGTTAATTGTGATTATTGACTTGACTAGAAAAGGCGTTGTATCTCAAGAGCTGTTCATTCCCTTTGGAAATTACCAAGCAACCGAATTTCCTACCAAGGTAATGTCAGTTATTAGACTTAGGGCTAAAATGCAGATGCTAAAATAACTTGTGACCAAAATATCCTCTTCCCATTTATTTAACACCTTGACATGTGCATGTAATTTTGTAGTTGCATAGTGTTTATGTGTCAGATGAAGTGTAAAGTTTATATCTGCTCTCTTGGTGTTTTTTGTTTTGTTTTTTTCCTTTCTCATTTTTCTGCAGGCTCAGACTCAGATCAATATGTACAGCCAGCTTTCCATAGACTTTCTGTAACTCACTGGAGCTGCCTCAACATGTGACCAGTGGGATTGATTAGTTATCATATTTTCCATGGGCTGGTCATGAGGAAAGGGAGAAAAATTACCTAGGCATTACCCAGGCTGCACATTTGGACAAGAATAGAAATCCACAGCATGGAACGGAGCTTGTCTACAAAGCAGATAGTTCTTCACGTTTCTATTTGTTTTGCAGCTCATTGCCCCTCAGGTCATGTTCTCAGTGCGCCTCCATCCCTCAGCGCTTGATATTTTTGTCAATAAATCAGCGTAAAGCACCCTGTGTCAGACATGCTCTCTGGATCTCAGCTCAGCCCAAGTGAATACATATTTATTCTTGGGAGCCAATATGAAATTGTTTGATTTTTGAGCTGGCTGCTCTCAGTATTTCTGTTTGATTTGCTGAATCCAAAGGTCACAACAGGAGAGCATTATCTGCCTCGTTTATGCATATGTTTACATGCTTTCCAACTCGCCTGTCTACAGCTAGTGTGCTGAGGGAACTATTCCAGGCTAAAACCTGAACTTTGATAAACAAAGTCATCATCTCCACCCAAGATGTGGGAGGAAGGTGAACTCTCAAGTATTACGTATCTGATTTTTGTTGCGCTTATTTCTCTTTTTTCTGGTTTCAGCTTACTGCCTGACAGCTGGGTTGATAAAGATGTTGCCACACTTACCTGAGCTATACAGTGCATTCAGCAACAAAGAGGAGGGTACAACAACAACGAGTGGTGTTGTCAATACGTTCTCATACAGGCTGCCTTACCTTATTGGTGGCAGTTAGGACAACAGGCAGCCTGAAAGGAAAACCTGCAGACACCACTCAGGGCTTTAAAAAAAAAAAAGAACAGAACGAAGCTAAAGAATAAAAGAATATAGAGTGCTTTGTACCAGAAATGATTTCAAGTGTAGTTAGTGCAACAACAAACAGAGGTTTCGGTTTACAAAGTATTTATTTTCTGTCTCTGAGAGCGAGGGATGGACACATTATGTTTTTGTGTTGTCCTTCCTTCCGTCCCAGTAACACCATATGGGAATTTCTCCAAATCTGGCACAAACATTAACTAGGACTCAGGGATGAAATGATAAGATTTTGATGGTTAAACATCAAAGTTAAAGGTCAGAATGTCCACACAAAAAATTTCAGCCATAATTTAACACTTTATGACAAAAGTTCACACAAAAGGTTGATATTTTATATGAATCTAGATAAAGCGTGATGCCACCTGAAACAAGCCTGAGAGGCAGAGGCACACAACGTTGAGATGGTAGCTTTGTTATATTCTCATTATTATAGAAAGAAAGCACAATTAATAGTTGAAAATCATTTTTAATCATGTAACTGTTGCTCATTAAATTAAGTCACAAACTGTTCCACCTGTACAACAACAAGGTCAATGTGTAACTGTTACTTTAGTCACGTTTCTTTCAAGCACTCTCATCAGACACCCAGTTTATTTCCCCAGTGAGACCAGCTTGACATTTTCTCAGGTTAGATGCCTCTTTATGCATATCTCCATCTTATTGCTTCTCGGGAATGGCTTAAAATGTGTTGATACTATCTCCACATGTTGTGGAGTGATAAGGCTGCAGGTAAAGATCGTATTCAAATTGTCTCTCTTCCGTGCCTCTCTCCTCTTCCTGTCGCTGTTCTGCCCAGCTCTGGTGGCCTGTTGTGTATCCAATTAATATGTGCATTTAAGCTATTGTGCTGTCAATATTATGCTGAGCCTACAGCAGATCTCTTCTGCCTCAGCTAAGATAATTGTTATCTTCTGAGGCATACTAAATAGACTTTTGGAATAGATTCTGGAGCCATCATTCAAAATAAAATAAATGGTTTGGGGGGGTGGGGGGGTTCAAATAGCTTCAGAAATGAGACCATATCACAGCTAAGAAGTATTCATTTGATTTTTTATCATTGCTTTTCATTCAATTAAAGAATTGATAAAAAAAAAAATAAATAAATAAAAATAAGAGAGATGTGCTGTGTCAGTTTTATCATTCTCCTCAGACAGACTATCATGGAGGATGGGACTCTGCGTATCACCAACATCTCCAAATCAGATGGCGGCAGATACACGTGTGTGGCCAGAAACCACTTTGGATCATCCAGCAGCACAGGAACACTGGTGGTTAAAGGTATTTTTCTCCCTTTCTCTCTCTCTCTCTCTCTCTCGCTCTCTCTCCCTACATGTTTCCACAACTGTACCTTCTAAGCCAAGGGTTTAAACTTTTGTTAAAGGAAAGAAATACCAGCTCAAGCATGAAATTGATAATGAAATATATAGCCGTTTTATGTTCCCGGCGGTTTGACAGATGTATAAGTCATCCATGGTTTTGTCAGCTGTGAGTTATTGTTCATGTAGCAGAGTGGGACAAACCACCGCCGTCTATGGCCGTGAGTGAAGAATATTTTCTCACCAACATTTAATTTAAAAAGAGCTACCATAGCATTTTCAGATTTGGGTTTTTAAATAATTATGATTATAGTGGGAGAGAGAGACGGAGAGAGAGAGAAAGAAGCCCTTTTTTCTTTCTAGTTGACATCGTGATTGCAGTGTGTTTAATTATTCATAACTGAGTTATGGGAGGCATTCGCTTCCTAAGTGAAGTTATTTAAGGTCACTTAATTACACTGGTCTATCTCATGATTCTGGGCAAATTAAGCTTTATTACCTTCTTCATTTGGCTGGATTTTATTGAAATAGAGTGCTACATACAGTAACAAATGAACTACCCTTTTTTCCCCCTCTCCCATACTGCTGTAGAACCCACCAGGATCATAGTGCCACCCTTGAGTTTGGATGCCACCGTTGGACAGAGCATTGTACTGCCATGCGAGGTGTCCAGTGATTCATCGCTGAGCCCCACATTCAAGTGGTTTTTCAATGGCAAAGCCATTGATTTCAGCAGGCAGGAGCACTTTGAAATGATTGGAGGGGTATGTGTAGTGTGGATGAACAATTGTGCTTTGTGATATTAAATTAAAAAAATGTGCCAAGGATATGTCCCACATTGTTTTTAAAAGCTATAGCTGGTATTGATGCGTCTAAGAGCTGCACTCTTCTGCTAGTTAATGCCTGTGATAGTCTTTGATAGAGCAGGGAGAAGATTTCTGTGTGCAATGAATTTCCCCAAATGCTTCTAAAACAAAATTCTTTATAAAAATTCTGGATTAAAAATATTGTATTGGATGGTAACACGCCATGTAATACCAGGAGACCCTCTGCTGCTTTTCATGGTGATAAGAGAAACTTTAGGAAACATTAATGATGACGTGATATAGACTGCATTTCTTCCCCATGGTCTAGCAGAAAACCAGAGATGTATCTTTAAAGAGAAAGTCTGAAATACACTTAGGCCTGTTAGCTATGAAGTTTTGCTACTGCTGCATAGCCAGTGTCAGTATTAACTGTTGTTTACTGTACTGATGTACTGATGTGAGACTAACCGTTTGTGGTTTAAGCTCACAGTCTTGATGTTACTGTGAGTTGACATGTGGTGTGTCAGGACCAGTGTCCCGGTCCTGGCAATAATATGCAAGAGATAACTTTATAATTAGTGAACATTAATAGTTATACAGAGCTCCAGAAAGCACAGACATGAGGGTATTGATTTCCGAAAATACCAAAATGTTCCTTTAAATATAACTGAAACTGATGAATGGGGCAGCACAGTGGTGCAGTGGTTAGCTGTCACCTCACAGCAAGAAGATAAAGGGTTCGAACCCCAGGCCAGGAGCGTCTCTGTGTGAAGTAAGTATGTGCCTGTGTGGGTTGTTCTCTAGCTTCCTCCTACAATGCAAAGACATGCACACCCGGTTGACTGGTGATTGCTATTAGATGTGAATGTGAGCATGTGAGGTTGTTTGTCTCTATATGTCAGCCCTGTGACTGTTACCCGCCATTGGCCTGTGTCAGCAGCTACTGGCTCTTGCCTCCTTGCGACTCTGTAGACTATGGATAAGCTGTATAGCCAATGGATGGATAATTGTATTAAAGCATAAAAAGCCAGAGTGACTCTTGCTTTAGGGTTTCATCTTTAAGTGTGAAAATCTTAAGCTCTTGCTTTAATTCAGAGATGCCAGGAGATGTGTGTGTTGTGTCAGAGGGGGGAACCTGTAAACAACGATGACATTTATCCTGCTCGGCTTTAATCTCACTGTATGAGTAAATCAATCAATTCCTCCCTAAACAAAAGAGCTTAAATTTTTGTGATTAGAAGATTTATGCTCCCTCTTGCTGAGCACACCAGGCCCACCTAGGTCGCTGTACAACACTGACATTTGCACAGCGAGCATAATCACAACAGCTGTGTAGCCTGCCTTCACTTTTTCCACAAAGGGACTGATTTCTGAACTGCTATATTCTGTTCAAAGAAAACTTCTGAAAATCATCTGCGCATAAGTGTGTGTATGTGCGTGCATGTGTGTGTACACGGCTGTAAAGTGCAGAAAACAACTCTGACAATTCTTGCTAGAGCTTTTAATCTGAGCTGTAAGGATAACGTGTAAACAAAGCACTGATCCAAAGAAAAAACAGTTTCAAAACAAGTAATTTTTGTGCATCTTTCCTTACAATAAGAAGAATTTACAGCATATGACTGAGAAGAAATTCACTGTCTTCCAAGGATTTTCTGTACTTCTCCTTTTAACTAATGGGTAACTCCTTTTTAATTTTTTGTGTTTTTCCTCCTCTCTAAGTGGCTTACAGGTATATGTCTTTGTCATTAGGGATTCGCCGGTGACCTGATGGTAAGGAACATTCAGCTGAAGCATTCTGGGAAGTATGTGTGTATGGTGCACACTGAAGTCGACACCGTTTCAGCAGCAGCAGACCTAATTGTCAGAGGTATGCCTGTTCCTCCTTTCTTACACTGCCTGTCATTTTCTAGCACTCTCTGTAGAGGTTTTCATATAGAGATGTATCACCACAATGTCGGTTTTTACATACTGCAGGAACCTACTTTAATAGGCTCTCATACTGACAACCAGGAACTTTTTTAAACTAAAGAGACCTGTAGTTGAAGCTTGCCTGCCATTATGCAAATGTAATGCATGTATATGAAGAAAAAAAAGGGTTTTCTTTTAAACCTTAGAACAATTTGATAAGTTGCCTTATGTTAATATGCAAATACATATGTTGATATAGGTATGGTAATGCTGTTTATATCCCAAACCCTTCATGCTAGAATATGTTGTCATTCGAAGTCCAAAAAATATGCTTAAAATTAGGAAATAAATAAGAAAAAAAATGTTTTTGAAAAAAAAAAAAATCTGACAAAAGACACCTGGACAGAAATGCTCAATTAGATATGAGGATTTAAAAAAATGGTAAAGAACTAATGGTTTCTTGACTGAGGTAGAAGAGTTTGTGTATCATGGAAGAGCAATGGAAAGAGACTTAGAAACTAAAATCTATGATTTATTTGACACCGACGCTTCTGCTCCAGTGAAGAGAGCAAAAGTTGAAGCAGATAGAAACATCAGTTGTGTGTGGAGTGTTGAGGAGACAGTAATTGTGTTCACATGGAACAAACTGTAAACAAACAGAGCAATTGCAATCATACTCTATAAATTTCAGCACAGATTGAATCTTTAATTTTTTTTTTTCATGTGGTCAATTGGTATTGAGAATTTTCCAATCAAAACAGAGTGATGATTTATTCATTTGTTTTTTTGTCTGTGTGTATGTGTTTTTTCACCTCTTGGTAGCAATGAAAACATGTCCAATATTTTATGCCTTTACATCTAAATTTTAAAACAAGTTACATTGGTGATGACTCATACCATTATTTTCATATTGTGTCCTAAGTGTTAAAGTGAAAGAACAACTGCAATGTCCAAATGTGCCTGTTATTACCATCTAAGTGCAGTTCACTATATGCCAGAAATTTTACTCAATATAGATTTAAAAAAAATCAAAAGTTACATTTACACGTCAGTCACAATCACAGCCAATCACCCATGATTGAAACACATGAACTAATGGAAGAGAAAAGCAATACTGCCTTGCTGGTATTGAGAGTCAGGTGGTGCAGCTTTCACATACAGATTGTATGTTTCTGCATGCATAATCTGAATCAAGCATTGTTGATACCCAGTGATCTTCTTCCAGCAGCAGGTAGTCCCGCTGAGGGCTCAGTGCTACTTTCACAGATTTGTGGGGCTTAGCAGGAAATCCCATGTCAGTTTGTTTGATCTCATGTTGCTTCTTTCCCTAATTTCAATGAGATCACCATTGAAAATCCAGCCTTGTTTTTCCAAATCCTTGGTTCCTAATGTTGTCTCGCTTTTAACATTGACATCTCTCCTCTCTGTTAGCGAGTTTAGGTCGCCATGCTTCATAAAGAGATCATTTCCTTGTTTCTGACTGGGAGAAGGGAGATCTACCTGAGTGTTTATTTTTTTGTTTGTTTTTGTTTTTGGGGATTTGCAGTATATAGGGGTGAGGTTACAAGCTACAAGTTAAATTGAAATTCTCTGGCTTCACGCAAATGTAGGCTGACACAGTTGATGGTCTAAGTTCCCACTGAACTGCACTATTCAGTGTATTGATTAGACAGCCAATCCCACAGGAGCCCATTATATCTCCACCAGCCCTGAACTGGGGTTGTTAGGTTTGTTATGAATCACTTAACACCCCTGGTGGGGGTCTCACTCTGCCATGCAAGAGGCTAAGCTGAAGAGATTGCATTTGTAAGGGCTGTAGTTGCGCAGTGAGGCTGATGTAGATATCTGTCCTTGTTTCCGGGTACTGCAGGGCCTCCCGGGGCCCCAGAGGGCCTGGTAGTGACTGAGATTACCAACACCACTGTGCAACTGTCCTGGAGCTCTGGAACTGACAACCACAGTCCTGTTACCATGTACATGGTGCAGGCCAGGACCCCTTTCTCTATAGGCTGGCAGACTGTGAGAACAGGTAACAGCTGCTCCATCATCATCACTGACATTTTATCAGTCTGACAGTACTGAGGAATATCACTGTAATCTGTGAGCACAGAAAGTATTCCATAGATGTTTCAAAGGAAACATAAAGTTCACAAGCTGTTAAGATAACTGCACACTCGTATAATAGAGCACCCAATTTATATTCTTACTTTAAAGAAAATACCTCTAGAAGCTGTTTGTCTCAGTCTGTTGCTGCTGATATAAGTTGTGATGCAGCTCTGGAAACAGTCCAGTGAATTATGCAGCATGTTCAAACAGCTAGAGTAGCTGTAGTGTAGAGGAAATGTGGACCTGCCATGACCAGCCAAGGAAAATAAATGAACTACAAAATAATAAGAAAAAAGTCTAACAAAAAGTAATAAATAAATCAACTGGCTGGAAACCATTAAAATGATTGTTTGTGCATGGCACTCATCCCTGCATTTTTACTCCACTCTACAACAGTGGTCTGTTAGCTCTAGCTCTGTTAATGGTCTGTTAACTTTGTCATGATTACCTCTAACAAGAAAACAATAATGTTCCAGTAGCAATGAATGGGTAACACAAGTTAGAAACACTAGATTAAAAGCTCAAATGTAATAGTAGCATAAAAAAAACTAAAGGTAATGTTGGGGTTTGTCAGCTCTGTCATTCTGGAAACTGTCTAACAGCATGTTATATATATAATACGCTGTATAGTGCAAAACCTCAAGTACCGGATATGACCGGGGGTCAGTTTTTCCCCTTTACACTAAAACTATTTAATGCACCTCAAAGTGATCACCAAAGCACTGATTTAACAAAACACTTTTCAGAAAGAGGGATTAAATGGAGCAACTTTTTCTGACAGCTTATTCATTCTATTTATTAACTGCATTTATGTGTAAAATTGCATTGTGGAAAGCAGGCCCTGCTATGCGATATCAAGAAATAATTATACAACATGTAGATTTGTTGGACCGGTGTCACCCTTGAGTGTCCCGTAATTGGAATAGTATTAAAAGATTTTACAAATGTCACCATTTTAGTTTGATGTACTTCACTGGTTTGTGAAATGCTTTTTTATATGTGTGCTGGAGAGAAAATGTGAAATGTGCCTCAGTTAAAAAAAAAAAAAAACACATCTCAATTCTAAATTCTTTAATCCTAGTTCCTGATTCTGTGCCTGGACAGATGATGCATGCAACAGTGAAAGATTTGAACCCCTGGGTGGATTACGAATTCAGGGTGGTGGCAATCAACAGTGTTGGTGTAGGAGAACCCAGCACGCCATCAAAACAGATTCGAACCAAAGCAGCAGGTATCCTCTCAATTTGTTGTTTCTCTTCATAACAAATTAATCAGTCCCACTTGGAAAATGTAATTTAACTGTTTGATTAGTTTCACTTTCCTTCAGTGCTACCCGTGATGTTACTCATTTTAAAACTGTTGTTCCTTTTCATGCCAATAGTTTGATTACTGAGTCACATGCAAAATAAGTGGAAATTGAATTACAATTAGACACGTTTAAGTATCAGCACTAACCTCGTGTGTGTGTGCTCTGGTGTGTCACGTTCTGGCAGTTGCACCATGATTAATTAATGGTTACATCAATAGAAAATGTGACCTATCCACACATGTGATGAGACAGCAACATGAAATGTGTCTATTTTAGGCCGGTTGGCTGAGTAATTCCATCATGCTGGTTGAATCACAGGGGAACAAGTTTCCCATTGTGCTTCACACATGGAGCTGACATTCGACGCTGGGCTAATAATAGCGCCGTACACGGGCGGTAATGCCACTGTCAACAAAAAAAAACCTAATTCCTCTGCTGCGTGATTAACCTGTTTTGTGCAAATTAGAAGATGTGGTCACCTCATTCAAAGGCGTTTGGCTTAACAGAATCCTCTGCCATTGCCTTACACATAGCAATCCAAAACTGAGGGATGATTAACTTTCCTTTGTGCCTCCTCAGTTCCTAAGGTTGCACCAGTTAATGTGAGTGGTGGCGGAGGAGCTCGAGGAGAACTTGTCATCATTTGGGAGGTAAGAGGATCATGGGTATTTTTGAGTGGGCATTCATCGTAACAGAGAATCCTTTGAATCGTCTGATGAGAATGGAGTTCTGGCAGAGTTGGTGTGTCTGCAGTGGTCTGGCTTCAGTGCGGCGGCTTTTAATTAGAAGTGTAGCTTTTCTGATTTGCTGCCTGCCGACTTCCCTTGTTGTGTAAATCAAAACCAAGATATGGAGCCTGAGCAAATTTCATATGTGCAAATCTAGAATTAGGTGACAACTTTATATTTTTTGGATGCGGTTCAAAGCACGGCAAGATGCTGTATGGGGAGATTTTCTCAGCAGTATATCAGACTTACTTTTTTTTCTTTTTAACAACTCTCCAAATTTAATTTCAGCTCACAGTTGTTTGGGTCAAAGGCGTAACTTTTCTGTTCCTATCTCAGCCGGTTTTGGAGGAACAGCAGAGCGGAGAGGACTTTGGCTATGTCGTGGCTTTCCGCCCACTTGGCAGCAGCACCTGGATCCAGACAGTGGTGGCATCACCTGATGCATCCAGATACATTTACAGAAATGACAGCATTGCACCCTTGTCCCAGTTTGAAGTGAAAGTGGGCGTGTACAACAGCCTGGGAGAGGGACAGTTCAGCCGTGTTGTTAAAGTGCTTTCTGCAGAGGAAGGTGAGTTTATTTCTCTCCACATGCTGCAAAGGTGGTGGTGTTAATTCAAGAAAATGTATACTTGCTTTTTTTAATTGAAAATATGCATAATTCATGATCTATCCTACTTAGAGCCTTCTGAGGCACCGTCAAGAGTGTGGGGCCACGCCGTGTCAGCCTCTGACATTGAGGTGTACTGGGAGCCAATTCCCCCGGATCCAGTAGGGAGAAGATCATTGCATATGAGGTATGAAAGGGAAAAGTTGAAATAATAGTGCTATGAGGAATATTCAAACAAGGAGTCGACATTAATCCCTGAATGATTGGCAGTATAATAAGCTGCTGTTCAGCTGAATGTAACGCCAGTGGTGACAACGTAGAAATATTCTGACATTGAAATACTGTATGTGTTGGAGCGGCAGATTTTTCACAGGCTAATCCAGGAGTTGAGGAGGTCTGTTGGCAGCTGTTCCAGTCTCCAAAAGAGTTCAATACCCAAGGCTGCCTGAGAGCTGCTATTAAAAAATAATAAAAAAAAAAATAAAAGAAAGTGTAAACATCATACATCACTATCCTGTACAACAAACACTCTCCTGGGTTTTGGCTGTGGAAAAACGAGATAAAAAAAGACATTCTTTCCCAAAACCCCAGATTTTTTACATGGCGGGGGGATTCCCTGGTGGCCTGACCTCTGCAGAGAGATGTTGAGGTCGTTTCTAGTGTTTGGTCCACACATTGTTATAAGACAGTGGTTTGACGCACCATAGTGACGCATTTGGGAACAGATACAGAGCATTGGAGCTGAGCTGAGCTTGACATTGAGAAACCAAGGTTTGCTCCAGTATAAAATATTGAACTCATTATTGGCAATATAAAACTTTTTAATGCTGAAAAACATTTAACTTTTCTGCTGTTCATTCTTTGTCTATAATTTTGAAGCTCCTACTGTCTGACTCTGAACCAGTATCTCCCAAACTGGGCCATTCAGGCAGATACTAAATCGACAAGTGATCTCTCTGGCAAACACCAGAGATAAATTGAGCTTCCCTGGTGTCAGTTCAATGGCAGATTGTCCTGCCATTATCATTAAAATAAAAAGTGTTTTGAGAAGTTATTTTTTGGCCCTTGTATTGTTCAAAGGTCAGATGTGGGCCAAACACATTTTTGAGATTTTCAAGTGGGCCATGATTTGGAAAAAGTTGTGAACCAAGGCCTGTATTTTGTCAAGTGTTTTAGAGGAGGAACTGCCCACAAAATTCTCACAGTGAGAGTTTCTTAACTCCGACAGGAAGAAGCTGGAAGAGATGGCATCAAATATTATGCAGTAGAGAGAACACTTTATTTATTATTTTCGTCTGCCGCAACCAACAATTTCAGCTGTAGTAAATCTCTTTTGCTTCTCCATTTTCTTAGATAAAACATCAATTAATTTCTTTTCCCACCACTCAAGTCAAGTGGGACTAAAAAAATCTAATAAAATCCAGTTTCAGAACCTGTGTCACATAGTGCTGTATCAATATTAGACACACTGTGCAGGAAATGTCTGGTGAATCATAGAACTACATTTTAAATAGATTTCTAAAAAATGCAGCAGAACAATTAACAAGCTGTGCACAGTGCAAAATCTGAGCACGCTCCATTCATATGACTGTTTCTGTCAGACAGCTCTGCCACAGTGTGAAGGGGACCTTATAGAGAAAAAAGTTTGATTCGTCCAAATCATGAGTTTTACTAATTAACCTATTATCAGTTATTAGTTATATGAGTATTATCGGTTTATAGCTTCCAGATCTCTGTCTCTCTCTTTGTTGTTCATTGCTTCAACATTTTCCTATCAGGGAAGCCAATCGGTTCAGCTGGACAAGTTCTGGTGGGCAGCTGGTCTATCAGTGTCTTTCCCTCTCTTAGTGCCTGCCATTTGGGGTGCATGAGACCATGCTGCATGCATGTTCTGGGACTGGGTTTTCTGGCCAATCACTGTACTCATGTAATCATCTCACCTGCTGAGATTTGGACAGCTACTTTGCTTTTGTTGTGACCTGCAGAATGTTAAAATGCACTTTTGGGTATAACCTTGAAAAGTCATTGAAGGTGGTAGCTCCTATTGTAGTTAGACTAGAGGGATGCATAAATGGGGATACATGATCAATGAGCTGATGAATCAGCATTATCAACATGCAGGACAGCCCCCCCCATGTGAAAGAAAGCGTTCCCTGCCTGGACAAGTTCCGGTAGCTCCTCACAGTAAACATCTAGAACTGTTTCTGCGCCGTTCATACAAGTAACAGACGTGGCGTATTTGATATCGCTTTTGTCCCAGAAAATAGCTACTGAAGAAGACAAAGCTTTGTACCTGTTGTCCTCTGGAGGAACTCCAGAAATAACCTCATTCTGTAGCTGCTCCTGACTCTCCCTGAGGAGGATACTCAGAGCCTTCCATAGCGAGAGTCTTGCACTACAGCCAAAGAGGGAGGGAGACAGGGAGAGAGAAACTGGAGAGTATTCATAATGTCACGTCCATAGACTCTGCCAGAGCACAGCACTTTGCCAAAATGCATTTTATCAGAAGCTTGTAGTGATGCGAATCAAGAATTAGCCCCTATTTAGGAAAGGCTGTAAATCGTTTGAGACATTACTGAGTCTTCTGATGTGCTGAGTCTTCTGAAGTCCATTGCAAAACCTATGAAGCACACTGTACAGGAGAGGAGGAAGAAGAGATACTACATTGTGTGGATGCTTTTATCACACTTCTGTTATGTTCTCTATCTCTACTGTTATTCTCTGTTTTCAGCAACAAAAGATTTTCAACAATTAAACTACCTTATATAACATCAATACACTATTTTCCCATTAAAGTAGATCAATAAAAGAATAAATGAAGAATCAAGTTGATAAGTAGAAACAATTTTTGCAATCTTTGCACTGCTAAAATGTTTTCCATGTCCATCCCCAGAGGCTGAGCAGCCAGCTGTGAAGAGAGAGCCTGGAAAGCGGTACCAATCTGTCCCAGCAGGGTAGATAAACCCCATAGGGCCCTTCATGCATGGTGGCTAAGGAATACCATTCAGACCTTTAATTTCAAGAGAAGCTTCCTCCAACATGTCTTCTTCATGTTGTGGAAGATAAAAATCACTCATACAAGTCAGTATTGATTTTGGCACTGAGGACGATTAGCTGAGGAGCAGTCTGAAACCAAAAGAAACTTTATATTTAAGCACAATCTTCACATTTGGCACATTTAGTCACACCCTGAGAGAGTTGGCTCTCTCGATGGTGTTTTTGTCATAAGCCGGTTTGATCAGAACAGCTGTTTGAAAGACATGTGGTGAGTAATGTGACCGACTGAGAGGATCATCAGTCATCACCACCACCCTTCAATTTATCTCCCACTTCACGCGCCCTTCTGTCTCATAGCACTGCTTCACCTGTAATGAGCGAAAGCAGCGGGCACACTTAGATACGCCCTCGCTGACCGAGCATACAAGAAGTAAATACAATGTGGAGTTTTAACAGACTGAAAACTAAAAGATTCCTCTCGGCACTTTGAAGTACAGTGTTGTCTGTGTCGATGTCTGAGTTATCGTCAGAATTATACAATTACTCTTGACCATATTACCTGTAGGGACCCTGTTGAGGACACTTTGACATGTCACAGTAGGGAAAGCACAGTAAAAGATAAAAAATAATGATGTCTGAATTCAGTTTAGCTGCTGGTTGTGGGAATGTGCTCGCTGACTCACTGCCATACTGTCATGGCTTACAGGAATGCTTAGGCCAGAGCTATCATGTATGTTGTTAGAAGTAACAGCTGTCCTTTTCCTTCTGTGCCAATTAAAATACCTGAGGCCTGATGTGGTGATAGAATGATGCTTGGCTACACATTGTCTATGCTTCACTTGATTGTTGCAATTTAATTCACCACAACTTTCTTTAGAAATATGAACTGCAGTAATAAAGCTAAAAACTAACGGACAGTGCAGGAAAACTTTAGGACAGCTGTGGCCTTGGTGTAGCTGCACCTGTAGCACAGCTGCTTTAGCTACATTCACTGAGTAAACTCAACTGATTCAGTGCACATCCATAGCATCAATATAGTTTCACTAAACACACAGACTGATGGATCTTACAGTCTCAATCACCCATCCTCGTTTCTCATGGACTTTTCTGCAGTTAAGAACTTCATGTAGAATTGCATATACTTTAGGTAAATCGTGGTTTGCGTGTGTTTGTGCTTTCTGGCCCTGCATTGGTGGTATAATACATTTTTCCACCACTGTCTCCATAAGACTTTAATATGCAGCAAGACAGTTTAAGTCTCCGTAGATTCTCTTCTTTCATCTCCCTGTTTAAATTCTAAGAGGTGGTGTGAAAAAAAACTGTAAACTTCCCCTGGTAAGATATTTAAGGTATTTTCCCAAGTGTCAGTAAAACTACTATAATTAAACTGCCAGTGGAAAAAAAAAAACCTAGATGCATCTGTTATCAGCAACTCCAGGCCCTGTCGTTAATCTGCCTTTTCCCAAGCAAGATCCTTGCAAACCCGTGTGCTGCCAATTGAATAAGTACCCACTCTCAAACCATCTGTTTGACATTTTCCTGTCTGCTTTCTCTGTCTCGTTTTCTTGGGTCATAAATGATCTCCCAGTGAGTACAGATCCTGACATGCTCCTTATCCTTGTACTCCTCGCTCGTAGTGCTGCTTTTGATATTGCTGATCATCAGATACAGTACTTGGTATTTTGAAAATGTGGGCTTGACTGCCTCAGGACCTACAGCAGCTGTGCTGATAGTATGGATCGCTTTTAAGTTTGGTCCTATAGATGCACTGCTTTCATGAAAGAGTTAATGACTGCAAATGTCTTATAAGTTAGTGAAGTTGGAAGAAAAAACCCTCACAATGAGCTTTATTTAAAAGTAAACTAGATACCTGAAGCTCCATACTCCGTACATTTTATGTTCCGCTGTCTCTGCTGTGCAGGATGCTTTTTATAAGCACGTTGTGATGCTCTCAGGAAGCTGAAAGAAATAAATAGATAAGATTTGACTTGACTTAGTTTCCACAAAGAAAAGAACTATGGCAGTAGCTCTGTGGTAATCCTTCTTTCCCTGGTCTAGGTTCTGTTTTGGGAGGAAGGATCTCAGCAAAGTCAAGCAGGCAGAGTGAAGGTTATCAACACCACCGCTCTGCTGTCTGGCTTAAAGGGTAGCACAGTCTATCTGATCTCAGTCAGAGCCCAAAACAGTGCTGGACTTGGACCCTGCAGCCCTGCAGTTAACATCACCACCAAGAAACCACGTGAGTCCACGCACACAGCACACACGAGACTTGCTTTATATTGTGGTCAACCATTTACTTAAACAACCTTTTTGTCTTCAGGTTAGGGGTCTTTCTTATAGTTCACCTATATTCATTTCAATAATCACATATTACACCATCTGTTCATACTGGCTTTGATGTGGTGACCATGTGACACTTGCATTAGGTTCTTCAGTATTTCATTTCATGATGTTAGAGATTTATCAAGGTTGATTCTTGTATCAAGTGTGAAAGTTTGATTCACACTTTTCATCTAAAATAAACAGAACTGAAAGATCACCACCCTAACTACACACTTGACAGTGGAGAGAAAGTTTAATAATAAGATTATATTGGGAGAGGATTTTGCCATAAAGTAGGATGATAGAATTCACAGAAAATCTTGGATGAATAAATAAAGAAGTTGTTGATTGGAAAAAAAAAAATTCAAAAGTCATAACGGCACACATGGTTGGCGGTTTTTCAACAGATTTTAGATGGCTGTGATTCAGCTACATTAGCTGTGGCTGAACAGAAGGCGTGTGGGGCTTTACTCTTATTACTTACAGTGGGGGGTTGCTTCAAGGCCAGTGTCGAGAGGAAGAGTGACCACTGTGACCAATAAAATCTCCACTATATGACACTGGAACACTGTTGAAGATATGTAGACTCTTAAATCCTATCCTTTACATCTCTTTTTGCTGCTCCGACTTGTTTTACAGCTTCTATTTGAAAATTCGGATAAACTTTGGAATCCACTTCAGCACAAAACAAAACTGTGGATTCAGTCCCACGTCACTCCCACTGAAAGTGCATGAGGAAGAGATCTCCTAACAGCTAGCAGCAAGAAAAAAAACAATGTGACTGTTGTTTAAGACAGACAGAAACACTGTGAAGCTTCATGTTGAAAGATGAGTGAAAGCATTTGAAGTGGTGCTTGCTGCACTGTAGAATTATTATTATTAAGTCATAGTATCTGTGTTTTTTTTCCTCTGCACTCCTTCAAGACAACACTCACATAAGCCGTCTTTTTTGTCAACATCATGTTGTTCTTCACTCAGTTCATGTATTTGTTCACTTGGTTGTCCTACTCCACAGCAAGCATACAAATCCTTCGCCTTAGCTGAGTTACAATATTGTGGTAGATTTGTCATTTTCTTTCACAGTGTTTCATGTTTTTTCTGTTTAATACCACCCAAGTCAGAGCCACTCATAACCGCTTAAGCAGTACAGTGAAATATGATGCATTAAATTGTGAACTACAGGGCCAGTTTTCATTTAAGAAAGAAGATAATACAAAATAGGAAAATGAATGCAATGACATTGGTCTGTGTGTACAGCATATATGTTGACCGAAGAGCTGCAGATGTAGCCACTCACAGGTTTAGCTACAGGTTAATTCCCACTTCTAAAGCACGGCATGATATGAGTCCATGTGGCGATCCCTGATGCTCCGTACTGCTAACAGACTGTCAGATTTGGTTCAGCCTAACACATTAACTCTTTGTATCTTAGGGAATTACAGTTTAACTGTGAGTGGTGTAGAGTTTTGAGTTTGAGTCAGCGGAGATGGGAGGTGCTGGATGCTGTGGTGTTTTAGAGTTTGATGGCTGATGGCACCAAAAGGACCTTTAAGCACTTTGAGTCTGTGGCTGAATGCGCTCCTGAGCTGCCTCAGCTCAGCAGAAAGATGAGAGATGCTGTCAATGATGGGTTTCAGCTTCATTTTTATCCTCCTCTCTATTGCTGCCTCTACACTGTCCAGCCCCATCCTCACCACAGAGCCCACCTTCCTCACCATCTTCCCCACTTTGTTGGCACACCAAGTCCTTGTGCCATCTGCCCACCACACCTCACTGGTCACCACAGACTAATCAAACACCCATTTCAGCTTAGTGCACACATTGACAGGAGGACCTGGTTTTGAAGTTGTCCACCATCTCCACTCCCACTTACTTTCAGCAACAGGGGTGGGGGGTTTCATGTCGTGCCAGATGTATACTGAACCACCAGCTCCTCAGTTTTCCCAAAACTGAGCTAAAGTTGGTCGCTGTTGCACCATCCTGTGAAGTTCATGACTAGCTATCTATGCTCCTCCTCCTGCTCATCTGTGATACAGCCAACAATGGACAGCATAGGACCACCTGCAGGGGGCTTAGTACATTGAGGTGCACCAGCCATGAAGCCTGACATACATACAGACTGTATATAATCTGTTAACTTTAATTAAGGAGTGTGTATTTCCTGCATTTGTTGAACTGTTGAAATGTTTTGCTGTAGTGTGTTCCTCATGGTTGACATATATCTGCTGTGAAATACAGCGGTGGATGATTCAATCAAGGCTGACTGTAGAGACAATTTGAATACTATTGATGACAATGGTTTACGCATTCATTTGTGAAACTTTTGTTTCCATAATTTCATTTCTTGCAGCTCCACGTCAGCCTCCAGGGAATATTGAGTGGAACCTGACCAATTCGAAGATCTTTCTAAATTGGGAACATGTCAAGGCGATGGAAAATGAGTCTGAGGTGACGGGATACAAGGTGAGTTTCTCAGAGTAATAGCAGAAACCTCACAACCAGGGAAACAAATAGAGCCTCTGCAGCTGTCATCCCAATAAATGGCTTTCTCATTGCAGTGAAAAGATAGACCTCAGCACTCCAGCGTTGCATTATGGATTGGCCCTGTCTGGCCTTTCAAAATTAAAAGATCTGTTCAAGGTGATAAAATGAAAGGTGTCATGCCATAGAGGGAATTCAGCTCCTTGTAACATTACAAATACGAATCATATCTGGTCCACTTTGCATACAAGTGTTAGAAAAAAAACACTCTTTTTGATCATTCTTTCCACAAATATATGTATTTTTTTATTATCCAGAGATATGCAGCTCTGTTCATTTAAAAAGTCCTTTGTGGAGCTCTGTTGGAAAGGTGCGTGCTGTGCATGTAGATGGCAATATTTTAATGATTTTGCAAAAGGAACATTGTGAAAGAAAAGTAAAAGTTTCTTACATATTTTGTTGCCAGATTTTTTTTTCTTTGTGCTTCGTGTTTCTTTTGAATCACAAAATAAAGCAGTTTTTGCTACATTTTGATAAGGATAAAATTACAGGGCTAAATGAGTAAGGTTCTGTTTTTTTAGCACCCTTCATCCTCCACGATGAGTCATCAGGTCAGGCAAACAATTTGTCTTGAATTCTTAATCACCTCTAGAGCCAGAGACAGACTGTATCGCCAGAAATGTCGCTGGTTTTAGGATTTGGATTCATTTTCTGTACTCTAATTTGATATTGAATGAAGTTATACAGTAATCTGCTGATAGGTCTTCCCAGTTACATTTTTCACTGTTGAGGCTGGCGCTAAATCTGTGCTCTCCTCCTCCAGGTTGTGTATCGTCAGAACTGGCACGGCAGACCACTGTACTGGAAACCAGTAAGACCAGTGTGGAGCTGCAGATCCCTTCTGGAGAGGACTACCTCATTGAGATCAAAGCTCTGACCAAAGGGGGCGATGGCACCAGCAGCGGCCCCATCCGCATACCAAAGATGTCCAGTAAGTTTCACACTCTCCACAGCATGCAAATGATTAGAGTTGGAATTAAGCAGATGAGCAGTGGGATGGGTGTACTGTGTGTAACTAATCCCCAGTGTGACTGATACTGTTTATCAGCTTCACTGTGGCTTGAACAAGGCCTTCAGAATACACATATAAATTGTAATAAGACTGCAGCATGGAAGCAGGACGAAGAGACAAAATGTACAAAGTTATCTCCGGCTAGAAGCTTGTGTTTCAGTCTTCTTTGTCCGCTACGTTGGCAGGATGTCTCAAGAACTTAAAAGAGTAGTTCAACATTTTGGAAAATGTGCTTAATTGCTTTCTTTCTGAGAGCAAGATGAGACGATCAATATCAAGCTGCTGTGCAAGCTGGCAAGTATACGGAGCTGGAATCAGAATGTAGTTATCCCAGCTTAGCATAAAGAGCGGAGACAGGTAGAAACAGCAGCTGGCTCCGTCCGGGGTTCAGAAACATCCATAGCAGCACATCTAAAGCTGATTAATTCATGTGTTGTGTGAATCGTGAATAGGCAGAAAGTTGCATGTGTTGTTTTAGGATGCTGCGTTATTCATCCATTTACTCTGAACTGCTCCCCATTTTCAATATGGAACTATTTCTTATAGTCACACTTGGTGGGCTATAATACATGACCATAATTAAGCTGTCATGAACCAGACTTATTTGAAATTTTAAACAACTTATCTTTATGTGAAGCTGGTTTATTCTCCACTACTCAGTATGATCGTCTATCACAAAAAACATTTTTTACTGCTAATAAAATGTTTTTTTTCTCCTTCCTAGGTCTTAACTCTAAAGGATATATGTGCCCAGGTTCCATGAAGATTTGCTCTTTTGTGATGTTTTTTATATTTTCTATGTTAATTTTGTAGTTTCTGATGCCTTTATATTTAACTCTAGACATTAGAGTGACTATAGTTTATGATTTTCCTTGTCAGATTTGCCGAATGAGCTGCTACCTTGAGAGTTTCTCATCCACTGATTTTCAAAACCAAACAGAATGATGGGAGTGTTCTGACAGGTTGTCAAATGCCCATAAATCCTGTGGCTGGAGTGTTACTCATACACAACAGCACAGCCTATTTTCAGGACCACTGCAATCCTCCTGGAAGCATGTGTTTGATAAACATGGGAAGATGAAATTCTTATCTTTATTTGTGAAATGAACTTGAGCACGGTTCATGTCCCAGTTTCATGTCTGTTTCCACCTCTCTTGCCTCAACTTCCAAGTTATTTCTTGGCTTGCTGTGACCCCCACGAATGTTAGAGACCGACAGATGTGAACTGAGAGTTAAGGTAATCTCTGCTTTCTTTTCTCTGCTCAGTTTGGACTTAAACTGTTCATCCTTGGCATTTTTTAATGAACACATATTCAGCTGCATTGGTGGTGGAGTCAAAACTATTACGGTAAGGGAATAATATGAGATTTTACTGATTTCTTTTTTTTCCCTTTCTGCCTACACTGAATTCCCTGCTCCAGCTCTATCGCTGATGCACTGATGCGACATCGGTGTAAATTTTTTCCATGTTACTCTGCAAATAAGCATATTTTCCCCAAATTATGCTGGACACATAGAGGATGTACAATTATCTACAGGATATTATGCATACACCAAACGTCCTGTGCATTACTGGCTAACCAACTAGCTATGATTTCATGTTATTAATCTATTATTTATTTGTGAGAATGCTATGAATTAGCATTGAGTTGTTGCTACGCTTGCCGATAAAATCCGAGCTTAGTTTCCTCGCTATATTTTCGTCATGGCTGATACCGGGACAGGATCCACGAAGAGAAACCTACCACTTTTGTCCATTGGGGTCGCCAAAATCAACACAAAATGAAAGTTCTTTGTAGTTGCTTTAACTAACCCTAACACACGAGTGTCACTTTTAGTGCTAACTACCATTAGCGCTTGACCTTAACTTGACCCCAAATTCGGGCTCCTTGATTAAATATTGGCACCTACATTATTACACAATTCAACACGATTTGATCAGACATCCAAACATGCCATAATTGCTTACAAATGTAGCCTTGAGCCACTAGCCTTAACCAGTGATAAGGAGCAGGCTGCAGAAGTCTGGTATGCTCAAGTGTTATCCCTAACCTGATGTGACAACCACTCACCACAAGTGTCGCCAAATCCATCAAAACAGACAATCTTAGGGATGAACACTTAAATAAGATTAACACTTTAACACCAACCTGTAATCAAGGATGACCGTAATTGGTGTTGATTTTATGCAAGGTCACACTGGCTTACCTTGTGATAGTTTTTAGACAGATGTCAAGAAATACTTGGATTTAACAAAGCTGCTTTGCCTTGTCGAGTTTATAGTCTCCAAGCCTATCGACCAGTCTTTAAGACATACATAAGGGCAGACTTGTCACACACAGAATGTAAACTGTTATGTACTTCATTTATTTTATTTCTAAAAATATACTTAATGTGATTTTGTGTGGGGGAAAATATAAAGTAAGTGATATAGATTGATGGTACATGCAAGGTCAAACTAAGAGCACCTACCATATGAACTGATTATACACCTAGAATTGAAAGATTAGTTAGAATGACAGCTCTCGTGAACTAGTTTTTTTTTTTTTCACATGTGTAATTTTTTGCTTTTTTTCATTAATTGCAAACAATAGCATTCACAGTGACTACATACATGCATGAAAGCTAAAGCAGCATCTAAGTAGATTCAAGTGTAAGTTGATGAAATACAAACTACAATTTGTCTTTGAACAGTTACTTTCCAACATGGACAGGACATTTCTGAATAGCAGCCTGTAACATTTTTTATAATTCCCAGATCATATTTGCTGCGACTGAGTGATAAAAGTTACATTCTTGATCTTTTTACGCCTTTTTAATTTTCACTCATAAGGTCTGTCATTTCAGTACATGCAACAGTTTGCAACATCACACAATTATCACTATCAATATCGATCACAAGATATATCAATGTTAATGTGGCTGAACGGTAAACCATATTTTTTTTCTTCAAGAGGAGATACAGTTGTTGAAATACTTTAGAGAGAGGAAAGGTTTGTCCCTCATACTAACCTGTGTGCTTTATTTTAATGACTAAAGTGCTAAGATATTTATTGTATTTTTCTTCTCCTAAATACATGTCCTGTTTTGATATACATCCGTAGGTTGTTAAATATATATCAGTCCAAACCTTGTTGCTTTTTTAATTGATGAGTTTAATTTGTCCTGTTGCATTTACTTAAACCTGAAATCCCTTTACATGGGCCTAACTAATTGTTTTATTTTCAGTTGTTATACCTAATTATGATGTCTCAAATATGTATGAATTAAATTTCTGTCCTTTTCATTCATGATTAACATGCTCTCTGTAACTGAATCTGCAATTTGTTACTTCAGTAATGTGATACCTTTGTATTAATATAATAAGATATCTCTGTGAGATGACGACTCAATAAAATTTTCACATTGAAATCCTTTAATGAGTTTTTTTTTTTTCCATTTATTTTTTCTTCCCTGGAGATCATTTCATTTCTACTCTGGACCGTGTAGTGGAGATTCACAGCAAATACACTGACACTGAGGCCTCCTTATCCTGTGTGATTAAGACAGGCTACACGAAAGGTGGAGAGGCCGAGTTTTCCCTCAGGATCAGGGTAAAATTAGCAAAAGATTAGCTTCCCTACATTGCTTTGACAGAGGTACAATCTCTGTGCTTAACTTTGCATTGGGCTTCCAACAGGTAGTTTAGAATTTATCTTCACTGGGATAGAGGTTATAATTTATCAGTTCATACGTCAGACATTTTAAGATTCATGTTTCAGGTAAAGCTACTGACAAAAACCACAAACAATGACTAAAGACAACCTCCTGGTTTCCCATGTGACTGACGCCATTGGATTATTCAACAGGATCCATCTAAGTAACAGTTAATGCAAGCTTTTCCTCACAACCTTACCAAGTTAACATTATTGAGGGGAAACGTAAGTTCACATTACACTTTATTCTTGTCTATGTATGCATGCTAGCCAGCTAGCCATATACTGTCTTGTCATTTTCAATATATCCTTTACTTAACCAGGTAAAATCCTCATAGATTATATATATCTTTTTCAAGAGTGACTTAGCCAAGAGTGCAGCAGAAGAGCCACAACCCTAACCCTATTAATAGGGTTAGGGTTGTGGCCTGGTACACACATAAAGATAATCTGGCTGATTTTGGCCCAATTTCCCCCCTTCAGAGCAAGGACAGCAAACTCCTGATTATCTGATGGCTCTAAATATTATCCTATGAGATTGAGATTATCCTGTGGTATGAGGTATGTTAAGAGTCAATTTTTCCCGATGATCTGCTCGAAAATGGTCAGGGCAGACGATTGTAAATGTTAAACCTGTTCAATATTTATGATCAAAAGTCCTCTCGTGTGTGAGGGAAGCCGACAATCCCAAATCATTGACTTTGCAGATTGTGACATGTAATTGAATGTAGCCAATAAAAAAGCGAGCTGACTGAAGAACAGGGAAGCATAACAAACCAGTATGGCTACCATCAACAAAGCGAAACGTCCGATCACGTTTGATCACGTGAGATTTCTGGCTTGTGTTGTAAGACAAATGTTTATGTGTGTGGTGTGCTGTATTGGGAATATCAGAGCACACTACACACAATACGATCAAAACTGTTCAATCAATGATTTTTTTTATCTTCAGGTGTGGGTTCTCTCACAGATAAAAAAAAAAAAAAAAATGTTAAGATTTAGAAAGTCTTCATGTGCGTACCAGGCTTAAACCAGGCATGTCCAAACAAAGGGCCATGTGGCTGCAGTTTTTTGTTCCAACCAAGCAGCAGCACACCAGACTTGACTCAGTTAATCAGCTGATCTCAGTCACAGTGTGTGCTGTTGGATGGTTGGAACAAAAGCCTGCAGCCACATGGCCCTTTGTGGAATAGTTTGGACATGCCTAAACAATACAAATACAATAGCAGCCTCCAATCAGACATGAAGATGTCGCTCAGATGACATATCAAACCCTCTAGTTTTAGGAACTCCTAATGGCTTTGGCTCAAGTCCTGTTCAGATTGGTTTACACAGCCTGCTACACATTTCTCAACTGACACCACACCCACCACAGGTATCAGATCAAATTGGCACATTGTTACCCAGAGTACCAACAAGCAAATGATTACAAGCTGTGGTGCTTAATTTATAATGATACAGGTCATCAATTATTAATTTTACTTAAAATCAGCAGCTGATTTCTTGGTGTGGAGGCTGGTTTAGATATTTAACAACCCCCCCGTAATAGAAAGTTAAAAGACAAAAACAAATTTAATGTTCTTTAAAATGAGTTTTAAAAAAATTATTGTAAAATGTGTATTTTGATTCATTCACACTAATCACACTGAACTTTTTAATTTCTGAAAGGTGAAGCTGTTGAACAGAAATATTTGAGCTCACCACAGATTATCTGTTGATAGAAGCCATGTGGAAACTCCAATCACCAAATTGCTTATCATCAAAGTTACTCAGATTTAAACCTTTCTCTTTTCAACACCAGTAGCCAGACTCTGAAGTTTCATGACTGAACCTGCACCTAAGTATAAAGGGGAAAAAATAGGTGTTATTTTAATCAGATTAGCCAAAATGAGTTCACACCTGATTTGGTTTTATTAATCCCAATCACTGTAGAACTGAGAACATGGGCATAATTAAGCCTCATTTCACACCCATGGTTTTCCATAAAAGAATTACACTTAAATATCACTGCTTATCAGTACTTCAACACTCATTAGATCTTTCAGTGGGAAGAAGAAGAAAATTAGAAAAAGTGTAGTTTTGAGTCATGTTTGTTCCTACTGTGTTTCTGTTCCTGTGTGTGTGTGTGTGTGTGTGTGTGGTCACGTGCTCCTCCTGCCACCAATTCACCTGTACACCTGAAGCCAATCTACTACTCACCACCTGCACTATAAAGACCTGGATTGTGGCTCCACTCTTTTTTCAGTCTGCCAAGTGCCACACGCGCAGAGGCAGGTCTAGCCTCAAGTTTGCAGCTCTAGCTTCAAGCTCTCTAAATTTACCTCATCTTGTTGCATGTGCTTAGGTCAGTTTTCCTTGTGGCTCCACAGTGTACTCGCCTCACTAAGCTTCCCAGTTCTTTCTCCAAAATGCCACAACTCGCTGCTCAGCCTGCCCTGAACACAAAACACAGAACTGAATTTGACTTTACATAACACATCTGTCAGATGTATGTCTGGGGGCATGCTGCTTTGAGTGCCAGGTGGGTGAGCACATGGTCGCTGAAAGTCTCACTGAGGTCTTGTGTATCCCTTCGTTGGCCAGTTGTGGATCAACCCTAAGCCTAACCCTTGGATGAGTTAGTCACTGCCAAGATCATTACAGGGGAGCAGCCCACCCTGAGCTTCAAAACTGCTCTTCAGAAATTTATGGATGACCTCTATTTCCTTTTTAAAGTCGGGGTTCAATCACAGTTAAAACTGTCTGCCCAGCGTATGAACCTACCAGTGTTGGGCAGTCATGCATTATTTAGTAACAGGTTCCTGTAATTTGATTACTTTTAGTAACGGAGTAATGTAACGTTATAATTTCTTGTTTGTTTGTTTGTTTGTTTTTGTTATTTTTCGGGGGGTGTGGCGTAACTAGTTTGTAACTAATTACTTTTGAAATGGAGTAATCAGAACAGTAACGTCATTACTAGTAATCAGTAATTTACTTTTACCCAACACTGGAACCTACTGCAGGAAACCCAGATACTCCACAGGAGCTGGAGCACTCTTGCCTCTGTAAAACTGCACCAATTGTCAGAAATCAAACCTGAAAGAGCCAGTGTTGTGTCAGCTGTCAAGCCTCTCAAGGAAAACAGACTTATTAAACACAAGAAGAACCATCGTCTCACTGAATAAAGCACTGACATTTCAAGAGATTGTCTCACTGACTTTCAGTCACGATATCACCTGGGAATCAGAGAGGAGGCAGAATCTTTAATCAAAGTTATGTACATAAACACAAAGTTGATATCAGTAGCAAAGATCCTGGTTGAGCCAATTAAATGTATGATGGATTAGGGGGTTTATCCCTTAGTCATTAGTCCTGGGAGATGGAATCAGCAGCAATGTGACTTTCCTCAGAGCTCAATGGAAGCTTTCTGATCTCGGCTCATAATCTGTCATGAAGAAAGTGATGTTGTGTAAATATGTCTGGCTTCTTAACACCAAAAATAAACATGTTCAGTTAGAGTTTATAAAAGGTAACTCAAAGACGTGTCTCACATATGGATTAACATTTAGGACAAAATTTAATTTTGCACCGTGATGTGCTTGTTTTAACTCAACTTGTTTGACACAAGCTTTAAACTGGAGACCTGGTGAGGAATATATGTCGAGAATTTTTAAGCAACTTACATCAATACACTCCTCCAAGACTCATTCCCACTTTACAAAACTGCTGCACAATCTCCTTTGACTTTAAGCCGCCTTTTCTGCTGGTGCAAAATTCGGCCTTAAATATGTAAAGCAACTAGAAGAACCAGAGCTTGACTCACAGCTTGTAGCTAATCCTTTATTCATGGAAATCTCCTGAGACTGGCAGTGCTCGAGGAGTGGCTTCTTTACCTTTGCTGGGCTGTGCATGTTGTGCACGTGCTGCTTTTGAAACCACCTCTGCACATTATCAACATGTGACCCCTCATGCAGGGCTATCCGAAAGAAAAGTGCTTGGGTCACCTGATAAGCATGGGGGTGATCTGTCATGAGCTTCACCCAGAGCTCTTATTTTATTCTGCATACAGTATGGTTTCATCCCCATCACACAAACGCAGACACTCACACTGCTCAGGAAAGTCATATATAGGCTGGCAGCTCTCCTCCTACATGGGGTTTGGAAATATGATTTGTTGTTCATATTGAAAGTGAGCTCGGTGGGGAGGAGCTGACAATATTTTCTGGCATTGTTGAGGTGTAGGCTGCGAGATGTCAGAAAAGTGACAGTGTGTGGACCTGAGCTGAGCTCTAAAGCAGGGATGAAGTGGTGTGATGGACAGAAGATTGGCTGGGAATTAAAAAGACCATGAGCCTTCTCCAAGCACCATGGGACAGCTGACAGGCAGCTTGTAGAGCTCTCCTCCCAAGTTCACAGGGAAAAGGCTCTGTGTGGAAGACCACTGCTGAAGGCTCCGACTGACATTGCACTCATCACTTTGATTCTTCACTGTGGTCTGTGAAGGCCAGCGTTTACAGTGCCTTTTTTTTTTTTTTTTTTTTTTTTTTTTTGTGCGCCATGGTGCATGCCTGCTGATATAAAATAATCCTAAATCCCAAATCAAGTTATGCCACAGAGAATAAAGAATAATTTTAACAGATGCAGGAGATGCTGTTACAGAGTCAGTTTAACACAGACATGACCTTTTTTTAGGGGCTTGACTACAGCCCAAACCTGAAGCTTAAGGTATGTGTTTCATTATAATTCAGCAGCAAGGGTGATGGGGCAAAAAAAAAAACAGTAAGATGCTTAGACAGGTTGTAAACAAAACAATCATAAACCAGAGAGTCATGTCAGAATAAAGTACCTCATTGCACAGAAAAACCTGTGTATGCAGAACAATACTGTTGGTCAGCACTGGACCTTAGTCTGTAAACTCTGGACTCACTTTGAGTAATACTTTTACAGTACTTAGCCTCTTCAAAATAAGATATGCCATTATTCTAGACCTGTGACACCTTTCTTTTCCCACATCCAGCAGATGTGGAGCAACAGAAGCATTTGTTTCTTGTGACTTGATGTGTTTCAGGTCATTTCCCGTTTGCTCAGTTTTGGTCTGCACCAGCCCCTGAGGGAAATATCTGTGTACTTGCGGTGAACATTGTCTGCCTGCTGTTCAGTGCAGGTCCAGTCCAGTGGGTTTATCAGTGACTTTCCAACAGCAGCACTGTTGCTGAGAGCAAAAAATGAATGAAAATATACTCAGTATCTGGTTGGTCACAAGCACCAAGCTCTTGAGCTGAAAAATAGAGTTATAGCATTTGAGTGGCTACAACTGCCGTGCCTTGAATGGCCACATGAGGGTAGCTCCAAAAATCAATCCCCACACTCTGAGTTAAAATGGCAAACTTAACAGCAGCAATAAACATGTTGGTACATGCTGATACAAAAACAGTTTTGAATAAATCTATATGTCACCCAACCCATATTTGTTTTTTTGAATTCATTGAAAGTTAGGAATAAGTTTGTTATAAAATGCAGATTATTAGTTCAATATCTTTGTGCTTTGGCATATTTGCTACTTTTCACTCATTACACAAGCAAAAGGCCAAGGCAGATACGTTCAAATGACTTGCATATTCATCTGAGAACATTCCTATCTTTGTTACTGTGGCACCCTTTTTGGAGTTTCTCTGTCCTGAAGGACAATAAGGAAAAAGCAGAAAGTACATCTGATGGCTCGACTGATATTTTTGGGAGAAGCCTCAATTCAAGTCAGAAATAGAGGGCAGACCAAAACCAGGATGCATTCAAAACAAGCTGCGTGTGACATCTTTTGTTACCATCACTCTTCACACGAGTCTTTTCAACATGGCTGTCAGTTCATATTGGTGTCAGATATTGGTTACATCCAAGAATAGATATGAAGAAGACATCCAAAAAAAAAAAAAAAGTCAGATATGAGCAGAAATTCACAGCTTAGCATGGAGGTCTGTCAAATGAGTTTGGCCTATTTTACTCATCTGGATACTGAAACTGAAGACCCTGCTACATAGGATACGATTCTTGTATGTTTGATCTGGTGTCATGGAACAGCCTGTCTTCAACGAAATGTAAATAAATTCTTGGTAAGTACCGAGCGAGTCAGGCTTCCATTATTGATTACCTAGTGAAGGACTCTAACAGCAAGAAATCATCTCATGAATGCACCATCTAAGTGTCTTTTTATTTAAAGCAAATTCTATCTTTTGTACTAGTAAGAGACTTTCCCTATTCATTTGACCTCCATCACCTTACTACACTCTAGACACACTGCTACTCTCTCATTCAGCACAGAACAATAATGTCTTCTTATCTGTTATACCCTGTCAGCTGACCTTTAGCATTTCAGCCCTGTTAATGCATGTATGCCATTAACCTTGGAAGTCCCCTGGGAAGTGGATGCTGCTGTGTCGATCACTGCTTTGTAAATTATTGATCAGCTGTGAGTTTACAGTGTATTCATAAAGTATTCAATCCACTTATATTTTCTCAGTTTGTGTAGATTGTCCATGTAAAAAACTTATTTTACAGCTCTAACAAAGCAAAGTTAAAACTGAATTTTACAAACTAAAATCACATTGACACATAGATTCAGATACTTTGCTAAGAAATTTAGCTCAGCTGTCTCCCACTGATCAGATATGTTTCTACATCTTGACATGACCATGATCAGTTCAGTTGACTGGACATGATTTGGAAATATGCACACCTGTCTATTCAAGGTCTAACAGCTGGCAATGTCTATCAGAGAAAAAGTCATAAGAAGGAACGAGTTGCCTGCAGAGCTCAGAGATCTGGGAAAGGATGCAAAAAAGATTTCTCCTGCATTGAAGTTCCCCAAGAGCTACACGGTGGCGTCCATCAGGATGACTGGGACAGCCAGGGCTCTTATTGGAGTTGGCTCCCTGGCCAAAATGAGCAATCAGGTAGAAGAGCTTTGCTAGGAGGGGTGGCCAGGAAGTCAAGGCCTGTGAGTGGCCTGTGTGGAGATGGGAGAACGCTCCAGGAGGATGATCATCACTGCAGCACAGAAGTGACAGAAGACTCTCCTCAGCAGTGTGACGTATGAAAGCTGCTTTTGAGTTTGTATTTAAAAAAAAAAAAAAAAAAGATTCTTCTGGGTTCAACTGGGATCAAACAGTTCAAAGTGTCCTGTCTGGGTAACAAGGCAGCGAAGTCAGCATCAAATGTGGAGGTGTGTTGTGTTTTTTTTGTTTTTTTTGGGTTTTTTTTTTTTTTCAGCAATGGGGTCATTGATGATGGTCAGGGATGAAAGATAATTTAGCAGACAAAGTACAGAGATATCCTCAATGTAAAGCTGGTCTAAAGTGTCCAGGATGGTTCACCTTCCAACAGGACAATGACCCTGAGCACACAGCCAGTACAACACAATAGTGGACAACTCTGAATGTCCTTCAGTAGCCCAGTCAGAGCCCTGACATGAACCCAGTTGAACATCTCTGGAGATCCTGCAAATGTCAACTGATGGTTACGATACAGCCTGACAGAGCTGAAGAGGATTTGAATAGAAGAATGACAGAAAATCCCTAAATTCAGATGTGAAAAGCTTGTCGCATCAAACCCAAGAACCCTTGAGGCTATAACTGATGCTTCAACTAAGTCCTGACTAAAAGGTCTATATACTTAGATCAATGTGATATTTCAGTGTTTTTCCTTTTTTTAAGAACCAGTTTATGCCTGTTTTTGAAAAAGACAGGAAACAAGATTGTGAGATTGACATGCAGTGAATGATCAACACAGGTGAATGTTGAACTAGCGATCTCTTGGTTTGGGGCTCAGTATGCTCTGTGCTACTGTGACCATACACCTACCTGACCACCCCTGGGTTTCCTTTTCTTTCTTTTTTTTCTTTTTCTTTTTTTGGACAAATTTTCAAGGTCTTTCTAAAGTTCTGGTTTCTGTTTTTTGAAGTGCTGCCCACATGTCCTCTTATTTGAGGATATTGGAACCAACAGAGCCACGCATTGTTGGGATGAACTTGAAGCAACTGAATCTACATGAAGCATCTTCTTTCATACATTCATTAAGCCACTCAAATGGTCCTAACAGAAAGTCACTGAGCGCTCGTGATTCTATTTTATAGACAATACAAAACATACTGTTAAAATTATTAAGTAAATTGATTCTGGGCTGCATCTTAGAAATGTCTAAATGGCATGATGCTATCCTCTATTTACTCTCGGCTAATTAGTATAAACACACACAGCACATTTGATCTTCTCCCTAAATAGGATGACACCCTATGACATGGCAATGATACATTGTGAAACAGCCTGTAATTATTTGTTGCAGTCTCGTTCCAAGTTTGACAATGGCTGCAGCTCTGTTTGTGACAAGACACAAAGGACAAATAGGAAAGACTGTGTTTCATATGCTACAGAGCAGATGTGTGACTGTGTACGTGAGATCATGTTAACATGATGTGCACTCCACAACCTGACATTTACACAGTAATAAGCCAGTTGTCAAAGGCCAAGAGTAGGCAGAGGTGCTGAGACAGAGACAAAGAGTTACCACATAACTTCACTTCAGCCTCTCTTAGCAAAATGAAATGACTTTGACCATGTGGAGGTTGAGATAAATTTCAACCTCTAGAGAGGCAACAAAATTAAGAATTACCTCCCAAAAAACTTCTACTGGCATGTAGGTATAGTTCTATACACTGAAATCATTCAAATATTCCAATATACATTTCATTATTTTAATGATATGTATTTATAGTTTCACTACGCACACACACATTTCTAAGAGTATGGCACCTTGCACTTAAATAAAACCACTGAATTTTTGGAAATGGGAAAAGTAATTGTGAAGCAGTGATCAGATCTTTCTGGCTAAAACTGATCAATCTATGGAGATGTTTTTCTTTTCGTTACTTTGATATCATCTATTTATTTATTTGTTACATGAATGTAAAGTAATGAAGAGGACAGCCTTGTTACTCGTTACTGATTTAGAGATGAAGCAATATAAAGGGCACCGTGGCTTTCTCCTGCTCCAAGCCAGGTCTTGATGGGTCAGGGTGGAAACGTAACACCTCTCTAAGGTAACACACTGTACCTTCTGCTGTGAGAGAGCAGGGCGATAATTACACACACAAAATCCCAAAACGTGAGCAGAGTAGGAAAAGGAGGTGAAGATACTGACCTTGTGATATCTTCACTGTGAAGCACACTTACTCACACAAAGACACACACTTGCAGACAGTGAATGTATAGTAGCAGAGCAGGCAGGGACGGTCATCACTGTTTGTAACACACTTGGCTCCAAAAACGCCATACAAATTAGAAGAGAAACAGCTTGTAGTCCATCCATCCATTATCTTCCGCTTACCCGGTTCCGGGTCGCAGGGGCAGCAGTCTGAGGACACCCAGACTTCCCTCTCCCCGGACACCTCCTCCAGCTCTTCTGGGAGGATCCCAAGGCATTCCCAGGCCAGCCGAGTGACATAGTCACTCCAGCGTGTCCTGGGTCTTCCCCGGGTCTTCTTCCTCCTCCCAGTGGGACATGCCTGGAACACCTCCATAGGGAGGCGTCCAGAAGGCATCCGATACAGATGCCCAAGCCACCTCAGCTGGCTCCTCTCGATGTGGAGGAGCAGCGGCTCTACTCCAAGCTCCTCCTGGGTGACAGAGCTCCTCACCCTATCTCTAAAGGAATGCCCCACCACCCTGCGAGGAAACTCATTTCGGCTGCTTGTATCTGAGATCTTGTTCTTTTGGTCATGACCCAAAGTTCACGGCCATAGGTGAGGGTAGGAACGTAGAATACCCGGTAAATCGAGAACTTCACCTTCTTCTCAGCTCCTTCTTCACCAGGACAGACCGGTACTCTACTGTCTATAGTTGGTACCACTTGACCTCCCACACAAGCTCAGGCCCCCCCCAGCGAGGTGACATTCCATGTTCCCATAGCGAGAGTTGTTGTCCAGGGATCCTAGGATCATTGGGACAATGATCCAAGGATCATTCAGGTACTTAAACCCCTCTACCACGATAAGGTGGCGGTTCAAGGAGGGGCTGGCTTGTAGTAGTTGGTTGAAATAATTATTTCAGTGTTGTCATGTATGAAAAGACCTCAAATGATGATCCATGTGATCCATGTGTGCCTCCATAGGATGCAGCCCCTGATTTGGAGCACAGCCTAATGTTTGTGCCAAATGTGAAAAGAGGTGTTCCTGAGATATCGTGTCCACAAGAAATGGACAGATGGACAGATGGACCGCGGAAATGCTCTGGATATCACCAGTGCGGGGGTGTGAAAAAGCCTCAAGCATAAGGACAAACCTGGTGCCCTTCTCTGCGTACACATCTGCCGCTCTTCAGCATACAGCGGGCAGGGTGGACTCACACAGGGCTGAGAGAAGCCTTGAAGTGAAACTATCTGTCGGCAACTTGAGCTGAGGAGTGGACAGAAAGGTGGAAATTACAACATAATGACACATAGATTTTCCATTTCCATAGTACATGGGCCTCAAAAAAAAAAAAAAAAAATCATCAGAGCAAAAGGAACATCGATGTGTTTTGTCCTTCTATTGTGATAAAACTGTGAGAAAACGGAGCGATCACTGAGTCCATGAGCAGACCCAGAAATGTCAGTTACACAGTGAAGTTTGTTACCATCAGCCAACACTAGCCAGTATGAGAAGATCAAGTAAGACTGTAGCGGCACAGCCAGAGTATATTGAATAGAGTGAGGTTATGATTTGCTGCTTATGAAATCAACTGTTCATTTGTAAGATGAAGAATGTGCTGTCTCTCCTTTTTACAAAATTTACATTGTCCAGCCTGTCAAAACTAAAATAAAACATCAGCTTAAGGCAGTTTTCTGTTTGTTTCCTGTATCCGTCACACAAACCAGATGCTGCCAGGAACAGTACAGACCACAGACTACAGAGCAGCAGTAGATCAGAGGAAATACAGAAAAGCAATTACAAGTCATATTGATAATTTTCTAAAGTAGAAGGGAATGCAACCTCTTCCATGTTTTCTTGAGTTCTGTCACTGATGACTTGTTTTTGTTTTTCTTATTCAATTCACTCTCACCTGGCATCATGGAGTGCATTCTTTCGGCAGCAGAATAATTGCATCCATTTATGATCTCTATTTATTTATTATTTAAAGCTTACTTTTATTCTCAACCCACATTTTAATTCCCCTTTTTCTTATTTTCCTCTGCAGTTTTTGTGGGTCAGACTACAGCACAGGTTTGGGAACCTGCTCTGTATTAGCACCTCTGCAATTCAAATTAACCAGATGAGGGGGGAAAGTGATTTAATGGAAGTTCTTAGCATTGTGAGTCATCGACTTAATTAAGAGCAGGTGTGAATGCTCCCAAAATGCCTTGAGGACACATTTGAGATCCGATCACTCAGACCTCATTGGCAAATGCGTCCTCTACTACAATCTAATTTGTCCCACTGCTACGGTGGCCCTGAGAGCTAAAAAGCAGTGGAACTTAATATGCAAATGAACAAATTAAGAAAATATCTTTTATCAATTTCAAAACACACGTCCTGCAAATACTAATAACACAACAGACATGTAGGATGCGTTTGGGCCATGGGTTGGCTCACAGTCCACCACAGTTTAATAATAGAATATTTTATTTCAAATAGATAAAACCTTATTTCATTGCAGAACAATGTGCAATGCAATGATCTGCTACACTCCTTTCATGCCCTCCGTTCCTTCCTATTCTCACAAACATATCATATAGGCTAAAGCACGTGTTTGATTGCATATTAGGGAGGAAATTGGATCTGATCACATTGTATCACTCAGGACACATGAAGAATGAAGATGCATTTAAAAACCAAGTGTGAACTAAAATACCCAGAGCCGTGCATTTGTGATTAGATCATCAGACACATGAGGTCTGACCGGGAACTATTATGTTCCTTAAGTTGCCACCAGTAGTTTAATGCCTTTCCAAAATGGTCCACTGTGCAAATTACCTCTGAGGAACATTTAAATGTCTTTGAGTTCATTGTTTTGGTTTAATGGTCCACAACTTTACAGTTCAGCTTCACTGCTTCGGTCTTAATGCTCTGTTCAACCTTGTCTCCGGCAACAACAGCAGCAGCAGCTGCCTGTGCTGTCTGATCATCATCTACCTGTCCAGCACACACCAACTGACACACAAAGTTATCAACAGACATCAAACTATCAGCTACAGGCCGACACATATTTGTCTCTTTGGTGAAGTCCAAAACAGAGCCGGACGCAGAGTGACCACCAGGTGGCCAGAAACACAATGGTTAATGAATGCTAATGTGACTCTGTCTGGATGCAAATAAGTAACTGCTTGCCAACGTGATAGCCATATCAACGTTATACAGCTTTAATTTGTCACTCTCATGTTCAGCTTGTTGTAAACTCATGTGGATGGATGAAATATTCCTCTCCTCACTGCGACAGCACGACACTGAGGACTCCTTTGCACCATTATCAATGCAGCTTTCATTCCCTCATCTGTCAGCAGAGAGCCTATACTGCCTTAATCATCCCATCTCCGCTTCCTCTGCACACTTTTAATTACCAATCTGAGGGCTGGCATTTGCGCTCTCAGTGAAGCAGTTGTCTTCAAAGATGCAATTACTGAGACAACCATTTGCTTCAACATCATTAAGATGCATGGATGTTGCAGAAACAGCTAAGCTTGTTAGCTATATCACCAGACTCCATTTGTTAATGATGAGGGGGAAAAAAGTGATTGGTTAGACTCTGGCTTTGGTTAGATTGAATTAATGCAACTTGTCTATTATGGACAAACCAGACAAAGAAATAAAATAATATTCTCACAAAAAAGTGAAACAGTATCTGAGAAGAAAAGACTGCTTTTTATCCTAAACACCCTGTCTTATTGTGGTGTCTCTTCTGTCCTTCAGCTGCACACAGCAGATGCACTGCACTATTTTTTTTTCTCATTTCTATTGTTTGATGCTTAATATTTGTTTTAAATTCAAATTAAAACAGCTAAACAAATATAAAAGTCAAACAGGGACTGCAAATTAACTAGATGCCATATATGCAGGCACATCACATCTGTTGCATTGCTTCTTCTGTAATGCCCCGGGCACATAAATGAGGGGGAAAAAAAGACAAAAAAAATAAAATAGAAAACCATTGAGACATTTTAATGTGCTGCACAAAAATCCAATATAATGTGCTGCTGCCACAGCAAGATGTTCATGATTTTTGTTACATGGTAAAGTAAGATTTTTATGTACCGAAAGGTAGAGGCGACAGATGACCCATGTAACAGAGGCAGTTTATTGTACAGATTTCAGGCTTGAGGCTGAGGCAGGGATTGCTGGAGAGAAGGACAGGGGATGAAAGTATATCTCGGCCCTGTACTGGATCTCAACCCTGAGATGGAGTTCAGGGGTTCGGGTCTGTAGATAAAGGTTGTTCTTCTTTGGCTGTCTAAAACCAAAAGCAACATAAGGAAACCTGAAGTACAAGTGGGACCATGGCCGTAGCACTGTACTACAGGTGACACAATCTGGTGATGAGTGGACGCCAAGCAACACACAAGTAGAAGAAACAGCAGGAACATGAGACAAAGAGGGAAAAGCAAAGCCAACAGGTTCCTGAGGGGCATGAAGAGGCTTGTGCAAAGGCCTCTTCTGTTGCTTGGTCACATGACATTAGTACTTATGAAGTATAAATGTCTGTGGATGTTTAAAAAGAGGTGATATCTAAAAAGATTTTGTTTCTTCTCTTCATGCTCTCCCAGTTCCTACATGTTCTCTGGCTTCAGTTCAGCCCTGAGTATTATCATAGCACATTATTATCATAGAAAAAGAAGCATTATTTGCCATTGTAATTGGATGTGAGGAGCCAACATTTTCAAGTGGCCCATTAGTTAGAAAAGGTCAGGAACCTCAAGGTTACAGTGTTCTGCAGTGAATGACATTTTGGTGGCGTTGGTGGATGTTTTCCTGGCTGCTCATCAGTGCTCATCACTACTTCCTACTTCATTATGTCAGCAGTAACTGAGAGTATGTTGTTTTTTGCTTTTCAACACTTTTTTTAATAGAACAAGCTTTTGAAAACCAATGTCAGTTGCCCCCCCCCCCACACACACACACAACAAGACCATTTACGGGCTGAATAAAACAAGTGAGAGCAGTGATGGTGACACTGCCTTCAAAGTGATCTTTGTGGAAAATATCACAAATTTTAATCTGCATTATCTAACTAACACGGTAGCAAACACGAAACAGGACATTTAAGTGTAGAGACCGCTTTTGAAGGTAACCCCATTCCCAGGCCCCTGGTGAAAAGTTGCACCAACCATATGGTGAACATGAAGAAGTGAAATATCTTCCCAAATCATCTGGGAGCTTGTAGCGCTTATGAGCTGTGTTCATTAGCCCCAAATGAACTTTGAAGGTGAGAGGGAACAGTGAGCGAGACACTGCAGCTGTACACTGGGTGTGATTTGTGTGTTACACAGTGTCGCAGCCATGATTGTCATGGAATTAAATAATTGTTTCTCTAATTATAGATGTTGCGAAACCACAGTTAAGGCCACAGTCTGTTCCTGGCTCCTTGGAGAAAATGGAGTAATTGAGTGTAGCACACAACAGATTAATGACATGGTGTTTGCAACTTGGCAACAAGTACTTATTATTACTGGCAAAGGAGGATTGCTGCATATTGTGTGTAAACACAGATATGATTTGATGAAATGATCCTAGCTGTCCCTCTTCACTTCTGAGTCTCTGAGGGAAAAATGGGCTCATTTGTAGCAGTTCCTCCTCACGCTGTGGGCAAATCATCCTCCAAAGACAATTACGTTGAAAGGAGACGATGTCCCCGAGGTGTGACCCCAATTAACGCTGTCATCCTCCACGTCTGAATAGTGTTCAGCCTTTGGCGGGCGCAAAAAAAACCCTCCCCAAAAATCTGTTGTCTATCCTCTCCTGTCTTTCTTCAGGGGAGCCGTCTCACCCACTGATCTTCCCAGCGACAGTCTGTCTGTCAGCACTTCATCAGCAGCAGCCAGATGCATTGATATTTCAAGGACTTGGTCAGTCCGTCTAGTTGAGCAGCACTTGCATGTTTTTCTGCTAACTAGCTTAAATCAGAGGTCTTTGTATTTAGACAACACATGCCATTGATTTAGCCTTCGCAGCCACTCAAAGTTCATTCTCTAGTGACACATTAAACTGCAGCTCCGGCGCCTCTGAAGGGCCTGGAGTGGTTTTATTTTGCATTGCTCTTGCTCTTGTGCAACGACTGCCTCTTACGAATCTTTTGAACGCAGCTTTCTAGAAGTTGTTTTTATTTGAGTGCTTCCCTCACCTCTGCAAACACAGAGAGACACACAACACACTCACAGACAGGTGCCAACACTAACAAGAATTATTGTTTACACCCTGCTACATGACTGAGCTTCCTGACTTCATCTGAAACAGCAGAGCGGAGATGTGGGATGCAAACTGCTGAAAATAACTGATCATGTCTTATTAACCTGAAGGCATCAGCATCCACGGGCTGTTCCACAGCAGCACAAATGCATTTCTCTCGTTTCTTTTTTTTCCCCCAGAATTCAAAATTTCAAGTGTTCAAGCTCCTCTCTTGTTCTTATTTTCCCCGGGATGGTGAAATAAATACACTCCTCGCTGAGTTATTTGTAATACTTACACAACTGAAGCCAACTTAGTCTGTTACAGTTAAAAGCAGCTCAAACACGACCATATTCCTCTAGGCTATAGGAAAGCAGCCATCTGCAAGGGTAGTAAATGCTATTGAAGCATCACTGAGCAAATATATCCAAGTCAGGGCTATTTTATTCAAGAAAATACAGTCCATGGTCCACTGACAATCCAACAATATACACAGTAAAAAGCTTAAAAAAAAAAGAAAAAAAGAAAAGAAAACAGTGAAGTGGGTTCTGTCCGTTCTCTTCTGGCTGCTCGCTCAGAAACTGCAGCCAGTTAAAGCTCTCTCTTTTTTTTGTCTTGTTTTGTTTTTTGGTTGTTGTTTTTTAAAATCTATTTGATCTCAAATTGATGATGGAACAGATGATTCCATGATATTAATGATGTGTTCACAAAAGCTTTCCCCCTAACCCACTTTCTACAGCCTGCATGAGAAAGCAGCCTGTCATGAATGCTGCAGTGGCAACACTTTACATTAAGGGCTCAAGATATATTATAGTGAGGTACGAATTCATGCAGAACAAACCACGAGCATACCTGCAGCAGCTTTAGTGCTCTCCACATAGACTCTGATGTTAAAATGCCTATTTTAAAATGTTTTAATCTTGGTACATAAATACAGCTGATTTCCTTCTTTGTGCCAACTGTATCATAATATTCATATTTTCACCCATTTAATATGATTGTGGCTTAAATGAGGGTGTGTCCCTTGGAGTGACAGGTGGGCAACATCCAACCTCTATTTGCTATATGGTCTATGATCAGTCTACACAGGATGCGTTTAAGGTCAATGCTGAGTGAAGGTCAGTTCAGATCTGTGTTTGCAGAGGTCAGAGCGCTATAACCTGATACCCTCAGCTCTTTCGCTGGTCTCGATGTAAATTGTAAGACTGGTACGTGGATCCACACAGGAAAGGTTCTCACCACAGATTTATGATAGTGTTTCTTCACATCCAACACTAGTGATCAGTGAGATATTGAGGAGGATGATGGTCAGTGATGATTTATGGAAAAACATAAACTTTGGAGCATCCAAAAAATTTAAGCAGTTTTCTCCCACAGCACAAACTGCATACTACTTCATTTCTTTTATTCTTTTTTTTTTTTTTTTTTCTGTTACGATTAATACACTGAAAATGTAGCCACTTCACTGTGAGGGTTTATGCTCTGTCATTTGCTGGCAGTGCTGTACCTCAATACACAAAGGCTAAAAACAGGTTGAGCCCAAAAGCAATTTAATACGAGGCCCTTCAGTATAAGAACACTCAAGCTGCAAAGGGATCTGCCTATATTACATCCTGATTGTCCATTTTCTCAAACCTGCTTATATAGCAGTGTTGTTATTTTAACAGGCTCGACTGCTCTAAAGCTGCATTCATGTAATATACAGTGTTCTGTGAATGCAAAGCTCACACTGGGAAAACCCATCTACATCAAGCCCTTATGTAATACAGCAAGGGCTTTTCTTTTGTGAAAGCAGCTGAGCTCAGGGGTGTTATGATGCCAAATCACCTAGAAACTGGTTCTAACAATGTAGGAAGTTTTTGATGTCTAGAACATTTCATTGCGAGCTTCACCTCTTCATACTGCGAATGGTCTTCAGACACATAGACTATAGTGAAAGCCAAGAGGTCTGAAGGTACATTGTGAGGAAAGGTCAGGTGCTGTCTTGGTGACTGTACTACTTTTGCCTGCCGGCCATTTATTCAGATGTTCCCTTGCTGCTGACCTAGTTGGAGTGAGTGAGGCTCGTACTTTCCTCTTCTCTTCATACCAGGAAGTTTGGAGCCATGCTGGCAGCAGGACTGCAGTGGTGGAAATAGTGGTTGATCAGCACACCAATTGGATCCAGACAGAAATATGGTGTCTCGACCTCTACTGGATGATTGTCATGAGATATGTACATATGTACAAAATATTTTATTATTTTATTCATTAAATACCTACTAAGAAGAAGAAGAAGAAGAAGGACACTGATAATGTTCTTACAGCTGTCTTTAAAGTCTTTTTAATTCTCCCAGGCGGTGTTTGAGATATTGGACAAGAGCGTCAGCAAATACTGTGTCATCTGATACCAATACAGCCTCAAGTATTTGGTCTGCAGAGCCAAACTCATTGTGGAGGTCTTTGAACACAGCAATGCTGAGTTTTTCCATGCTTTTCTTGATTTTTCTGGAAGAACAGTCACGGAGCATGTCGGACAGATGCTTGATGGCGTTGATGTCTTCTTTCTGGGATGATTCTCTAGTTTTAGCCTGGATTTGTTTGATGAGCCTCAAGGAGAGTACAGTTATAATTTGGACAGTTGTGTCCTTTGAGAGAGAGAGAGGATAAAGTTAGGTAACAGTCACTGAGCAAACTCCACTTCACGGTTTGGCCATGTGGTGGGGGATGCAGTCCTGTGGTTTAGGAGAGACCATGTCAGCCGGCCCCGGTTGTCTTACATCAGACACCTGTAAGGCTTGCACTGGATTGGACTGAAATCCTTTAGGATTGGACTGTAACACTGGTGATGTTCTTACAGCTGGTTCTGAAATCCAACTGGGATAATGACAGTGATAGTAGGTATCAGTGATGTGCGGTGAGGTTCATGGCTGGTGAGGCACTGACTTCATCACAATCAGATAAACATATGAAAAAAAAAACAGCATTTAAGGTTTATAAGTGACTCGCTGTCAGTTATTCTGCAGCGGAGCGGAAGGGCGCAAGCAGAATCCCTGGGCTCACTAGCGCCTCCTCCATGAGGCAGGAGAACTGCGTGCCTCACCCGGCACCTTTTCGCAGCCGTTTTATGATCGCTCAGCACAAGAAACATGTTACACACACATACAGTTTTCGACAAAAACACTATACATTATATTCACCAGCTAAACTATAGAAATGTACTTTATATAGCAAAAGTATTTGAACATTTTAATAGCGACATAGAAAGAGACAGCAATACGGGCTCACTGCGTAGCAGGCAGCACAGTTAGCCGAGTCATTGCGCAATCCTTGGTGAGGCTCAGCTGCCTGGTGCCTTACCGCACGTCTCTTCTCAGTATTTGAACGATAAATATGAAAAATCGGTGATTTTGAATAAAAAATAACTTAAAACTGGTTTAGTTAAAAGCAAAATAACTTTATAGTACAAATCAAAGGATAAATACAATAATTACATTTATTTTTTTCAATTTACATTTTTTTCTTTCCATGATGACAGGTGAGGCACGGCCTCACTTGCCTCCCCTGACCGCACGTCACTGGTAGGTATTCAAGGTAGCAGCAACCTTCCACATAGAACAAGCAGGTGCGAAGGGGAAAGCAGAAGGAAGTGATGTAGTTGGTGATGGTTTGGCCGGTGATTGTGTAGCTGGAGACCCAATTGCTGGTGATCGTGTAGTCTGTACATCACAGGTGTCAGCGGGCTCTGCTCTTAGAGTGGTGACATCTTCTCCAGATGAGCTCATCGGATGTTGTCCGCGCTCGGGCCCTAATAATACTGGCAATAACAATAGGTTCCAGAAAAACCTTTCATCATTTTTTGTGTGTCTTCCCTCTCCTTTTGATTATTGTTATGCTTGTGTGTATTAAGCCATTTATTCTTAAAAGAGTCACAAACATGCCACGGAACCAATTATGTTGGGGTGGGGGGAGGAAGGGGGGAAACAACTCGCGCTGCACAATCCTGCGTGCGCTCACCATGGCGCTCCCAAGTTTTCCGACGTTTTCCCACAGCAAGCTGTAATTGATTCACAAAATGGATAAATGCAAAGTTAAGCGCAAATGTTAAGACAAGCACAGGACATTTCTTGAGGACATCTGGACAAACTGAACCTGGATCTTCAGGGGAAATTCAAAATGCTGCCTGACCTGGTGCAAGGTGTGTTTGCGTTTATCAACAGACTGAAGCTCTTCAGTGCACATCTTCAAAAAGGAGAATTAAAGGAGAATTTTCCCACAATGTGCAAAGCGAGCAGATCAGAAAATGGCAACAGTTGGATACGCAACACTGCTTGAAAAACTTCAGGGGAGTTTTTTGGCCCGATTCGAGGACGTGCGACAGAAAAGGCCACAGATGACGTTCTTCATTGACCCATTTGATGCGGAGACGGACTGCTTCAAAGAGTTCAAAGCAGCAACAAGGTAAGAACAACAATCAGTAACCTTTTCTCACATGTGCTGTTTATTGGATGCTATTGCAAACGTTTATATTTCTGTGTGGACTTGCCTAAGTCCTGCGTGATATTTCTATCAGTGAGTGAGTGAGATAACTGGCCGCTGGTCTTGGTAGGCAGGACTTGCAGTGTGACGTGAATGTGGCTGAGCAACAGGTGTGTATGTGTTGACAATGAGTGGCCTGTAGTCTAGGGATGAGCTGAAGCCCATTTCTGTCACTCTCCTGTTTCATAGTGAGGGATGTGTGACATTTGTGACATGGTTGATTGTTAATATTTCATTCTCTGTGTCTGTATATAGGGAGAGAGAGGGTGTGTGTGTGTGTGTGTGTGCGCGTGTGCGTGTCCGCGTTTGCGTAATGTGGCTCTTTGCAGTACCTCAGTAAAAATTTTAGCTCTAAGTCCTTGGCTGGTTGGCGACCCCTGGACTATGGTGATCCCCTGACATGCCACACTATTTTATTTTTTATTGTGGAAATCCTGTGGACTTAGGAACGTCCTCCTTCTGACTCAAATACAACATCAGTCTGTACTTTACTAATTATGTATCATGTAATGATGAGATGAGATCAGTCATGTAGGTTATGTTGTACGGAGATCCTCCAAGCAGCTGGTGTCCACCCACAGCATGAATAACATTGACAGGTAGAATAGAAGCAAAAAAAAAAACCCCAAAAAACAAAAAAAACCTTGTTATAAAAAAAGGTAAAAACAAGCTACGACTGGGAACAGTGCTGTTAAAACTTACTTTCTTGCAGTGCAAATTTGTCGAGCAAGATCCTGTGTGATGGCCACCTCTGTGCAGCATGTCTGTACTTCAGTCTCACCCTCACATGGTTCCTACTGTAATTCTCCTTGCATAAAGCGAAGCTGCAAATTAATAGGAAATGCAAGCAACTGCCCTCATTATGTCATTAAAATCCCACAGTCTGAGCGTTCCTCTGGCATTCTCCAGGGCATCTATGTGTTTTATTGGGGCTTCTCTCTTTGCATTCCCACACAGGGAACCATCACTTTGGTTTGTGATCATCACAGACTATTGTCAGACATAAAGGCAGAGAGTCCTCCTCATGCCGACTGTGTGTGTGTGTGTGTGTGTGTGTGTGTGTATGAGAGAGAGAGAGAGAGAGAGGGAGAGAGGGAGAGAGAGAGAGAAATACAGAGGAAGCAGGGGGTAATTTCTGGGGTGTGACTAGCAGAAGAAATATACACTTCCAAAGCCTCGGGATGTAGTGAGGCATTTTTTTATACCTTAACACCTCACAGAGTGCTGCAGCCAATGTTGCTGATGCATGTAGTTTTTTTTTTTTTTAAGTGATTATATTAAGTGCTGTTGTGAGCCATGTTTACCCTTTGCCTCTGAGGATGCCTTGTAGGTGGTGTCTGCGTCTCTCAGGTGGACATGGGGTGTTGGACAGCCTGTCTGAATGAAAGAGCAGGCCAGGGAGGTTTAAAAATAAAATTGACAGCAGGCACCTTAGTGAACCATGACTTGAATGTTGAAGGGGTGGCAACGTTTTTTCTCCCTCTTTTTTTTTTTTGTGAGAGGCTAGGGAAATCTCCTGCTCAAAAGTGCAGCAAAGTACACCATCTCCTCACTAGGCATAAATATAAAATAGGCTGGTCCCTTTGGAGGGGCACTCTGTGGAATTGCGTGATATTGTTGTAGTTTGTGTCAGAGGTGCGGTGCTTGTTGTTGAGGGGGAGGAGGAGGAGGAGGAGGAGGGGAGCATGTGTATTTGGAGGCACGTTTATGGAGGATATGCTGATGTTAAGGATTCATTTCCCCAGTTCAAATCGGGACTTAACTGCAGCAGAAGTGCTCTCCAGCTGATGGCGACTGCTAAGACAGTAAAGAGGAGGATGGCGCATGAATCAAAGCGTAATGAATCCTCAACACCAATGACACTTATTTTTTGCAACTCTTCTCTCCTTTCATTTTTTGAGTGTGTCATGATGGATAGCCTTATCTCAAACAAATAACTGTGATGTCAAAGACTTGTGATGTACAATATGTAGGAGGGTCTCAAATTACTTGCGTAAATCAATACTTATCAAATCCTGTTATCACCTTGAGACCTCATATAAAGTGTGTGTGTGTGTGTGTGTGTGTGTGTGTTCATTAAATGCAGAGTGAATCTGCTGCCGGGGCACATTTCAACGCAGGAATTTTATTTAGAAGACAGATCGAGGCTGCTTGTTTTCATCACCCATACGCCTGGGGTCACCAGGTTAGTGCTGGTAGGGGCCGTGTTCAGAGCAAATACAGCTGCTTTTACACTGCGTTTTTAATTTGAGCATAGGTTTCCCTGCTTTGCTGTGACGTCTGCAAAGCAGAGAGCAAAGCAAACAGCTCCCTCAGGGATGCACTACATCTCCTGTTTACAATTACACTGTGATGACGGTATCCGCTATAGATTACTCCTATATTACAATTTCACAATGACCAATACATCTCAGTTTTTTTGTTGCAGATCACATCATCATGCTGCAGGTTATAGAAGTGTTGATAAAAGCATGACTGAAATTGCATTTCTATAAATTAGCTAAATGTATTACTCAAATTTAAAAAGCAGTTAATATTTGAAAATAAATATTATATTGGCAAGCTTTTATCATCATCATTTATTCATTAACTTACATTATAATGTTGGTGATGAAATAGTGAATCATAGTTTATAAACTGGTCATGTGTTTTCAGTAAAAATGAGGCAAGTTACAAGTCACAGTGACTGATTAAAAAAAGCGAAGTAGAGCCACTATGTAATTTAAAAAAAACACACACAATGATGACATAAAGTGATCCTTATTAAGTGTCTGAAATCTCATTGTATTGCTCTGTATGAGGTGTTTGTTAAATGGAAAGCAGTGAATGAGAGAACAAGCCAACTTTCATCAATAAGGTAATGAAGTGTTAATGTCAGAAAAGGCTCATTAGTTTGGGACCATGGCCTAAGTGAAGGCCACTCACTGAAAGTACAGTAGAAATAATGGTTTTAATAAAGAGAGGAGGTGAAGGAAAAATGACCAGTACTCATAAAGTTGTTATTTCCTTTAGTACATCTCTGAGAAATAATTGCAGTCAAGGAATGAATGATCATTATAAGAATGATCATTCATGGTGTGATGAGTTTCTCCAAAGATTGTTTGTTTGTGAAGTTCTCTCTTTGACAAGTGCTTTAAGTGGCAAAAAAAATGATGAGGGTTTAAAAGGGAGATTTGCACGTACTGTAATCAAGACAAATTTAGCATAAAAAAAAAAGTGTTTGCCAGTATTAAACATTGTCAATTATGAAAGTGTATCATTAGAATGAGACTCTGGTGGCTGTGATAACTATCATGCTGTTTATATTTAGGAATAAGTCAGGAATGTAATATATGACTTTCTGAGTCTAAAGTTGAATTTATTTTAAGCTTGTATAATAGTGTTTTCAAAAGAACATTTGGCCTCTTCATTATTTATTTATCAGTTACATGTTTTTAAAGGTCCCACATTTTATACTTTTACTTTTTTTGTTGCAAGTTTTGATATCCATAAGATGAGGTGTAGTTGTATAAACCAAAAACTATGTTAATGTAGTTTTACATTTCCTCAGGAGCAATAGGTCAGTGAGCCAATCAGGAGACTCTCTGAACCTCTCCTCTGATTGGCTGACTAATCTGAGTGATCAGATAAAAATATAGCAAATTTCAGGTTAACACTCAGAGACCACATCCTCCACAGAGAAAGCCCACCTGGACCCACAAAGAATTGTGGGACCAGGTGGGTGGAGCTTGGAGCATGGCTGGAGACCAGTGACTGCTTTGTTGTGACATCAGAAGGTTACAGATGCCCTGATGTCTCAGTTTTAAGGCTAAATACAGGCTGTGAGCATTTCTTCATGGACTGAGGCTTACCGTAGATATTTTCACAGTTATAATATAAATCCTAGACCTGCTTCAAAAGGACATGAACATCTACCTTTCATACAGTAAGGGCCTTTAAATATTTACTTTGGATCACAAAATAGCAGCAACATGGTATTTCAGTCTAAATGACATTTTCTGTAAATAGTTCTGAATCATTTCAGAGCATGCTTCAAAAAGATGTGTTTCACATGTGACATGTGACATGACCATACCAAGCCACATTGAGTTTGATTCTGAAAAGACTAATTCAGTCCCTTATATTCTTTTCTCCAACATGCAGAGCAGGAGCGAGCTTTAGAAATCCGGTCAATGCAGAGGTGTTAACATTTAAGCGAAGCCTCAAGGGATAATTGCACTTCCCATTCTCTGTCCTGTCACAGAAGTATTACTCATAAAGAGACCTACATGTCGGTTCTTTTAGGACACAAGAGGTCAAAGTAGTCCTCCTTTTAAAATTTTCTACCACCCCTGGACTGCCCCCCCCCCCGATTGTTACTGTCAAATGATTAGTTCATAGTGTCTCAGCCCACTTATTACACTGCCAGCCAGAGGGATACGCTCCAATAATTCCTCAGTAGAAAAAGTGTGAGTCTTGCGCATTCTAACCACCTCTGCTTTTCTTCTTGGAAAAGCTGTTAAAAAAAAAAAAAAAGAAAGAAAGAAAAAAAAGAAAGAAAAGGACACACTAATTTGGAAATGTGAGCTTAGTGCATCCACTTTGGAATTTTGCTTCAAGGCGACTGAAAGCCCAAAAATGGATCTGCTACCCTAGGGTCATTTATTTGATTGACACAAAACAGCAAAGTGCAAAGTGTACTTTTTCAACAAAAATGAAATTTCATCCATGTTTGCAGGTTTGAGGATATTGTTCTAGGGGACATATGCGGCGGAAGAAAGCACTTCTGTTAAACAGAGTCAATAACTTGCGCAACTGCTATGGCACCTCGGGGTAATATCACACCACCTGAAAAAACATAAGTGGATAGTTATTGAATAGCTGTCACTAGCTCCTATTTTTATTGAAAGTATAATGGAAAGAGCATTAAAAAACATCAAAATGGCCTGCAGATACATGTGAGTCCAGAACTGACTGCTTCTTACTAATCAGGAGTTTGAACAAAACATGAGGGTCATGACTCACTTTTTTTTTTTTTTTTTTTTTTTTTTTTTGACCTCACCAAGCGAAAATAATAAAGAGTCTGAATGTCACCCGTACACCAGCATCATCTGCACAGAAGCCTGATCTCTCTGGGGAGCTGATTAGATGACAGTTGAGATGAGTTGTTCACCTGGTTCCGAGTTGAGGGAACGCTCACGCCGGCCATAATGAACAGAGCTGGACGGGATATTTGAATGTCATTTCCACCTCCTGAGACACTTCCAATTTGGCACTGTGTAATAATAATGTCAGGGAAGAGCCATGAACTTGGAGTGTGTTATCAAAAGAAAGGCAGAGCACAGGGTTATTATACATCTCCAGGGCAAAAAAAAAGAAAGAAAGAAAACGACTGAGTGAAGACTAAAGACTTTCTTACAGCCAAGAAAGTCATAGAGAACACTAAAAGGATATACTCCTCTCTTCTTCAATTTGTACTATCTTTATGAAAGTATGGACCTGGATTATCGAGTCCGTAAGAGTCACAAATGTGGATCATCATTTCCCAGGAAGAGGGCAGTGCACATGCATGTCTGTGGCGTTATATTTGGCTCTGCTCCTGACAGGCACGGGCTCATTGGCAGTCAGGCTGTCTATTGTCAAATGTATCATTATGAATCTTCTTTAGAGCGCTGACAAGTCCTCCATTATAGATTTCAGCGCCCTGCTGCTAGAAAGAATCTGGCCCTACCTGTCACCTGAGGCCAATCTACCAGCCCTTCGACTTCTTAGTCCATGTCACAGAGCGGCATTGACCTGTTAATGGCTTTTCTGCTACAGAATGTGAGGAAGGCCTGTTAACAATATGACAACTTGATGGGATGTTTCTCTCTTTTTTTTCTTTTCTTTTTTAGACAGGCACAATAACACAATTATATGTTACCGTTAGCTCATTTTGAGCCTGAGGATTAGGAAAATGCTACACATACAGTATGTATCATTGGGAGATAAATGTATGAAATGTGCTGACGTACGACAAAAAAAACAAAAACAAAAAGAAGGACTGGGGGTGTGATATGGACAAAGCTGTATAGAAGAAGTTATTTCATCATTTCACAAGCTAAAAAAAAAGTCTAGCGTGTCTTACTGCACACTGCTTACCCATGCTGGATGGCAGGTCAGGGCAGCATGATCTATAGCCGGGCTGTCTCAAGGAAAGTTCTGCTAGGACCACAAGAATGTTATTGCACCAGTAACCTGTAAAAGAGGACGGTGAAAATATAATGAAAAATTTCGGTGTGAATAAAGTCCTGGATGCAAGCTTTGTCATATCCTGCTGGTAATTATCAGTTGACTGATGAAGATATGATTGTTGTATAAAGTGTGCTGCAGAAGTGCATAGATCATTGATAAAATTCTCAATATGAAGCTCTAATGTGTAAATGAAATCACAAACGCATGTGAAATTCATTTGTGATATGAATGAAACTGAAGAATGCATTTTTTAAAATTTTTATAAGTCTGTGGAGCAGTTAAATAAATGACAAAATAACATTTCATAATAAAGAGTATAAATAAAAATGTCAAAAATTTCCATTTATTTGGGACCCCACAGATCACAAGTGATCAGAAAAAAAAAAAAAAAAACAGGAAAATGGAGATCATAGGTTTGCAAGGACTTATCACACACTGTGCAATGATCAAAACATACTGGTGTCTCCGCTGTCCTCAGCATGCAGCTCACTATAGCTGCAGTACAGTAGCCTATTATTAGAGCAGATGTCTTACCTGATTGCCGAGTGTTTGATGGTTTGTTTCGCATCAGACTGTTGCTGTCAATTACCTGTCAGTGAAAAAAGTTTTATTTCTGTGCTTCACATGCCTCATTCTCATCTCCACTTCTTCTCTTGCTTGTGTTTCTAGATTGAAGAGATGTCAGTCACTGAACCTCCACAAACAATGTAGTCAAGCTACTTAACACTCACTGCTTCACTAAATGTCAGCAGCAAATATTGGACTTTGTTGTCCACATTTATTTAACAGCAGTATTTAATGGTCACTTCTTGAGTTTTACATGTCTAGTCTAGTAGTACTAGTAGTAGTAGTAGTAGTAGTAGTAGTCTAGCAAATTTTTAATTCTGATTCTTCTGGGACATTTCATTCATAATTCTTTACTTGAAGTTTGTACAATGTGGTAATGTAACATTTCTTAAATAAAAAAATTGCTTCCCTTGGAATTTTCATAATGTGGAAACATCCTATATAATTACTTTTCAGTGCAATCACTGCCTAATATTCATTCATTCATTCATTCATTCATTCCTATGAATTATGGAGAGTAATATAGACATTGTCACTAGAAGGAGATGGTGACTTTCATTTTCAAAGATGTGCTCTCCACAAAAATCTCATTCACTTCCATTCTACTGACATGAGACATACAGTTCCTCAAACTAAGGCTACAGAGCATATGACAAAAGACTAAATTAGAAATTTCATTTCTTCTGTAATTTGGATGAAACCTGTCCAGGTGACAATAAATCATTAATATGACACAGTTGGAGCAGCTGTGAGAGCCAGAGTGTAGGGCTGCTCCAGCCTACCTCAACTAAAGCACACTTATGATTGTATGAATCATGTCAAATCTAAATCACATGCATGTTAACAGGAGTTTTGTTTAAACTCATTTTACATAAACTAAGAGCATCTACTTCTGTCATAGATTGACACCTTTAAGAAAGACCTTCGCCCACAGTCAGGAATGTTTACTCTACTCCGTGAGCTAATTCATCATATCATGATAGCCTCTCACTAGACAATCACTAGTAAGCTGTCACACTCTCTCTCTACTGTCAGTCAGCTGTCATTTCAGCACAGCAAGGAAACTGTGATCCACCTCCACCCCCTCACCACTGTGACAACCCCTCCACCAGGGCACTAGTTGTCCCTGTTTCTTTTTGTTGCTTTTTCTCTTCAGGTGCCAAATGGTGCTACACATGGGCCTGGTGTGAAACATAAAGTCCCCCCACTTTCACTCCTGTGGACTCCCTGTCAGCATGTCCCCTGCTCCAACCAGTTTTTTTGTTTAGTTGCTGGTCATCCAACCACTTGTTTTTCCCTTTTTGTCTATGAATCATTTAAAAATTTCCCACCAACTCAGGTTGTCTCCCCCCTTTTGATTTACCCTGATACCACCTCAACCATGGATTTATGATCATCTCCAAGGATGGCTGAACTCCAGTCATTCACTGACTGACTGACTGACTGACTGACTTTTCACCACTGGTTGCTCTTGTTTCCCAGTTGTCTGGATGCTGCAGAAAAGAAAAGGAGTGCTTACAGTTCACTGAGCCTCACCTCATTATGGCAGATAAACTACTTTCATTACATGTTCCATCATTAATAAAGGAGCAGGAGGGAAAGAGATAAGTAACTCTTAAACAAATTGGCAGATTTGAGCAGGATGTAAACAGAAACACCAGAAGGAGACACTACATCTACCAAACCATAACAAGGAAACCTCTTTATGGAAATAAAAGGTCTCTGCCTACTGAGATGCTAGAGGGCTTGTAATCTGAAACATAACATTGACGCATAATAGTGGTTGCTGATTGGCTCCTGATTGAAATGTGCCTATAAATGAGCTCACAGTGGCTCATCCATCTTTCACAGTGGGTCTTATGCAGGTTGATGCACTCACATTTACTCACGTCTTCTAACTTCTTACAGGTGTGTTGTTGTGTCAATAGCAACCCTAATTAACGAGCTGGCAGTACCCATCTCACAAATTACCACAGATGTGTTAAAATCAAACCAAACTTGAAAACAAATATCGGGAGCTTAAAGGCTCTTTAATGGAGCTTTGAGATGGTGACTTCAAAAACGATAGCTCCCCGGCTGGCAAAACTGTTATCTGAGATCTCTGTGTGAGCATTTTGTTCAGAAGTTGACACAGAGTGCGGTCTCAGTAAGTTCAATGCCAAAGTATTAAACAAGGAAAAAAAAAGAAATCCAGAATAATGAGCAAATTAACCCCGGGTCTGCTTTTATAGTTCATGCATCGTGAACCCAGACACAGATGCAATTCCCATCATTTCAAGATATACGATAATAAATACTCTGCATAAACCATTTGTTGTTTGCTTAAAATTAACATAGACATATGAGGAGGACAAAATATTAGCGATAGACTTCAGACAGGGATGAAGTTGTCTAATTAGACCACCTGTTCTGTTTCATCATCTTCTGAATCTTCCTCTTTTTGTGATGAGACTGTTTCACATCACCAACCATAACTTAAAGAATAGCATTTCCCCCATTTTGTTCCAAATCACAGCGATGAAAAATTCAGTTGTCTTTTTTTCCTGTTCAGTTCAATAAATGAAAAACAGACGTGGAAGGATCAAACAGTCCCTCATTTACACATCTGGCAGCTGTGTCGAAAAAGCTGCTGTGAAATTGTTGCCAGTGGAGCTGCAAGATGCTCTCCTTTGGAAGAAATGCTGATTTTGTAAAGTGAAATGATCAACAAATGCATCACTGAAGAGTCAGATATTTTAAGAAGTGTACTTTTTATATCACCGGTTCATTCAAAATGCATCCAAATTATACTACAGTTAAAATCTTCATAACTTCCTTAATTTACTTCATGGCATAATTCATTACAGCATCCAAAAGTTAAAGCTGACCTGTGGAGTTTCCTTAAACAAAGTCTAAGAGCATTTGCGCCCAATATTTTCAGAGCCACACCAGCTGGAAAGTGCAGTTAAACTACAAGGTTATACACTTGCATCATTAGCATTCATCTGGAAACGTGTATCTCAGCATCTGACAAGTGTGGATCAAATATTCAAAGTATCTGGCTGCAGTTTAACAATCCACTATGTTCTGAGTTTGTGTTGCCTGGTTTGGGTAGGACAAGTTCAGGTGGTTTATGAGAACTTTTTTTTTTTTGCTGGAATAAACTGAACACTGTCTGCCGCAGCAGAAAAAAAAGTAATGAGTTGAAATGCAGTGAAAGTCTCCATAGAGCTGAGGGGAACTGTGGAGGTGGGTGGTTAGTCTGTGAGCTTGTTACTATGAGCTACCCTATTTACATGGCATTTGATCTAGTATCAGTGTTATAAAATATGAATTAGCAAAGCTTTAATATGTGCACCACTGCCATATGTATAACATGTTTACAAATCAATGATCTTTTGTTTTCTACTTTGAGGCCATTTTCATGGTCAGCGTGAGCAGAAACAAAGCACTGACTGATGTTCAGCAGTGAACAAAACAATACGATTTACAGGGTAAAACAAGCACTGAGCACACGTTCAGCAGGAGCAACCACAGCAAAAACTGCATGGAGAATTATCAATGAGTCAGAGGGCCACTGCCTCCAAGATATGCCTTCCCATCGGATCCACCCCACAGACCATGCAGCTTCCAGTAAACATATTCAATATAAGATAAGAGCCTATCTCCACACAGCAGATGTGCAGGTAATTTAGACTACAAAGAAGGAAGTGAAAGAGATTTCTTGTCTGCTGGGTCATTGGTGTAGAAACATGTGGATTTACTGTTTGTTTCTCCAGTGTCACAGGTTTTTATATTTCCATTCGGGGCATCCATTACGCAGGGCTCATGCAGTGTAGCTCCATCATGATCTGAAGGTCTGCATCCACTCAGCACTTGCCCATCACCCACAACGATGAACCCTCAGATTTCTCTGGCCAAAAGAAGGGCTAAAAAAAGCATAAGCATTATACTGGATGCCAGACTAACCACTCTAAATACATGATAATGTTGCTTGACATCTGGATGTGTAAATAAGTACCAGTCTGACATGTTCACCACCCATACAGAAATAATATTTATCTTACATGTCATGTATAATGGGATAAGAGATAAGCCATAACCCTTCTTTATTGAAGTTAAGTACGTGACATGCAAAAAGTAAGAAAAATATTATCACATACACTAAGAAGATGTGTTAAAAAAAATGAAGGACCTATAGTAAAATTTCTACATATATCTATATCTAGTTTATGAACATACTGGCACCTGTGTAACTGTGTACTGGCTCCAAATGTATGTGTTGGAGTGATGTCATGTGGTCTGGATTTTCCTCTATAAAACTACATGAAATGCAAATTTTTGTCTCCTTGACCAGTTTTGATTTGGCACATCATGCTCGAGTGGACAGTTTGACACAGTTTGACCACCCCCTTCATATAGAACCACTTATACTAATGTGCAGATCAGCTCACTCAGAGGTTTTGCTTTTTTATGCTTTCCACAGATATGTCGTATTTAGCAAACCAGGCAGGCACTGTTGGGTGCAGTTCATTGACTCTGTCTTTTGTCTAACTGCAGCTATCGCACCACAGTTTTACCATGTACCATTATCCTGTAATGTCATGTATAGCAATTCCTGACACAACTTATAATTCCTCCAATGAGTCCCTACACCAACACAGCCCAACTGAACAATTAAAGACAGTGTTTGTGTACAGATTTGTTGACCTTAAAATGAAAGAACATTGTCCTTTGTAGCACTAGAAATAACACATCTCTGTGCTGGAAACAGAAAAACAATCAGACAAATGGACCACAGGAAGCTGAGGATGATTAAGTGGAAGAGGTGAATGTTGAGAAATTGTTATTTCGTTTGCCATATAAAAACAATATAACAACTGCTAGAATGGCTGTAGCTTTATTTGCTGGGAACTGGAGTTGAGTTTTGATTTTCCATCCTGAAGATCAGCAGGGTGGGGAGGCTGGTTCTCTTCAGGGGTCATTTGTTTAGCGGGGTGTCACTACTATAATTGTTGCAGTGTACAGAGGGCAGTATCACATGAACCAGGCCTTGAGGAAGCTGATGACCAACATCACACTGGCTGTCTCTGCATGTTGTGCGTCTGTGTCAGGGTCATTAGAAGGTTTAGCAGGGGGCACCACCCTGGTACCAAGCAGACGTTTGTGCAACAGGGGAGGACAATAATGAAGTGAATTTACTTTACTGCGTTCTGCGCTTACAATAAGCACATTTTTCATGCATCTGTACTGTATTTTTCAAAGCTTTCACTCCAGTGCACATAAGACAAATATCGTACCATGAAGTTCTCATTACTTTGAAGCTACACTGTCAGGCATGTTTGAACAGCTCAACCTGAATATGTGAACTAATGGTGGATACATTGCAGAAAGATGAGACAGGAGATTTTTTTTTTTTTTTTATCAAAGCACCACGACCCCATCCTATAAGCCCATGTTTGACATTTTAGAAATAAAGATTCCTTTCATTTTAAGTTTGCTGTGTTTACCAAGACCACCCTGCACTGCTTTAAGAAATGCAGTCTGATGTTTAAAAAGTGGGACATCTGTACTTAAACTCAAGTGAACATCTTACTTGGTACTGGATTTTGACTCATGTGATAGAGCTGTGCATTTTGTCCACCGTCCATCCATCTTCACATCTCATGCAGAGTATAGACTGTGAATAGATTCATGTTCTGTGGGAAGAGGTTGGTGCTTTGCTTCGACACAAATGACATTGTGTCACTTCAGAGCAGAGAGAGAAAATGGCAATTAGCTGCAGAACATTAGCTTTTGTAAATCTCTTGAAGGACAATAGTCTGCAGTTTACCTGCACACTGATAGTGAAGGACTTCTACTCATGTGGGTTTGTTCATTTACTGATAAGGTCTGATAAGGAAGGTGGTTTCTTTCTGTTGTGCGATACATTTTAATGGAGAAAATCCTGACAAATAAATGCCCAAGGTCTCAGGACTCCAGGCGAGTTCTTTCTTCAGCCACCTGCACCGCTGAGGATTATTTTTCTTGGTCTTGTTCCCTGGTAAAGGTACAAAATTAACTTGAGACATTTTGACATTGACGGGTCCAACAGAACAGATGCTTTGCCAGTGTGCCCAGCACCACTGATATTCTAAAGCTCAGTTCAAGGTTCAAGATGCAAGTTACCATAGTAACCTACAACCAATTTATCTGTGTGACTCTGGGTTAATAAATCCAGTTTCTTCTTAATCATTTTGTTTGTGAAAAGATGCTTGATTTGTCTGAGTAAAGTGAATGATCCAGATGACTTTTTTTTTTTTTTTTTAACAATAAGTGCAACCAATTTTAAGTGCCATGTTGAGTTTTCTCCAGACGTGACATTTAGAACTACGGCAGAACAGTTCAATCTTGCTTTCATCAGACCACAGAATCTTGTTTCTCACAGTCTGACAGTCCTTTAGCTGCCTTATTGCAAACTTTTACCCAAAGAGAGTTTTCAGTCTGGTTAATCTGCCATTAAGATCAGATCAGTGGAGTGCTGCAGTGATTGTTCTCCTCCTGGAAGTTTCTTCTATCTCCACACAGGATCTCTGGAGCTCGGCCAGAGTGGCCATTGGGTTTATCAGTCACGTTTTCTAACAAGACCTCCTGATTGCTCAGTTTGACAGCCACCTCCAGGAAGAGGCCTGGTTGTTCCAAACTTGTTCCCCTGAGGTATGAAGGAACCTACGCTTCTCTAAGGAAATCTTTTTGTATCCTTTCCCAGTTCTGTCCCTCAAAACAGTCCTGTCTCTGAGCTCTGCAGGCAGCTCCTTCCCCCTCATGTTTTGTTTTGGCCTGATATACACTGCCAGCTATGAGACCTTTTATAAACAGGCATGTGCCTTTCCAAAATCATGTCCAATCAGCTGAATTGAACTGCAATCAAAGTGTAGAAACATCTTCACGATGATGAAGCAAAAATGGGAGAAAGCTGAAGTCAATTTTAAAAGTCATATCAAATGATCTGGAGACTTAACTGTTATTTAACTGATGTTCTACCTGATACAGGTGAATGTGATATTTTTAAAATTAGTTTTTTTCTTTCCTCTTATGAGATATTGAGCATTGATTGATGAGGTATTTTTTCCTCTTTCTTTTTAGCAGAGGGCTGTTTCATCTCATTTCATTTTACTACTGCTTATCCTATTAGGGTCACAGAGTGGCTGAGACCAATCCCAGCTGACAGTGGGTGAGGGCAGAGTCTACCCTGGACATATAGAAGGCTGACAAATAGAGACAAACAGCCATTCACATTCACACCTACAGAGTCTCCAATTAACCTAACCTGCATGTCTTTGGGCTGTGGGAGTAAGCTGGAGTACTCAAAGCACCCCCACACATAAAGCTGTAACATAACAAAATATGAAATAAGTGAGGTGAGGAGTCTGAACATTTTGTGAGTGCACTGTAAATATTTATTGCAGGTCTGTGACAAACTGAGATATACTTTGGTCTCTTGCATGAAAGTCAATCCATCACCCTGAGCTTAACCTAGCTTCTTGCACTGGCACTGAGGTGGCCTGTATGGAGCAATACTGTTGTGGTTCACTGTTTAAATAACATGGAGAAAAAAAATGTCATAAATAACTCTCCAAATCCAATTTCCAGTAAGGTTGTCAGGTAAATATTTCTATTAAAGTCATGCATCTAGTGACAAAAGGAGGATTTGCCTTTGTTACAGAAATGTCATAACTTGAAGATCCTATTTTAAAAGTTTGGTAACCATGTTAATTAGGGATAGCACTTGATTTGGTAAAATGCCATTACAGAGTCAGTATTCCAGCCAATATTCTGAATCAATATTCCTATCCTAGTTTATGATAGGAAAACTGGGAATGTATTATACATTCCCAGAATCTTTATAAAAGATGTCTGTCCTTAGGGAAGCCATCCATCCATCCTAACTTTAACTTTTCTAACTTGCAGTTTGATGACCTAACCCATATTATTAGGTAGAAGATACCCCGAGCCAAGACATGCAGTCTTGGAAAAGACGACCTGGTGACGTCTCCAACCCAATGGGAGATCTCCCAGCTACTACAAATATTGTGCTATTGACACATTTCAATAGAAACTTCAGGTTTCTATTGAAACCTGAGGTCTCCTTAACTCAAGGAGATGAGATTAGGAAAGTACCACCAGTTGCTAGGTAACGAGCATTAAAGTTCATAGCTGATGTTGAATTGAGTATTAAGGATTCCCTACAGTGAGATGAAATAGGATGAAGTAAGATAAGATGCCTCCACCTACGACCCTAGAAAACAGTTCTTTGCAATAACAGTAGAACTGTCAGGATTGGTTGAATGACCAAAAAAATCAATGACCAGCTATTCTTACAAACATTAAATTATTCGTTTACTTCTTACCAAATCTTTCTAATTACATTTTTGTGGCTGCTCGAAAATGAGATTTTGATTGTTGTTGTTGTTGTTGTTGTTGTAAAACATGATAGCAGTTCAGTATCTTTAGGTTTTGGAAGCAGTACTCCAAAAACAAGTGGAAAATTAAAAATGAAAAGAAATGGTAATTGCAGCCCTTGAGAGCTTTATTTGAAAATCCAAAAGCCATTGATATACACATGAACCCAGGAATGTTACAGATCCCAAGTCTGACAGTGGTTTGTATCTCAAAGAAAACAGATTTCTTTCTTCTGTGTTTGTTTTCTTAACCTTCTTGGTTGTTTCTACTGCTTGCTGATTTGCAAGTCACCGCCGCTTCCAAACATCATACAGGTTAATGCACCTGAGCATGTTGCTGTTTTACTTGGGTTTTGTGCAGATGTAGAAAGCAGACATCAGGCGTCTTTTTATCACACAGTCTTTTTTTTTCTTTTCATCTCAATTTGTCTGTTTTGTTGATTTAGCATTTGTTTGCAATCACTGTTCCTGTTGTGGACTCTGAATTACATCTGCTTTTGAGCTTTGCCAATTAGCATTTTTGTATCACTGGATATTAATTTTCTTTCAAAGCTTGCTGATAGCTCCACCTTTGCAAATTCCAGGATGATTATTGCTCTTTTCATTTGTGCTGAATGATTTTATTGCACACAAATCCCCTCGAAAGAGTTGCCTTGTTGCCTCCCACTGCTCTTCATGTTGAGTTTGGTTTAAGTCCTGCATTCTGTTAATTGTTTTAGTGTATGATGATTGTTACGCCTTTGATTCATGTCTCCTGTGGGCTTGACAGCTGAAGACTGATTGTCTTCTGGTGCAGGTGCGGCATACTGTGTTATCTGCCAGCAACGATTGAGTCTGGACCGGAGCCTTCGTATGTTGTCGCACCCCATCTCTCCACCATACGTCACTTTTTTTTCCAGTGGATTATTTTACAAAGCAGAATAACTCTTTAAAATAGAAGAAAAAATCTAATTCAAATTTCAAAGGAGATATTTCCCCAGTGCTGGGAGCGTACCTGAGGCAAGAAGCTCCTCTGGGAGGAAATTGTTTAAGAGTTGAACACATACTCTTCCCGGAGAGAAAATAGTTAGTTTGTTTGTTGATTTCTTTTCACTTAAAATGAATATATATATATTTTACTCATTGTACTCTTTTTCTTTGGTAAGTTTTCTTTTGCACCTATGCCATGTGTCAGAGGGCCAGTGGTTGTTGCATTTTCCCTCCCAGGTCTGCTTGTTATTTTCAAGTAATTGCCCCGGACCCAGTGTTTTACTTAGATAACACTTTGTTGAAAAAACTGGAATCAGTTGTCCTCTCAGCAGCAGAGCAGCTCACCCAATCCACCAACTGTGAACCACAGCTTGCTCTCTCTCTCTCTCTCTCTCTCTCTCTCTCTCTCTCTCTCTTTTAAACGGTTCTCCCCAGAAAAGCCACAGTGTTGGTCATAAGCGCTGAATTTATTATGTCCCGAGGGGCTGACTTCAGAGATTCAGGTTGAGAAAAGTTCTTTGGCACCACTAATGACAATATCACACTTCTGAAGGACTGCTCTTGGTTTTATGCTGCAGAAGACGTTTGAATATGTCTCACACTTCTGTCACAGCCATCGTCATCTGTACCCCAAAAGAAATAATCAAATAGGCTTACATTACTCAGTAATGGCTTAACTGAATCTGCTTTATTCAACTGGCTGCCCTGCCACAGCGTGTCATGTTTTATTATTTTCTGTGATAGTGCTTAAGTGTATGTAACTTCTGAAGCTGGGGGACAATAATAAAAGATGATGCTGGGTGACGTCGTTAAGTAGTGCGGGGATGGAGGCTGTTGTCTTCACCCCCATTGGCATCAGTCTCTCCTGATTTTGATTCCTTCAGTGTGGGTTGCTTCGGGGTGGGTGGGTTTACCAGGAGCTGAATTATCCACAGCAGTCTCTCCTCAACAAACAGAAGGGGATTAAAACCTGCAGAAACAACAAATAAAGCATTGTCATTGTAAAAAGAAACCTGTCTGATGCTCTCAGGCAGCCATCATGGAGGGGCTGGGAGCTGAGCCGTCTAACATTCGACTGGCTTTTTTCTTTGATATCTGTTAAGATCCAGACATCCGAAGCCTAAAAGCCTCCATCTAGCTAAAATACAGAGTTGGGCTTCTCGCAGGCAACCACAGCACTGACCCATAAATATAGGAAATATGGTGTCACTGACCGGCCACCACATGACATGGACTGTTACATGACTGATATAATAGATTTCCATAGGTTTGAATATTGTCAGAAACATTTGGAATAACACAAATACAGAACTCACCAAAACCCATTTTAATTAACAAAACAAAACAAAACATACAAGCCTGTCAGTCTGTGTTGGATTCTCTGGGCCGTGATAATGAAGATTTAAACTTTGGTGTTGAACATTGATGTCAGTGGGTTTTGTTCGTTTGGTTGGTTTGTTAAAAGGCAATCAAACAGCTTGTGTTTCACATTTACTGGCTTCCAATAAGAGAGACCTACTTTTAGAACATTAGAGCCATAAGACCTCCTGTGGTGGTTACTGCCTGAACCAAATAACAGTATGCTATGCTGCTACGACTATCATAGTGACAAAGTTTTTCAACTACCAGTAACATTGTTTTTCTCACTTTCTTTCATTGATTGAATTGTAAAAAAATGTGTCCCATTTGCACTTCTTGAAGTGTCCTTTTATCTGATTGCAAGACATGGCAGTTCATGATGGTGATCATCATTATCGTTAGTTTAGTTTTAGTTTTACTATCTCTTTTAAATAAGATGTCCGACTGTCAACCTGCAGTCCTCCTTAGAAATGTCAGCTGACAAATGACACGTCAGAGTGCGTATTTGTCTCTTCAAAAGAAATAGTAAAACTAGTGATAAAAAGAAGAGGAAGTGAACATTTACAAGCTAAGGTCAGTTTAATCCTCCTCCATTCACAAGTCTATTGTTTTCCCTCTCTCTCACCTCACTCCTTATTCTGTAATCACCTGACTCCAGAGGCAACCAAACAGAATCTCAACCAACCATTTGTCCTTTTCATACTTTTTTGTCTCTCCTCTCCTGCTCTGAGCTGTCATCTCAGTGCATTCGCTGTGAAACTCCTTCACCCCCTTCACCTCTTGGCTTTATAGACAAATTTCTGAGACCTCCTCAAATTCATCCACCTGCCAGTCAAGTTCACGTTATCATCACACTCATACCACCTAGATCTCCACCTTCTCCACTTCCTATCTCCAGGGGGTTTCCTATACTTTCGTACAGCCTCGTCTCTTTTTCACATATGATGAAATCACAAGGGGATCTAATCGCTTTGCAACAGAACCTTATTCATCAGCACAAATTAGTCTTTTCTGGTTGATCTGCTATTTGAAATTTGGTGGCACATCTCTGAATGCAGCCACCCGCTTTTTTTGTCTTATGATTATCATCCTCCATCCATCACCTCCCTCAAGGAGTTTGTTTTTCCCCATTGTCTGTTTATTTCTGAGGAGGATTAACCAGAATATACAGAATAAATCTGCACTAGACTTTGTGGAGGAATGAGTCATGGGTCAGGGAATAACTCTGTTTAGACTGTGACACAGACTGCAATGGTAATGTACCCAAAGCTCCAAGGTAGCTGGCAAAAATGCCACAAGATGAATAACTTGTGCACTTTGGCTAGCTTCCATTATCACAGCAGTGTTTTGTTTTGTTTTATCTTAGACATACTTGTGATTTAAGTATAAAAAACCTTCTCAATGTAGTTTTACCTATCTCCTCTCTCAGGCTTCTCCCTGGACCTCTAGTAACAATAGGTCAGGGAGTCATTTAGAAAAGAGGAGGCTGTCTTCTTCTCAGGCGTTGCTGAGGACGGTGACTACTTTGTTGTGACATCACAAAGCTACAGAAGTCCTGACAGGTCATTTTCATATACTTTCACAGTATTAATATAGAACTGCTATTGGATCTGCTCTATAATTACAGAAAACATGCAGCTCCCTGACAAAGTTCCACATAGGCTCAAAGTATTTTGAAAACAGAGGTTAATACATGTTTTTACAACATTTGTCCAGAACTCATCTAAACCACTATAGTATTTGTATTGGACTTCAGTCTGTCTGTATATTTGTCTGAGATTAAACATGGCCATTTTGTTCCACATTGTTTTCCAGTTAATGAGAGAAACAAATGAAGACCATGTGTAGGTGAGATTAAATGTTCACCATTTGAGGCAATGTGTGAAACTGGGAAAATGCCTGGTCTTTAAATGGAGACACTGCCCATCAAAATATGTCTGTATATCATTGATAGAGGATTTTTCGCACACTCTAACTAATGGCCTGACATAATAGTTTAAAAGTAGCTCAGACCACAAATGGCCATACAATTGTTTTATTCGCAGCCATGCTAAATAGTTTTCCTCTCATTGCTATTTGCCATTTCCTGCAATCTTAAACATTAAATGTTGCATCAAGTGTCCCTGCTGACCAGTGAAAGCTCTTGTGGGAAAAAAAGTTTCTGCTGGTGTTTACTGGTCTACATATAAAGGAAATATTGAGCCATAAATGCCCGCCAGGCTGTTTATTAACCCCCTCCCAAAGTTCTTATGTTCATCACTGTTTTAATCCACAGTTTGTCCATCTAATGGTTGAATGGGACAAAAAGGACAGAGGCATGTACTTGCAAAATAGTAAAATACCACTCTCAGTTTGTGTGAAACTTTGACATAACATTCTCTCAGTCTCAGTGCGAGCAATGGCCTGTGGTATACCTTTTGGCCAGAGAGGCATACATTTTTCATTTGGAAGTTATTGAGCTGGAATTTCTGTATTATTGAGTGAGGATTTGGGGGGGGCAGACACTTTTTTTTTTTTTTTTTTGTCCTAATGTTTAATAGACTGTTCACAATCTCGTTGAGTCATTGCCCATGTTTGTATGCCATACCCATTAATGACTAAAAATATTCTCTGACTGTAAATACATACAGTTTCTCTACGCAACTAAAAGCGCAGAGGGAGAGTTTCCATTGTGAGCAGAGTGTCAACAAATTAACCCAGACAGTAAGACATAACAGAGGGGAGGTTTATTTCTTTGCTGCTCCTTAGTGTAGCGCTGCTTCCAAAAGACGGCCCCAAGTAAATTAAACACAGTTGTTTACCTGTATTTCTATAGCACTGCAGTTAATACACAGCAACTGTAAACCAGGAAAAATTCTGTGATATGCAAATGTTGTAGTTAAAGCTATATCTTTTAAAGTAAAAAATAAGGTTAAAAAAAACCCCCATAATAATCTACATTTTGGTTTAGTAAACAAAGACCTGTGCAAACAATGCCTAATGAGGTAGTGCTGTTTGTCTGGCCTTGCTAATCCAAGCATTTAAGGATGTATTTTATTGTCTCCTCTTCCTCTTTCCTCTTCCTGTATACATGCGGTTTCCATATTATACACTTCAGGAGAAAAAAGATTGATTAGGATGTGGCAAGGGCACACGTCTATTCCATTTGCTCTTCAACAACAGTAATGCCTACAATAGTCTGTGGTAGACATTGGGTCTTGCTGCATGGACTATTTGTACTCTAAATTGTCTCCATGGAACAGTCAGTGGCATGTGCTTAATGGACCGTGATTATAGTCACTTATCATCCTCAGCAGACACTTGTGATATGTTTAAAATAGGGATCCAGTGATCTAGAGAGTTTGTGTCTCCTCTGAGTAAGCATTTTGAAGAGATAAAACTCTACAGCTATATGCAGTGCAGATAATGTATGGTTCATCTGGGTTATTGTGTAGTCATGGTAAGAAATGAAGGGCACATTACAGGTTGAAATGTTGACACCCACATGTATAAACTGCAATTACACACTGCAACAACTCCTCCAACCTGAACAACCATTAAGGTCTTTTTCTGGGCTTCTGCTCAGTGTGGTGGTGACTGTTTGCAGAGCCCCCCCCCCCAGCCTGTTCGCCAGGTGCTAGCCCCACGACAGTGGAAATGTTAATCCAGGTGCTAAACCATTTGGTCCAGTGCCTGTTCTTCAGTCTGCTACCATCTCCATGTTTAACTGTGGGAGTGGAAATCTCACTCAGTTTCACAATGAATGAGATTTGTGAAATGAAAACCTTGCATAATTATGGATTCGTGAGAATGATGCAAAGAGTGCAAATGCATATTTTTGTCTTTGGGTGCAGTTTTTTGTAGGTTTAGTGAACGACGACTCAGAGTGACCTTTACCTTTCTTTGCAGTGAATAACACATACTACACATAACAAGTGATCAGAAAAAAATTCTAAAGAGAGATTTCTGAAGTATATTCCTACAATCTACACATCTTTTCCTCTATACTTGCGAGTGAATACACTTTAAGAGACCTGCACTATTTCATTAATGATAAATTTTTATCTCTCTCTCTTAACAAAGCCAACAAAGGGTCCCTCTCTTCCTTGCAATGTATCACTGCATCAGTCATCTTCTCTCTTTACAGACTTGTGCAAACTCTTCATGAAGTTAAAAGGATAAAGTTCTTCATGTGAAACTTTTCCTTCTAACTCATTTCCCATTAGACCCAAAGAGATATGGCATGAAATTTCTCATTAACGCTTTCTTCCTGAAGGGCCTTATAGCCCAGGCCTGCAGGGGTGTATCTGGAACATTTTGAACCAAGGTGCAGGCTGTGGGAGCAGTGATCAACTGCCACATAAACAATGTATTTATTGATGTTGAAAGAACCAAATGGCAGAGCAAGTACGCTGATGTAGAGTGGGGCGGATGTTTCCTCAGGACAGTCCACTCAATACATGTGTCATTAAGCTGGCTATTAGCCTTGAAGCAGGAGCTTACAGGATCAGGTTATAATTGTCTTTTAAAATGAGGACGTGCTGCAGAAACTATTCCACAACCTCATCCCTTTTTTACTTGACATGTGTATAACCTTCAGCTCTATTGATATTTTGCAATCACTAGTGACAGAAGAGTCTCAAATGACATTACTCTTTACATATTGTATGAATTCATATATAGTATTTGAAAACAGTGCTAACCATTCAAAAAACTATTTATATTACCAAATATCACTAATAAGTAATGTTGAAAAGTTAAAGTTGCCTGCCTGTGCATGTCAACAGAGAACCTTTTCACAGATAGCTGATCAACACATTTAATTATATACTGAATTGCATATAGCCGCGTCTGTCTCCATGCTGTAATTGGTAAACCATGACACTGACAGCGAGACAGCAGCCTCCACTGCTTAATAAGTATAGGACCAGGGATGTTGGAGAGTACACTTAATTTTCCTAAGTCATGTGCAGTGAATACACGTGGTCACTGCAGACATCCACACTGGAGTGCTGCATCATCCCTCACAGATATACATAATATACAATAATATACATTTTGAGGTTCAGACACAATGAATTGACCTTAAGGATCAGATTGTGCTTAAACTGTAGTGTATATACAATATGCTGTCTGAGGTTCAACTGTTGACCTGATCGAAAAGCTGACATCATTTTAATGCGAGGAAAACTGCACATTTTTATACAGTCTTTCTTGGAAGCCATTCATATTGTTACAGTCTTTAAAAAAAAAAAAAAAAAAACTTGAAGTATCTCCAATGGCTGTGTAACAAATGAAAGAAAAAGCTCGACAGATCTGTCTAAAGCATGGCATCTTTTTCTACTTCTGTTCTGACTGCCAGTCTGTTTGTGAAATGAGAGCAAACACCAGAAAATTACACCAATTGCTGGACACAGCACTCCCTCTTATCTAACAGCAGCCACCTTTTGACTGCAGAGAAGTTCAAGTTGATTTGATGATGGAAACTCTTTTTTATAGTAAATTTGATTCACGTCATAATCATTTCCTTTTACCCATACTTTTATCATTGCCATGTCTGAAAATGCTTGAATTAACAACTGAGATCTGGAGAAGAAAACACATAATTAGAAGAGCACCTTAAGATCAGAGAGTCAATATGTGTTTACCTGAGTGTGAGTGTGTGTGTGTGTGTGTGTGTATGTGTTGCATCATTTCAGATATATATTGTTGAACTCAGCTATAAACAAACTGCTTTCAAAAAGATATGCTTTGATTAGATAGCCGCAGACATTTAATCAACCTTTGCAACTTTTTCTGTCCTTGATGTGTCAGAGAAAATACTGAAGTGACTGAAAGTGCTTATGACTTCTTCTTCTTCTTCTTCTTTTTAACATTTTTTTTTTTTTTTTACAGTTTGTGCTCCCATTATCCATCTGACACTCTTCAGTCCGACATAGCCCTACAAAGACAACAAAAATCAATACTCTTGAGGAGTGGTTGGAGGGCCTTTATCTTTTGCGGCTGATGATTTGGCTGTGTAAATTATTCATTGCAGAAAGCTATGGCCTGGTGCTGGTGAGCACAGAGGATAGGAATAACAGCTTTTCCTTATCACTCTTAATCTTAGGAGCTGCAGTAATGCAATTCTTAACATTTAGCACTTAATGGTCTGTCAGAGAGGGAACATGATCTAAGACCATTAGGGCTGTTTTGTGCTGAGGTTCAAAACAGGCTTTTCGTCTCTTATCTCTGCCACTGAGCTGACTAAGGAGGCAGAAAACCATAAAAGGTGTGAGGAAAGTCACGTTTTGGGATACGGTCAGATTATCTAATGGACTTTTGGTGTTTTTTTTAATTTTTTTTTTCCTTTTACTTGTAATCCTTGTTTACAACATCGCAGTATTTTGCAAATGTTGGCCTTTATCAGCTGTGAAAACCTCACTGGATGACTACATAGGAATCAACATTATGCCTTTTGATTGGCTTTTCAGTGGATTTGTCAGCTTTAAGTATCATTATCATATATATTTCAGTCATGCTATGCTGGTTGACTTAATGATTCTGATTCTGAAACAACTAGGTTAGCATGCCAATGTTTACAAGAAATAAATATCCTAAATTTGGCATTTCAGTTGTTGCAATCCACTCTATCATGTTTCAGTAATGCTTCTATATGCTTCTAGCTAACTAAGGGTGTGACGAGATCAAAACGTGACGATATTTCTCATTTTTTCATTTTTCATTTAACCTTTATTTTAACAGGGAGGTCCACTGAGAGCAAGCTCTAATTTCAAGGACGCCCTGCAACAAACACAACTGACTCAGGCTAACATCCCATTATTTATAAGAAACCCTCTAACTTTCATGTTCACATACTATCATAGGAATAAGTATAGGGTTAATATAGGCTGTCGGCTGACGGAAACTTGCTCTAGATGTTTCCTAAAGAAAAATCTAAGTATTAATGCTATCCAGTGGTTTAGCTTCCCCTCTCAAGCCAAACCATGAACATGAGCACTATGTCAGTGAACAAGTGAATCCAGACTCTGAGTGATGGAGCTGCTCTGTGGTGGAGAAAACCGGAAGCTGGAATAATACCAAGTCAGAGAGAGAGTGACAGTGAGTGAGTGTCTCTGCTCAAGCAGCCAAAGTTTGGGAATAACAACTGTATTTACTGTGAGGAGGTACTGAGGGGAGTCAGTTCTGCTCAGTCTGGGCCCAATGTAACAATCCAAGGACACCCACATTAGCATAAAATCTCTGAGCAGTTCGGACATATACCAGAGCTGAGATGCTGTGGCTTCTGAACATGGACAGGCTTGGGCTGACAAAGAATGACTGACAGTGTCCTTGTTCTGTTGCTTTAGTGCCACAGGTCTGTGGATCGTTACCTTGGAAAAACTGCTCTCTTACTGCAGAGTTTCCAGGTTATCTGGTTGGAATATGCCTTTTATAGACTTGAAATAAGTCACCTGTCAAACTATTTAACATCACTTATATTAATCTAAGACTATTAAGATGTGTCTGAGAGACAAACAAAAAAATATATTAACAAGGAGCATTAACACAAAGTGTGGGTTTTTTTTCTGCAAAACCAGAGATACCATGCTGTTGCTTTATGTTAACATGGGTCACAAGTACAAGCTCGTTTGTGGTTAGACAATTGTAACAGATGTTATGTACATCCAACACTTTACAACCTTAATTCACTAGAGGAGTAAGATATGTTTTCCATATAGCAAAAAGATTCCACAGTGAGAGCACATCCCTCATATGAACATATGGGATATATCACAAGTCTCTATCTGCTGCTCTACAATGGAGGATGGTGCTACAAGTCAGCATCTGGCATAGAGAGACACATTCACGTCCAACCGCCAAGAAAACACAAAGCACTATTGTTGTAGAACTCAACACAACATGTATAACCCATTCAGTACATGCTGCTATTGGATATCTGCTCTGTTCAGCTTAGCCTAATTGATTGATTGTTTGATTGTTGCATGCTCAAGTGTATTAGATTGACTAAGGTGAAAATTTTCAATGTTATTCCCACAATGGGTGACAAACATATCAGAAAAGGAAGGAGCGCAGAGCACCAAGTTCATAAAATGGCTTCACACTTAAATTGGATACTTGAAATGATCCATGATTTCCTTTACTGAATGAATCACACATTGTGAAACATAACAGCCCTCTCTACTATGATGTATCGTATGTGTATTTACCTCTAAATGTTTTTTGCCAGATGTGCCTTTGAAAAATATAATCGTGGATCATGTTCCCAGCAGCATTTTTCATCCATTCTTTATACCTCACACTTCGGAGTCGTGCACTGAATGAGATTAAACATAAAGAAAACATTTTGGTTGGAGGAACATGTTGCATTTTTTGCTTCTTATACATAGCCAAAGTTAGCAAGTTCCGTCAAGGACTCGTTTTGGTAAGCACTGTAGCAATTGTCATGACCTTTAGGGCATAGTGGATGCTACAGTGACTCGGTATGGGAAAAATAGCTAGTTAGTAAGCATGCTAAATTCAGCAGAGGAAGCCTGGCAGCAGTGTAGACATATTCCCCCTTGAAGTGTTTCTACAAACCTCACCCATCTAACCATTAAGAGAGGGCCAAAGTCAACAGTATGAGCTCATGGCTGTCAATCACTGTGTGAATGATCGTCTGATCTACTACTCCTCTCACACTGTGGCTTAAAGCTTACACTGAGTTCAGGAAAATGTCACATTAAGGCTGGCTTGATTTCCAGAACTTGCACATTACAGCTCTATCTGTATTCACCTAATCCTAAATTGACATTAATGGATACTGGATCCTGTCACTGAACTTTTTGCAGTCATGTTCAGCTTAACATTTTGTAAATTACTATATTTTTTTGGAGACGAGCTCCATAATTCACGTGCTCTTATCACCAATCTTGTAATCTGTGCTGGTTATGTAATGAAATCGACTAAATTTGCAGCACTTGTGTTGCAAAGCAATAAAAGCAGATGGTACTACAGTAGCAGTCAAGCAGTCAGAAACATTTCTTTTGCTGAGGATGAATTGCTTTTCTTATTGACTCTTAGTTGAATACAAAGCCATGTGGCATTTGTAGAGATATCATGTAACTTTAAATGGCTCACCAGCTATGCGAGGAATGTTTCATCTAATTATTTAGTTTTTCCTTCATGATTTTTTGCAACTGTAAAATTATCTCTTCCCTGCTATTCTCTGAACATCCAAACACACAGTAGAAGTAGATAGTTGAGCTGTTTTCTGCAATAATAATACACAGGAATTATATAACGTTCTGCAGTTAAAATGCTCATGCAATTCCAGTATTGAATATGAAGGAGACACAATGACAATGGCACAATGGAGATATTGTTGTAAGGCAGTGATAGTTTTCTTTTATAAAATGACATTTATCATGTCATAGTGTACTCCACTCAAAACTGTGTATGCAATAAGTATGAAATGTTCAAATGTATGTGACTGAACTTCACTTGATCTTATGTCTAAGTGTGCCCCACATTATCACATGTCCCCGCTGTGAGATGTGAGCACAGAGTACCCTCCATGTATCCTTGTTAGCATGTCCTGTAGCAGCTCAGCGGGCCCAGAAGACACCAGGGAACTGCTCAGAAGGCTGCACCTGGAAAAGCGTGATGAGATGAGATGTGCTACAGTGAGCAGGGAAATGAAGATCAGTGCGTCACTTGTGGGTGATGGGGTGTCACGCCTTAAAACACTACACTTCTCCCTCTTCCTCCGCACTCTCTACTCTCTGTTTATGATCTTTTTCTCGGCTGGGAGAAAAGAAAAGATCCATTTTCACAGGGGTGGCATAGGTGTATCCAGGGGTATGTTGCAGGCTTTCTCTCCTGCTCCGTGTTCAAAAGCTTTAATCTTAAGATCATGTTCGTGCTTTGCCTCGAAATAGCTTGGGAGAAAATTACACAGCATCAACACATCCTCTGCCAGTGTATTTTCTCTTGCAACTTTGGTTTTCATTTGCATGTGACAGAGGTGATTAATCTTCTGCACTTTGACCTGCGCAGCCTCTGTTTGAGTGCCTGTCTAATTGTTTCTGTAATATGACTGCTCATTCCGCCACTGTTCATTAGTGGTTGAACAATGATCTGGGATTGCACAAGAGCTTGAGGGATGCAAACTCATCAGGGGGGAAAAAAAGATGATGAAGATGCAAACCCCCTGGGGTCCAAGGGCAGGCTCTCCAAGGAAGACAAATTTAGATTTGCAGTCAAATTTAGCAGGAGGATAAAGTCACCTTATAATTAATGTAATCTTGTGCATGTGTTATGACACTAGTATGGAAACAGAAGGAAAGCATCACAGAAGCCCCATCAAAGCAATTCTCCAAAATAGCTAAAACCTTTCAAGCCTGAAAGTTTGGGACTTTTCCACGTAACTGACCATGATCAAGCTCTTGCTAAACAACTTCATACGATGTTAATTAAAGGTGCCATCATGTAGGTTGAGTTTTTTTTTTTTTTAAAGCAGGTCTAGGTTCCATATTGATACTGTGAAAATATCAAATGCAGAGACAGAGCCTGTGTTCAGAAACTGAGCCTTACAAACCATCAAGGCCTCTGTGACTTTGTGATGTCACAACAAAGCAATTCCCGCCCACAGCTATATGCCAGACCCCGCCCTCCTGAATCCACTGTCCAATTTTACAATTTGCTTTCTCTTGAATGTTGATCTGATCTAATCCTGCTTTATTTTTAATTTATCACTTAAAAAAATCAGAGGAGAGGCTCTCATGGGCACAGGGTTTGTGTAATTAGTCTCAGTACCTGTAGGGGGAGACAAAGGTTCTGCACTGCAGGTTTATAGACAATTTGCTCTCTTATTTGTAACAAACACATGATTACAAGGCCAGTGCACCTGCGCTTTCTCCTATAATCTTAGAGTAAGAGTGCATCTGTGGGTGGATATGGATTGTCCAGAGAATACCGAGTCTGAGAAAAGACAAAATAAGATCAGTTGTTTTCCTACATAGCCCACACTTGATATTCAGTTAATGCTGTGAATATTACAGCAACTTTTCATACTTGTTTACACAGTATTCTGCAGTGTCTGCTTTACCCAGAGACTTCATATCACTTCTGAAGGTGTCATGTCTTCATTGACTTCATATTTTCCATTTTTGACAAAACATCTCCCTGCCTGGCTCTTAAGACAGATTCTAACATGCCAAATTTTTCAAGTTCCTTTTTTTTTTTTTTCCTTCATCTTACTATCTTCCTTCATCTTACATCTTACTAGGGGCAACACGAGCCGTAACCACCTCATGCATTCCTTCATCTCAGTTTGGGCAGAAAAGTCCTTTCTATGACATACAAGGTTAAAATCTTTTAGCGCACATGAGCACATGGGAATGACCAAGCATGAATGGAATACTCTGATATTTTTCTTGTTGCTGCCATTGAGAGTGTATCAACTCTCGTAATGTCACTCTAAATAATGAGTCAGTAGATGGTTAGCTCAATTTACATCAATATACATCTCATAATATCAAAGGCCAGTCGAGATGATATACAGGAAATATTATATCGACCAAAAAAAAAAAAGCAAAACATAAGTCTGAACCATGCAATCATCTTACCATTAGATGGCTATATTTGATATTATGTATATTGTAATTTCCCAAACTTATTACTTTTCAACAGCTAATTGCATCCTGATCTATGCACAAATAACACCACATTTGTGTTTACAGTAAATACTTTCACAGACCAATGCCACACAAATTTATTATATGGTAGTGTATTTTCCTCTCAGAGCTTTCTCCTGTGTTTAAGTGTGTGACAGGGAAAAGCTTCTACAGAGAAAAAATGCATAGTATTGGTCACAAGAGGACATGTCACCCTATAAAACAACCAAGTTGCTAATGACTTTTTCAGGAACTAATTTTCTGCTTTGTGGCGCAGCCCATAAAACAAGGTTATTCTCCTTCATCAGGGGATGAATAGAGATTTAACTGTCTTTTCTGTTTATTGTCACACAGCAACATTTACACATTGCTTATGCCACAAATTGAAGAGGGTCTCTGTTGACTTTGTCACTTGTTTCCCATATTTTCTTTTTTTTTGTCTAATAAGTGCAGGGGTGAAAGCACTGATCCATTCTGCATGTTGACAACAACAACAAGTGCTTATTGCCCTATAACAAGAGCCTCCGTGTCCTAACATTTCATCTCCTTGCTTTTGCATATTCTGCATCTTTTTTTCAAACATTCAAAACATAGGATTGCGGCAGCAGAAATCAATTTGACAGTAATGCTGAAATTAGCTGTAAAATGCTGAGCTCTCACCATTATAAAAGCCACCCCATGCAATGTAATTCTCCCACCTGCTAGCACTGCCATTACTCACTTCCAATCCTCAGGGGTCGGATATGTGATGACTTGGGTCTACCAGATGACAACGTGATTTTAATATATGTGGAAGGATGAGAGTTTTGTTAAACACACAGATCCACACACCAGGGCTTCACAAATCATGTATGAATGTGTGTGTGTGTGTGTGTGTGTGTGTGTGCTGACCACTCAATTAACACAACGTCCTCTGACAAGGCATCATAAAAAAGACAAAGAGGCTCCTGTGATCTTCAAATTCTGCAAAACACTGTTCAGAAAAGCTGTGAGGCTGAGGGCGTTTACAGCTTTCAGTCAAACTATAACCTTACTGATGAATGACTGCAGCACTATGACTTAATTATGACTGCACAGGAAATACTGTCCATCCCTAGTAATGACCCCAATGGCCATCGATAAAAAGGCCTGATAAACACAGACTTCCTGAGCATGGAAGGATAAATACAGCCTGAGTAATGAGACCCAGGCTGCACAGGATGACAGCTCTGCTCTATATCATATGCTGCTCTGTGGTTCTGGGGTGGCAGTTTGGGGAGGGAGAGGTGGAGGGAGGGAGTAAGGGAGCTTTGAAACCTTAGTGTGAGCGCCCTCATTCGCAGCTGGCTTTCAGACACAATGGTTCAACGAGAGAAAATAACCTGAGATATCAGAGAGACAATAATGAGAAATTCCATTTTCAGTCAACTGGTGCTGTCTGCTCAACTCTCTCGTGCACTCTCGAGTGAAAAGCAATTGCATCAATCTTACACATGCAGTCTACTGGGATGAATCTTTTGAGTGCGGTTCACAGTGGCCCAGAGCATACATCAAAATAACATTGTCTACATTTCAAATGCCATTCATCCTCCACTCACTGCACTAATTAACACCAAAATTGATTAATCCATTAGTTGATTTTTGTTCTTAGTCCATCTGAGGCTAATAGATACCCAATAAACTGGCTATTTAAAGTGAGAGGGAAAAATTCCATTAATTGCTGAGAGAGAAAAAAAAAATGTCTGGCTCCATTTCATGCTTCAGAGGCTTAACTGTCCTTTAGTAAAAAGACAGATCTCGAGGAGGTTATAGCAAAGCAGTCATTAGCAGACTGAGGATCTAAGTGGACGAAACAGAGCCATGATGCCTCCTTTTGAATGGTAAGAGAGCATCACGAGACGCTGTCTGAGCAGCCTTTCTGCTTTGTGGGATGGCACACACAGAGATGAGAAAAGGGAGACAATATGGATCAAAATTTCCAAGAGTCAAACGATGCCTTGTATACACAGTAGGTGTGTTTTTAGCCTGCTGACCAACCATCAATGAGCTTCATTCAGTTATTAACTTCAGCATGTGATAAGATTTCCCTAGTTAATACAGCGCTTTCTCCACTGAGTCGATCATCCCCTTTTTCTCCACTCTTTTGCAGGTCAGCTAGGAATATCCTCCATACATTCTTGCTAATTACCACTGGTCTGGCATGTAAATTGATTTTTTTTTTTTTTTTTAAGTGAGAAGATCTTCTTAAATCCCACTCACTATAATTAAGGCTTATATTGGGATAATGGGGAAATGGTGGATCAAAGGTTGAATTAATTGCAGACTTGAGCATGTAATTCAGGTACTAAGAGTAAACCCATGTTTTCCAAAGCGAGAAACCCAGAGACACACAAGCTGTTTGACAAGAATGAATATAATATAATTATGACATCATTCAGCACATGTTACGATATATTTTTAAATCCCTATCATGTATGTGGAAACTCTCTTAAGGCTTGTTGCCACCTAGTGGTGTTTCTCCCAGGAAGTGCATACACACATGCACGTAAGAGATTCAGAGCCTCTCCACCTGTTGTGGCCATACATGTGTCCTGACCTCATGCTAATGCAGACACACACCACTTTGGAGCAGACTGAAATATCTCAATAACAACTGGATGGATAGCCATGACATTTTGCACAGACATGCATGACGGCCAAGGTATGAATCTAACTGACTTTGGTGATCCCCTCACTCTTCTTTAGTGGGACCCTGCCGTTGACATTTGTGCTTTCGAGTGGAAAAATATCATCAATTATTGGATGGATTGTTATTAAATTTGGCACAGACATCCATGGTCCCCTCAGGATGAATTGCATTCACTTAGGTGTAGCGCCGCACTAATCCCTTTCCCCTCAGCCTCAGCAGCGCTCAGTGCTAATTAGCAAACAAAATGTGAAGATGAAAAGATTTCTAACACACCAAAGTAAGATGGTGAGCGTGTTTAACATTAGAATTGCTAAACATCAGCATGTTGGCATTGTCACTGTGACTTTGTTAGCATGCTAATGTTAGCATTTAGCTCAAAGCACAGCCTCATCTCCGCTAGCAGAGCTGCAGACTGATGAGACTACTAAAACCACTGTAGAGATTAACCTTTAAACTGAAACATGGTTTGAACTTTTTCTATAAATCACAACTCTACTCGAAAATATTTAGTAGCTTCCAGCTGACTTTAATTTCCAATCCATCCTGGAAGCTTAGAATGATAAAAACTCTTTGAAGCTCTAACATAGTGTGATACTCTCAGAAATTTGCGTATTCACTTTCCTGCTGAGAGATAGATAGGAAAATCAATGCACCTCATGTCTCTGTTAAATACAAGGTTATATGCTGGCAATTAGCTTAGAGCAGAAACAGAGATAAATGTTTTGTGTGGCTTGGTCTAAAGGAAACTGTCCACCTGCCAGCACCTCTGAAGTTCACTAATTAACACGTTTGAAAAAAGAAACCCCACAAAACCAAGTAAAAATGACTATTTGTGGGGGGGTGTGCTGTGTGCTTTATCAGGGACAGTAACATCACCTGTATCACCTGTATCTCTAACAAGTCTAATCCAAAACATATGAATCTCACCCATCTGATCTGATCTGGGATATGAAGTGGATAAGAGTACTAACCATTAGGGGGGGGGGGGTCCAGCACAAATCTCTGACCACAGAGATGTTTAGGATATTGTGTTCATTTTTGCTACTTGTGGCTAATGCTAGTTGTTGCACAACTGAGTTTAACATCTTAGCATTTTATAGCTTTACCAAGCCTCTGATATAAATGCATAATCTCCCTGCTCTTTGAAAGCCTGAACTCTTAACAAGATGTGCTGCGGTGCTATGTGGCTCCTAAAAACCCAGGGAGTCATAAATATATTTATTACAGGCCCAGTAAATGAGAGGGATGAAATCATTATAAATACACACTCCTGGGGGAATAAATTATGGCACAGTGAGACAGTGCAAGTCACACCTCTGAAGAAAGCATGGAAATGGGGGTTGGGGTGTTTGGATATTTTTGTTGCTTTCTCACTGTCTGCATGTGCATTTATATCTGCTAGTGGTCTGTACTATGTCACATTTCGGTAGTTTTGGACTTCATACCAACTGAAAGTTGGATAGTGAATTTAATTAGCAGAGTCCAGCTGAAGTCAAAAGTTTACATGCACCTAGGGTTGATGCCATTAAAATCCATTATTTAAGTGCTGCAACAGATTTCAGATTTAGATTTTCTTTTTTTTTTTTTTGGTCATTAAAGGTTTCAAAAAACTTTTAGCAGTCTGCTGGGTTCAGTTATGTTTGATGCAGAACTTTGTTTTGATTCACAAATGAAAAAAATGTGCATGGCCCAGCCAAAGGCTACCTGTCTCTGTCTCGCTGAGGGATACAGGGGCCTGGTGCCGCCACAATATCAGGCTAGTTTCTTCTTCTTCTTCTTCTTGCAGTTCACCTTTGAATTTGCATTTGCAATGTTCTAGCCATGAGTAGGATACAAACCTCAAGCCTCCCACTCCAAAGTCAAAGGCATTGCCCTCTTACCTATCCTGTATGTCCACCATTATCTTACATACATTTTCTAATAATACTTACTAATAATGAATCAGAACATAATACATTGTAATCAATTCAATTCAAAAATACTATAGCAACACCAAAAACATATCAGCATGTTTGGGAAGGCCTCTAGCCGCTCACAGTCTGCTTGTTCTGATAGCAGCTGCCATTTTTTTTCACAATATGCTCAAACCATCACCATGGCAGAAAGTCACTGTCTCTCTGCGTCTTTGCCTACCTCTGCCAGCAGTCTGTCTATCATTGTGGTCATTAATCAGGGACTCCTCTGATATATCTGCAGTTTATCAACTTCTGACCCCCTTTTCCCATACATTTATATGAATTTCCAACCAGATACACACACTGACACATGCATAAGCGCACATGCACACACGCGCATGTTTGTTTGTTTGCTTTTCCCATTGTAAGGACAATTTATATTTTCATGCAATTTAATTTTTGTGATTTGTTTGTTTATATTTGTTGTTTTTAATTTCCTCCTCCTGCTGCGAAGCACTTTGTATGCAATCTATGAAATTTATTATAATTGCATAAGTCAGCAAGGACAGCAACTATGTGTGTGTCTGTGTGAGCGTGCGCATAATACAGTGATAGTTTTTGACAATAACTGTTAACAGACAATTAACAGAGAAGCAGTAAACCGAAACAGACGAAACAGCTGGACTCAGGAAAGAGAGGGGTTTTGTCTTTAAAGCAAAAATAGGAAATCAATCCCAGAGCAACAGTGAAGGATCTTGTGAATGGATGGTGGAGGAATCTGGTACACAAGTGTCTATTCAGTATCTGTTTCCACAGTCAGACAACTCCAATTTCAACGTAACCTACAAGGCAGCTATAAGCAAGGAAGAAGCTCTTGTTCCTAAACCACCATTAAAAAAACAGACTACAGTTTGCAGCTGCACATGCGGGCAAAGATCTTACTATCTTTAGATATGTCCCCTGGTCTACTGAAACTAAAATTGAACTGTTTGTCTATGAAGATCAAATTCCATGTTTAGAGGTAGAAGGGTGAGCCTTAAAAGCTGAGGAAAACCATCCCAACCATGAAGCATGGGGGTGGCAGCATCATGCTGCTGGGGTGCTGTTGCTGCAGGAGGTCCATTTGCATTTTGCAAAATAGACAGAATGATCAGAAATGAAAACTACATTAATACTATTGTGCCAGCATGTCTCGTCTCAGCCAGGAAGTTAAAGCTTGGTTTCAAATGGGTCTACCAGATGGACAATGACCCCAAGCACACTTGCAAAATGGCTTAAGGACAGTGAAGTCCAGGCACTGGAGTAGCCATCATAAAGGCTTGACCTCAATCCAAATGAAAATCCGTGCAGGCAGCACTGAAGGTGGTAATAATGTGAGTGCACTGTGTACATTTGTTTTGGCATATCACAGCGTTCGAGATTCTAACTTACTGTTATTGCTGGATTGTTTTAAATGTCAAGAATTGAGTTTTTGGCTAATACACCTTGTCTGCAAACTTCCAGGTTTAACTAAAAATGGTGTCTGCATTTATTTAACCTAAATTTAATTAAGAATACTGTGTGTATATCTATTACTTTGTGGAGGGTATGGTTAAGGTCTAGTAACTCTTTAGGGGATTCATATGTAAATCAATAGAGTGAAGTATTGTCTAAACTGATATAACCCCAAACTCACTGGTCTCCCATGGAAGTTCTCATTTAGTAGAAGTAGCAAATGTTTGCTGTTCTGAATGATGGTCAGAGACTCAGTATGAACTATTGGGGAGAGAAGAACTCAGTGTAAGAATGACCTGTCAAAGCTGCTGGGTATCATCCCTTAAAGCTTTCGAGACATTTTAAGCCAAACTTCACTGAGACTCCCCCTCACCCACAGTTAGATATCATGCTGTTACACTGTGCTTCCTTAGCTCTGACAGCCTGTGTGATTATGTAAATATCCGCTGTTCAGCTTTTCGACATTTTCCACAGCGCATGTATTGCATAGTGGAAGCAGTAGTGGGTACCGGTGGATTCACAGGTGTTAGAGGAATTGGTGTATTGATAAATGCAGAGGTGCAGAGAGGTTTGACCCCGTGACCCTGTCAATTTCAGTGGCAAATATTGATTTTTTCAGCCAATCTGTTTAAAATGAAGGAAACCCCCTATTTTCTAATTGAATAGTTAAAAAAAGGATTAATAATGACAGTGAGGTGGTTTTAACTGTTTATTAGCCGGTGGTTTCTGTGGGAAAAACAACATTGTTCCCGTTACAGTGAAATGAGTAACATCAAACTGTGATGTTATCAGATTTTCCTTGTGTGAAAAAAAAGAAAAGAAAAAAAGCCCACGTCATCTGCGCAAGCAGCTTATTATGACCCATAGATACTTTGTATTGTGTGGTGACCTCTGACCTCACTGCATGGTCTTTGTCATAACCGTAACAGCAAGGTCCTGAAGAAGAAAAAAAATCACCAACGTGGTAACCAACATGCTACAGCCTGTAATCACTTTCCATTCAGCTCATTATAGCCTCCAATCTGCCCGGAAACACTGTAACCTCCTATTTTATAAAAAGAACCATGGCTGAAGCCACAACCAGCAAGAAACCCTGTTTGGTGGTGAAGAATACATACATACATACAGTACAGATAGCCCCATGATTATGATAGCGGTTGGTATGCTCCCATGGGTGGTATCTGTGGGTCGGGCTGGAGAACTTATTTCAGGACTTAGTGTAATAAGTAGCACTTAAACTGTGTCACTTTAACCCAAATTATTGTTTTCTGTTATCATGAAACCCAACACAGCGACGCCATATTTTCAGCTTATTATTTAAAGCAGCTACTTATATGTATTGTTATTGCTACTGGGCGGCTGTGGCTCTGGATGTAGAGCGGGTCAGTGGTTCTATTCGGGTGTGTGAATGAGTGTGACTGAGTAGGTTTCAAGCACCGTGTCTGGTGCTGTATGAATGTGTGTGAATGGGTGAATGTGACAACAGTGTAACGAACTTTTGCGTGGTCCTAGAGACTGTACGCTATACAAGTCCAATAACCATTAACATGGCATTGCCATGTAAACTGCTGTTTACTCATCAGTCTCACCAAGGTCTTCAGCCACTGTTGTATTCATGAGAAAAAAAACATTGTAATATGCCTGCTGAAGATGACTTCTTCTTTAGTATAAGAAAAAAGGTGAGATAAACAGTTAATTGCTCTCCAGCAGTGGAGAAAGTTGTTCTTGCAACATTTCTTCTTGACTAGCAAGTAAATAGTTGTTGATCCTAACGTTGTAGCAAAAGCAAAACTTGAAAGGCACTTTTAAATATATGCATATCTTTAAATGCATGTATTATCAAAGAATGCAGCAGTTCTGTCTTCATGGAAACTTCAACTTGACATATGCAAATTGCTCTCTTGGTCCTGTGGGTGGTCTCCAAGTTTTCCGAAATACCCAAGCATGAGTAAGTTGACTCCAGCTGGGAAGACGTGCACTCCTGAATCCAAATTTCTGTGTGTGCAGGAAAGATTGTTATTTTTCAAAAGACACAGTCGTAGAGTAGTTACTAATATATTGTGGGACAAGGAAGAAACCAGATTACTTTCTTTCTAAGACCTTCTAACACACACTGCAGGCTCGCTTCATTTGATAAGGCTTTGTCCCACATACCTCATATTTGTGAAGGTGTTTGTTGTTAGCGGTGAAGGTGTTTGTTGATATGACCTAGAAAAAGAAAAGAATAACTGCTCATTTTAGAGCTACAGAGGAGAGTGTGAAACAAAAGAAAAAAGTTTGACATGATTCTCTTTTGCAAATACACCTGGTTGTAGCAGTGTTTTTAAACAGATGCACATCTCTAAACTAAAAAAAGATATGGTGTGCTTAATTTGTGGTAGTGCTTTGTTCTTTGTGAGCAAGAAGAATCACTGCAATAGCTGTGTTTTACTTGGCTGAGGAAAAGGAAAATGCATACAGGAAGAGCCTTGAAGCTCATGACAGGACATACATGGGAAAAGATTAATCTTTTGTCATTGTTTTGTCATTTGCATTGTGAAAATGAAGCTAAGCGAAAGGTTCAATCAGGAAGACTATCTCTTCGAGCATGCTCACTGAGTCACCAATCAATTTTCCTCTTGCTCCACCTCTCCATACTTGTTTTCATCCAATCACAGTCAGCCTCTCTTCTCTCTTTCACCAATCAGTCATTAGCTGTCAAATTTAAAAGTGCCCTCTCTCTCTCTGCTATTATCCAGCTGTCATTTCAGTCAAGAATTGTCACAACCCACTTCCAACCCTTCACCTCCTCAATCAAGACACGGACCATCTGCACCTGAACCAGTTATCCAGAGGCTCCCATGACAGACGGCACCATCTCGATACCACTGCCAGTGTCTAGGCACAGGGAGGAAGTCGGCTTCGGATGCAAGCTTCACATTCACTGATCTGTTTAGAAAGCCAGGCTAACCCCTGGGGTCAAAGCGCCAAAGTTTTCTAGGGTGCAATAAATGTTGTTTCATTTCACAACCTCTCTTTATATTTCAATTAGACTATCCTGATTGAAATACTTGCCATGATAAAACCTTTTTATGGTCATGTTCAGACACTCAGAGCACTTACTCAGGGTTAGGGATAGACTGTGGTCTGGTTAAATACAGGCGTTAACTTTGCACACATTTGTTTTTAAATCATCATTACTTAACCTCATGGTAGAACCTGGATTTAATTGCCTAAATCTAACCGTAGACAGAACTGTGGATGCAAATCCGAGTCTCTGATGTGACAGTCGTGCACAGCTGCCATCCACGTTAACCGCTTCCTGGCAGCTCCGCTGGAGATGAAGCTGGTGCTTCAGTCACTCAGCAAAGTTAGTGAATGTTCAGAGCTTTGCCTTTGTTCTTACCTGACCTAAAACCCATCCCTCCATTGAGTTTGGTTCAGTGTTGTTTCTTTTCTTTCCTTTTTTGGTTTGTCCTGCTGAAAAATAGACATTGATTAAAACATTACCTCCTTGATGCTGGTAATAGGACTGATGATAATTGTATAGCAGTGAAAGGCTGCAGTCACGCATCCTGTCTCATAATGTCAAATATCAGTCAGATTTTTAATGTGCAAGCAGCTGCAACTAAACAGTTCATGGCTGAAGCTAGTTTAAATATACTTACTGGGCTTGATCAGAACTTTGTATAACTTGATTTGTGATTTTCAATGACCTGACTTGACCTGCTTTATTTCTCACCACAGTAACCACTCCCACCTCTTGGGAATGACCCCGAGCACACAATGTTAAGAGGTGCAGGCTGAAGAGCTCTCTTTAGCTCAGATTTTTTTTTCTATTCCAATTTGTTGTGACTCCAACTGACATCACATGTGATGTATAAAATTGGTGGGGCATGTTTCACAGCTGCTAACAAAGACACTTTTATACCACAGAAATGTGCAGATTGTATATTGTGATTAATCAAAAACAGAAAAGCGTTACATGGACTACACGTATTATGAGCTCTGTCTCCTGCTGCTCAGAGGTATGACAGTTTGCACTAAAAGTCATCTGAAAGGTATTTGCTCCATCAGCCTCCCAGACTCTTGGACATCCCAGCAACAGCAGCAGCAACAGGACAGGGATGAGGAGTGAGGAAGGAGTTGTAGGAAGAGGAGGAGGAAGAGGAGGAGGCAGAGTGTTCCGCTTGGATGGCCGGAGCTGCGAGAATGCTGGTCGGATAGGGTAGGGAAGGAGACGAGGAGGAGGAGGAGGAGGAGGGGGGGAGTGTTGTCTCTCTCTGTGTCTTCCTCCGCCTGCCGCGTGTGCGTGCGTCTCGTTCCATCTCCAGCCCCATCTCCATCTCCAGCTCGGTTTGTGGAGGGACTCCGAGAGAGAGAGAGAGAGAGAGAGAGGAAGAGGGAGAGGGGAGGGGAGACTTGACTTGACGCATCGGAGTGAGTGAACACACGGAGGCTTTACTTTTCCGACAATGCAACCTGCGAGACGCCACGCCGTCAGCTACTTGTGCCACTGAGAGAGAGAGAGAGAGAGAGAGAGACAGAGAGAGAGAGAGAGAGAGGGGGAGGCAGAAGGATGGAGACACAGTAGTGGCGGCGCCGCACAGCGCAGCGTTCCCCGTGAATGAATGTAGCGCAACACAAAAGAGAGAGAGAGGGAGAGAGAGCGAGAGCGAGAGAGAGAGAGAGAGGCTTCTTCTTTGCGCACAAGTCAGTCGGATATGTTTTTGTGCCGGGAGCGTCGCCGCGACTCACAGTGATGTCTGTGTGCACAGTTTTGTTTAGTGAGAAAATACGGATTAATCTGAGGCTGTGAAATCCTCGGAATATTACTGCTGTCAGGACAGGTAAGGCTATCATCATCATCATCATCACCATCATCATCATCATCATTATTGTTATTATTATTATTATTATTACTATTATTATTATAGTAAGTTCACCACCTGTCAAGTCAGAGCTCCATCAGTTCAGCAGCAGCAGCTCAGAAACAGATGAGGAGCAGTTAATGCCCAACTTTTCACAGATTATAATAAAAGCGCGTGCGCGTGCGTGCGTGTGTGTTTGCAAACCGGGATTGCCTTCTCTGAATTTCACCCTCTGCTGATCTCATTTCCTTGTAGGCCCTATCTACTTTGTTGTGGGACTATCATAGTGGAGGGAAAGTAATCTGCGAGTCTTTATGTGTGTGTGTGTGTGTGTGTGTGAGCGAGCTCTCAGATCAGTGCAGATGTTTAGTAATCCGTCGGCGTTGACCCTCCCTTGAATAATCCCTGCGGATTTGGTTGATTATGCCGCTGCTGCTGCTGCTGCTGCCGCCGCTTCTGCCGCCGCTGCTGCTGACCACCTACCGCGGCCACGAGAATTCAGTCCCGCCTGCTCCTGGGTACCGCGGGATTAAGGCTGCAAAAAAAAAAACAAAAAAAAAAAACTTGAGTTTAAACGCTGATTCAAAATGTTCAGCCCACATGTTTCAGATTCTCTCTTGGGTGATCATAGATTGAGTTAGAACTCAAAAGTTAAACCCTCAGACTGCTGCAACAATTAAAGTTGTGTTGGTAGTTTGTTGCCTCCTTCATGGAGCTCAGAATGAATCTGCCTCTGTATCACTGTATCACTGCTCTAATGGTGTTAATCATCTGTCAGTCACTGTATATAAGCTGCCCAGTGTTTAGGCCCAGAGTCTGGTGGCCAGCAAATGCCATATAAGCCTACTTTAATATGTTTAATAGACGTGAGCATCTGTGCAGCTTCTGCACATGTATCGTGCCAACTTCTGCTCCAAGCCACTCACTCAGACCAGCTCTGAAAAGTAATTCAGCTTCCGGGTGCGTCAACAAAAAAACAAACAAACAAAAAAAGCCTGGCATGTACAGTCAGGGGAAATGTGTCAGTGTGATGATAAGACCAGTCAGAACAGACCATGTGCTGCACTGAGCATCCATCTCATGATGCACAGACATTGTTCATTCAGCGTTAAGTCTCCGGCTGACTGAGGAGCAGCCTCTCAACTGTTACTCTCTGGGTGTGATTGCTTTCATGGACCTGACAAGAGCTGAACTTATTCTAAAGTTTAACAGAGCAGGAGATATGATGAGATGATCCTGCAGCAAATATGTGTGATATAGATACCGACCGACGGCAAGTTTGCTTCACTTACACAAATGGTAAACATACCTTTTTCCCCCCTTTTGATGAGCATCAGTGAGAAAGGAAAAAAACAAACAAAAAACTGCCCTTTTAATAGCTGCTGATGTCCTGGAAGCCAACAGCCCAGTCAGAAGTGACAGAGCACAGAGGTGACATTAAAAATACCCAAGGATAGGTGCATTTAGAAGCACGGCATAAAAATTTCATTGCACGCTTCCCGCAGGAAGTATCGAAGAAATGTCATCAAAGTCATTTTTATTTCATGTCTCTCCAGGAAAACCAGCTCCAGGAACAGAGGAGAAGGTAGAATGAGTGGTTTTTGTGCAAAGTGTTAGTGAACATGTGTGAGCTGTGATGGAGGACGTTCAGCAGATGGCTGTTTCCGCCCTGTCTTGCAAACAGAGCTGCACTATTTCTCCTCTTTAAAACTGATTTGTTTTGTCATGAGATATCCCATTAGCACTGACATGAGAGCCACATGGGCTCTTTTTACAGTCATCATGATAGTGTTCATCATGCATATGTCAGTTGCTTAAACTGCACAGAGGCATGCTGGCAGGTGGGGAAAGGGGGCACTGAGGTGCGACTTGTTGCTTAATCCTTGCGCTCACCTGTTTTACACCTGTGTGTCTCCATGCTGGTCTGCACCAGTCTCACTGTGCGACTGTCTCGTTTCTGCAGCGATGGATTTTCCTCACCTCTCTGGTGCTGCGCCATTATTTCAAAGTGAACGTCTTCATGTAGGAAAACCTCTTTAGATGTTGAAAGATAAGAGATTAGTTAATCCACAGGAAAGTAACAGTCAACTTTTTTGATAATCAATACATCATCATTTTCAATAAGACTACCAGTTTCTCCTCATTTCAGCCTCTCGGATGTGAATATTTGCTGTTTCTTCTGTCTCAATGTCATATTACACTGAATAATTTTTTTCACAGTTTTCACACCATTGGCCATTAAAAAAATCAAGAAATAAAAATCAGTCATCTATAGGAAACTGTAAGTATTTTCTCTGTTTTCTAGTGAACGTTTATTGACAAATTCATGTCATAAGGAAGCTATAAATACAATAAATGATGATTGATTCAACAGTGACTCTAATGTTCAGAGAACTGTGAAAGAATTCCCATTGCAGAGCCTGAGCTTTAAATGTCTTGGCAAATGAACAAATATACCATTAACTAAAGTACAACAAAGAAAAGCAGCATTTCCTCTCATTGGAGACACTGGAATCAAAATAGCTGCTAGATAATTTGCTGTGAATCATCTGTTTGTTACATTTCTTAACTATTTTTGACATCATATAAACAGCCCCAATATATAGTGTTTCAACAAGAGCACAAATACAGTGAAAAAAACAACATTTTGCGCCAAATTTTCATTTTATAATCCTTTTAAGGGGTTCCCAGGGGACGCCTGCTGTCTCCTGTCCATCTCGTCTCTCACCTGATGTCTCTTCGATAAATACACTTGAAAAGCAGCCAATATGTGTAAAATGTGACATGTGTTATATTTGTACGACCACCTCAGTGATCAGGCAGCGTCCACACACGGTGACAAGCTGCAAATCAAAAACCGCCTGGTGTCAGTTGCTCAGCTGCTGCACATTTTCCACAGCACCATAATGGCTGAGGAAACAGCGGGGTCCCTGATCTTAGTTCAGTGGAGTGTGGTGTGGTCTCATGTAGGCCATGTATTACTTGGTTGAATCTGGCATAACAAGAGCTTGTTTGACACATTGAGATGCGAGTTAAGAATGAATCTTACCTGTCAAGCAGGAATATGGGAAAATTACATGTTTCTTCTTTTGCCAAAGTATAAAGAAAGTATGATAGTTGTGATTAAGCTGTTTTTCACAAGTGTCAGCATGCCATCCAGCAGATACCAGAGAGATTCAGCAAAGTGGCTGTGGGTGATGGAATAAGCACTGAATGAAAGTTCACATCCTGTAGAAAACCCACTGGATCTACTTGATATAGTTTCATTTGTTTGTTTGTTTTAACAGTTTAACTTAAATTTAACTTAAATCTAACTGAATTCCATAAAAAATGAAAACATCCCTCAAAAATCATTTTCTCCAAATGAGTTGCCGTCAGCAGAGCCCAGACTGGATTTCATTGAAATAAATCTTTAATCTGCCTGAGTCTGCATCCACAATCTTCCACCCACTGCTACACTTCTAAGAGGATGAAGAATTGTTGTATAATTCAGTCAAAGCAAGGTCGTGAATAAGAGTCATTTACTAAAATATGTCCGTTCCTCACCGTCACAAGTGATTGTGCGCACACTGCTGCGAATTGGGAGCCCCGCAACTGTCAGGGACAAGTACACTTGACTTTAATATAGCAGCGCTCCTCTGTGTTGCCTACCTAGTCCCATCCCTCTGTTCACTTTTAGCATTTAGGATGAAGAGGAAAAAAAATACAAGACGGCTCAACAAGACAGCTTCATTTCCCGCTCTATTTATCAAGTCTCACTGGTTCTGTAAATGCCCTATTTGTAATCCAATCGTATTAGAATAATTTTCCTGCTTTAGCGATGCTTTATGATGCTCTGTCACTTCTAGGCCTTTGGTTTCAAGGCACCGCGCTCCTTTGGGGTAGGTCTTCACAGACTGTCTGAGCCTGCAATGTTTCCCCCTGATTCAAACATTGCACGCTGCCTCTTCTCGGGAATGGCTATAATTGAGTGCTTAATAAGAGCAACGCCACACAGCAACCAACTTCAGGAGGAAGGGGGGGGGGGGGGGGGGGGGGGGGGTCTGAGCACTGAGACTGCTGCATTATTAAATGTACTTATATAAGGCTTCCAAACATCTTCTTTCCAAGTCTCAGGCTAAAGCCAGGTTTATGATTCTTTTTGATGATACGTTTCACTTGCATGTGGATTTTTTCTTTTCTTTCTTTTTTTTTCACAGATTATCCACAAGAGCAGATTTTCAGAGGTGTATTGTGCTCCACTGGGTGTGGCTGCTGTGTCAGAGCCATCTTTTCCTCCCTCATGTAGCACAATATTATCACTCGATAAAACTGCATTCCCCGCAGGTCATTGTTATTTTCTTTTGTCTGAATCCAGATTAAAGAAATGAATGGAGCAGCTGGGACGACTCAAAGGAACGTTTTAAATACGCCCCAAACAATCAGTTTCTTTCGATTGATAACTGTCGATAAAACACAAGCAGCCTCACACTTTGTGCCAGATTCGGTCACAACCTTTTTTTTTATTGTGGAGTTGCACTGACAAAACTGCAGGTATGATATGATAGTCAGTTTCAACTTTCTTTAAAGTAAACATCCTCAGCTCTTACAATGCCCTGTTAAGATGTATGTGTTGGTGTTGCCTCACCATTCTTTGATTTACTTCAAGTGTATCGAAACACCAGCTAATAAGACAAACAATGTTCACTGTTTGTCCATTTTTCTTTTTTAAAATTACAAAACTTTTGTGCGTCTTCCTCATCAGGAACTGCAGAAAAAGGGTTCATGAACTGGAAATGGGAGCATCAGACTAAATAACATCTTAACTATGTCAAAAAAATATTATTGTGAGTAAATCAGAACGAGGTGGTAATTAAGGTAAAGCAAGCAAGGTCATATTATTCAAGCAAGATTTAAAAATCATTACTCATAGTAGTGGAGATGGCATTTTGATTTGCTGCTCTGATGTAGCAGCAATTTGTGTAGAGGCAGCAGCAGTGGGATTTGCAGTAGATAGGTTGTTGTCAAGATCTATTTGCAAAATAATAACTCATGCAATCCATGTTTAATGGGACAAATTGACTGGCACCAACTACTTGTCATGAAAGTTTCCAACCACAAACCTGGAAGTTATTCTGTGTAAGAATTTAATGGGGAATTTAATGCTCCGGTATAACGATGGTAAATTGATGTTAACAGCCAATAAGGCGGTGCCTGTCACCCAGAAGACTCAAAATTGTTGACAGAATTGTGTTCACACAGGCAACATCGTTTCTGTCGTTTTGTCAACACTCATGGTTGTGTTTAGAGACTCACACCCTGGAGGGTTTAGGAAAAGATGGTCGTCTTTAGAAAAGGTTCACAGTGGCTTGAAGCACAAAGCATGTGCTGGTTTATTAATGTTTGATTAGAACCACAATCTTTCCCTCTCACAAAATGTCTTTAGCTGTCTAACCTCAGCTTGTGACTGTTGATGTGATCCTACAGCTTATACAGTACACCCACCAACCACCTCTCTGCAACGTATGTAGCTTCTGCTGCCCGGGAGATCAGCTGAAGATTATTTGTCAACATGATCCAGACAGAATTCCTATCACAACATATTTGGTTTAACCAGTTAATAATTTTTGTAGAAATTGATTTTGTATCCGTGGCAACTGGCAGAAAGGAACATACAAAAAATAAAACTTTATGTAATTTCTATAAGACTCTCACTGTGGAAAAGCTACTCTACAGGAACTGAAATGTTGACACATGATATGATAGATTAAAGGTCCCATATGGTTTAAAGTGGGATTTTCAGTTTTGATTAAAAAGCAGGTCTATGTCCCATATTACAGCCTGAGTGCACAGAGAAATGCACAACAACTGAGCCTCAAAACATACAACTACAACATCTGTAACTTAGTGATGTCAAAACTCTCAGCCATGCTCCTCCTTTGCAGGATTTCAGTTTCTTTGAATTAAGGGGTTTCTCAATTACTACTTAACTATTTTTATTTGTAAAAGTGTTTTTTTTGTTGTTGTTGTTGTTTTCAGTCACTTTTTAACCAAAGCTCCCAAATTATGTTGTTCCAGCTGTTTTATTGTGAGCAGTTCTGTGATTGTGAGTTAGATATCCATTGGTTTTCATCTGTTGGTTAAAAATATTACAAAATCTGGAGACCTCTAAAATGAGATGAGAATATTTTCTTTTTCCATTGCTTTTCCAGAAATCCCCTGTTTCATGCACATGCCAGCTGCTGAGTGCAACTACAGTCTGGAGTGCCCTGCTCAAGGGCACCTTCATAGCATCAACAGCCACTGGAGCATGCTTTGTTTTATGTATATTTTGACATTTACATGCCGCCTCTTGAATAAAATGAATCAGTTAGGATTACTTAATGAGGTGCTGTCATTGACAAACAATGCAGTGCACTGAATGGATGCATCACTTCAAAACAGACTGTGAATATGAATTTGGTGATATGCCCATTAGTAGATGGACACATGTTGCATCTGCTCAATAAATGTTTTTTAATTGTTGAATGATGATTTTATTTAATTTTATCATCATCATCATTATAATTATTATTATTTTTTAGCATGTCTGGTCATTAATATCACTTGCATTGTGTAGCTGAAGTGAAGTTGCTTCTTTGTATCCAAAGAAGAAAAAATCTGTAATCATCGTGTTTAGATATGAACAGACAAGAACACTGTGTTCATGTGAAATAAGTTTTCACAGAACTGCAGATGATGCAAAGTTCAGGTATTCAAAATCTCATCTAGTTTTCAAATTAAATAATTAGTTATTCCACAAAGCTGCTGTTTGTTTAGCAGACCATTTCAGATGTGTGCGGTTCAGATAAATGAGATTCTGTAGACATTGTATCAGAGTGCAATTAGCTGGTTCATCCATTAAAACCAAGGACAATGAGGAAAAAACAAACAAAAATAATGCCTGTTTGGCTTTGCTGCAATGCAACTATCTATTTCAGATAAGATGAGAAGTCAGATCCATTCAGTTTCACTATGCTGGTAATTTGTGTCAGGCAAAGAGGAAGCTAGGTCTATATTTAAGGTCATCCAAGCCAACTCTCTATGGACATAACAACAACACCAGTGCATTTGTATGAGTTGAGAAAGAAACAATCAAAGCTGTTTTTTTGCACCTCAGCTCTTGTTTTGCCACAAGTTCAAATTTTGGAGAACGTGATGTAGGTCATTCCCACCTGGAAGTGTCACTATAATAGAGCCGCTAAGCAGATGCCTACAGTACACAAGCCCAAATAGAAAGGTTATTCTCAATACAAGCCGTGTCGTATGTCAAAATGTGTTCATTTTGTTAGTGCAGCTGCAGACGTACAGAGATGTCTCATGTTATGAGTTAAAATGGAATAATATTGGATTTTGTTGGTTGAGGTGAGTATGCCACTTTCAGGCAACACTGAGTGTTTTTATTAGAAGTTACATTAGAAGTCACATTCACGTGTTCAGTTGTAGTGCTTTTTTTATTTATTGTAATGTCATTGAAAGGCCTTTGTGTGTCATTTCTCAAATGGAAATGGGTTTTGAAATGTTTGTCAGATTTGAAAGTTGATGATTGTGTCTCCATTTAAAAAAGAGAGTGTCCTTACCAGAGAAATGACAGCATCAGTTGTTTGTTAAAATACCAGTTTCTTCTTTTTGTGACAGGGGAAATGGGACAAGTAATCAAAATGGTAAACCACTACATTGTATTTAGATAATAATAATAAAAAAAAAAAAGCTGAATGTTAAAAAACTTTTTCACTAGGTTTGCCACTTGAGTTGAGACAGGGTGATAAAGTTTGGAAAAGTCACTCTGAAGTTTCAAACTGTCCGGGTGTGCCACCCACATCAGCAGTGATGTGGATGCACAGCGGAGAGCTGTTTTCATCAGGCTGTCACAGTTGGGCTTTACCACCACCGCAGCTGTACACAGAGCTCAACATAACAGTAAGAAGTTTAAAATTAAGCCTCAGGCCTGTGGCATATGTAAATTATTGCACAACAAAGGTGCTGATGCCCATGTATGATAACCCCATTGCAACTAAACCTGTTACAGAGTAAATCTACAGCTGGTATCATGGACCGTGAGTGTGTGGAAATGACAGTTGAAGGCAATTAAATTCAGTTCTTAGCTTAATGAGACAGCAGCAACCACCAGATGTGAGTGGTAGTACAGTTATTTATAATAAACATTTAGAATAAATGGGCCTCCTGATAAACCATGAGAACATCTAATCAGCATCTTATGGGTAGCATCTCTTAATCCAATATGTTGATTAGAAGCTAAGATAATAATGGTTAATGAAAATTTAATTATTTGATCTAAACACAGAAGTTGGCTGATGTGGTGGATGAATTTCAGCTGCTGTGTGCTGTTACTTATGTCTCTGGCATCACTGTTGCTTTGGGCACTAAAATGTTAAGAAAAAAAAAGACAAACACAATCATCATTTTTTGCCTGGATTTCATCATCCAACCAAATAAATGTATAGAAAAATAAATAAATAATGATAAAAAAAAGCCTCTCTAGCTTTGTGTTACAGAGCTAATTTAATTGTGGCCTCAGTCAGAGCTTAGGTGAACATTGAGATGGATGGCCTAGCCTAACTTTATCAATTTGTTGGACACAGGAAAAGAAGTTCTACAACTACAACAGTCAATACTATAAACCAGCTAACAACGCATGTCCATAAACGTATCTCTGAATGTAACCCCACTGTATTTCCCATTTCCTGCACCACTTAGCTTGGTTGATGACCTGCTTTCATGATCCTAGCGGACCAAGTCAGTGCTATTGCTGCATCTGCTTTTTGATAAATAAGTCCTTCAGCGTAAATGTCATGAACGTTTATTTGCACCGTGGCAACCAAACAAGGTGAAATTCATGTCAAGGAGCAAAATGAAAAAGTGAAACAGTTTTTTCTGGGTAAAATGGAAAACATGATGAAATGGTGGATGCCAAAAGTGACTCTATTTGCTTATAGGTCTCCAAAGACTTAATGTGTGCCTTAAAATTGGATGGATTTACTGTGTCATACAGAAAAGTTGTCTAAAAAGGATCCACATCATCTGTCAAGGCTCTGCTCCATGCAGAGACCTCAGGCCTTGTCTAAAGCATTTGCTCTTCTAGAGACCAAATTCATGTTGGGCCTTGGTGTAACTTCTCACAAGTTGATAATGTAATCTTGACAAGAGTTTGTCACTGCATGCAGCCCACTGTCTTCAGAGAGCTGATCTGTAACATCTTACATAAAATAGATAAGAAAATTAAGATAGCAGCAGATGGGTCATACTTTAGGAAGGAAAATAAAAACAGGATAAGTTACGAGATTCACTTATCAACATCACATAGTGGATATTCTGATAATTGATCACTTGGCTTTCCAAAACAACCATCACCATTGATGAACACTGTCCTGTTTCATTGTCAGACAAAATAAACAATTTGAGACTTAATTTTGCTGTGGATTTCTCATTGCTTGAGTGATTATCCACAAGACGTTGTAGACTTAGTTGGCAGATTATTCATCATGATATAAAACTGTGTTGATACCAGCCACAGTCCTAAAGATACCACCTAATATTTGTGTGAATCCTCTGTCTGTGCCGCAAGACTTGCTCCATGAAATAGCAGCAATATCAGTTTCAATAAATGAATTGGAATTATGTATCTTGGGATCTGGTGGAGAATTGCTGCGATCTCTTTGCCAGTTTCGAAACAGGTGAAGCTATTTGCACAGCGTGTGAGCAAAAACAGATTTCATTCCAAAGCCTTCGCCCTCTTGAACGCTGGCCCGTTTGACTTGGAACAACTGTTTTTAAATACTTTTTTTTTCATGTGCTCTAATTTTGTCGCTTTGTTGTTGTCATCCAATATAGTTATAGTCAGAAAATGCCAGAACAGATGAGAGTCATAGGTGTGGCTGTATCCTGTGTAGATGTTAGAAAGTTGAATGGTAGATTGAGCTCTGTTGAGTTCAAACTGTCCCTTCGATCACCGCTGGTTGTTTGGCTCTCCGCCCTGATATCATTGAACACTGGACGATAGATCTCTAGGGACCAGCACAGTGCATTAACCAGACGTGTTATCTCCTCTTGAGCTAATTTAATTCAAGGTGTGATTCCTGTACCTCCTGCTCAAAGACATCAGCTTCTTCTCTGAGCCAGCTTTTGTGATAGATCGATTCTGGACTATTCTCCCCGCATCACCAAGTTTTGAGGGTGGCAAACAGTGCACAGACTTTAAGGGGAATAAAAGAGGTGATTTAAGTGGTTGAGCCCCTCTTTCAGCTGCAGTAAGTGATCATCATGTTGACTTTTTTAGACGCTTATTCTTTTATCTACAGTGTGTGGAAGATAAAAGTAGGAAATCCTTTCACAGAAAATATACACCCAATGTGGCTGCGGATGTAGTAAACACTTTTTCATGTACACACAGCTCCAGCACCTTAATATTCATATTCAGCACAGTTGCATTTCCCTGAATGCAATAGACGAAATAATCTTGAAGCTAGTGTGTGCACACAGAAAGGTCCAGTGTGTACACGTATGCTCATTTTACACATGAGAGATGCAATTAAGCTGTTATCAGTATGATGGGTGAAAACCTATCAATCTTTAAATTTTCTGGTAATTTGTTACTGACTGAATACATTGATTATCTCCTCCCCTTAGGCCTCGCGGCATCATCAGTCATTTCCCTTTAACAAATAGCTGCAGTATATTACATCCATAATGTCTACCACTGGAGTGGTACTGAGGCTGACTGCAAAGAAGTTGGTTATCAGAGGAAATCAGCATTATGAAGTGAATTATATCTGTGAATTATAACATTCGCAGCAGTAGTACTAATCGTGCTAGCACTGGCACAAATAGTGGTAGTATTGGCTGTAGAAGTAGTTGTTCTAATTTTCATACAACAATGGCACTGGGAGGGAATGCATTTACGATAACCACTCATCCTTTTCCTATTTGCAACTTTTAATCAATGTACTCTGTGCATCAACGGCAATGTGAATTCAATTATTTGTGAGTCAAAGCATCAGCACAATTAAAGAATGTCAACCTTTTATGTTCCTTTTTTCGTCTTTGCTTTTGCTTATTAAGTGTTTAATCTTTGCAAATGAGTGAGAGGGATGTTTCATAATGTCTGATGTAGTTGTACCATTACAAGCACTAGTAAACTCTGTAAGCCTGGCAAGAACCTTTGTTAACAAGGCACAGCTGGATACACTCTGTGTAGCCAGAACATTTATCAACTTCCATTTTCCTGGCATCGAGTAACTAAACAGATTACAGCAGCAATAGGCATGAGCAAGTTTGTGAGGTGCTCAGTGTTATCTTTAGCTGCCGGGGTGCTTTATCAGGTCGAGTTGAAAAGAGTGGAAGGACCAAAGCAAGACTTTGATATTGTAAAAAACAGACCTTAACAAAGTAGAGGAACAACCAAGCGTAACTACAGTTCTATGAGTAACAGCACCACCCCAGAACATGGATACATTTGTGTTTATATTTGCATTCTTCCATGCTTACACTTGCTATATGGAATCCATAAGGGCACTCACATTAACAGAATGAAACCATACAGTGCACTATAGGTGCGGAAATGGTGTAGTCAAAATAGGGGACGCTTTTCTCCCTCAGTGTCTTTGCTACCCAGCAAAAAGGGAGGGAGGACCAACCTATTTTCAAACTTGTGCAAGTAGTGGCTAAAGATGGAGGATATAAGTATAGACTGAACGAAGTGAAAGAATTGGATGTGGAAAATACCATGATTGCTAAGCTAATTCAATCAGTGAGGCGGGTGACAAACTGGGTTGTTGGTGCTAAGACTAGTACTACTACTGTAATGGGATATGTTCAATTCAAATCAAATCAACCTTTATTTATATGGCACTTTTCATACATTCAGTAACACATAGTGCTTCACAGAGGCTAATAACAACAAAGAAAACACCCACACATACACTAGCTGTCACTAAAGACACATGTCAGCATAACAGTGACAATATTATATTTGCTAATGATCTGAGGGCAGCATATAAAAAGAAAACATTAATGAACCCAAGATTGACCCTTGAGGAACTCCAACAGTGAATGATAATTTCCAACAGGAGACATGGTTTTATGGAAAGCCTGATACTTAGTAAATTAACTATTTGGATTACAACCTGTGAATAAGTGGACAAACTAGAAAATTAACCAGCTATATGCCACATTAAAGAATCTTACCAGATTAGCATGGGGAAGGACAGCATAGGAACCAAACTCTGTGTATGTTTACTGACTGTAAGTCTGCTTTTGAAGATTTATTTATTCAGTTTTATTTTTTATTGCCACTGGGGGTTACATGTTATTAATTTATCTTAAACTATCTTCATCTATCAGTCTAACTGTGAGTGGCTGTTTATTGGTGCTGAAAATGTAGTATGCCGTGACTTAATAGAAGCTGAGTGATGAATGGTGAAAATGAACCAAAACTGTAAAGCTGAGACTGACAAAACCCAAACAATGAGCTGAGGGACACTTTAAAAGCCTGTAGTGCTAAGGGGAACTGTGTGATGATTCTCTGTGGGTTTGTCACTTTGAGCAATAGTTTTGACATTTCACATGATTTTTTCCATTAATGTAAAGATATTGATTCGAGCAGCTTTAACCTGTCAGTTATTAATTACAAAACAAGATCGACAGAGACTTGGAACCAAAGTGATATTAATATAACGAGAAACCACATTCTGTCTCTTCTGGTTTTTATGCATAATCATGTCCATGTTTTTCCCAGTGTACGCATTCCAAATTGTGAGATGTGGTGAATTTAGCAATATGGCAGATCTCTGTGTGGATTACGCCCCCGCTGTTAAAAGTGAAATTAAATTTTGCCTTCTTGTAAGTAAAATGGTTCGCTGTGTCCCCAAAACAGAACTCTGTTATTATACCTGTCACGCTCCTGTGCATCATACTAAATGTTTTGTACAGTTTAATCTATCAAATTATCACTGATGGAAAATGTTGAAAAGGAAAATAACACAGACAAACCAGGTATTAGCTTAATAGGCACAGGGCTTGGTGCTTTCAGACACACACTTTAATATGCGTAAAACAGCTAGGCACAGTCGCTGATCTATCCAAGACAGACTCTGACAACCTTCTATATGAGGTGTAAAGATAAAAGGCCTCTCCTCTGTAGGTGGAGATGAAAGACTTATCTGGAAAGTAGAGAATCTGAGATTAATAAAAACCTGGTCTATTCAAATAGTTTCTGGAGTTGTTTCATATGTGTTTTTCTGTGGTTTTGTCTCGCTCCTGCTCGCTGCGTTTGAAAACTCTGTGCCGTCTGTGTTGAATCACAGCGGGGTGGAATCACAGAGTTCCTCTGTGCTTCATTGTAGTGGCAAAATTACACAAATAGTTGTAATTTTGGAGAGGTTTGTGTGGTGCACGCCTCAACTCTAAATATATTTTTACTCTGAAGACATTAGATTAATGCTGCTTGTTTCCTAGAGGAGTTCTGCAAAAGGTAGATTTTGCTTCTTAACTGGTTGTATGGTATGGCAGTATGTAATATGGCAGTCGTTGACATTTCCTCCAACTTATTTTGTATTCTTCCCTCAAAGTTGCTAGCAAACTGGATAAATCTGCCTCCTTGACTGTGCCCTATTTACATCCTTGACTCAACAACACCTTTAAACCAAATACCTATCGAATTGGTTCCAAACTTAGAGAGCATTTTAATGTTCAGCCCGGGAATGGAGAATGAAATGTAGGCAGTGTGGGTGTGTGACAACAAATGGCGCTGTAGAGCAGTGTTTTGAAGAAGGGTTTCATGCACTGTTTGTATCCCATGCTCCCTAATGCATTTTCACAAGGATGCTCACGTATATTATAAGCACACAGCTGCAGGAAATACATTTCTGGCGACTGCAGAGGCCAGCAATGCAACTTAAGTGGCTGTAATGGATCTTAAAAACTATTTACAAAGTACAAGCCTGAAAGTCTATTGATACAAACAAACTGGCTTAGCAATATTACAAAAATGAATTGCATGTAGCAATAATGCAAACCCCTGATGCACCTATAAGTGGCTCTTTGTTTCTTGTCAAAAAAAAGTCAAAACAGAACTCACAGACAACATCCAGAGACTGATGGGAATAAAATGCAACTGACTGCTAAGTTTGACTATAGTTCTATGTGAAAGACTTCTTGTGGTATTTGAATGGGACCAGTTCAGTGTGATTCAACACCAACATTATCACTCAATGTGGTGGCCAGTCACATATGAGTATGTTAGTTTATCAAGTACTCCTGCTGCCCGTGTGACGGAGTAAAATCTTGTCTCTGAGTGTTACAAACTGTGCCTGCAGATTGATGAGTGCATCAGCTTCACAAACTCTGCTTCCTGAATTTAATTTCATGTCTCACTGGTACCGCACGTAACCAGTATGGCCCCCTGTCATTGTTTTAACACAGCGTTGGTCTTGTTCTGTCGGTCCTGTGATGAGGTACTCAGTAGCCTTGAGGTTAGGGACATAGCATCTAACCTCAACGTCCCTGATCAATCAGAGACCTTTGTTGCATGTCATACCCCTCTTTTCCCATGTTTCTTACACAATGTAGCCAGCAAGCTGAAATTATCCTGCGTCATTTTCATGATGATAAACATCTATAAATTTGTTCAGAAATGATATAAACTATTAAACCGATGATCTTGCTTCATAGTCCAGTTTCTGAATCTCTATTGTTTTAAGTTTACTGAAAAAAAAAAAAAAAAGGAGATGCATTCAAGAGATGTATTGAATGACGCAGTATCAGACTCAGTCCTTTATTCATCATAAATACATTTACATTTCTCTATCAATTTGTGTCCTTGAGCACTTGAAATATTTTTCACAAGCCTGATATTGATTGAGTCACCCAACGTATCCTTAATATATGTGCTATGCCTATAAGACATGTAGGCAGTGTACCAAAAAAAAAAAATCCAGAAAACCAGTAGGAGGTTTGAAATATAAACACAAAGTGTTGTGGATTTTGTGTAACTTAATCTGTTTTTAAAGCGGACCACTGACAAGGGAGATGACTTGCTGTAAATCCTCTTCTGTACTCAGTACAGCATGTACTGTATTAAGATAATGAATGTGTCAAAAACTGTCATGTATCACTGAGTAGCACATACCCAACAAAAACAATTTCCTAATGTTTGGTTTTCCTTTTTGGCGTCAAGTATTATAAAGCATCTTCACAAGTATTGACAGACTTTTAACTGAGCTTTTTTTTTGAGCCTCAGTCATAGTTTCAGCTTTTTTCCTGTCGCAGAGGTTTAACATGCGGAGAAGTCCTGCCTTTCTGACACTCAACAAACTTTTGAGTTTTAATTCTCACTCCAGGGAGATAATGTCTAAGACGGAAAAGCTCACGACTGTTGTTGAAGTTCTTCTAGATGTTTCAGGAGTTTTTCATCTTTTGGCGTTGCACCTTTGTGAGCATAAAAGCTGTGAGACTTCAAGCAAGAACAATGCTACTAGAACTTATACGGGTTGGCTTTGCTTTTTGTATTGACTGTCCCTGGAGTTGCTGTGGATATGGAAATGAATGTATATGAGATATTTTGTGTTCATGTGCCTGGCACTGAAATCTTTTGTCTTTTTTTTCTTGTGGTGGTGTATGTAACTTTTTAGGAATGTGAATGCACCAGTAACTTTCACTGTGGATTTCATTAAAACACTGAGTCCTGAAAATGGCGGTTATATCGCAGGTCATCTGTATATCACATAATTCACAGGTTTGAGCTCAGTTGTAGCTGTCAGCTATGAATGCAAATTCGAATGCAATTACAACTATCACAGTAGTGTTTAATCTACATCCCTGCTGTCTTTTTGTGTTCCACACGTTGTGAAATGAGCGTGCTGAGCTCGAAAAGAGAGACTCATTTTCAAAGGTGCTGCTAATGACAACCTTACCACCGCACTCATCTCACCTGTGTCTTTTTCCACAGATTGGGAAACCAGGCAGGTGCAAATCGGATTCCATACATTTGTGATTGAATGTGAGACTACTTTGACCCTACAAAATTGAAGATGATGTTGCTATGGAAACTGCTGGTGCTGCAGTCACTTATGGGGTGCCTTGCAGGTAAAGTATCTTATTAAGAACTTTTGATGCATGCCAAAGCTGCCTTTGTGAAGTCTGGGTCCTTATTCATATGTATTTGGGGCAGGTGACAGTTTGAAAGCTGTAGTTTAGAAAGGAGCAACTGTAAGTTGATTAGCCATGAGCAAACATTTTACACAGTAATGAAAAATAATAGGAATGTAGCATCCATTGAACAAGGAAATGATTGGTAAACTAAGCTTTTGTAGGCTAAAGGCTTCCAATCATGGCAGTATTGCATTGCAGCTGCGCCTGCCTGGCACTCGGAGGTTATCAATATCATTCTGAATGTAAATGAAGAGAATTTACTGCATCAAAGTTAAGATGAAAATATTCAATTTAACTGAGTTCCACAGGTCACAAATAAGATTTTATCAAGAGAGGAAATCGCCACTCCAGCAACGTCATGAAGTTGCAATTGCACAACTCTGCAGAGGACTTTTAATTAGAAATGACCAATACAGGAAGAGAGGACTCGTCACCGCATGCTGCTGAGGCGGAAGAGAAAGAAATAGACAAGAGATAAAGAGAGAGAGAGAGGGAGAAGCTAGCAAGCAGATTTTTATTACCTGACTGTCAACATACGGTGTGCAGACCACCACGGTGCCAAGCCTGTATGCATGTGCGTTGTAAGACCCCACCTTATCTACAGATAATGTAAAGTCATCAATAATATTTGTACAACAGATGAATATACACACATTAGAGTCATGTTGGCCAGGTTTGAACCTCTAATGTTTTTGAGTTCAAGCATATATAAACATACAAAAATGACCTCCTTTTAATATTGATCATCAGAAAACAGGAATTCTAGAGGAAAGTTTGACAGACATACACATGAAAATTTAACAATATGAATTCAATATATTTTAAGAGACTCGTCAGTTGTGGATTCATCTTAGTTACCTTGATTGATTAGGACTAATTAAATCTGAATCAGGTGAACCGTTTTAGTTACAATATGAAACAAATCAGTGAGTGAATGAATGTTTGGATGAGTGAATGAGTAAGTGAGTGAGTGAATGATTGAATCAATCAATCAGTGAGTGAATGAATCAGTTAACAGGAGTTAACAGCAAATCTTTTTCTGGCTTCTTTCAAATGTCCATCATTCATTCACTATGCAGTAAAGTTGAGTTATAGCTTCATTATATCGCAGTGCCCGTTTCAGCCAGAGGCTCCATGGCATTGATCACATTTTGATGGAGGACTTTAATTTGTCTCCTTTACAAATAGGTGGGGTCACCAGAGAGCATCAGTAGAATCACTCAGTGTTTAATCAACAGGCATTATACGAATCAAGATGAAGAAAAGGCTTTATTGAAGTCTGTGTTCTGGTGAAACACTGCTTCTCATTACTCCACGCACATTAAGCCTCGCGTGAACCCTGTGCCCTCTGCTGCACATTAGATTATCAGATTGGTTCAGGGGGAACTTTGAACCAGCTCTTCGTCCTCAGTGTTTCACCTATATGCATGTCGCTGTTTTATCTTATGGTGGGTCTATGTAACAGCCCCGCATGATCTCACGGCAGACAGCTGGTGATAATTGACCGGTACACTTTGGTTTGGAGATGAAACATCATGGAGGTTGCTCCTGCCCTGGAGAAAGACATCAAGGGTGGAAAACAGAAGGGGACACAAATGAACAATCTGTGCATATGAATACAAACTGATTTGGATTACAAAGTAAGGCAGTACAATTCCCAGTAAACATTAGGGACATTACATCAGCGTATGAATCAGCTCTTTATAGGGTTAACAGAATGAGCTAGCTGACTGAATTTCCTCTAAACCATTTACTGTATTCCTATAATAGAGGCATCAGCATCTTACATCAACACACCAATGATCATTGTAATGTTAGGTATTAAAAGAACCCGACTGTGTTTTGTGTATAAGCCAAAATATATCAGAAACTTTATTGAGTCCCACAAAATCAGGTCCTGCTACCAACCTTGGATTTTACACTGAAGACTGTTGATGCTAAAGGATTGTAAAACCCTGGAGCAGTTTCAATGACCATGTTTTCTGACAGCTAGTCCTATTATTATTGAAATCTTTTTTCTTTTTTCCTACAATGTGTTCTATATTCTACAATAATATATGCAGATGCTATGGATAGAAGGCCAAGGTCATGGAGTCACTCCTCCTCTAACTCAGTGCAGTGACTGCATTTGTTGTGTTACAAAGGGGGGGCTGTATGATTTTTGTAACAACCACTATGTAAATGCACACAAAAAACAAAAAAACACATACACACAGGTGCAAGGAAAAACATCAGGATTTAGTGTGGGTGCACACATCACATGATTTCATCCATTCAAGATTTGACAGAAATATTTTCCAATGTCATTTTTCCACACTTTAGATGTTTGAAATAAAAGTCCTCAATGACCCATGGTTACATTTTGTCACTGGGTGAAATCACAATGTCAGAGACAGATGAGAAAGGCGACATTTCACTTGAATTCTTTCCTGTAACTGTGTGACGTGGGTTTCTCCTCTTCCCTGCCTTCAGACACCAGCTCCAGGCCGGTGTCTGTTCATTCTAATGGAAGAGGTGAACATGATCACAGATTATGAGCCATTCTTTTGTCCCATAGTCATTTAATTAATATTGAATCACTTTTTCAAAAGCTACAGATCTCTTCATTCACTTAATTATATTATTACCATTATTATCATTGAAATGAAATATGAGGGGGAAAAACAGTGATATGCTCTTTTACTAGGTTTGGCAGATGTAAGCTAGTTGCTGAAATGCTGCAAAATCAAGAACAGATTTACACCCTATCTTTTGTTGTATATTGTTATGTCTTGGCTTATATATAAGCAGTTAAGACCACACCCATTTAGGAGGGAGTGAATGCCATTTCATACCATTGGCACTGCCTATATTGTGATATCTATGATGAAGCATAGAGAGCGACAAAGTCGAAACCAGCTCTTTATATGCCATATGTAACCATAACAACAAAGATCATATTATGTTGATGAAGTAGTATAGTAGCATAATACAAATCAGAATCTTGTTGTCTTGCTGCTGTCCTTATTTGGACTCAAACATGCTGTTGAGTAATTGTCTATTCAGGAAAGCATCACATTAGTGTCTTGCTTCCATTGCAACATATTGACTGCTGGACCTTTACCACTTCTGTCTATATACTGCATCTCATGTCTGCTACAGGTATCGACTGATGCTAAACGATGCATTTTATTCTCTTTCTCTCTTGAGCAAACATGTTGTAAAGGTCATGTCAGGTAATTTAGGGTACAGATCTCAACAGCTGTTTAAATATGAATAGGTGTCCGTTATTACATTTAGAAAACTTGAATGTAAGAGCAAGAGTAGTGTATGCAGACTTAGATCTTGGAAAAAGCAGTGTTAATGAGGACAGCATTTTTACATTTTTTAAAACTCTACAGCGGGTGCCGTGCGTGCAGACAAACCCACTGAGAACATCCATGAACCACAGCCGTGAAAAGGGTCGTCTAAAATTGGCTTATCCTCCTTGCAAAATTCACTGGAAATGAACATTTGCTTTAAACAATCTTCCCGGGAAGCATACACTCCAACCTCTATACCACTAATGTGTTTTCAGTCGCGCTAGAAATGAACATCTTGGAGCGCTTTCTTTCTTTCTTTCGTTCTTTCTTTCATTCTTTCTTTCTTAGGTGTTTTTGCTTGAGCACAGGATTATTATACTCACCATCCTGCTTATCAGTTTGGAACAAAACTCAGTTTATAATGGAGGATAAGGCCTCGATATGGATTAGAGCAGCGGCTGAAAACTGACTATTGGAAACAAGAACGATGCACAATATGCAGCTTGCCTTTCATATGCTGCAGAGAGCAAGAATGGATTTACAAGTGAGGTAAACCTCATGCAGACTTGAGGGGAAAGGGAACTGTAGTGGTGTTTGTTGTAGCTTTCGTTATAGCCTTCAGTCATAAGTTGATTTGTTTTTCATGCACAATAGAAAGCTTGATAATAACACACGTGCCAGTTGAAACTAAAAAAATCCAATTACTTTTTTAAATTAGTCACCTGCCTTTCTGCTTGCTGAATACACTGCTGGTCTGCAACAAAATGAGGATGGGGTGGGGGCTTCACTTTATGATACAGTACCACAACACAACAACTAAAACACCCCTTGCAATGTTTGAGGATTGTCTTTTTTCTTTTTTTTTAACATTAATAGTTCCATGAACATATTTTTTACTCACCACCTCTGTTGCTGGGGTTTGGAGAACACAACAACCACAAAACCATAGTATTAGAACAAACCATGTCAAGTTGCTATGGGCTAGTGCAGGCATGGGCAAACTACCTCACCGTGTGGCTGCAGGTTTGTTCCAGCCAACCAAGAGCACACAGTTTGACCAATCAGCTGTCTGAAGACTGAGATCAGTTGATTGAATGACTCAAGTCTGGTGTGCAAAGCAGTTTGTGGAATAGTTTGCTGCCTGAGTGAGTCTGACACTACTGGCTAGCGTCTTACAGCAAGCTGAAAGCAAGCTCAAAGGTTGTATGCTGCGATGCTTTTCTCAATCCCACATACATTTGGTGTTTACATCCAAAGATGAAAACAGTACACAACAAATGAGAAAATCATCTTGCTGCTCTAAGGCCCTTCATTTTTTAGAAGTTATTCAAATTTGATATTTTTTCCCCAAGGCTATAACAAATTTAAAACTTGATCCGGAGCAAAATAGCTTAGAGCTGAATATCACCAACCTTGACCTTTAAGGGCTGGTTGCCCTGTTTCCAGGTGACATATCACACTTGGGCTATATTAATCCTACAAGGCCAAAATCACTGTGTTTTGAATACTGTGGCGGTATCTTTGTCTGGTAAGAAGAAACCAAGTGACAGAAAAGAGTGGGATGCTTTAAAAACTGAAATATTTGATGTTCAAACTCAAAGAAGTCATCATTAAATGAGCATGTTTTCTTTTGTTGCCTCGCCGTTACTCATTAAATCCAGTATGCCCATGTGTTGTTTGTTTGCCAAAAGGCTCCAAGAAGTAAATTAGGTGGGTGGAGGGTTGCACTGATAGGGAGGTGATTTCGTGTATATACATGTTTTAGGTTATTCTGCTCACTTTTTTTTCCCCTGGGTGCTCGGTGAATCACTCCTTCCTGTTAGCGGGTGATAGCCATGCCACTGCTCTCCCTGTACCACGCTCCTAGTCCCCCACGCATCCAGAATCTTAATTCCCTGCTCATTGCCCCAGCTTATTCTACCATGATAATAGCAGCAAGCGCCCTTTACTTCTGTTCACGCTTTCTTGCACATTTTTTCACCAAGCTGCTTTGTGTGTGTGTGCATGTGTGATTTTTGGGTCCTGTCTCAAAACTGTTTGATTTCTTCACCCTGACAGTTGCTGTAGAGCAGATTAAAGGGACTGTCTTTCCAGACAGGCTCAGCATTTTATACAGGGACACACACAGCCACAAATGAACACACACACACACACATGCATGCGCGCGTGCACACACACACAAGGACACAAGCATATTTTTTTGCTTTGTGAGAGAAAGAACCTGGTTCCCAGACATTTTGTTTGAAATGGGCATAATGTCGTAAAATGCAAATATGCACCCAGTGCATGAAAAGTGAGGAATATGTTTTCTCACAACAAAAGCATTCAGAGAAGGAAACACGACCAGGAACAGGAAGTAATTTTAGACCGAAATAGCGGTGGTAAGTAAGCATTGTGCTCAGGGTGAATGCTTCTGGCCTCATTTAAGAAGACCAACCACAATGTTTTCTCCTTTGAGTGAAAATTACATGCTGGAAGTTTCCCTCTTTCATAATCAAAAGACTATCCACAACCTCAGCTTAAAGGGTCAGTTTGACATTTTGTGAAATAGACTTGTTTGCTCTTTTACCACGAGTAAGATGGGACAGTTGATATAACGCTTATCCTCAGGTTAAGTGGAAAATGAGAGCTGCCACCTGAGCATATTGATTTTACTGGTTAATGTTAGATATTATTTAGCTGTAACTGTCAGCAGGCGTTTTGCCAGTGGTTTCTTGACATTTCTGGAGCTCACCATTTGGGAGATATTATATCTCCAACTGTCGGTTACTGATGTGATGTGAATGCAGAATGTGCTCAGACATGTAGCTTCCCTTTTTCCATTTCTCTCTGTGGGCAAATTAAACAAATGCTAATGTTTTAGTGAAAAAAAAAAAGCAAGGTTCAAAATCTTAAACTTAGGACAGAGTCTGACAAGTTGTTTCCCATGACACCTGGTTTTTCGCACTGCTGTGGTGAAATGAGACACAGATGCATGTGTGAATTGAAAATGTTTTACCTTGATAGAAAAATTCTTCCTCTTGCACTGAGGCTTTATGAATCTACTTTCTAGACTTCTGAGACAAAGGGGGGGAAAGGGAGAGATACTGGTTGAAAATAACAAGGGAGCAAAACAAGGGAGGGGTAGGGTGTGTTCCTTGTGAGTTCAGTCAGAGGCTGAGCTGAACACACACACACACACATGCTACCACACACACAGTTAGTAAAAATGTGTTGCTAGCTAGTCTACAAGCATCATCTCAACAGTGGGTATATTGGCTGTTACATGGACTGCGCAAAAGGCTTGTCTGTCAAATTCACATCAATAATGCAAAAGTTTTCTGACTGAACCACCTTCATTTTCAGCAAGAGAGTGTAGAGGAGTGTGTACCCGGAAATGCTAAGACAAAAATTGATAGATAAATAAATAAAACTTTATAAATTTAACCAAACTGATTCCATGATTTATCAGCCTACCACTTTAAAGGTCCCATACTGTATAATGGGCCAACAAAAAGATTTATCTAAATAAAATTCTCTTGTGTGTGGAGAAACAAGCCACACATCTCTTGCTAAAATGATTATGGAATAATGATGCTCTATAAACAATGTGATATAAGGAGCAAATACAGTCCCTCAGGCCTAAGGGGGATAAAATTAAATCTCCATGTCTTCTTGACATTAAAGCAGGTCTTGGTTGTATATTAATACTGCGCAAGCACCAAAGCTTCAGTCCACAAGGAAATGCTCTCAGTCTGTATTTAGAAACTGTGCTTTAAAGTGAGCTGTAGGGATTTCTGTAACTTTGTGATGTCACAACAAAGCACTTAACCGTGCCCTAAGTCCCTCCCACTTGTTCCCACCATCCAACCTTGCAGGATTTAAGTTCTCTGAGGACACGCCTTTAATCCTCTTAATCTTTAACCAGTGACTCACTAAATAGTCAGCCAATCACTACAGAGCTTCAAAACGTCTCTTCTCTTTTTGCAGACCTGTTGTTACTAGATCTTCAGAGCAAAGCCTGAGAGCGGAGATGTAAAACAACATTTACATGTTTTTGGTTATTGAAAGCAGTGTCTCGCCTTTTTATTGATATCAAAAGTTAAACACACACACACACACCAGATAAATGTAAAAATGTAATTTCCATTTCTTGATCGCGCAATGGGTCAAATTTTTATATGCACCGAACACAATCTTTTAATTTAACGTTTCTAAATTAAACAAAAAAAAGAAAGAAAGAAAGAAAGGACAGTGAAAACAAGAAATGTTTTAGCTTTGGACTCAGGGTCTGAGTGAGGTCAGCTAATAAGACATTACAGAAGCTGTCCACAGCTTTCTCTCACATTTCTGAAGTGTAGCAGACAACCTGTTGTGAATTCTTGATAGACGGGGCACTAATGCACCATCAAGGCTTTCTTCTCAGCTAAAAGCATGCAGGACATCTCTAATCGGAAATACAGGACTCATGTGTTAGCCTTGACACTGCTTCGCGTTGTGGCCTTTCCCTTTCATTGACCGTTTTTTTAGCAACTACAAACATTTGAAATAAAAGTTATTGCAAAAACTGTATTTTCTGTGACAAGGTATATTTATTCATCAAACCCACCCAAACAAATGTGTGCTGCCTTGAAATGACATTCTATGCATTGTTCATTCCGTTCATTATTCACCCACCATACTGTGTTAATGCACAGTGAAAACAATGTGATGCTCAACTTCCCATGACCTGTTCCTATGAAAAACAAAAACACACTGATGAAACAATTAAGCTCTGTTTTTATTCTTTAGTGATCTGAAAATGAAAACATGAAAACCTACACCCGCGGTCTTATCATTACGAGTGCAGCCTCGCTCTGCTCTGCCTCCGTCAAAAGTCTCCCATCACGTCTGCAGTTTGTACAAAACGCAGCAGCCAGAAAGACGAGATCGTATCACCCCAATTTTTAATTTTTGACATCAGGGCCAACAGACTTTGCAGGAAGCTGTTGGTGGAGATTAGGGTGGATGATTTTGCATCCACTCTTAAATCAGGCTTTAAAAATGCCGTTTATACACTGCCTTCATCTGATGCATCTCATGTATTTTAGTATTGTTGTTTTGTCTTGTTTGCTCCTTATTTTTTACTCACTTGTTCACTTTTCTGTCATCACTATCTATTGAATTATTAGATCAGTTCAAATTTCAACACATCTGTATTATATGAATGTCGTGTCTCTACATAGCCATGTATCCATGATGCAGATGTCGCAAACAATGATGTGGAATGAACTAAAAATGATGAAGAAACACTTTCATTGCATTTAAATCACATGACACAACTTGAGTTGTAACACTCAGACTATTATCTCTCAAAAATACCTTTGCCTTTCTAATATTGTGTTACTAAATGCCCCCATCACCTTCAATTTAATACTACAACGACTATAGTGGTGGAAGCAATTACCCCAATAGTTTCTAGATGCTGGCAATCAGTTGCCGTGTTTAATTAGAATGAAATCTCGCAGAGGAGAAAACCTGGCTTTATTCATAAATAATCACTGAGTGAAAAGTCAGATTTGCAATCGTGTTCATACACAACTGTGAAAAATGCTACATAAGAGCCTGGCTGTGCTGTGGACTAGAAATAGACAACACAATGTCCTGACTAAATTATGAAGCTACAGTAAACGGAAAGCGAGAGGGAGGTGGTGTTCGTGGTGGTGTTCCTCTGATCTTTTACTTTCCATTAAAGACTTACACAAAAAGCAAAACCTGTCTCTGATGTGTAAAATGTGGAAACAACTCGATTATAATGTGGATAATTATATAAAACATTTTTTATTTTTATTATTATATTTATTATGATTTCAAAACCACCTGAATAAACATCGAGTTTCATGTTTTTGTAAGTTTCATTGTCGATGAATTTTCCAGATTTTCTCGTTGAAGCTTTCACTGTCTGGATGATCCGGAAGGCACAGTTCAACCGTGATGAGGAGAATAAAAAGACTGAATTTGTATTAATTTGTATTAGGCTGAGAATGACAAAAGAAGAAGACAAAAACTTGGCGCTGCCATGGAAATGGTGATAGAAAGGAAAGAGGTCAGGAGATGTTTTCATGGAGTGTCTGTGGAGGTCAAGGTGGATGGATGTCTCAACAAAACACTGCATTTTAACAAAGGAGACTGATGTTCAGTTCCTGTTTTCAACCGACAGTCAGTTTGTTTTTCCTTACCGCCACAATCTTTCATTAAATCCTTATCAAAGACCGTGTAAAGTGAAATTGTAAAGATTGTAAACATGTGAAATAAGTTAAAATATGGTTGAAAACAGGTGAAAAAAATGTGTAGTTTGAGGGCAAAACTGTTTCTGAGGACACAGATTCCTCTGTTTTATTGTGCGGGACTAAGAGGAAGCCTAATGATGTAATTGAGCCTCCAGCTAGCTCGACTCCAGCACCACTATATAACAACGAGTGCTAAAAACTAAGTGGATACAAACTTAGCTGTGAGGTAAAGGACACACAGTCCCGGTGAGGTGCTGGAGTGTCGGGCCTATAGCTGGCCGCCACCAGCAACGGGAGCCTTGAGGGCTCTACTGTGACGACTATGAGGGCCACCGGCATCAGAACGGAAGTCTCTGCTAACCCCAATTCGGCGATCGGCCATGCTAGCGGGGCCCTGATAGCTAGCCCGTCGAGCCGCGCTATCAGGGCTAGCGGAGCCACTCAAGAGACCCCGATAGCCCTGATAGCCGCTGAGCCGCGCTATCAGAGTTAGCGGAGACTCCCGTGCTGACGCCGGGGGCTCAAGTGCCTCACTCAGACTGCATTTTCTTTTCTTCACTGCGTAGTGTGTGTAAACGAAAGATTCAGAATCAGAGCTGGGCTCAGACACTGAGACTCAAACCCGTAGCTGCTTGGGTACGATGTGACAGTTGGCATTCCGTTGTTGGGTGGTATTTGATTCACAGTTGAAATTTGACAAGCTTTGCAAGTGGGCGGGGCTAAAGTGCCTCCAGCAGACACACCCCCAGCTTTCAGAGCTGAGATAACTGCTTGATTTTTGTCATGATTTTAAAATCTAATTTCACCTACTAAATGAAATTTTCTAACATTCAAATTTGGCAGGATGGTTAATATGACAAATCTATTTTCACTTTACACTGACTTTAATGTCACCAAAACCAGGATGTTTATCTGCATCTATAACCAAACCACAGAAGTGCCTAAACTCAGCCAAACCTCAGAAATAGTGTTGTTGAATCTTAAAAGCGATTTATATTTGGGCAGCACAGACAAACAAACATGGTCCTATCAGTAGAGACAGATCAGAAAGCACTTATGTCTCCTTCCAGAGGGAACGGAGAAACAAGGCCTCATTGAATTTGTATCATGCAAGCTGTGAGTTGTAACATCAAGTGTGGGAGGGTGGCTGGGGTTCATGGCTTCAATGAGCTTCTTTGCCTGGGGCCCCTGAGAGTCTAAAATTGCCGGTGCCTGTGTGTAACTAGTGTTCGCAGATCACCGTTATGAAACATTACACAGTGTAGCAGTGCTCACCAGCACTAGTGCTATTGCAGTGTCCTGTGGCCCCTTGCTTTACACATTGTGGGAGTTTTTGAGACATCAGAAAAAGATGAAGTGGTCACACATATATTGTTCGGTTAACTCAGAATTTCTGAATAACATGCGAAAAACATACAATCATCTTTTTGTCATCTCTTCACCATCTCTACCCTGCCTTTGTGTCTCCAACAACTGTGGAAGCAAACCTTTTATTTCACCCCAGAGGACATCATCATAAATGTAAACAGCACATGCTGCATTGTGCAGCTTATTAAATCACTTCCTTGAAACATAGTGCATAACACATGAATACACAGCACAACCTGGAGACACACACTTACTACACAGCTACAAGCACTGCACATTTCTCTATAGGAGGAGCTGTTCTTTTATTAAAGAAGTACAATGGGTTGTTTTTGTGTTCTCATGCATTATAGAATCAGTCATGTGACACAGGATTTACTCAAGGTGTGTATGTGTTACTTATCAAGTGACTAACAAATAGAGCAATTAAACAGTTCATATCTACATTAGTTAGAATTAATGATTCAGTGTGTCAGACACTTAAATTTTTCATATGTTAAGATAACTGCCCCCAGCTTATACTGCTGATATGAATATGTATGCTAATATAACACAGCTTCCTCTGTGCTGCACATTATTTAAAATTTAATGGAATTTTAATTCATTTATTTGAATATTCATTAAATAGGATCATATAGGGATCATATATCTTTCTCTGTCTCTGAGCATTATTCACCTGAGGATTGTTTGCTGAGCACACTTCCCTTTTTTTTTTTTTCCTTGTTACATGATTTATTCTCGTACTAGCAATCTCTCCTGGGAACTACCCAGCACGATCAAATTTGTATGTGCTATTAGCCACCTTTTCTCAAGTGCAGTTGCAGAGGGAAATGCATGCGTGTGTATGCTTGTGCACATTTGTGTGTGTGCGTATAGATTGAATCAGTTCATAAGTGTCTTCCGCTGAAGTAAGAGTATCCGCTGATATACATCTCCCATCGCAGGCATTGTTTTATGGAGCCCAAGAAAGATATTACCGCTGAGGTAACGACTAAATAAACGCTGTACAGGTTGCTTTGCAGGTTCAGTCAGCTGCAGATACAGGAGAAGTCAAACCTAAAACACACAATGAATAAGAGAGAAACAGGAGTTTTTTATTATTATTACTTTATTCCCAATAGGAAATTCATATATTACAGCTGTGTAAGAGGCACTTTTCAAGTTTAACAGATAGGCAATTGCATAAACATGTGGCATCACCAAAAAGTTTTAAGATGTGAATTCACTGCATGCTTTTAGGTTGTTGCCAATGGTGATTATCAAAAAAACAAAAATATTGGACATTTTTATTGCATTTTATTTCATATATATTATGAATTTATTCCGGAGGATATGTATATTACAATCCTCACATGGTTTTCTACAGCTGATGCTGATGTTTTTAATACATTTGGGCTATTTTTGGTTTGTTTTTTACTCATTTTTATTTTAGCGTAGTATTTCTTTATAAATCAGACGATAAATTAAGCCAGTTTCCCACCTGACAAAAACACGTGGATGGTTTATGAAGAGAAAAGAGAGTGTTTCCAAACTGTTATCAGCTGCCCTCCACAACACAACAGAGCCTGAATGGAATCCATTTTCTGTCGCAAAATTACATTTGAAATAAAGATTTGAAATGTAAACAGTGACAAGTCTTCCCAAACAGACTCCTGGTTTCTGAGCTTTATCCACAAACCTCTCTGTAAAGTGTTTTCTTATTCGTGCTGTATATACAAAGCAGCGCCAATTAACACAATAATGACAGTGAGGGCTGTGGATTACTCTGAGGTACCAGGACATCATTTCTGGAGAGACATGCTGATGTTTTGTGTCTATTTTTTTTTTCTCATTTGTTAAGCAGCAGAAGTCAATTTGGGTTGTTGAGGCGTATTTTAAAAACCTGAGCCTGACTTGACTCACTGCTTGTCTTCAGAGCACCGCATCAACTGACACACTCTATTCATGTGACGGTAACATTTGCTCTATTGCAAGACCTTCAGACAACCCACACATGAATGTACTCATTTGATAATTCAGTAATATATGAGCTGTCCTTGCAGTTAGATCTGTAACCCACAGCCTGTCGTGGCCTTAAACCAGATGACTGTGAACACCACATAACTCCAACCTTTAGAAAATGTGATATTTCCATTATATATATTACATATAGCATGTAGCATTAGATATTAGCTTTGCAGAATAGCACACTTTCAACTGCAGGTGACATCAAATATATCACCAATCGTTGCAGCTGGCTTTTTTCTGTTAATGTCGGCATCTAATCAGAAGTGACAGCATGGAGTGGGAGGGGGGGAGGCAAAATAAAGTGAAACAGAAAAAAAGAAGTTGAACAAAACTAATCAGAAGTATTTCACATTTGTTAATTATTGTGCTAAACCAAAGTGGGTCATACAGATCGACTTGGCAAATAAAAGCTTGATTTGGTGTGATAAGCGCAATTTATTATCAAAAGTACTAATGGAATCAACTTTTCGCATGAGAATATGACTATTTTCATGCATCTTAGAGAGAAAGTTCAAAATGAGCTTGGTTATCCAGCTGAGACTAAGAATCACACAAGTGCGTCACTAAGGAGTAAAACTGAGTTAAGAGATTTTACAGTTTGGTTTAATAAGGTGCTTTCTAAATTAAGAACATGGGGGAAAAAACTAATTTGTTTCTTTTTAAACAACATTGTTCATCGATTGAATCAAGTTTTTATTCTCTCTGCTTTTACAAGACGAGTGGGTGTGAATTGGACCTTTGCTGTTCAAATACATTCCATATATCAGTGTCCTGACTATAGAAAATGAATATTTCCAGCCCAGTGAACTACTTATGTGCTGTGACAGAACTATCTATTCTAATAGTTACAAGAAAGCATGAAAGGTATGTGCAGACTTTCTCTGCTCTCACCACCTTGAACCCATTTATGAAGTCTTTACATCCTTGTTGGCTTGCCCAGAATTGCCCCCACCCCTCTCCCCCAAACAGCACTATGGAGAACACTACACCTTTCCTCTGTGCTCACTGTGTCTGCTCCAAGGTGTTGTATCTCCAACAATCACAGAGGACACTATCTCTAATGAACTCCAAGCAGAGGCTCAGATAAAATGAAAAAAAAAAAAAAAAAAAAAAAAAACATCTGCATAAGATATTTGATCTGCCTCCTGCAAAACTGCACTCTCTCTTGCTTTCCTTTTGAGGGAAGGTTGTTATATGAGAGTTTGGGAGATTGTGTGAGGGATTTGATGAAAACCTTATTTCACAAAGTGGACTCATTAAGGTGCTTCTTAACCTAGTTTTCATTTTAATTTATGCGGAGCCCCGCTTTATAAATTCATATACTGCCACCTGAAATTGGACTAGAGTTTTGTTTTTGTTTTTTTGTTGTTGTTGTTTTGTTTTGGCTTTCTTTTGAAATTGTCACTTGTCAGATGGAAAACTGCTCTTTGACAGACCAAAGCAGCTCTGCCGTGAACACGAGCCGGAGGGTGGGAGCAGGGAGATGAATAGGAAGCTGATATCCTCTTATTTGTAACCCTTGCCTGTCAGTTTAGGCACATTTTGGATTACTGCATGTGTTATTTTGAGATGATTTTCTGACAAAGAGTAGTATAGATCACAGTCATGGATACACTGATTAACCTGATTTAACATCATACACCTATATTTAAATAATAACTGTTAAAACCAACCATACACACTCTTCAGCAGGATCCTAGGGGTTAGTTGCAAAATTACATGATTCATTTTCTTTTCATAACACAAATACCTGTTTCTCAGGAACATTGCTTTTAAGAGTGACAAGATAATTAGTAAACATTATTATCCTCCCACTTAGTACAAAGTAGACAGATATAAAATTGAGCACTAAATTAAGATCAAGTCAATTATTAACAGGTCGTCAGGTTGAGAGCGACTTGTATGGCAGCAATTCTACTGCTGCCTTTAAACATGCAATGTCTAAGTCAGTCATTATCAACAGATTACTGCTTCCAAACAAAGGTATCATTTACACCATCATCACAAATATGATCAAGGCTGAGGGGCTGTCAAGCATCCAAACAAAAACTGTGGTTTGAAATTTTGTGACTATGAATTTTGTGAGGATTTTTGATACAGAAATAGAAGTGGTGTTGTTGCCTTTAAAGTGAGGTTTTTGTTGACAGTTTGTCTTGTTTAGCCTAAACCCATGCAGCTCTTATTTTAAGTAACTTGTAAGTAGCATGAACAATAGAGGATTTTTGAACCACATGCTGATGGTTGAAAAAAAATATATAATGACAACATGTCAAACACCAGTCATTTTTAAACATAAAACAATTGCCAACAGATTTAATGAGTCCTTTTTTATTCCACTGAGATACATACAGATTGGGACATTGTACAGCTGAAAAACTCAAGCTGACATTACTATCAGATGTACAAACTATGGTGTGTAACGGTGACACTTTCCCTAAATTACCCCAGGCCTCATTTCAGTATTGCAATTTTGTGTTTCTGCATTTATCTGTGAAAATGTACTGTATATTGATATCTCAATTTATCCATCTAGCTGTACTTGTAGACCAGAGCCAACCTGAGGCTAAATGTCGAAGTTATGGATAGGAAAAACATGTTGACATTGTACATCCAAATATGCCCATTATTTTTGTCGCCAACTTTTAAACCATGTTGCAGCATTTCTCAACATTTTCTGCAACTGTGTCAGAAGTGCAGCCAGTGCACAAAGTATTCATCTAAAATGCTCTGTGAGCAGCTTAGCTGCAGCTCTACTCAGTGACTGTGAGGGCACTAATGCTGAGACAGACACATAGCTGGGGGAACTGTGCAGCCATTTAGCTATGTGTCACCCCAAGACTGGATTCACTAAGTGAGTCATAGCCCGCCCTGAGCAGGACACAGTATGCTCTTGACCACTGCAAGCCAACTGTCATCAAAATAGGACAAACTGCTGAAGTCATGGCAAAGGGCTGCAGATGCTGACATTTAAAAACAAGGTTAGAACATTTTATTATTATCCTCTTATGCTAAATTTTCTGAACTGCAATATAACTGTGCTCAGCCTTGTTATTATAAGAACTCCTGTATCAGGTTAGATTCATAAATTTAATTCCAGTCAAAAAAAAAAAAAAAAAAAAAAAAAAAGTCCCTAAAGTACAGTTGAACAATGGAACCATCCACGTAACACACAACAGAGTTATGTCTGTTGTGTGTTATGTGGATGGTTCCATTGTCCTTGTATACAAGGCTACTATACAAATGCAATATAGCCCAGCTACACAGTCCTAAATAGTATTCAGCACCATTCATTTTTCTAGTTGTGCATCACACAATATAAAAGGTTACGCAAGACTATCCACAGCAGTACACATGTCTACATTTGAGAACAACACAAGACATATCTGCAAATGGAAGCTGCATATAACAAGTGCAAATATATAAGATGCTCATCTCTGTTCTTTGGGTACATGTATTCACACATTTCCTGGTGTTACCTTGGATGCATCCTTACAACATCATATTTAGATTGAGGACGTCATAACAAAAGAATAATGAGATTAGACATAATGAAAAATATTTGTTTTCACATACCTGAACTCCAAGCCCCTAATGAAATCAACAACCCTTTCCATGTACTTCTAGTATGACAAACCAAACAATTTCACCATACGTAGGTGGACAGGTTTCTCTGTTTGGCATCCCTTTGACATCCTTTATTGTTCATACATGTGATATTACAGTAGCCATTTGCGTTGTTGCTGCTATAGAAACAGTAGCGCATTGAAGGGGCACTATCTGCAGTGGAAAAATAAATACCTGCTAATGAAAGTAGTGTAGAGTTAAGTGGAGTCCAGTTGGGTTGAGTGAGTACCATGCAGTGAAAAAACACTCTAAATGACTAATTTGAGACTTTTGCTTTTGTTATGACATTGAAAAAAAAGGTTAAAGACTCTCAGGTCAGGATTACTCTTATCCATTATGCATTAAGCAAACTCATTAACCTGACTCATTACATTATGCAATGAGTTGCTCCAGCAGATTTCTATTGGTGCTAATGGGTCGAATTGATTTGGCGAGTTATTGGGACTGACAGATAGATGACTCTAGGTCTAATTATGACATTTCATTAAAGAGATCTCTGCGGAGGTGTTATGGCAGTTTTTGCTCATCTGTGCTGGGAGAATGCCACTCCAATTGGCCTGAAAGTAAATTATGAAGAAGCTGTGCATTTGATAAGATAAACTCTAGGACTGAATTGATGCACAGCAGCAAGATTCACACCTCTGCTGTGCCCCCACAAAAACGATAACTATCTGATGTGATATCAAACATGTGAAAGTGGAGGTTCAGTAACAGGCAGTCATTTCCTGTTTGCACTGGTGAAAAGTTATGAGCAAGAGGGAGATCATTACCTGTACTTCAAAACATACTTTGAAAGTAATGAAGTCAGATGGCACTATCTACTCACTACATTAAGTTATTGATGGCAACAGATGGCACTCTTTAGCATATCAAAGAGTCCCTCCTCTGCCAGTGTGCTCAGTTATTATTTGTGTTTCAATTGGCTATGAACTTTTTATTCTGCAGTTATGTAATTTGTGTAGAATTTACATTTCCTCAGTGCAGATTCAATTGATGCCAAGCAAAGACCAAAGGAAAGAAAGAGATGGTAGACATTTGCACATGTGATCACAGCCAGGCCACAGGTGTAATTAAGAGCATTGATGAAGGCTGTGTGGGGCACATCGGATCATTCACATGTCCTACTGTGGCACTTCAGTGGAACAAGAAGCATAGTTAATGTTATTAGTTGCACATGGGAAACATGGGAAATGGTCTAAACAAGAAGAGGTGGTACTTCAATTGTGGAACCCCGACCCACAGAAGAATGTGTAGAATGAATGAATGTAATACAGAAAATTTTAAATTGCGTTTCTGCTTCTTGAGACACTGAGGCTATATTTAGGGGACTAGATTGGAGGACAGCTGACAGCCTATGGTGAAGCAGTTTCATTTCCACTTCACAGTTAGCCATGTGGCTCTGTGCCTCGTGATCTAGTATTATAATCCTGTCTCTTGAAAGACCTGGTAACTGTGTTCTTGCTGCTAGCTGTGGCCCACACTGAAGGATAAATACATCTGTCTGTTCTGCTGCTAGAGAACATATTGGCTTAAGTGTTCTGAAACTTGGCAACAACAGTATGTGGGACAAAATGTACGGTGTAATGCAAACCAAATAGCCCTGCCATGAAATCTACCGCTTACAAAGCCTATAATGGTCAGGTTTGTTTCAGAAGTGTCCAATTATGAGAAGACAAGGAGGGGAGAGTTATTTTTGTAACTCTTGAAAATAAGGCAAATCATAATAAGTGCATTGTTCAATTTACATAACTCAAGTAATGAACATATGCTTTGTAAAGGCAGAATTCCTTGCATAGGTGTATTGGATTGAATTAAATTGTTAGGTCTAATAATAATAATAATGTTTGCTTAATCATTACCTCACATAAACCCTTTCTACACTCATCATCTTGGACAAAATAAATACTTTTTGTGAACAAGTTACTACCCCGGTATCAGAGCAGGAAACTTGTATTGAAAGCAATTATAGCTAAGAACATGCAGTTAATAGGTTTTCAGGCAACAGCTCATTTTACATTTGGATTTAAAATCAAATTGATAGGATACACGCTGGCATCAAACAAATAAAGAAAACTTTTTTTTTTTTTTTTCCACAGCTTCTATTTCTAAGTGAAGTTAGTTCAGCAGGCTTAGAGAAGGTGTATACATCCATGCGGACCTCTCAGTAGGAACAATGTAATGTACTCTGGAGTCCTTCCAAGCATTTTACAAAGAATACTATTATGCTTTTACATGTCTGAGGGTATTTCTATACTTTTTGTCGTGCCGCTACCGGTTTCCTTTCATTTCTGCAGGCTATGAAAATCCAACAACTTGCCAGGCAATCCATCACAGTGAATGTAATAACAGCTTTTGTTTATAAGAGATTATAGTTGGGTGGTAACGCTGTGAGGATTTTTCAAACAATTCAGCATTTACATCTGCATCACCATACAATCATAATTTAACCATGACAGCAACCAAAGCTGACAGGATGTTTACTGGGATGGATGACACATTCACAGGCAAGTTCAGACTCAAACAAATTAAGTTTAAAAAATGTCATGAAATAAATGAAAAGCAGTAACTGTGTGGAAGGTGTGAAGAAAATTTAAATAATGTAAAATTCTGCTGCATCCTTCAGGCAAAGTGAATTTAAACTTATGGATAATTCAGTAATGAAATTCATATTCATTCCCATAATCTACCTATTCAAAATAAATAGAGAAGTAACTGCATTTTAAACTCAACTGGTTCTAACCTCTGTCGTAGCGTTATTCAGTCTGATTGAGATGCTGACTGATAATATTCTCTTCTCTCGGCTCTCTGGTTTATCTTTGTTGACTAACTAAAGTATGCGTGTAGCATCTGTCATCACAGCGGTGCTCCTGGATGTTGCAATAACTGCCATCCAGAATGATGCACTCTAATGTTTCTCCATAATCATGCCCATTGCCCGTGAAGGGCATTCCTTAGGTTGACGTGCATGTCAGATGGCCTTATAGTGTATGTCAAGGTCTCTTCTAGTAGTGCTGCCCTGATCTCTTCAGGCCATTTTAAAGTGACAGGGTGAACATTGACCTCTGTCATTCCACTGAGTGAGCAGCCTGCAGTCAGCCTGTTGGTGCCAGGCCAGCTGAGCCATGCTGCTAGGCAGACTCTGTGGCCCTTTGCCCCCGAGTCAGCGTCCGTGCGCACCTCCAAACTGGCCCAGCTGTCCCCACTTCATTATGGGCTTATTAGGAGTAGATTACTCTGTTAGGTGGGTTTGGCCGTCTAATCCGCAGCGCCACTTAAGGAGGCAACTGCATCTCAATGAAAACTGGTCACATTTCAGTAAATTTGTACCCAATGATGTGACCTCAGAACTCCACAGTTTAAACTATTTGACTCACTAAGGTTTTTATCATTTGAAACTGTTCTCGGGGCTATTAAAGCTTTGATTAGGGTTGAGATCTGCTTGATGACAGTATTAGTGAGAGCTCAGTCGCAGCCCATAAAATTGAGGAGCGTGTGAAGCTAACCTGGAGCAGGCGTCTCTAGGTGCACTCACCTGCTCTTCCTCAAGAGGAGCAATTATGTCAAGATGAAGGAGGGGGGCATCCCAGATGGCCTTGGAGCCAAGCCCCTGCTAATTGGCAGTGTTAGGGATTCAGAACAGGTTAGAGAGAGAGCTATCTCCTCGCCTTTCTTCACTGCCCCTACATCTTTGTTTGGCTTTGTTTTGCTTTGTCAACTCTTGGCTTTTGATATGCATATCAATACATGTTTTATTCATGGCCTTTTGGAGTAAAATCAGTCAAGATCACCCCGCTGTTGTCTGTAAGCACAAGAAGTGTTTGCCATGAGCATGTGTGGATGGGGTTGCTATTTCAAAGCCAATTTTGTGACGCCGCCTCACTCTCATGCAACCCAAAGAAATGAATGATTTATATGACTGTCACTTTGAGGGCGCTGAACAACCGAGAGTGTACATCCCACACCATTCTTTTAGTTTTCCGACAGCTTGTAGGGTTTTTTAATGAGACAGCGATGCTAATTGAGTGGCTGGAAAAGAGCACTGATGAGATGTTCCTGGCACAGACTGAATTGGACAAGAGAGGAGAGGGTGAGCTGAAGAGGTTTTTACTACCCGCATCCCAAAGGGCACATGAACAGTACCTGTTAAACCAGAGCAGAGATTTTATTTCAATCACATGGCTAAAGATATGAGTTTTAATTTCAATTTTCTTTCATTACAATCATGTCAGTGTCTATTAAATCTAAAAATCCCACCAGGGTACAGGCCATATCTGTGAAATCAGTACATGTGTGTGTGACTGCTGCAGTGCATTATGGGAGCTAATTCTAAGTTTCCCTAATTATCTGATTATCAGATAGGCCACACACTGTTATCTAACTGAACACATACAGTCTGCCTGTGGGCTAATGGGGCTCTGTAGACATTTTCTTTTCATTTTATTTCTTTGTTGAGTTTGGAGACGGAAATGACATGAGCAGAGATGAACTGGTGGCAGAAAGCAGCAGCGGTGTCAGGTGTAACTTTACAACAGAAGAAATATGGATCAACCTGACACCTACTCCAATTATAAGTGAAACAAGTTGAACAATGATGGAACAAAGTTGGGATTTCTGGATGTATAAATGCCTCCTCAGTACCACCAATGACAATCATTTGGTCCTTTAGAGAAGTACCTGTTCATGATTGTGCATAGTGTCATACCACAGATATAATGCCATTCAATACCACCACTGCATTCAGTCATTAAAGGCTTGCATACGTATGTTGTTGTACTTTCTACGGGCAATTTTCTTCGTTTTGTGCTCACATGTCATTGTAGCTCATGTTGGTAAACAATATTTATCATTATAAAACAGCTTAAATTCTATATTACAGGTTACATTGCAGTATATCTATTGACTGGGAGCAGTTGTGTGGTAGATAACACACTTAGCTTTAAAGCAGGGTAAACAGAGAGCCTGGCTCTGTCCAAATGTGTTTCTGTGTGTGTGTGAGTGTGTGTGTGTGGGGGGGGGGGGGGGCACCTGCCTTCAGCAGCAATGAAACTCTACATAACTATAACTCATTTCTTATTTTTTATTTATTTATTTATATAGATTTTGTTGTCCTTTGTTATTTACACTGTTTTAAAATGGTGAGATTTACAGTTTTACTTCAGGAGATAGAGGCATCCCATCACAAACCACTTAGTCATGTCATTCTGGAGAGCAGTCAGCACATTTTGTTGTTTAATGTGTGGGACTTGTTGTGGAGGAGAGGTCTCTACTTTGTTGCTTCATTCCAGGCGGGGCTGCTGCCTGGATGCCATGCAGGTGTTACATCATACACGTTAAGGCTTGTATACTCATTTGTCTCTTCGCTGGGGAATTCGGTCACCCTAGTGAGGAGTGTGATTACATGTCTGATTACATGTCTGAGTGGAAAAAACATCAGCACAATTATACTGTTCAAATGCATTGTGAGAGGGTGATGGAATAAGAAAATAGGATTTATTTCTGTCTCAATAAACCCCTTCATGTACAGTATGTTAGTGCAACATGCTTTTCCATGACGTTGATTGGTTTGCACTGCAGACTGTGCAGCAAGGCTTTTAAATGGCCACATTAGAGTGGCACACTGCTCACCAACCATGCACTGTAAATTTATAGCATGTCTAATAGTGTTGACAGAAGAGCACTGGTGGTAGGCAAAACAAACAGAAAGTCTGTTTGGAAACAGTCATTTTGTAGTGTATTATGTTCCAGAGCACAAACAGTGCTAACATGCTTTATAGTGGATGAGTCAGGAGTTTGTTTCCATTATTTCAGTCTGCATAATATAATCCATACATTGTGTCTGTGTTATCTTAAATAGGATGAAAGGTGCTCAAATTCAAATCAAATTAATTAAATAAATATCCCCAGTCAAAGCCTTTTGTTCACACCTGCCAAGGATAACAAAGTCTCTATTCAAACCCACTGGCCACTTACTAACCTTACCATAGCAAACAATAAAAACACATCCAGCCGGCTATTTCACATTTCACACATGATGAACTTTAACGCGGATGTCCTGAAATTTCCTTTCCTTTTCTTTCTGATAGCAGTTTTGTGACTCATCCCTGTGAGTGCTCTATTGTAGCTCCAACTGAGGTCTCTCCAAACAGGTCAGAGTCGGAGCATGAAGACAGTTCAGGACGGCCGAGTCAGAACCGTTTTCAGGCCATTAATCTTCTCCTTTATGGCCAGCTTAAACGACAGAGAGCATAGTCTGTCCAAAAATATCTCCCTTCCAGCTCTTAGAAGATTGCCGCTGATACCATCTGAATAGCTGTTTGATTGTGGCACTGTTGGTTGACATTAAAACCTGCCAGCCCTCAGTGGATTAGTTTCAGAGACCTGGTACACAAAGGCTGTAGCAGCGAGCAATGGAGTGGGGCTCGCTGAGTGCACAGGGAGGTGTTTCGTGGGGCCACAGCTTCCATTAACCAGACATGCTGTTATAAAGTGGTGAGTTCTTTTTTATGTATGTTTTCAAATACATACATCTGATAGACAGGTGTCCCCTTTTCCACTGGTTGTTGCAGCCTGTGACTTCAGCATAAAGATGTTGTTGTTTTGTGCACAGCTTTTCTGATAAAGTATTTTTACAAACTCATTTCCCTTCAGTTCTTATAATTTCTGTTCACAGCTGATAAGCATGCACATCAAACTCTAATTGTACAATTTCATTCCAACTTGTTGGAGTTGTGTCATTACTTTCTGTTATTATTTAAAGAGGTAATCAAGCTCCTGCGCTTGTTGCTACGGCTACAGTCAGACCACTTAGTTTGGGCAGCTCCAGATCTGAGTCGAAATCGAGTCCAGAGAGTTATTGTCAGGACCTGGCGACAGGAAGGTCATGTTCTCAGGTTCATATTCTTCACTTCTACACATGATTGTATGTGGTGTGACATGATGTACATACTGTATGGCAACTCTGACCTTTCTCAAGCAATTAAACACACGCTCACATGTACACTGAACAGAATTACATTGCTTGGTATCATCATGCTGGAAAATGGAAAATCATACTTGCAGAAAACATAATTGATATACTTTGACTGAAAAAAATGTTATAGATTTTTTTTTATGGCCTTGTTGGCCTTAACCCTAGATAATGTCATATTTAAAGCTGATTTGATTCATCAAGTATAAATATTTGAGATTTACTTAGTTGACACTTAATAGTTTTGCTCATTATTTAACTGTACGTTGATGAAAGTTCCTAATTAAGAGTAGTTAGTTATCAATATTCACTTCATTTTTCTTTTTCAAAGTACTAAACGTTTCAGTCAATCAAACCTGGTTCAACCCAGTGTCACAGAGCCACAGAGCTGTGTCGGAGCAGGCTGCACCCATTATCGTTCAGCTCGGGCTTGGATGCATTTCTTTAAAGCAGTCATAGTTGGCTTGGTGATGATGAGTTGCAGCGATGGTGCCCCTGGAAAAAGCATCACAAAAAAACAACAGGCTTATGATGAGCCAGATCCAGAAACCACCTGCCATTTTTTTTAGCATATAGGTTCCTAGCTTGGTGTTTTTTGTTTCAAATAGCAAAGAGGATTTTGAAAATGATAATTGGTAGCAGAGAGGGAGGAGAAAGCCATCTGGAATAGGCGCCCACTGTCAGGCAACATTCTGTGAGTTAGGTTCACCCTCATTCAGTCACTTCATCAGTCAAAACCACTTTTCTTGTCCTTGCTTTGTTCTCTGTCCTTCATGTTCATAGACAAGCCTGATGGCCTTGTGTCACTTCACTTACAGTAATAAAGGTAACCAACACACAGCCAGAACATCAAAGATGTCAGATTGAGTTTTTTTTTCTTCTTCTCAAAGCTACCAAATGAAGGCTGTGATCACAGATTGTGTTAGGAACAAATAGTTTCATTAACCTTGGCCCAGGTAGAGACATAATGAGACCTGATCTGATAGTGAAATGCTTACAGAATTAAAAACACTTAAAAAGATCTTAGGAGGAATAGTACCTTGTAAATGTTTTAAGTACCAAAATAAATACAAAAGTCACCTAGAATTTATTCTCTGAGTGGAAGGACTCTCACACTGGCACAGGAAGAAGTGAGGACTGAAGAGATCAAAGACGTTGCCTACATCGGTACAAATTTCTCATCCCATTTAAAATGTGAAAATCCTTGAATATAACCAGAATATAGGCAGCAGCCAATTTTCCAGGGCACTGGGGATATTCCCTGTGGCACTTACTTGGTGCTTTGGGCCGATATGTTTCTCCCACGTTATGACATGCAGATGAGTCAGGTTGTAGCAGCGAGAAGAAGTACAGCTCATCGCAAGTGTGTGAGGCCTATTGGGAGGCCTGGTAATGGTACCTGAGTGTTAGAGAAACATAGGGTTATGGTTCTAATAATGATCTATTTCTGTTCTGCTCAGTGCGACATGAGGACATGCAAAACAACCTCATCTGAACCAGATAAGAGGGAAAATTTCCAGCAGCTTCTGTTGACTTGAAACAAAGTAGGGGATAGCCTCATGCATGCTGTATATACACTCTGTGTATATCAGGGATGTAAACAGACAACATAATACTGGTCTGAACAGATAATGCGCAAAGATACAAACAGCATCCAGATTTCTGCAATCATTTGTTTTCCTGTCACACAGTTGGTCAGAGTCGTAACTCAGTCAAATCAAAACACACAAGCATCGGCCTACATACACATCAACAATGATGGCAGGGTCCAGACTTGTTATATAAAATAAATATGCCTTCAGGTCTTGGCAGATCCTGGCTTCAGCATCTAAACTGTGAAACATGTTAAAGGTCCCATAATGTCTAAAGTGAGATTTCATGTCTTTTTTTATTATAAAGCAGGTCTAGGTTCTGTTTCTCTGCTGTGGTTTGTTTATTTTTATACAGTCACTCAGAAAACAGCCAACTTAAAACAGGTCAGGAGGCAATCAGAAGAGTGACTCTTAACTTCTCATCTGATTGGCTCATGACCTGTTGTGACTAGAGATCCAAAGACAAACCTTAGAGAAGCAATGTATATGGAGAAAGATGGTTTTTGGCTCTTAAGAACACAGATTTATCTTCTTATGGATCAACACCTCAGGAAGACATGTACCACTCAGCATGACCCCATATGCAACTTGTCAATAGCTTTTTAATATTTTACCATCATGGACACAACTTCAAATCCAAATTCCAAGAGCCATTAACATTTAAATATCTTTTATGTTCTGTTTTCGTCTGTTTTTCATAGCACAGTTTTCTGGAGCATCATCCAAACAAGTGCGTCCTGAGCAGATGCACCCTGCAGAGTGTGTGATCAGTCGGTCTTGTTTGTTACTGCCGGCGCCGGCTGCTCCGCCCCACTCCCATAATGCCTGGGTGACGGCATAGAGAGTGTTGTGGGGTTTGAGATCTGCTTGTTTTCAAATCCCTGGTATGCACACCACACACTGTAAATTGTTTGGATGCTGTGCTGCTCTGCTTAGTATTGTGCGACCACGTTCTCTTCGTGTTCTGTCAAGATCTCAAAAAGACTGCACTTACTTGGGTCCTTACCAATACCCCTTTGTCATCTGGAAGAGCAGTTGTCAAGAAAACTGAAGTAGAGAATGACAGAGATTTTGTCTGTTTACGGTGAGAGTACAAATATCTTAAGAAAATGCACAGAAAACAAGGCACAGAGGGAATTCTCTGTGGACCAGGCCCGACCCATTTCTAATTCAAATTCACAAAGAGATTTTTGTGAATTAAAGAGATACAGATACACAGATACATTATACCCCCACAGTGTATGCAGCCAACAGGTCTACTGCTGTTATTCCATGAAGAATGGCATGCCAACAGCACGAGCAAAAGTGAGCATACTGCCTGTGGGAAGACTGGATTAAGATAAATGTACCTCATAGTGGAAAACTGCATGTGTGTAAAGATATATATATATATGTATACAGCATTTGCTAATGTTTATTTAGCACATGAAATCTTCAACTTGGCATAGAGTCACCACAATAAACAGTGCTGCCATATCTGCGCAGATGATTTCACAGATATTTTCACAGCGGTCCGACTGAAAGCATCTCTTATGATTTATGAGTAATAAAGATATTAATCTTCACTGAAAATAAAATTGAGTGATGTGGAATTTCCGTCACTTTATCAACTGACACAAAGGACTGTTATTGTGACAGGTGTGGATTAATGGATGCATTGTAGCCCATTGGGGAAAATTATCTTCCTTTTCACAGCTGTGTTTATTATTTATTTATTCATTCATTCATTTTGTACTTCAGTTCTTTAACTCCCTTGTATCTTATTGAGTGACTTCAGATAATGTAGAGACACATAAACATGCAATATTCTCAGCCATTTTCGACCCTTTGTGTGAGGTTTGAATGATTCCTGTAGTTGTAGATGATGGCAGATGCACAACAAGGTTTGTTAAGTGCAGCGCCGTTGGAAAGCCCTTGATTCACACTACAATTGCCATTAAAAAAAATGGCCATTCAATGCGACCACGCTGGCTGTTGTGGAACAGTCAGTATTATCTTTTGCTACAAATGGTGCAGCGTTGCCTGTTGGCAATGAACACAGCCAATTTATTCTACCCAAGAATTTATGAGGTTACAGCAGATACACTGGGCCTTTTGTAACCAGAAAGTTGTTTGCCAGATGAGACTTGTTTTGTCCTTGAACGACCTGAATAATTACTATTGGATGATCAGGAAATAACTAACTCATGCCACAAATAATTAGAAGGGAAGAGATGAGCAAGCATGTTGCTGTATTGTCTTAAATCCTCTTTTGGAGTAATGGTGGTGAACGGCTAAAAAGGCATTTCAAGCAGAATGAAGCAGCAGTTTGCTCTCTCTCTCTCTCTCTCTCTCTCTCTCTCTCTCTCTCTCTCTCTCCACACACACTGCAGTTGTCATAATCATAATTAAAATCAAACATAGGAGACCTGTCTAAATTACAAAATGCAAATATCACTGCCTCGACGTATGGATGGCATGTATAGAGAAACATTTAAATGCTGTGTTCAGTTTTGCATAAAAAAGAATAGATTAACCCCCATGCTAAAATTAACATGAGGTTTGAATGCTACATGGGGATTGGAGGCACGGTCTGATGCTGTAAAGATGTGAGGTGTGCAGGGAGACTTTTTCCTGAATTAGTAGCTTATTTAGCAGCCCTCTGAATTATGCATTACCCTGTACATGTCATTCTGTACAGCTATGCATAAATTCACCAATGCTTTCGCAACACAAAGATTTCTCTTGTTTCTTCAATTTCACAATGAAATAGACAGTAGCTATCACACTGAAGAGGCAGTATCTATCACTGCCTTATATGTATGGGCATGTTTTAAACTGTTAAAAAATTATTGATATGATTGGTGACTTGTTGAACATGATTTCACATGAAAAAAGCAAAGCTGGGGCTGGAAACATATATGGTAACTTCCTCATTAAGAAATTCATAATCAGGCCTTTTGGCCCACCCACCACCACCACCACTGCTGATGCTAGGCTGATGGATGAGAGCGAGATGTTGTTTGTTTATGTTTGTTTGCTTGCAATACACAGTGGCTGAAACAGTGTTATTGGCTGGTGCTAATGTAAATTCTTTTTGTCCGTACTCACAAGGTTTAGGTGAGTGATGAAGGAGTGATCAGCGTTAGATGAAACTTCAACTTCATGTTTGAACATCAGTCAGATCCAGATTTTGATGAGGAATCTGTTGTGACCAGCAGACGTATTGAAAAGTTAGTGCAATTAGTTTTTGTTAGCTACTAGGGTGTTGGTTCTTTACATATTAACCTCTTCCACTCCCACCCTATTTTGAAGCAAAAACGCTTAAAATTCCATCCTCATATTATAATGGCTGTAGTTTCTGAACCAATTTGACTACATGCATGAATGAGGGCTTGCCAGAAAGGGGACACTATAGAGTTTCTTGTGAAAGTGTCAAAAACACTTTAGGTATTACTGGAACAGAGCAGTGGGCCAGTAAGTGAGCAAAAAATTCAGATTTTCTGTCCGCCTAAAAAAAAATAATTAAAAAAAACAAAAAATGGTCTGTGTGGCTTTATCCATATAGGTAAATGACAGTATAGGCCTGTAAGCACACTATCAGTGAACACCTGGTTCAAATTTGAAGAAGATAGCACAAAGTATTCATACTTACGGCATACTTACGGCATACTACGGCTCCCCGTAGCTATCACAGCGGTCAGCTGCCCAGCTGACTAATATGGGTGTGTGTGTGTGACTGAGCATGTGCGGCTGAGGGTCCCCCTGTCCGATGTTCTGGGTTAGCCTGGCTGTAGTCTCTGCTGAGTCCGGCCCGGCCGGCGTGGCTCACTTACTATTCTCACCGGGGGCCGGCGGCTGTGGCCAGCTGCCCCCGCCCCCCTGATTCCTGCTCTGTACAGTGCGCCCCAGTGTTTGAACGGGTGGCTGAGTGTCTGTGCTGAGTCCGGCCCGGCCGGCGTGGCTCACTTACTATTCTCACCGGGGGCCGGCGGCTGTGGCCAGCTGCCCCCGCCCCCCTGATTCCTGCTCTGTACAGTGCGCCCCAGTGTTTGAACGGGTGGCTGAGTGTCTGTGCTGAGTCCGGCCCGGCCGGCGTGGCTCACTTACTATTCTCACCGGGGGCCGGCGGCTGTGGCCAGCTGCCCCCGCCCCCCTGATTCCTGCTCTGTACAGTGCGCCCCAGTGTTTGAACGGGTGGCTGAGTGTCTGTGCTGAGTCCGGCCCGGCCGGCGTGGCTCACTTACTATTCTCACCGGGGGCCGGCGGCTGTGGCCAGCTGCCCCCGCCCCCCTGATTCCTGCTCTGTACAGTGCGCCCCAGTGTTTGAACGGGTGGCTGAGTGTCTGTGCTGAGTCCGGCCCGGCCGGCGTGGCTCACTTACTATTCTCACCGGGGGCCGGCGGCTGTGGCCAGCTGCCCCCGCCCCCCTGATTCCTGCTCTGTACAGTGCGCCCCAGTGTTTGAACGGGTGGCTGAGTGTCTGTGCTGAGTCCGGCCCGGCCGGCGTGGCTCACTTACTATTCTCACCGGGGGCCGGCGGCTGTGGCCAGCTGCCCCCGCCCCCCTGATTCCTGCTCTGTACAGTGCGCCCCAGTGTTTGAACGGGTGGCTGAGTGTCTGTGCTGAGTCCGGCCCGGCCGGCGTGGCTCACTTACTATTCTCACCGGGGGCCGGCGGCTGTGGCCAGCTGCCCCCGCCCCCCTGATTCCTGCTCTGTACAGTGCGCCCCAGTGTTTGAACGGGTGGCTGAGTGTCTGTGCTGAGTCCGGCCCGGCCGGCGTGGCTCACTTACTATTCTCACCGGGGGCCGGCGGCTGTGGCCAGCTGCCCCCGCCCCCCTGATTCCTGCTCTGTACAGTGCGCCCCAGTGTTTGAACGGGTGGCTGAGTGTCTGTGCTGAGTCCGGCCCGGTCAGCCAGAGGTTCTGGGTTAGCCTGGCTGTAGTCTCCGCGGTCCGGTCTGGCTCCCCGTAGCTATCACAGCGGTCAGCTGCCCAGCTGACTGTAGTCTCCGCGGTCCGGTCCGGCTCCCCGTAGCTATCACAGCGGTCAGCCGCCCAGCTGACTAATATGGGTGTGTGTGTGACTGAGCTTGCGCGGCTGAGGGTCCCCTGACCATTCTGCAATGTTTTTTTCATGATAAGATCCAGGCGGAGATGAGAGTCCAAATGGACACATGATAACCAAATGGTATACTGAGACACCAAATGTGTTTTTCTCATGCATTTTTTTATCACACAAATTTGCAATATTGAACTGTTCAATTATTAAATTATGCCCATAAAGTATGGGCATAACTAACCCTTTCCTCCGTGTTTCGACATGGCGACCACGGACACCGCGGTCGCCATGTCGCCATGTTCGCGCGCTTATATTTACGAGTCTTCTTCTTCTTCATCTTGTACACATTTACGATTGAATCAGCTAAATCTGTATTTACACTGTCCATGATAATACATCAATGTCCAGCACCCTCCCTTCAACATCCGTGTCGTACACTAACTTCAAAATAAAACCGAGGGAACGTCTCCCTCGGTTGAAATGGGGAAAACGATCACGTTTCGGACTGTAGATATTCCGTATATTCTTGTGCAAAAATAAATGAGAAACAAAATAAAATCGATACTGAATTAGCAAAACAACCTAATGAAGCCACAGATACCAAATACGCCACGTTTAACAATGTAGTAAGCCCGCGCAAGCTGAAACTGCAGAAGAGGAGCGGCTCGGGGGCGCCGGCGTCCCCGCGGAGTTGAAGAGGTTAACATATGAAACACTGACTGTCTGTATCTGTTTTTATGAGACATGAAAAACATCTCATATTATATTCTGCACATGATAGGCCACAAGACTTTCATTGAAGAGGAAATAACATGTACTGACATTTTCCAGAATATTGTATTTAAATGTAATCAAAGGTTCTGTTCAATTGTGTAATACTAAGGAATATTTTGTTTAATGAGCGTGCAGGCTGATAAGGGTGATAAAGAGTAGGTCAAGGTTGGGGGATCAAAATGTGAGGTTTCCTGCACCGAGTAAACACAAATATCAACTGCTAATTTCATGAGAATCCTATCATTAGATGTGGAGAGAGCTCGTCAAGGAGTTAAGTGTTGGTCAATAGGAAATTTTGACCTTACAGCAGTGCTCTATGAAGGGTCACAGCTGGGTCACCTGAGTCATTAGACGCTTTCGTTCCGAGGCTTCTCATATATATGAAATTCAAAGGCATGTTAGTTGTCGCTGTTGGGGAGCTATTATGTATAGTTCAAGGTGTGCTACAGTGGACGAAGTGTATCACTAGACTAAGATTACCACCCTGAGTAAAAACAGATACTCGATATGAGATGTCTAAATATGTCCTGCCAAAACAAATGGCATTTATGGGAACAGATATTTTCCACAGTGAATTATTTTTATGTACCTACTTGCAGCATGTGAGTGATTTTTGAATTTTTCCGTATTAAAAAAGGTAATTTTAAGTAGTAATTATCAATGAAATGAACAACTTGATTGTTGATTTTATTTCATTGTTGTCTGTTTTTCAGATTGCATCTGCACCAAAAATCAAACATCACATTGCCATCATTGTGATAGCAGGTTAAGCACCTCTCGCTAGACAGGGGCAATGCAAATATTAGCTGCAATGCAAATTAGGTGACCAGATATCATCTGAAATTTCAATGTCATGTAATCCTCTGCCATTAAAATATAACCCTGTCAACCGATTAGAATCATCTCCTCTTCATCACCTGTTCTGTGGAGCTGTGATTTATTTATTTACACCTCAGATTTAATCTGAGGCTTCACGTCTTAGTGTTACCTCAGCTTCAAATAATTATTATTGAAATTAATATTATCATTGCCTGAACACATATGCAACACTATGTATATTTGGCACATGTTCTCTGGCACCACAAGAGATGTTGTATGTCATGTTGCCACCACACAGCCAAAGCAGGAAATCACATCACTCTTCAAAAGCATGGTGTGCAATGGTCATGACAAGGCATGCTTGCATTAACTAGCCTGGTCAACACTGCTGTGAGTTTCACCCCACGCCCCCCCCCCCCCCGTCCTTTTTACTGCTTGGAATTTCAATTATGACTTTTATTTTTAGGCTACTACTTTACGATCAAAAAAGCTTTATGGAGTAGATTCTGCACTCTTTAGACAAGTATAGACACACAGGATAAATCCTTTTCACATTGGTTGGTTGTAATTCTAACACTATGGGACTGTGTCTCCTGCAATAATGTCTGGCTTTCTGAATCACAACCAAGGAAAAAATCATAATTTTTCCAGATTTATTGTCATGATTGTGATGTTTTCTGTGCAACAGAGAATACAGATTTTTGTTGATGTTAGCATTCATTTCTTAAGAGGAAGCGCTATTTTAATGAGATTTGCTATGTTCAGTGGATACACAGATAAAACCACTCCCTGTCACATCGATGCTGTCAATCAGTCTGACACACCACATCAGAACATGACGAAATGCGGAAGTAGCTGCTGGCGCGAACGTACAGAACGCGAGTTTGCTTGAAAAACGACGTCAAAAATAAATTCATGCGTCAACAACTGTTGGTTCAAACACGTACATGCTTAATTTTCATACTTTCTCTCTCTTTTATTTATTGTAATTTTGGGTTCATGTGAGGTTCTTTCTTGGTTTTGGTTCTGAAATGTTTTCTACCTCCATTCATTTTTCATTCTTGAATTTCCTTTGGGATCAATAAGTATCTCTGAGTTCATTTTGTGAGCCATTGAAATACTTCCACAAAATTGTATGCCTTGTCCTGAGAGACCAGGCCAGTTTCTCTGCCCCTGTCCAGTCCTCTTGCCAGACTGCAAAATGTAGCATTGCTCATTGACATTGTTATTTGTGACCACTCTGATTACAGTGTATTTATCACCTGCATCAGACTCCATTTTGGGGTCCGCATGTGAGGGTAATATCATTGGATGGAAGGGTAATGCGATCGTACCTCATCTGTGTTTACTTTCTTTCATTCCCTTGGTACGGAGCAGTAGTGGGCTATGTGCATATTTATATAACTGGAGTTACGCTCAAGTAACTTCTTTCACCTTGTCTCATTATTGAATAATAGACTTATTTGCGTTCATTTATTTCACTGTGACAGTCGGCGACCATCACACTAAGCAGAGGGTTCGCAGTGGAGATGCCTTTGGTAGATGTGTGTTACGGAAGGAGAGAAAATTACTTTAAGTCTATTTCCACTTTCTTTAATCTTCAGTCTCAAAAAACTCCACCAGCATCACAAACTTGTTGGAGAAAATTCAAGCAGCCAATTCCAAGCTGCTGTTGTTCTTATTGTACTGTCAATCAGTGTGCATGCAAGTAATTGAAAGTGAGTACATCAAGATGGTTTGAGACTAAAGACAAAAAAAAATACCAAACAACCAGCAGAGGACTAGTTTGCTCCTACACAGTCCGTGGTGGACTGTTTAGCCCCCTCCCACAGTCTGTTGCAGTAACTCCCTTGGTAATGTCCAGGGCCTTCTGTTGATCATAATAATGCTACGGATAATGGCAACAACAATAATATTTGTATTATAATTACATTTCTGGGGTAGACTCCACCATCCTCCTCCCTTCCCCCTGGGTCTGCCCTCTGGTGTTTCCACCCACCTCAGTGGTTGGGGATGTTGGCCAGGTGCTTACTTTGCACATTGTACATTGCATCAGTGTGATTATTATTTTCCCTTTCTTCTTGTAGTTTCTCAGATCCGATTCTTATATTTCTTTGTCTCTCTTTTTTTTCTGTTAATCTTCCACCTTTCACACATGCATTAACACATACATACTTACGTATAATGCAGAACACCATCACAGTAGTTAGATCTGCTAGTTTTGGTATATAGCGCCAATAGAAAAGGGAGGGAATACAATTTTTTTTTAGGTACTCCTTCAAATACCGTACCCAGAGCACTGCTGCTCAGTGTGATGTTTTCTGACAGAAATGGTTCCAGACATCTGAAGAGAAACATGCTTTTTTAAGAAAATCGCTCTTTGGTTCATCATGTTTCTTCTTCTTTTTTATATTTCAGATTTTCTACAGATCCTGAAGAGCTATGTTTCTCTTCAGTTGGATAAAACCATCAATACAAAAAAAACAAAAAACAAAAAACAAGATTCATCCATATGAAAAAAAAAAAGAAAAGACACAAGAGTGATCAAAACCGCTGTTGCTTTTCCTTGTATTCTTAGCTTCACTGATACCATGCACAAGAAGCACACTGCGTTATTGGCTGCCTTAATGGAGTAAGTGAGACTTCTGTTGTGTCATTTACAAGAAAGAGCTCTAACCACATGAAACCAACTGATTACACCTCTGCATGGATACATAATCCCAGGATTGCTGGGCAAATAAATAAATAAATGAACAAATAATAGCAGGCTGACAGAAATAAATGAAGGCATTTGTCCAGACAATTGTTCAAGATAAATCTCTCAATATCCTATTACCACCTAAATAGCCAGTGAAGACACGTCTGGCTTCAAATCATTCTTCTTGGTGCTTGGATGTCGTGACAGGCCGTCCAAATTGATATGTTTTGTCTGCTTGTGGTTTTGCCTTTCGAAACACTTAACACAGCATCAGCCCATTTCTGCCACCGACTAATTGGCTGTTTTACAAACAGGCCTGTGTCTAACTTTGTACTCTGTTGCGTTGTCTTTGCTTGTCGTCCTGCAGAGAGCAGTGTCCTGCAGAGTCCTGTTTTCACCAAGCAGCCCGGCAGCATCGTGTATCCTGTGGAAACCCTGGAGAGGAACAGGGAGGTGGTGTTTAGCTGTGAAGCCCAGGGAAGCCCACCCCCCATCTACCGGTGAGTGTTTGTGACTGCGGCGCTTCATCTCTACATTGATGCTGCTTGCTTTTATACTGCTCACGATGTCAACATCCTTCAACTGCAGACAAGCCATCTCTTGCAGGTGTCTCTATCTTGTCTTCAGCAATGTCTTTTCACAGGTTGGCAGCTCTGAAGGGTAATAAGAGAGAACTATTCAAAAACTTCAGGGCTCATAAATCCTGTCATGTACCATAGTATGCTTCACTGTGTTATTCTAACTCAATTATTAAGTGTGGCTTTATGCTGGGCAACTGTTGGTTCAGACTCATCTGCACCCATCAACTCGTAGCACATTGTTGACATGATTGATGTCATTATTCCTCCACCGTTAAACTTGTCCCTTGATTATGATGAACAGGGGTACTGTAGTTTAATTCCAATCCCAGTCGTCACAATCATCCCAACACTCAGTTTGTCTACTGATCAGCAGCTGAAAATAGTTTCCTACAAATATTGGATTGGCTTCTAGTATTAGCTAAAATCAATTTGCCCAGTTTAACATCTTTGGTAGGAACCCATGGACTTGTGGCAGCCAGACTGCAGACCAGGCAAGACAAAGGAATGACAGAGTCACAGACTAAAACTTAAACTCTTTACAATGATTGATTACCCAGTTAGGATATAACTGGCTGAGAAATTCTATAAAACTATACTGTATAGTTTAGGTCTTGGGTCACCATCATTAAACTGGCACCTTTTTTCGGTATCCAGAGAAATCCTGTTCATTCTTATTGATATTCTCAGTGGCCAATGTGCAAACGGGACCTGTTAGGTCCCAGTTCAGATTGACTTGACTGATCACTTTTCCAAAGTGTAAATGAATATGGAAATAAAAGGCTGAATCAGGTTTAGGACCTCCTTAATCAATGACTCCCAAAGCGCAAGAAATTTGTTGCAAACAGAAATAACACATAGGGACAAAATCCCTGAAAATGTGCCCTTTTGTTTGTTTGTTTGCTCTGCATCAGTCATGTTTGAGATATCCGGTCAGCAGAGAAGTTAAGTCAATTGTTAGCTTTCGCAAAGAATCAGTGGCTCTAATGGTTCATAGTTTGAAAGATAAGCATGAGGTGCTTCTTGATACTTTAACCCAACTCTTCAAACTAGTATTTTTTCTTCAAACCACAAAAATCTTAGAGCTCTATTTGAAATAATAATAGAAATGAGAATGAGGATGAGTAAAGGGGTTGTCAAAATGCTTCACAGTTGCTAGGAATGGGAAGGAATGTTATTAATTCTGGGTTCTCTGGTAGGAATATAAAGTGATTATAGAGTTATGGATTTGCAGCTTCCTTGTGTGGTTCAACCTCAGTCACAAACCAAAACAATGAACTGTACAACAGGGATCATATATTGTTCTTCTGATCCCAGGCAGTTTAATCCATACACTCTGCATGACACCTCTGTTCTAAAACTAGAAACCAGCAAGTTTCTAATCTGACAAAGCCTGAAGCCAACCCTCTGACAGTTATTCCTTTTTTCTTTTCTTTTTTTTTTTGTCTCGTATGCATTTGGAGCTTTTACTTCTAAGTGCGCTTTAACTCATTGTAGTGTTAACAGTTACAATGCGGAGACAGGGTCCATATCCTGTAAAAACATGCTGGGTATTGTAATTATGTCCTCAGAATCAGTCTTCCATTCATCCTGGATAAAACTGCTCCTGGATTTGTGTCCTGATGCTGCAGCAATGAGAGAGGGCGAGAGAGAGAGAGAGTGTCTTGGCTCTGTTGTTTCTAGCTTTAGAAAAGACTTGTTCATCCTCACAAATCAAGCCTGAGCTGATCAGGATCATAGGAATGTATTACATGAATTCTATTTTGTGCTGGATTTTCCCTTCAACTCCCTGCTGGAAACGTGTCTCATTTTTCTGTACCCTGGAAATTCGTGTTAAGCTCTGCATGCACCCAGCTCAAATGTCTTTTTCTTTTTTCTTCTCACAGAGTTCAACGAGCAGCTGTTTTTTCCCTCTTTATTTCCTCCTCGCATGGACCATTAGTCTATTGAAAGGGTGTTCTGTTGTGTAGCGGCATCTCTGGCAAGTGAAAGTTCAGATCAATCATGTTTGCTCACTGAAATTGCTGGGGTAAGATTTGGAAGGATTGGTACATTTAATACTTGGGATTGAGCCAGCTTAGAGGGTGACCTAATCAGCTGTTTCCTGTCAAGGTCGCTGTGCGGTCCTGTCATAGAGCCTGCTGCCTTCTAAAGACGTGTAGCCACAGCTAAGTCATGTTCAAAGTTTATTATTTGCAGAACACAGCAGTGGAAACTGTGACAAACAACAGTGTATCCCGTTTCCTGTTTTCCAGCCACTAAAGTGGCTGGAATAAAAATAGAGTAGCATATATCAACCCACTTGCCCTCTTTAGGCCCAGACCAATGAGCATTTCCACATTTTTGAGAATTTGCTCAGTTCTTGTGAGCATGAGGGTGTGAAGACTGAGACCACTTTCATATCTGTCTGTCAAAAAAAAAAAAGAAAAGGCTACAAATGTGAAAAACACAACTCGGCAACACCAGCTTCATCAGTGTGATTCAGAGAATGTGTGAAAAAATACAGCCCATATACAGTTTACCCTCCAAGAAGGCTGAATAAGTTGTCCAAGCAGAGCTTTGAAACACTGATGGCCAGAGTCCAAGATGACGCTCTGGCTCAAAGACAGAAACTTAAGTTACAAAAATGAAATATCAATGGCTAGAAACACATCCTAGTCTCAGAATACCGTCAAAAAGGTAGCACATAAAATCTTAGTGAGAAGTCAAAACAGCTTGAGTTACTGTAAAACCTTTGTTAAATGACTGTACACCAAACTTGTTACTTTTATAGGTTTCATTGATGTTTACTTTTATTTTGAAGTCTTGCAGTGAATATGCAGCTTCCTTTAAAACTCACCATCTTATGTGTGAGAGTGTATAACTAACACATAAGATGATAAGCTCTATTTGAAATAAGAGGATAGACTACATACAGTATAGCCTGTGTTTTTACACTTTGTATACATCATGCTGATGAAAGTCCTGCACTGAAATGTGTTAATGAAGAGGCGTCTAGTTGCCTTGTGAAGAAGAAACACGTTTTTTCCTCTGGTCTTCTTCTGGTATTATGGACTGACAAAATATAATTTGTCTATAACTCACAAATTCATTATGATACAATTTAACAGAAACGTCTGTAAGGATAAAATGATTAATTGATTACCTTTATAACTAAACTGTCAACTTCACTGTGACATCATAATGTTTTGCAAAACTCTTCTGGCCTTTATTCAGTCTAGTCTTACTTAGTCTAACTCATGAACAGATTGTGACCATATTTCCTCAAACGTAGCTGCTTGGTAGTAATTCTAGTTTAAACAGGGGGGAACTGCAAGCTTGGCTTTGCCTGAAGATAACAAACTGCCTATGAGAACCTGTCAAAGCCACACATTAAACAGTAAAATCAACAGTCCTGAAAATACACATTATCACTTAACCAGCATTAACTGTCAAATTGTCCGTTTTTCACTTCAGTTTTTGTGCCTCTGTGCCTGTGACAGCTGTGGTGGGATTTTTTTCCAGATTTGGGACAGACATTTACTGAAGCCAGAAACACACCGAATGTGTGGTGTGGCCTAGTCGGCTGTGGAACAAGTTCATTTTTATTTTGGCACACACATTAACAGGTGAGAGTGGACACACACTCCCTGAGTGAGGGGCGCCTATCGTGTCATGCAATTCAAAGATTTGGCCTCTCTCCTACTTTTGACACATCCCAGCATAAATGGTCAGAGATTAGTCTTGTTGATGTCATATTACAGTTTTGGTCTTCAAGGGTCAGGTCAAAGGTCATGGTCACTGTGAATGACACAGCTACACAGCTGGTGCAGAACATGCTGAAGGAATTATCCTATTGTAGTAACTATTGTGAATATAATAAATCAATCAAGCATTTAATGGAACTGTATTATTGCTGTATTAGTGTATTAGTTATGTATTATTTTCAAATAATATAAGATAATAATGCAAGGTGCTGTACAGAGCAATCCCATCTACATGACAAGAACTAAAATACGATAATAATTTGCAATGAGGAAAGCACGAAAGGCATGAATACAAAAATGAAGATCAAATAATAACATACTAAAAGAAATGAGATGTATAAATGTATGGAATTAGATTTTTGATGTCTCACCTCACCCCTGGAGGAGGACATGTTTTAGTCTCATCAGAATGATGATGTTGTTTCCCAATCCTTGCCATAAATGTAGCAGTAAATCTACCTTGTTAGGATTTTTAAATGAAGCTGAAAAAGATTAACTTAATTTGTAATTATCAGAGGTGCAGCACAAACCCATATAGTTGAAAAAAAACAAACAAAAAATAACCACATTAAAGCACTCGGCTTAAGAAAAAGGAACAGACCGCCTAACATTCACAGCCTCATAAGCCAGATGGTGCGGTATTATGCCACTGTGTACACGGCCTGTTGTTACATGATTGCATAAAGCATGTGCCTAACAAATGGAACTGCTGTTGTGACCTGCTTGCCAGCATAAATCATTGTAAATGGAATTATTAAATAATCTAGTTTACATGTGTTTGATGTAATCTGTTGCTCTATGCTTCTCACTGAGGACGATGTGCACTGACACGATCTCTGGATTCAAAGTCCCAACTCGTGCCATTTTCTTTACTTGTTCCTGCGCTGGTCTCAATTTATCTTAGAATGTGCTCAAGTTTCACAGACCCTTGACTATCTGTCATTTAGCAGCTTTAAAGTTGCTATCTAATTGGCTTAAAGCAGCGAGTTTTCAGTTTTCAGTGAATTCGGTTGGTCTCAAAAAGAGAAATGGCAGCATTGACTGGGCAATTATCTTTAACTATGACTGTTTAACCACCACGCTCATACACATTGTGGTTCATATAGAGATTTTCAGTGTCTTCCTCTGACTGGGTTAAATGTCTGTCTGTTTTCAGCACTGGGCATGATTACTCACTCAGATATGTCAAAACATTTCTCAGGCTCAATTAGTGATCCACTCTAATGTTAGAAACAGCAACGAATCATGGACTGTCAGAGAAAACCTTTTGCAACATTTGGTTTTCAAGCTCTCACCCAATTAAACTGCTTCAATTCAGATACAATGCAGAGTTTCTCGGAGCAATTACAACTGTGAAAAGGCTGCTTTCATATTTGATGGGTCCCTTTTTAGGATGGAAAAGCCACTATCTGACCTTATAGTGAGGTTCAGAGTGCCACTGTCCCTCACTTACTCTGCCCCCCCCCACCCCGCCAATGCTCCAATCCGTCCGTTTCATTGAAGTTGAAGGTGTTCCTCGGCTGCACAATATTTATGTTGATTTTTGTTTGTTTCACTTCAGCGGCAAATGATTCGCTTCTGAAGTCCAGAGAGACTGACGCCAGCCCCCCTCAGGCTCTTCTCTATTGTGTGTAGTAATAAGGCTCCAGAGAGTGTGCACTTACTTACAACTGAACTGGAGAGGGGCCATGAAAGACCATTGTGCCACACATTTTGTCTATTAAAAGAAAAAATGTCTGTAGAGGCACTCTGTAAGTGCTGCAATGCCCAACCCACAAATTTTCTGCTGTTTGTGCGATGCCTCAGTGTGCGGGTAGGCAGGGAAGCAACACAGTCTGACATTGTTTTTCATGTAACAAGCTCCTACTTGTGCATTCTGTGATGATCCGGCACCGACTCCAGCGGTCACAGCTCTGAACGTTGCTGATTTTCTGCAACTGAAATAAGCAAACAAGTTGATCCCATAGGGTATTATACTGTACAAGATATAATATAGAAAGAAAATACCACAATGATAACACAATGGCACTGTCTATATTCTCAGGAAGGTTCTAATGCCTCAAAGGTACCAAATTGGCACAACAAGGGACATTAGGATAGCAGTGCATAAAACAGCTTTGCACAACTTCTGTCTGCTATACAAAAGAGCTTTAGCAAAGCTCTTTTTTTCACATCAAAGCTGCTCTCTTTTCCAAATTAAACAAAGCACTGTTTTCCCAGCTGAACCTGAAATCATCCAGTGAAAATTAAAAAAAGAAAAAAAAAGAAAAATCAAAGCGGGAGGAAATTTAGATCTTCTCCTGAAAGAAATAATCATACACTAAATCACCTTGGGCCCTAATCAAATTTGCATTGTCCGTTTTCCAATACACTATAAAATGCTCCTTTCATGCTTGTTTATCTGTGTAGAACCTCTTATTGCTTTGATGATTATACATCATAGATAACAAATAACAGAGGCTTCTTTTTTCCCTACCCTGGCTGGAAAGTTAAGGCTTGAAAGCATTTATCTGAAATGACTGAAATTCCTCCCACCTGTGTTCCTTCTAATAAGTTGCATCTGGGTGGAGAGATTGGAGAGTCTGTTGCCATTTTAAGTGAATTATACCCTTCGTTGATCACCCCTAACACCAATGATAATCATTAGGACTGGTCTAGAATGCACAAGTGTGACGGCAAGGTTGCAGGCATTTGTTTTAATTGTGGCACCATCATGATTAAGCAGCATTTTTATGCAGTTTGACTGGGGTCTGGCAAGATGGATGGCTTGCAATGCTATCTATTCTCAGAGAGTCAAGTCCTTGGCACCATAGTGGTTCACTGCTGCTTAGATTAACACTAAGCTGGAGGGCATGATTTCTGGGCCTTCTGCACCTTTTATTTCTTTCCCGTTGAAAAACAATCAAATCTTCAAGTCACGTTCTTCTTGTAGTCTGGAATGCCTCCATTGCCTGAGTCCATATTGAACAATGTTTAATTTGTTAATTTACATGTTAATGCTTCTCCATTTATTGTTTTGTTTTGTTTTTTTTTAGGTGGAAATTGAATGGCACAGAAATCAGCCCCAAATCTGGATCTCACTACAGCCTTTCTGGAGGCAACCTCAGAATCAGCCATCTGAACAAAGACCAAGACGCTGGAACATATCAGTGCCTCGCCTCAAACTCTTTCGGGACCATCGTCAGCCGAGAGGCCAGTCTAACCTTTGCATGTGAGTCTGGGTTTTTTCCTGCCTTTCTCTGGGCAAACTTTTGTTGCTTCACCGCAGAAAAAGAGATGCAGCAGGAAAAAAAAGAGATGTGCCAGTCGCACATCAGGATAACATTGTGGCTTCTGCTTCTCTGGGGAGGTATTAACTCCCTGTATGTGCTGACTGTAGTTTACTCTAAGTCATTACTGCAGATCAAACATAAACCTACAAACAGTCAAACTGAAGTGAAACTCAAAGCAAAGCCTCTTTATGGTAAATAACTGAGCTGACACTGGTGATATTATCTGCTTTTAAACCTGTGGGGAAAGAAGAATCTTTTACTCGAGCTGCTTTAGTCAATATTTTTATAATAACAATGTATCAAATGACAATGTGAAAACAATGTGAAAGGGTTGACTTGTAAATGAAGCTACAGAGAATAATCAACTGAATGTGCTGCTGCTCTCAGCTGTACTGAACTGTATAGTGATTTTCAGCTCATTGTTTAGCTGTCTGAACCACAGCTTTTTGGTTAACTCTGCTCTCACTGAGCAAACAGCCCTCGTCAGTGAAGTAGCTCATAAAGAGGCACTCTAGACTACCTGCTCAGCACCAAACAAAAGACAGACAGAATAACCCACTATCTGCTGAACGTAGTGGAGCATTTAGCTACAAGAGAGCCAGATATTTCCCTCAGGAGTTGGTAGAGACAAAGAACAGAGCTGAAAGAAAGAATATGAAAAGGACTTGATCAGGTGGCCACAAACATGACTCCAAGTGGATGATAATGTTGCTGTTTGCATGAGGTTAAAATACCACAATATAAAAAACTGAATCTCAGCTAAAGATACTGCGTTCAAATTCTTGCTCAAAAGGCCCATATTTTATATTTGTATATATGTATTTTATGTTTTATTTGAAGTGTGGATCCACGAGAAGATATATTTGTGGTTTTAAGAGCAAAAAAACCATCTCAGTGTAGTTTTACATCTCCTCTCTCACACTTCTCTCTGAAGCTCTAGTAACAACAGGTCAGTGAGCCAATCAGAGGAGAGGGGGCTCTGAGCCTCTCTTTTGATTGGCTCATGGTTTTCTGAGTGATCTAATAGAAATATAGCAGAATTCAGGTAAACACCATATCCTGCAAGGCTGGATGGTATATCCAGGTGGGTTGGGCTTGGGCCACAGCTGAGAGTGGTGACTGCTTTTTGTGACAGATTTAAGGCTCAGTGTCTGAGTGCAGGCTGTGTGCATTCTCTCTGTGGACTGAACACTTTCATACTACTAATATAGAGCATAGACCTACTTTATGAACATAAAAGACATTAAAATCTCACTTTATACAATATGAAACCTCCAAAGCTGTTGTGTTTGCAGTTGAACAAGTAATAACTTGCAGTGATATATAGTATAATATTGGCCTGGCCATTAGACTGCTTGTCAGATAACAGATAACAGTTTGCCTGCGTAGTACCACTCCTAAATCTTTGCCAGACCAAAGATTTGCAAACATTCAAAAATTCCAAAGTCAGCACTCTCCGTTTTGCAGATTAATGTTTTTCTGAAATTTTCTGAAGTGTTTTCTGACCGTCATGATGATAGATTGTTAGATGGATGTTGATGAATCTAACTGACAGCCTCTGGACTTCATATTCCTAAAGGATGAGGAAGTCAATAAGCGCCTACTGTATGTGCCAGTTATCGGACAGGCATAAATGATGACATTAACAGCAAGTGAGTGATTGCTTGCTCAGATTAGATTCTGAGGTTCAGCGTTTGGGGACAAGGCCACCAATAAGTCTCAGGCCATTTGTTTGGTTTCCTGGACCAGTGGGAAGTCAATCCGAGATCAGATTCTGCTGGTAGATTTCCACAATGATAGGATGACAGTTCAATCAATTGTTAGGCTCTGACCTTACCAGCCTTCAGTTGTCATAGAGTCAGGACATGCATGTATGACTGGGTGTCATCTATCTTCTTTATTACTCTTGGTATAGCTTAATTAACTCCACGGCATGATTGAATGGTGAAGGTTCAAGCGAATAATTTAAAGGTCAAATGGTATTACTGGAAAGTGTCATGTAATTCTTTATAGAAATTTAGAGGACTGTAGTACATGGGTTGTGTCCTCCTGCAGGGGGGCAGCAAGAGATATTCTGCCCCTCCAAGTCAGGCGACCAGTCAAATGCACACCATCACAACACTGCAACTGTGCAAGTGGTGATTCAGGCTATATCCTACTTCTCTCTAGTGAAGATCATGACCTTTTGGTGGTAATTAGTTTTACACATAATTTGACTGTGATTTTGACACAAGGCAGACTTTGAGTCTTATTCATACCTCTAATAAGCCCAGTGGTAATTACAGCTGCCAGAGCTAAAATGGGAGTAATCATCTGGAACTATAAAAATGTAGATCTGCTACACCCAAAAGGTCAAAAGTCAAGACTTTTTCAAATCTTGGATCTAATTTTATACTGTTTGTAGAGCATTGTGCTCCTTGTAAATGATGAATTTCCTGCTTGATCCCATGGGACATGAAGGGAGGAAGAGAGAATCTAAGAGTGTATTTGATTGAAGCATTAAGGGTTGGGATTGTTAAAATATGTGGTACGTCTTGATTTTTTATATAAAAACAGAACAAAAATGAAAGCTTTTATTCTTTTATTCGTTTGTTATTGCTGAAGGATACATTTTATTTGCTCAGGAAAAGACAAAAAGCAACAATGAATTGATGCTCCTGAAAAGAACTGTCTGTGTAGCCAAAGCCTGAGAATGCTTACCTTTGTCCATAGAGCTCGTTTAACACACACAATACAGTGTGGCTTAACTGACATCTGAAATTAGTGCCCAACAAATACACCGTTCACTTCTGACTGAGTTACATTTAGAAAGTACAGTAACCGGCTGTTTTGGGGACTCAGTTTTGAAAAGCAAGTGTGTGTGATTCAGTTGTAAAGATTTACAGTTTCACAAGAATCTTGTGAGCTTTGGGCTAAGAGCCAGAGACAGGGACGGGATGGTGTGTTAAGTGATTGTTTTTGGTCTTATCATGGAATAAAAAATGTCGACCACATACTTCATCATCATTTCAGGTAGCTAATACCTGAAGTAACATTTTTAAAGCCTGAAATACATTTTGACAGTAGATATTAACTGCGCCAGTACCTCTTCACCATGACAACAGTTTTAGAGGGAGATTCACGTGGACAAGCAGTGACAAGCAAGCCTTGCGCAGGGTTTTAGTCTGGCTCATGATTAAATTTGATGCTGTAAAATGTACACTCTGGAGTTGTTAAAGTATGTGGTTCCCTGTGAAGTATGAATGGTTTTAACTGAGCATCCTTCCTGTGTTGGTCAGTCCTGCACAGCACCAAATCTACAGGAACTCTGCCCAAGGACAAACAGAATAAAATCCATACGGTACATGCAGTGAGGGCTGAGGCCATATTTGTTAGAAATGGTCCATAGACATTGTAGGAGACGCACCATAAGATGGATGCCACACAGATCCAAAATACAGATCACAGTGCAGCTGTTGTGGAGACTGCTATCAAAAAGCTAAGTATTTGGTTTCTAGACTAAGCAACCCTTAATTTTAGTTGCATACATTTTTAACTATACAGTGTGTTTTGAAAAGAAGGTCAAAACTATACTCTGCACGCACAAGTAGAAACGCAAAAACTTGTTTTAAAAGGTTTTTAGTGTCACAGCACAGTGACAGAGGAGAAAATGCCTCTCATATATCTGCAATGACTCTGCCAGCTATTCTTTTCCTGCACGCTTCAGTATGAGTCAGTCTCCATCTTCAAGATGGACCCTGTGAACACACTGTTCCCAGCTACATGACTGGCAGGCAGTATCAGACATCAAATATAGATGAGATTTCCTTTCCTGGAGCTGACATGAGACCAAGTCTGTTTTTACAGGTCATGACCTCAGGTGGGTCATACAGCATGCTGAGTGTGTGGGTGGATGATTTGCACGTTGTACAACTGACTTTTTGAAAAAATATTTTTTTATAATATAACTGACTGACTGTATCAAGGGAGTTCATTTCAAATTCAAAGAGGTCTAGTTGGACAGAATTCCCTCAGAGAAGAGGTTCTCTACATAGCATAGCCTGTGTTTTATAGTGCCTTGTCTATGTCTTTTATAGCCCATATATTAGAGTAATTATAAACCTTTGTATTATTTCAATAGCTTTTCTATATAATAATATAATGTTAAATAATGCAACTTGTGTTTTTGGAGCTTCCCAAGAAACATAGTTTCTGTAATACTTCCAATAGCGTCTGTCAAAGTGTGTGTGGATATCACTCACTGATTCATGGCGAAATGATGATGCTTCTCAATAACTCGGCATAATTTTTAATGCTGTGGACAATATTTAATGCAAAATCCTTAAAAACAAGTATTTGACCATTCATGTGCTTAAGCTCCTAATTTCTTACAAACTAAATAAACAGATAATTGTTTTAACTCATCATGAAGAAGATCTGATATTCAATTTTGAATTGGGCCGTGAATTTGATCATGAAATCCTGATTATGAATTTTCAGGTTGTTGTTTAGTGGACATACTCTGCCCTCCAATTTAGTCATTTATCACAGGTTGTGAGGGATTTAACATTTTCTTTAATTAAATAGGCATCAGTGGTGTCTTAATCTTTTTTTCCTGCTGAGCAGTCTTTCTAAAAACACATTATTGGTTTTGTTGATAATGGTGTATTTCCATCTCAAATCTGCAAATCTGCTTTCTCAAATTGTAGATTTCCAAGTAGTTTTAAATGATTTGTCCTTTTTGCGATATAATATCCGTCACTTTACTTGAATTAAATATTCACAGCCTTTCTAAAGACAGCTGAAATCCTGAACTTCACCTCCCCACCTCCTGAATTTGTACATATTATATATTCTGGAGTGCAGAGTAAACGCACGGTACAATGAGACCCCATTAGATTTTTGCTTAACATTTGTTAGTCTGCATGCTCCATGATGCCTTCAAGGTTATTCTTTGAAATTGGCGGGACTCCAAATACTTGAGCATTGCTGTCTGTGTCACAAACTTTTGATGGATGATGCTACTCCTCACAGGGGTTGTGGCTGTCTACCTCCTGAGGCAAGGATAACTGATGGGCAGTGGGTGCTCCCACTCAATACTTGCTGCCCTTGATTAGTATGTCTATTGATTCTATATCAGTGATTATGTAAAAGATGTTCACCCATAATTCATACTGATGAAAGGCTGTGTATTCGATACTGGACTTACAGGGTGGACCTGGTGACACTGAGGGGGGCTATGCTTTGAATGTGATGACGAGCTTATTCTTTGTTGAAGTCTCCACCATGCCACTGCATAACTAGAGATGTCAGGAAGATCCAGCTCTGAAAAAAAAAAAAAAAAAAAAAACTTGAAAATAGAGAGTGTGCTCTGAGGGAATTTATATTGAACTACTTATACAGTGTCTCATAAGTGTCAGACAAGCTCATATTTAGCTAAGCATATAGGGGTGGAAACTCCCGATGTCACCAGACCAGGCTTTAAAGCCGGGAGGGGAAACATGAATACTTCATTTAAATGCAAATAAATCCTCTAGATTCCTCTCAGCTGTTGCGATAATATGGAGTGAGTATATTGACTTAGTTAATGAGGTGTAAATAGCTAATGGATGTACTCTGGCTTTTATTTTTCATCTACAGTACACTATCAAGAGATCACTCTTGAGAACCTGCTATGAGGTGACATAACATAGGATCTACTGTTTCCTGTTTTGTGAGAACCATCCTGGCCTGGAAATAAATGGGAAATGTGTCGGAGACTTTGGAACGTGTTAGATGAAATTGAACTTTTTCCATTTATTCACATTTGTTGCACATCCCTAAAATGGAGCCTGCAATTTCTAGTTAAAAGGGAACTTGAAGAACATTTGTCATGGTTCATCCCTGTCCCCTAGATATGAATAATCAACAACGTAGTCTGTAAATAATTAGAGAATGTAAATGACTGTAATCAATGTCAATTTTCAAACAAACAAACAAGCAAAACAACCACAACTTATGAACAGAATGCATCGAATGCAAAATGTTGACTGACTGAATTTGATCAGTTTTCCAGATGATATTAATTTGTGGCAACAAAGGCATTTTATTGAAGGTTTAAGGTTTCATTTTGTTGTTTATGTTTATTTTGGTGTCATGTACTGTGTTGAAAGGGGAACTTCCTTTTAAAAGCTTGGTGTGTGTCTAAATTTAAAGGGATAACTGACAAAGATTCAGTAATTGTTGTAATAGCATTTCCTCCCCGTGTTTTTATGCCTTTGTACCAGCTGCACCCAGTGCTGGGCACCTTATTTTTCCTGTCTGTCCTATTCTCATGAATGTAACATCTTAAGAAAGCCTCAAATATTCACTTTGAGTCAAGCATGGACTAATTACACTTTTATGACCTCAGTAAGTCTGGTTTTGGCCTCTTGATTCTGAATGATTTGCACAACAACCGTCCATTACAACTGTACCTATACCAACTTGTGTGAGGTCCTAAAGTGTAGCACTGCCCTTACAAAACAAAACTGAACAAAAAATCTTCATAACTGCATAAACAATTAAAATTTGTTGTGTATTCTGTAAAGGGACACTCTAGGTAACATGTTTGCATCATTGTACTATGTCAGATATGGTCGTTGAATGGTTAAGTAGCAGCAGAGACCCCCTGCATCCAAACCTTTCTGATGTTAGACTGGGTTGTGGGAAACTTTCAACCAAATCCAACACTTCCAACCCTTCACACAGCAACTGACCAGCTGTGTGGAGCTGAGAAAGGAGCCAGGGTTTGAACTTTTCTGGCTGGCTCACTTTTTATTCCCTATTCAACTATTTGTGGCACTTTCCATGTCAACAACCGAGTGCAACACTCCGAATGTCTTCCTGGAGAGACTGTTGAGAGAATGTCTTCTGTTATATTTAAAGGCTACCACATCTGTCGGCTCTCTGTGATGCCTGGCTTTTCACCCTGCCTTTTGATCTCTGACACGGTTGGACAGGGTGTCTTACAAACTAGATCTTAGAGACTGAAAACCAGCTGTTAGTCTGTGAAAACATGTTGCGGGATGACTCTGTAGGAGCTCTGTTATGTCTCAGACCTTAAGCCTCATGATGTCATCAGGTTAAAAGTCTGCATTTATTCAGGAACAGGAGCAATTCAAGACATATGAACATGGACTTTTATTGTTGTTAGGTGCATATATTGTCATTACAACAAAGGGAAGGATTATTAGCAACACTTACACTTTTTACACTTTTCTTTGTTTAAGTTAAAATGCTATTAATAAGCTGATGGCACACTAAAATCTAAGAGAAATCCACCAGGGATAGAAACTCATTATTCCATTCTCATATAGTTCTGGGCAAAGTCTGACCAATCATTTAATTCGGCCCGAATTGGCCAAGTGTCCTGAGCGTACTTACATAACTGCTCGCGCACTACAGGAAATGAACTGTTTTTTAAAACAGACATATAAATGCTGCTGCTTCCACCTCCAGCCGCTCACACAGAGAAATCAGTCATCAAAAGGAAGACTGTTTTTGAAAAAGCCAGAGAGAACTTGATGCGGCAAAACTTGAGTCAAAATTGCTCTGCATTCAAGCGATGGAGACTGATGCAGCTTGATCCTGAACCAAAAAATGGCAAGATGGTCGCAGAGTTTCTGCTGGAGAGTGTTGTCTTATGTCTGATATATTTATATAGGCTATCTATATGTGATATGTAAACACAAGAAGTCACATTTGTACAGCTGTACCGATGTAATGTGTACTGTTCAGTTTGAGCCTGGGGCAGTAAACCTCAGTTCACTCTACTCACTGGTGTGATTATTGTTCACTCAAATAATACTTCATAGTGGCAGTGGTAATGAAACATTCATGAACGCCAGATATAAGCCTCCACATGCAGGTTGTGAGCTTTATGAGATAACGCAACATCCAGTTGCTAATGGTTACTCAAGGCTCTGTAGTAGAGTTCTCAAACACAGCCTGGCCCGACCTGAGGGTGTTGAAGCCCAGACCCGACACAGCCTGACTTGGTCCGACACCGGCCCAAAAAAACAAAAGGAGGCCTGACCCAAGTCATTTATATATATTTTTGGCCAGTAATGTTAACTCACTTTCCTCTTCTGTTTAGTATTACCTTGCCTACTTTTATATCATTCCCTTGTTCCCATTATAATAGTGCTGCAATAGATTTTTGTTGGAATTGTGTAGGAGAGACATTGATTTAAACTAACAGTAATTTTAGAGTCTCTGGTTTACGGTGTTTTACGCTGAGATGGTCTAATATCCATCTTGTTTTCTTCTACGAGGAAGACCAAATAGACCATATGTTAAACAGTGTAATAGCAGCATAAAGATATCCAAAATGCCAATAAAGTTGAATCAACACCTCCCTAAAACAGTTTCAATGAAAAAACACGCCTTCATATTGTAACATGTGATTATATTCTCTAGCAGACCGCACAAACAGAGCTGTGACACATAGACACACATCACCCGCCATCCACTGGAAGACAAAGAGCATCCTTAAGGAGTTGCAGGTTGTGATGAATTTCACGGTCATGCTTGGACAGGCCTGTTGAAGTATGATAAGTTGCGCTGGCATTAGGGAAGCTCATATGTCTGGGATGTGATCATCAGCCTAATCTGGATCATTGTTCGTAATGCCAGCCCAGGTTTGTAATAAGTGATGCTAATGGATCTAGATGGGACATCACGTTTACTTGTTCTGAGGCTATTAATCATTGTTAGCCGTTTCCCTTTTGAAAATGACACTGAAGCGTAGAAGTGTAATTCAGTGTAGAAAACATTAGCAGAATTTTACAATTTTTTAAATAAAAAACTGGAAGGAGTTCCACTGTCTCCTTTGCCTTTATGTGACAAATTTAATGGATATATAATTTGAAATGTCCCTTGCAGGCAAACAGTGTGCTTTCATGCTTTCTTTTGAACTCAAAGTGAACATGTACACAGCTGTGTGTGTGCTTAGAAAAGCATGCCTTTGGTGAAGCCCCCCTCACGTCGTTCCCCCTGCATCCAAAGGCATTGGCCGTATCATATTTTAAATTATGCTCTTCGCTACTCTCCCCAAGCCCTTTTCACAACAATGCTTCTTTTGCTCTTTTTTTGGCTGGTCAGAGTGGGTAGATGGTGAGGGAAGTGGGGGTGAGAGCGTATGATTTTACCATTATTGCAGCACGCTTTCAGCATGGGCGAGGCCATGTCTATGGATGTGGACAGGGACAATCAGTGGCTTTAGTGAAGTAGACACTCTCACTTCATAAATCACAACAGCTTTGATCTCAGCCAAAAATAATGCCAAAAAGACTTTTTTTGGAATGAATTCAGTACCTTAGATGTCTCTTGCTTTTGTCCACTTTGTTCTGTGTTTTTTTTTTTTTTTTTTTTTTTTTTTGGGGAGAGGCTTGGGCGCTTTTATCTAACCTTCGATTGTGCCTTCAGATGAAAGTAAGTGGTGGGGCTACTAAAAAAAGAAGCTTCTGTTGCCATTTGGAGTGGCCAGATTTTTTCAACATTTAATTTTTCTTCCCCATTAATTCCTGGCTTGATTAAGATAAGACAAGTCTTTTTATTTGTAGGGAATAACTAACAAGCAGCCAAAATAATTAATTTTACTTAAGGTGTGGAAAAGTTGAAGGAAAAAGCGGAGCCAATATTTCAGCTCATAAGCCTAAATCAGTGATCTCTGATTAGCCACAGCCGCTAGAGATAAAGCCCACTGACAACAGGGGAGTCAATTAGCCTTGCTATAACATTAATCACCTTTGAGTGACAATTGAGAGATAGCCAGGCAGTCATCCTTTCTTAAAAAGACACTGAAAAAGTAGCAATTTAAAAAATATGATAAGCTATAAAAATAAATCACCTAATTTAAACTCAGAGGCCAGATTGAATTCTGCACACGTCATAAACCTCCAAGAAAGCATATTATATTTTCAGATGTTCAGACGTCTTTGCTCCGTCTTTGGCGACTTTTCAACAGCCCAGAAAATATAATTTGGAGGGACAGTGATATGCAGAGTAAAAATGACTACAGACAGCAAATTTGTCATCACATCTGTGGACCTGCACCCAGACGTTCAATTATTCTGGTGTGGGGATGTTGTTTTTCCAGTAAAAAGCAGGGACAAACAAGTGCGTAAATCAAATGAGTGCATTTACATGTTAAATCTGGCACTTCACTTGGATGGTGCATAAATAATTCACTCTTGAAATGCCTGACACAACCCCACAGGCACACCACTGGTCACCAACTATGTCCAACTTTGATATTTGGTTGAATGTAAGTGGTCATGTTTGTGTTACCGGAATTCATTGTCGCTGGACGTCTTAACAAGACAACAAGATGCCTTTTTAATGTTAATTAAATCTTTGTTAAGTTACCAAAGTCCCATGGTGTCATTCCAGTGCAGAGACCTCAACTACCGTAAATGTCACAATCTGTGGTTGACAACATTGGGTTCAACTACTTTTCCTTGAAATGTGATCATTTGAAAAGAAGGTTTGTTGAGCTACACAAAACCAGTGTTGTACATGAAAAAAGATAAGAGCAACAACAAAATATTGAACTCGCCACAAAAGTGAAAGTTTTAAAATTGATTTTTTCACATCCTTTATTCCTCCTTGTGTTTCTCTGTAATGATTTGAAGACTACATTGCCTGTTAACACAGCAAAGAATATCACTCTGCTTAAATAAAAACACACTTCACACGACTCAGTGATCCTCATTATATCCCCATTTCCACCATTTCCTCATTTCCTAAAATAAACAAAAAAAATATATACTGATTACTACTGAAAACCAAAGGTCAATGTTATCAGTGGCAGTGATAACAGAAATGATTTGACCTTTACTTTAAGTAGTATGGCTGATATATTCCTATTAAATATATCAAATATGAAAGAGATTGCTCATAGTGTTGAACCCATTAAGCTTCATGGGAGTAACATTATTATGCAAGTGGAGTTGTGTTTCTGTGTTTCTACATTCACCTGATGAATGTGATGTCTCTCGTGCAGCTCTCTTTGTGGTCTCTACCAACTCCTGAGTGAAACCATGCTCTTCACCAGCTACTCACTACCTGTGTCGGTCTGCCATTTGGTGCTAGTGTCTAGTGCTTTTTTCACTGAAAACTGCTGCCAGCTCCATATGTAATGGTACTATCAGAGCTGAGAAAGGGAAGTAAATCAGTGAAGTTGTTGACCAGACAGCTATACTATGGGCAAAATCCAGCCTGTCTCCACTGATTACTCTGAGACACAGGTGCTGTGCCAGTTTCACAAATATAGATTTTGACTATGGCTTAGATCAGGCATGTCCAAACTATTCTTCAAAGGGCCGTGTGGCTGCAGGTTTTTGTTCCAACCAACCAAAAGCACACAGTTTGACCAATTGTCTGTCTGAAGACTTAAGTTGATTAAATGAGTCACATCTGGTGTGCTGCTGCTTGGTTGGAAAGAAAACCTGCAGCCACACGGCCCTTTGTGATATAATCAGACTTCACACAGACGTCCGAATTCATCCGTTATATCTGATATCAGATCTTAAAAATAATCCTTAGTTGGTAAAGACAAGACTAAACCATGTTTGACATGATTATCAAGGCTTTGGTTGGCATCAATTTATAACCCTTGATTCCTCGCTAGCCAGCTAAATATGATCAGACAGAATACCAGGATTTGCATTGAGAGGGGACTGATATAAGTTTGAAAGAATTTAGAGACATCCAGAATTGAATCTGTAATACTCTATAGAGGTAGGAGTCACAAGGCTGCTAGCATCTGTGGACCTTAGAGGAATATATAGTTGGGTGTCATCAGCATAGATATGATAAGACACACAATTATTAATAATAAGTTGAGGCATTGGAAGCATTGAAAGCAGAAAGGGGAGTAACAATGGAGGTAAGATTGTAATACAAAGTGATAGGGTAGGGCTGGGCCTTTAATGTCTTCTTGGGAGGATACTTTAATCAGGGGAAATGTTTTTCCTTGCTTTATTTAACATAAAGATGCAAGCGTGAAAAAACTGACGAGGTCTGACGATCCCCAAACGTAGTATTTTACATCTCCCATGTTGGGAACCTTCTGGTTCTGAAACTGTGGAACAGACTGAACCTACACGGTATAAAGGCACTGTAGGAGAGCGTGCATGACCAAGGCTAAAATCTCTAGAGTGGAAAGCTGCTTCACACAGGAACAATAGACCAAAAAGAGTGCTTTCACATGTTCAGCGTTGTCAAGATACAAGTTTCAGACAGAAAAATGAAATACAAAAGACAGTGGACAGATTTCTGACAGGTCAGAAAAGAAAAGCAAGTGATGCTTATCAAACTAACACATCAGTCAAAGCTGAAGTCAAAATATGACAGAGCTGGTCCTGCTGTCAAGTTCATGGGCTGTGTAACAGAAAATCATTGTCTTTTTGTCCAGAAACTTGCATCATGATGAATGTTGTTTGAGACAAATAACATTTTCACAGGCTCAACCTTTCCACACCAGTGTCCACAGAGTCCTTAATGGCCATTTGAACCCAAATTGATTTTGAGGAGGAAAAGGAGGCATGACAAATAAACTTTACACAAGTCTTCCCTTGGGGTTATTCACAGTCTACCAATACACCAAACTCAGTAGGTAGTGTCTCTCTCATGCCCTCTCTCAGTGTCTCTTAAGGTTGAAGACCTTCTCTGTCACACACCTGTGCTCCTTCCACACAAATATAAACAGTCCTCAATAATACCCACTGCAGCACAGTGACTCAGCTGCTGCAGCAGGTGGGCAACTCGAACACAAACACTCCTGGTTACCCTCAGCTCCTGGGGGCCCAGACTCCATTGACACGGCCCGGTTGTGCTGCCACTGAGCTAGAGCAGAGGCAATGTGAACCTCTGCCTCGCTTTGCTACCCTTTCTCAGTGGTGGACTCATACAAGTGTGTTTTGACTTCCTTTTTTGAAGAAATGTAAAGTAATCCATAGTCTGTTTACAGCAGGGCAAGGCATTTGGGCTGTCTTTTCCTCTTTGTTGAGACATCCCAGTGGCAGAGAAGAAAATAAAAGCCCTGCTACAAAGTGTTTTTTTTTCCCCTATCAACTAACCTCACAATACATCTAGTGATACCAGGAGGTTACAGAGGCAGTCTGACCAGTAAAATGAATGCTGCATCTGTCGAACCCTATTAAGAATACGTCTATTCCAGGTAATACCACAGTGAATAATGTGCTTTTTAAAGTGATATATATATAAATATATATGTATGTAGATATAACTCTCTTTTAGCAGAGATTTTATATCCTTAAGGTGATCTCATTCCCAACCAACTTTAGAGGAATATCAGGAATTGCTTTCTTAATTGGGCTTAAGAGTCTTAAACAGCTATTAGCTGAACTGTGCTTGTGGGTTAAAAAAGAGATTTAGAAGTAATTAAAGGCTGCTTCTTAATTGACTTGTCCTGCAGCCAATATGACATATATTAACTGACCTTATAGTCCTCTTCATAAATCAGTGAGCTCAATAATTTTACATTTAGATCACTTGGAGCTGAACTAATCAGTAATCTCATTTGAAAGTGGATTGGTTGCAGTTTTGTAAGGAGCAGGTCTGCGAAGAGAGCGCTTGTGTCCGCACTGCTGCTCGCACCGGCTCGAGAATATGCTGCAAATTACAGAGCAAGGTTAATTAAGGTTAATTAATCCAATTTGGAGACAATATATGGATACATTTTAGACCCCATATTACCTGTCGATACGTATTAATGCACTATAGCCTGTCATTTTGTTTGATTCACATTTATGGTTGCACTTTGACCTTGAAGCATGGAGGCAACTTGAAGTACAGTACATAAATACACAAATGCCAATCCAGGAAAAATAAACAGGCTAAGCAGATATGAAAAAATGAATACTCACGGAAATTTACTAAGACAAATAAAAAGAGGCACAAATAGATCATTGTAAGGACTAATTCACATTTACTGGTATTTCTTTCAAATATATGTACTTTTTTTTTTTTTAATTGTCAACATCTTTTTTCAGATTTAATTAACCCCAACGGGAACACATGTGTCCCCTCCCATCCGCCAACCTGGTTATCATTGCAGACATGAAGCTGCCATGTAATGTATGAATTAAATTTACTATGCTCCACCAGGATATCCACCATTAGTGCAGTCAGTTGTTGGAAGTGGTTATGACCTGCAATTGTTTCCATCAACTGTCGTAGGGAAATTAGTTCAGTTTAACAGTACTTGGTGTCAAAACCATATCAGGAATAGCTTTGTAATCTTCAGTGGTGGTGGGCGTTATGAATGAAAGGTAACCTGATTACCACTGGAGCTATTAAAATCCCTCATGTGTGACCCGCTGCAGGAACCCTCTCTACTTAGCAGTACTGCTGCAGATTGCTGTTCAACTCATAATAGTGGGTGTGTGTCACTATTGATTTCACCTCTTTTTTTCTAGAGCAGGGTACAGGGTACAGCAATATCCCTGACTGGAGTATGCAGGTTTTTAGCAGTTTTAGTAGATGTCCTCTGCTACATGGAGCATGCCTTAATGAATGAGCAGGAAAAGAAAATCAAGAAAAGAAATAGATGAAAAGAGAGGAAAATCTGATGGTGTGTTACATAAAACCGGTAATCCACATGTTTTTATTTTAAAGTTGCACATAAAAAGTCCTGTGTGGAAATTCAAAAGGAAACTTGATGCTCTGCTGATGTGTAAAAGTTGGCATATAGATGAAAAATAAAATGCAGCAAAGTGGGGTGGAGATATACTTAATGAATTAAACATGATACACAGTGACTTAAACATCAATTAAACTTTCACTGAGGAGATGAAAAACAGCGGCAAATGAAAACATTAGGTCTTTGAGGAGCAATGAGGACACGGTGACACACCTCAGATTGATGCATGAAACGCACATAAATGTCGTCATTTCATTTTGTTTTTCCCTAGTTTGACAGCCACTTTTAATCTCATTGCATCAGTTTCCTCTGCGGTACTTTAATAGTACCTGACTGAAGATTTAGAACCACCTTGCGTTTTATTCCAATAAACCAATTTCTAATATTCACATAATAGTGCCATGTAAATTTGCATTTTCTTTAACTAATTTTGAGGAAATTTGGATTCACATTGAATGCTGAACCACATCTAAACATGACAAATTTAAGAAACAGATATCATATCGTCATACGCACATGTATGCTTTTTTTGTGTGTCACGTTATCCAAGTTGCCAGATTGTGTACGAAACACGAGCCAAACACACAATCCACACACATAGCAACATTAACCCATTTGTTACACCAACCTGGCAATGCACAGCCTGATTCAAGTGCTATGTGCAGCTGCTCTCAGCACATGCAGAATATTTGATGGCTGAACTAACTAATTGATCATAAACTTACAGTTGAAATGAAACTTGTTACATTTATATCCAAGCATAATTTATCTATGATCTATGATAATATTAATCGACATGATTGAATGTAAAGGTAAAACATTAAGAATGAATGTATTCATCAGCAGTTATATTAATGATTCAGGTTAAACTTGAACCTTTCACCAGATTATTTCTTGAGTTTCCCTCTGCAAAATTGCAGACACATGTTCGGTTAAAAAAAAAAAAGTTGGCATATTTTCTGTGTTTATGAGTCTCAGGGCTACTTTACATCAAGTCTTTCAAAACTTGTTAAACAGTTACTGCTGTCTTCTTCTAGCAAGAGTCCCACCGGGTCCCTTTAATTCACTTCCTTTTGATATTAATGGCACCACCACAATGAGCCTTGGATATCCAGATGACACGCTAATGCACACAGGGGGTGATTTGGCCTCAGGTAAAGCCAAAGGCTGTTTACCACACAAAATTTTAAGTTTGTTGCTGCTAGAGGGTTTCTTTCACTCCTGAAAACATTTTTGAAACTAGTAAAGGCCAAGAGAGTGTAATAGTGCTGCTGTATTTGTGTATGATTTGTTTTTGAGGTAGATGCAGTGGTTCAGTGGTTTGCACTGCCATCTCACACACACTGTGGGTTTGAACCTTGGGTCTTGGAGTTTACAAGTACTGTATTTGTCAGGGTTAAGCTTCAGTTTCTGCCCACAGTCCAAAGAGCTATAGGCCAGGAACTCTCTGGTGCAGTGTGATTGTGGCGGTGTGAGTGTGAACTCCATAATAAACTGGTAACCTGCTGTGAGAGTTTCCCCACCTGCTGCATGCTGCTTTACAGGCTGTGACCTTGAATAAAAGTAAGAAGAAAAAAAAAACATGGAGCTAAGAAAAACAACACAATCATTTGTTCTCGACAGCACTTTGATGTGTGTAAGGATCAGATGTGTCAGCCTCAGACTTGAGTGGATATTTTACTTACTGCCCTTTTCTTTTTTTCATTTTTCAGACTTGGAGAACTTCAAGACTCACAGAAGAGGCTCTGTCTCCGTCCGTGAAGGTCAAGGAGTGGTTCTGCTGTGCGGCCCTCCACCACACTCTGGAGGTAAAACAAACAATACATCCTTATTTTTTAAGACTCTTCAACCTAGTTGGCGGGCAAACACATATCTGTGTTCAACTGGAAATTAGGAGCCATGTGACTGAGAAACAAAACATGAATGAGATGGTAATCCTCTAAATGATTTCAGAGGGGCATTTGCAGGTGGAACCTCTTAGTATTCAGTTGGCCCTGTGTGGTTTAACATCCAGCTGTTTCAGTGGCACCTTTGACTTGGTAATCAACACCTTACATCTGTTGCTAGGAGAGACTGATAGGTTTCCTAGTGCGTCTTGCAGCCGTGTAGGTGTGATTTCTCTTGTGCGGGTCATGGGAGGTGCGACAGGCTTGCTGTCAGGAGCCTACAGCTGAGTCTGCTTGATCCAAGCCTTATTTTTCAGCTTCATTTCAATGTTTGATTAAACTCTTCTGTAGCCTAATTCAGCCATAGCTTTTTGTTTAAGGCAAGCAGTGTCCTGGAAGAATTATATAAGGTATAATGAGGTACACATATGGTAATTGGTGAGCTAGATGAAAAGATAAATAGCAATCTCATATCTGTATTAGATGCATGGTATAGCCAGGATTAGCTTGGTTCAGTCGAGCATATAGACTGGATAGCTTAAAGCTTTTATCTTCCGTGATGTGACATGTTTCAGAATGAAACGGAACATGTGGGCAGGGTACAAGAAGCATTTAATTCAAATCTGGAGCCGTAAAGTGGACTGTTAGCCTCCACCTCTCACACCAGCGCTGTCGGATCGGAAGGTTGAAGCTGGGGGAGAAGATATGAAGTCAGACTTCAACCAAACGCTTTGGGAAATTTAAGCAGCGTTTTTGCTCAGTGATATTCATACATGCCCCCCTCACCTCTGCTCAGGGCTGGAGAGAGGACTGGGAAATTGTACTGAAAATTGTAAAAGGGGGCCTGCCCTTATTTTAAAGAAATTTGACTCAAGTATAAATGGTGTCCATTGTCTCTGATGGCCACAGACCATGGTGCTGCAGGCTGAGCAGCAGCCTCTCTGTCTTCATGTTACTTTTATCATCACTTCATGAATACAAATATGCTGAATTTAATTCTAGTGAAATATTTATATATACTTAGAAGTACTTCAGTTGAAAAAAATCCTTAAGTGATAGTGAATTGACAGATTTAGGCGGTATATGAAAGTCATTTCTTGTGCTGCTGCATATATTACTGCTTTGCTAGCTACAAGGATCCACAATGTAAAGGTCAAAGGCTGGTGTATGGGATTAGTTTGCTGCAGCAAGTCCCCTCCTTAAAGATTATTTTCAAGTCATCACAAATGTATCCAGGAAGAGAAAAGAGAAATTTTGATAACAGCAGAAACTGTACATTGTGGTTTTACAAGGTTTCGTTGTCAAAGCACCAGGTTCCAGATAACTTTGCAAGCTCCTTCCTCCTGTTTGCAGTCTTTACGCTCAGCTAAGCGAACTGAAATTACAATGAGTATCTCCTGGTCTAACTTCATACTCAGCATACAGACATGAGCTTTGGAATCAGTGTTGTCATCTAACTCTAACAAATAAGAGTGTTTCCCAGAAATGTCAAACTACTCTTTAAAATACCACAAAGGTGCACAGAAACCTTGGTGGGGTTTTTTTCCTCAGCTGCCACACACTCCACATATAAGAGAGCAACGTGTGGTGTGACTTGGATGTGCCAGCTGGCTTGTGTGAAGTAAAATTTCGAGTTAAAAGTTGTTTTTTCTGCAAATTTCTTCATATTTTCGGACTAATTGCAGCAGATGTGTCCTTTCATAGACCCCTCTCTTCTCTTACCGGAACTGCGACATGCCAACAGCTGCTTGGATTACTTTCCCCCAGCTGAGAGCCACCTGAAAAGATTTCACTGATTCATGCACTGGCCTGCTGTGGTAAAATGTGATGGTTGCCTGGAACTGGTTGTAATTTGTTTACAATTTGGTTTTTTTTTATCTGGTGAAAGCTTGGCAAGCTCTGTGGCAGTCTGGAATTTCAGATTTATTTGCAAATAGTTGTGTTGACATGCCTGTATTTGATTGTCCTCTATAATGCGAACAGTTGCTTCGCTGACTCTTTTCATATCTCCCAATTTGCACTGAAGTAATCCTATTAAGGTTTGGTTTTTAAGACCAACAGGGAAATAATTCCAACATGTCACGTATCTTCAGGCACATGAAAAGCCCCCTCAAGACACTTGTCTCCTCACTAATATACAGAGCCAATACAAGATGTCAATTAGAAGTCCATTTCTGTGAGTTACATCCCTCAGCTGTAACAAAAGCTCTCACTTGTCATTTGGTTGTTGTGTGGATCTTCTTGCATTAAGCAGATGCACTAAACACAGAGTGTAATGTGTCTTCACTGTTTGCACTGGCTTCCACATATGTTTAAGATGTCTTTGTCTCTGTATTTTAGACCAGTGAGCGTCAAGAACAAGTGATCAAAGCCACAAAACCTCTGCATCTACATACTGCAACATACCTTAACGTCATCATAAAACAAGATATTACACTCTAGTTAGGTTCATCAGTCCACTCTTTCAGAATCGAATATGAAACAGCAAACGCCCGATCAAGATTCAACAGGCTCTCCCGCAAATCCTAGCCAGGCAGTTTGGCACGCGCGCGCATACACGCACACACATATAAATACACTTTCAGCCAAGCTGCTGGTCAGGGCATCAGTATTCAAACTGGCAACAATGAAAAGCAATCAGTCAGCAGGCAAAGAGCTAAGTGTTTTCCCAGTACTGGTTTTCATTCTTGATCTGATATGTTGCTTTTGTTACATCTCAAATGGCCCTTTCATGTGCTGAAAGCAGGAAATAATCTGGCGACGTAGATTTGTTTCTTCCGTGTCACGCCAAAGCCAAAGTGATTGTCTGGAGGAAGGAGGATAGGATATCCATTGACCAGAGAGCTCTGTCATTAATCAGCCAATTGCTGTTTCATTCTATGTTTACATCAATTGACCACGAAGCATCGTCATTAATCACCCTACTGCAGCTTTGTTTTATATTTTCATGTAAATGAGTGGCCTAAAACATATTGAATCAAAATGTCTTACTAAACTTAATTACATTTGGTGATTGCTCTCTCCCTGCTTTGTTTGCTGGTTGTGGTTGGTAGGTTATGACCTGTAACTCAATAGGACACATAAGTCATTGGTGTATAGCCAGTGTACATTCGATGCCTGTCTAGTGCCAAGAACTGATATATCATATTCCTCTGTGCCATACAGCGTGACTGTTGTCCAGATCTATAGAGGATGCATCAGTGAACCACACTGTTTTGCTGGATCACATGTTCCTTCATTACCCTGAACACACAAATTGAATCAGTCCCAGTGATTCTGTCCAGCTGCTGTTAATTGAGCACCAAATGTGTATTAATCCACAGCTGAAAATAGTTCCTAATGAGTGCACCGTTTACTCATGTTTGAGTGACGCTCACTTAAAGCCACAGTGCCCCAGTCTTTCAGGAAATTAGTGAGCCTTTTTGAAAAATGAAACTGGGAATGTGCGACCTGACAGTGGTTCTGGGTGCCAACGCATTGTTGTGTCTCCCTTTTCTTGGGATTATGAAGAAACCCCCGGTCAATCCTTCGGCTGCTAATGCTTAGAATTGTATTGATGTATAATTTTATCTATGTTTTTTCTCAATTTGGCCATTGGTTTCACTTGATTAACATATATGAAAAGCAATAATGATGCTCTTAAAACATTCTTGAATTGAATAATCCATTGCAGCAAGCATCAGGGCTGCATTAATCAGACAGCTACATCATTTGTATGAGATAAGGCAATGCAGACATCTCAAATCAATGAGCAACTTGAGCTGCATTTTCAGCCAAGAATAGAGCAGAGTGTGGTTGACTTTGCTAATTGATGCCGGTTTTTATATTGTGCAGGAAACTGATAGAAGTGAAGAGATGTTTGGAGTGCGATACATCAGTGGCACACAAATGCTAACCTCATAAACAACCCATTGAACACCGACACACCACATGATGGGTGGTCTCAGGCCACACAGCAGATGTGAGCTCTCCCTACCAGCAACACACTAACACACTGTCATACTTCCATACTCCCTTGAAAATTCTTCCCTTCTATTGCCAATCCACGCCCATTTTCCCATACTCTTTCTTCTGTCCAGTGCATCTTTCTGCATGGATGAGCTCATGCTGCATACAACGGGCAGGACAGCTGTCTGCCATGCATAATGTGTCCTCTGAGAGCCCCCTCTGGCAGGTGGAAACCCACTAGAGCCTCGTGCATACACGGAGGGTCCCACCACTATGGGAAGGTCTGCAAACATATGGTGCTGAATAGGGATGTGCAGAGCTTTTCCCTTGAATGTGCCACCCACATGCAGGATGTGATTAAAATGCAATGAGGTCCTTGTGAGAGGGAAGGTGGTCTAGGTGGACTGACAGTCATTATTGCCTTGTTATTGGCTGTCAAGCCACCGATGCCACTGTGAGATACATCTCCTCTATGGCAAAGGGGTGTCATGAGATATGGCTGCAAATGATCGAACACATGAAAGATTTTCCCCTAGTTTAAGCATGCGGTGGTGCCCGGCAAGCCCTGAATATGTATCATCATCTTTGTTCATGTTTTATTTTCTCATATATAGTTAGGTATTCAGGGTTTGAGGCGAGATAGCTATGTTTTATTATACCTGCATGCACCTGAATGCAACATGAAACTGTCCAATATTCTCTCTGTTCAGAAGCAGGGAAATTGGCTCTCAAATGTGACCTTGTAATGGCCATACCAAGACAGTGTCACCCATACAAACAAACCTAAGAACATCATGGCAGATTGTCAGGACAGAAAAAAAATCCTCTCTGCAGGTCAAACAGCCCTTAGAATTATGAAACATACATTTCATGAATATAAATTGTATTTTATCATCGTCATCACTTCTCATTCGCTTTTACGCCTCCTGGAGATTTTTGTATTTCCCCAAATCTGGCGTGCATTCTCTCATGTTATGGCGTTGTAGTTGACCTTTTCCTCATTAGTTTATTATCTTGCCTCCATCAATTTATGTGGAAACATCCACCATAACATATTTTCTGACAGGCATAATAGATTTGCAATGAAATAATAACACATCTCAGATTGATGGCTGAGCCGCTTCCTCAGACGACCAAGAAGAGGCACAAAAAAACAAACATTTACGTAGTGTTTATAATCACACATGGAAAGCGTGTTCATTGTTGGAAGACCATAGTGATTGTAACCAATTACAAATCATGTGTAGATGCTGAGTTTTTTTTTTTTTTAAGAAATATGAATTTTGTTGTCCTCCGTCTTCTTCTATTCTTTTTATTCAATAGAAAATTAGCACTAGGTTGTAAAATCTGGTACACTCGGTTCATGTCAAATGTTACATGAAGCACATGAATCATTCATGTCACATGAATTGCACATTGATTTAAAATGTCTGCATGGATTTGTCACATAAAAAATATGTACCTAACTGATTAATGCAGAACTGATATTCACTGAAATGGATTACACAGTTCAAGAAAGTTTTAAGAGCCTGATTATTGATTTTCATATAGCTCTCCCTCATAACTTGGAGATAACTTGGTGATAATTGGATATCACTGATATGGAAAAGAGTCATAAACTCATGGTTACAAGAGTGCATAGTTAATAAAATGTAAATTAAAAATAGAGATACAGTTAAACTTGAGCACACAAACGCAAACATGCACTCGTTAAAATAGGGTATAGGATATGGCTGGCAATTCATGGCATTTAATAAAAATCACAAGTTATGAATACAATATTGATTACAGGGAGATATTACATGAATGTTTTTAAGTATTTTATTGTTCAATTACATACAACAACGTAACAATCTCACCTTGTTAAGTGAACTTAATGTGTGTCAGATGTAAGCATCAGATGGCTCAAGAATATTATACAGAGTTTTACAAGACAAATCACATCAACCAGTGCTCAGTTTTTTTGTTTTCTTTTTCAGTTCAGGACTTTTCTCTTCATTTCCTGTCTCCTCAGCTGCATGCTGTCTTTGTTGCTGTAGGTAAACATTTGTTTGTCTGTAAGCTGAAGCTGTAGTAAGGTGCGATTTTACAGATAAAGCTCATGTGTAATTGTGATGAGATCCGTGATGCGTCCTCACACCCTGCTTTGCACATGCTGTCTCTCTGGCAAATCATACCACTCTGAAACCTCAGTCTCAGTGAGGTGTTGTTTTACTATGAGTCAGCTTCATCACAAATCTTCCATTTTTTGATGTTTTGATGATGGTGGCAGAGTCCAGCGATAATGATAAACTAGGTGGCTGAGATCTGGTGACAGATTATCATTGTACTCATCAAGCCGTTTCAAAATAACACCAAGATTTGTTATATTTTTCTCTCATTTGAGCCTAGTTGCTAATTTAGTTTATTTCAGTGGATGCTGTGTTATCGGTGGAGGCATCGACGGTGACAAAGTAAATGCAAATCTTTCATGAGGCAGGCAAATTTCTGTCATAGATGAATATGAACTTATCAATGTTTACCTAAAGTGGCACAGAGAAAAAGAAGCTATAAGAGCCAACAGGCTATAATATTATAGCATGGGAAGCTCTGGGTGGCTGGGTGGATGTCAATCATCTGAAACTGGTAAGTTCACCAGCTTCAGTGTTTCACTAACTGTAGTGCTAGCCCAAGTATCAGCAAACATCTAGAACAAAATATTTGTGATGGTGCTAAAATGAAATACTAAACAGGAGCCAAGTGGCACTAATGGCATCCCTAGTTAAGATTTATCAAAGTTTAAAAAAAGTTTTGAGAAGACATCGACAAACATTCTTGATCACAACAGAGGCACAAGCCTCATAATTGCCAGTGTCCTTGAGTGTTTGACTTGAGTGATCATAGTTGAGAGATCATGTTTCCTCTACTGGTCAGCCAAAAAACAGATAAAGGACTGAAAACAGCTGACTATTATTGTCCTATGTACATAGGACGCAACAAGGTCAGTAGTTTACAGCAGTCTTCATCTACATCATAAATGTAGCACACTGACCATTAGGTCCGCCTATATAGTAGGTTTTGACCTGGTGTTGTTCGTCGTCGGTAGCAGTAGTATTGAAATGACCACTTGAATATCCTGCAAATTGTGACTTGCAGTACCAAATACAAGTTCTTTTTCCAACCACTCAAGGATGAAGGTTGCATTTCATTTTCAAGGTTTAATCTCTCCGTACTTTGATTAAGAACATGTTTATTCTAGTGGCATTTGCTGATGATACTGTACATGACTCATGTTTAGCAGTTCCTCTTTTTTTCCAACAGGGATTATTTTGCTCTTAATCTGATTAGCAGATGACACATTTCACAAACTCCATGAGTAATTTCCTTTCACAATCCCATATTCAGTCATACCCCCCCCCCCCCCCCCCTTCTGTCTGAGTACAGCTCTCTGAAATAATATCACATGTCACTGTCACACCATCCATGCCGAGCTCACAGAGCCTTTTCTCCAAGCCCTTACAGTTTTGACACAATGTAGCAGTTACCTTACACTGAAGACAAACTTCAGTGACAAGCAGCCAACAATATGACAGCAGCATGAAATGGGATATGCTGTATTCGCAGAGACTGACACTCCGAGTTGATTGGAGTTTCTAATCACATAGGAAAAGGTCACAGAAGATTCTGAATGTAGCGCGCACATTTCCCAGAAGACGTGTGTGAGTGACATGCTTCCTAAATCTTCTTTTAAGCTCCTTAATGTTTACAGTACACAAAGCTGATGTTACTGTTGCGTTTGAAGTGTGTGCATGACTGTGTGTGTGGGGTGTGAAGGACAAAGACAGAGGCTCCATCAAAGGATGTGGAGCATAGATGCAGCCTATACATGCTCATCTGATTCCATGCGTGTATATAGATGTCAGGAACCTAAATCAGGCATCATTGTGGTTGATGGTGTATAAGCACCTCGATCCTCTGCCGGGCTACAGTCGCACATCATGTCCTCAGGCTGGTGCTGCTACATAAACACAAATCCCTCAGTGCCCGTGGGGATTTCTTCCCAGAAGAAATGCGCTGTCACCTGCTGTGCAAGGGGAAAATAACAATTGTTGAAAACATGACAGCGTCGTCCACAGCACCCACCTTGCTTAGCAGAGCACTGGGCTGCAGTCTTAACTTGAATCTGTTAAACCTTATAGCTGGGTAACCTTTACAACTATATTACTGCGTTGGCTGTTGCAGAGAGTTCAGCTCAATTAGGGGATCTTGTTCCCTACTGTGTGACTGTGTGAACTTTGTACTGAACGAACCTGGTTCACTTGTGGATGATAAAGACTGTAGATTGTAGATGTTTGACATACTGGTAAGTACTAGACCAATAAAGTAATGTAATATTTTATTTTTGTTGAGTTGTTTGTTGTGATAAAACAGTCAAACCACAGTAGGCCTTGAGGAATCCCTTTTATTTGTTTTGCACACTTGGTATCTTTAAATATTTCCTCTGAATGATTCTGTAATTTGTAGTGTTTTGGCTTTCTAGAGTAGGGTAGTTGGCAGCAACTCATTTTAATTGTCAGCTTTTTAACTGTTGAGAAGAAATGGTAGTCACACGCAATCCCAATTATCCTGATCCCAAGGTAAGAAAGTGTCAGATGTGTTATTTCATCTGACCCACAGACAAACCCAGCTATAGCCATTTTGAAATGATATGCAATAGAGAAAATCAACAGCAACAGCAAATCTTCACACAAATTTGTTGGCAGTTAATAACTCTGGCTGCGGCTTAGTTCATTAGTGTCAATGACTTGTCAAAATATCGTATAATTTAACAGTTGGCACCAAAAGAGCATTAGAAATAATAGCCATGGGGATGTCAACCTCTTTAACGTCTGTCTACTGGTCTGAGGTCTGGGGAATGCAACTACATATAGGTATATGTGTGTGTGATAAATTTTGTCCAGTAGTCTCACTTGAGGCTTTAAAAGATATGTAAAGTCAATACTGATGGGTTCAAGTCTAATGAATAATAATGTATATTATATAATATATAATAATATATGTAATATAATAATAAATCAGTGGGTGTAGAGTTAGAAAGAAGCGACTTTATACAAGACCTCTACAAGCATAACACACCTTATCTCTGACTGAAGTACTGCGAGTGCAAGTTTCACTTTACACTGTTCATCATGAAGCTGACAATGTATATAGGAGTGAAATACAGAGTGGGTGTAGTGCCCTTTAAAAATGATATTATAGGTTTGATAATTGTAGCTCCCTACAAGCAAATCTAATATGGGTCTATACACATATGTGTACTGAGTTGAATATATGTTCGTAGAAATTTATAATAAAAACACAATGTAAAATTCATACAAAAGAATTTTGAACATATGTGCATAACATAATATGTGCAGCCTATGCAAAGGTGTGGTTTTATGTATGTATGTATGTTACTTAAAGGTATTTTCACCCAAAAGCATTTCAAGCTGGTATCACATCCAGTGAGTGACCACCTTCCCAGAATAAGAAGATAAATATATTTAAAAAATAATAAGAGCATAATAAGAAACTATATTTTGTTTTATGAAACTTACTTTTTTAATATAAATGTACACTTTTCAAACATAACAAACAACATTTGTATCAAACAAAATTTGTCTCTTGATATATACAAAACATCAATCTCAATATAGTGATATAAATGTCATAATTCACATATGGGTCTGGATTTATGTATTATTAATATGTATTTTTAAAGATACCTTTTATGCGGTGGTAGAATGAGGTCACTGCTTTGACCTGCAGCACCTGTTTAGCTGAGTGTCTCATGTGTGCAAGACCTCTGAGAATTGATGTTGTCCCATGTATCCCAGTGTGCTTAGCATTGCCTGTTGAAATAATGATGCAAGCCAGAGCCTGTGTGAAAGCTGTGTCAGATAGTATGTTGCAATCCTGTTCCTCTCCCTCTGGGAACACGTGATAGTCATAATATTTGGATTTTTCAAGGGCACATCTGTTGCATCCTTTGTGATCAAGCAGTTCTCTAGGAAATTCATGTCAATACCAGGGTGTGCCTTCCTTTGCTCTCAGAATGGTCTTAAAACATTTTTTTGGCATGGATTCAATAAGATGTTTACATGGCTGCGTTACGTCATTCCTGCAGATTTGTCAGCTGCACATTCAAGCTGCCAATCTCCTACTCTGTCACATCCCAGAGGTGTTCTACTGGATTCAGCACTAGTGACTGGCAAGGTCACATAAGTTCACTCCCTGTCGCACTCAAGAAACCAGTTTGAGACAACTTAAGTTTTGTGACATGGCGCATTATCCTGCTGGAAGTCAGCATTGTGGGATGGGCAACTGTGGCTATGAATTGATGTGCATGGTCAGCAGCAGCACTCAGATAATCTCTAGTATTCAAATGATTGATGGGTATTTAAAGACCTCAAGTGTGTGAAGAAAAACCTTAACCTCCATTACACCACTGCCACCCTGGACGGTTGACACAAGGCAGGTTGGGTTCATGGATCCATGCTGTTAACACCAAACTCTGACCCTATACCATCTGCAGCATCAGCAGAAACAGACATTAGACCACATTTCCCCTGTCTTGATCTGTCCGGTGTATTTTAGTCTGTGTCCACTGCAGCTGCAGATTTCTGTTCTCAGCTTACAGGACCTACACCGATGTGGTCTTCAGCTTGTGTTGTTGATCCACTTCAAGGTTGGTTCATTCATGCGCTGTTCATTCTGAGATGCTTTTTACTCACCACAGTTATAAAGAGTAATCCGAGTTACCTCTGACCTCTGTCATCAATAAGATCTTTCCATCTGTACATCCAGCATTGCCTGGATGTTTGATCTGTAGAAAACAAAACAGCAAAAAAATGCTGTCGAGTTGTGCACTCTCAAACCAACCTGCCTGTCATCATTTTTTGTCAATGCCATGTTCAATGTGAACATTAACTGAGGCTCCTCACCTGCATCTACATGATTTTATGCACTGCACTGCTGCCACGTGATTGGCTGATTGCATAATAACATGTATAAGCAGGTGGACAGGTATATATTATGAAATGGTCGATGAATGTGTTTCAAAGTAAATTACAGTTGGTGCCAGACAGCGAATATTTTGTTATTCAAAGATTTCCAAGTTTGATTGAAAACATGTTTCTTCGCCAACATGACAACGCCAAGCCAACTTTATGGTGAACCGTAATGAATCTATCATCTGCCACTCTTATTACAACATAACAGTTTACAGAGAAACACCAGTATAAGAACAACAAAGCCACAATAGAGATATCGAAGAACCAGGCTGATCACACCTTCACTTATTTCATGCTATATGGATCAACTTAGGACATGTGTATATTGCATTTATTCTGTTGCTCACTCACATTCAAACACACACACACATACTTATGTATACAAAGATATACCCTCATACATAGTCACCTATGCAGCTGTGAGTGTCATCCTTTATTCATTGAGCAGTGGGCAAGAAAAGCAAAACAGTCACTGCTGTCAAAGGAAATATGGAGCTTCTAAAAATAAGATGTTTTTTTCTTTTTACCCCCACTACCCTCCCATCGCCCACCTCAACTGACAGTTGCAAACAAGACCTGCTGCATACTAACCTGCACCGCAGCTGTAAAATCCCTCTAATATGTTAGAAGGTATTACAAATGCAGTTGTTCATTTAATATAATAATTGTATTATTTGCCATAGACTGAAGTCTTATTTAGATATTTGGAGTATGATTTATCCCAAGATGAGCATGAAGAGAAGTATCCAGGATCTGCCCCTCAGTCTGAGGTCATGTAGCGTTCATGTAGCACTCTAGTTTAGTCATCAGTCTGAGAGTTGGATGTAAAAAACCTGTCTCTATTGTCCTCAGTCAGTACAGTGAACCTCAAACTGCTCTTGGTGAGTACAGAACAGCTTGCAGCACATTGTCAATTGAAAATTCAATATTGTACCTTGACATATGGTCAGACATATTAAAAGGTAGATAACCTACTAGAGCTTGTATGAATAGTTTGTCCAACACTGGATAAATTAAAAAAAAAAAAAAAAAAAGTCTTGCTTTGACTCCAGGTTTAGGGTTTTTTTTTTACTGTCTCATTTTTATGTAAAATGAGACAACACAGATGTCAGCCATTTCATCAAGGTTTTTTTTCCTAATCAAACACAGAGGGCACATTGGATGAAGTGTCTGACTGCAGCGATGAACTGTAGAGACACTGACTATTTGCAGAAAGTGATCAGCTGTCAGTCAAAGTGCTGGCCTCCACTGCCGATGCCTTTTGTCATCAGAGGTCCTACCTGCCCCTGTGGTCTACGCTGGACAGACAGGGGGAAGAGGCTGAGTGCAGATCAGGCCTGACACACCCTGCCAGGCCAGATCGGAGCACAAAGGCAGAGCGGGATGCTGCCTCTGCTCTGCATCCACACACTCACTCTCCAGCTGACAGGCCAATGTCAGAGCATGCCAGAAATATATGGTAATTACTATCTGCACAGTCCAAGAAAGGGGAATGGATTAACACAACCTGGTTACAAGACGAAGAGCTGCCTCAGAAATATATATTTTTTTCCCTCTCCCAAATGTGCACTGCAGTTCCCTCCTGCCTGTCTCTGTGGATCAGAGGCAGCAAGAGGAGCTGAGAGGCTGTCACTTTCTCTCTTTTTCAAAGCCAACCGCATTAATAGGCTGCCAGTGTGACCCAGCCGCAGTCTTTGTACTACACGATTACTGTGTTTAGTTGTGGACCTAATGCTGCTGACCTCTATTTTCTAATGGGGAGAGAGACCTTTAAGGGGCACTCAAGACTGAAATCACTTGTGTGTGTCTCCAGCAAGAGTGGATTTTTTATTTCTAGTGTGTGTATGTGTGTTGACCCTGTTTGTGCTCCCACCCGAGGCTTTGAGAGCGCGGAGCATGTGCATCCTGTCCGGTCCTGTAAAGGAAACAGTGGAACAGAGGATTCCTGCAGCCTGGAGCAGATATGGGAGTACAACAGTCAGTAACACAATGTGGGATGACAGTAGTTTAACTGAGGAGGGGTTTTCTGGGTTTGCTTTTGTCGGTTTGCATTTGTTTCTGTGCAAAGATCAGGCAGCCTCTTGAAGATGCACCCTATGAATGTGGAGATTCTAATATGACACAACTGTGAATTTGAGACTTTGCCCATGCAAAGTCTGTGGCCATGTTATTCAGCTGAGGGAGGGCACTTCTCCCTTCCAAGTGTAGTTTACATTGTACCAGATCAGCATGTACCCTGTTTGACACCAGCCAGCAACCCATCCTCACTCATGTAATACCCCACTACTGACTCCTGCACTCAGAAAATTATCCCACCCCAGAGAGGATGAGCGTGCACTGTTTTGATGTCAATTTTGTACATTTTGCAGCATTCCCACATCCCACTGCTCTGTAATTGGGTGATTAAAAATGCATGTTATTGTCACAGTGTGTTTTTACATGTATTATTAATATCAAGTGATGAGGCAGCTGATAATATGTATATTATGATGCCAGACCACGCTGATGTAACAGTAACACTGCTGACGTCCCTTTGTATTGACAGATGGCTGCTTTGTTTATTGGGGAAAAAAACAAAGACTTTAATTGTTAATCCTTGTCAAAAATGTTGTTAGTATCTAAATGAATATGCATTGCTTTAAGCAGTGGTGGCAGACGCCTCCGGGGACAGGGTCGGTGGCTGGCTTTGCCATGAGGCTGCAGCAGCAGGATGAGAAGCAGGACAGGGCATGTATTGTGCAAAAATTAATCACATTACAGGCTGTTTTTTCAACTGGCTGACGTCATTTGCTTTGAGGGTTGACTGTCAGCACAGCAACACAGTGCCAGTCATTTCCTCCAACTGCTACCCTTTACAAAGACTTGGGTGTCCTCCTCTTCATTTTGTCTTTTTACTTCAAATCAGCATTTACCTGCACATACTTGACTTTTCATTGCACCGACTTGATTTGTACTGTGGGTCAGAGACAACCCTCACACATGTTCTCTAATGTTTTGCAGGGATTACGGCATCAGATTTATTTATTTCACTGTATGTACGTGGCAACAGTGATTTGAATAGGTGAATAGAAGCATATTCAATATATTAAAGAGTGAGATTAAAGGGGCACTTCATTGTCTTCACACATAAACGTCAGTTTACTCATTATGTAGAGCAACACTGTGAAAACAGTCGTATTAATATGTCATCTGTGGATCTTTCAAAAATTAGAAAATTACATGAAGGTCATCATCATGCACACTTCATGTTTTCAACAGGATTCCTGAATTAAAAAGTAAAGGACTAAAGTTTTGAAAGATGAGGCCTATTTACTAGACACGGAGGGTCTAACAGAATATGCCTCAAAGTCACATTATGGAAGGTTTAGACGCTGGCATTTTGACTGACCCATACTTTAGGAAATAGAAGTCGAGATGTCTCAGTCTTTCCCACATCTTTTTTGATACATTTTACATATGTTTTATCTCTCACAAATCCTTTAACTCTATGTATGAGGAGCAAATTACTGTTATATCCCATTAAGAAATTACAAATAGGCTACTTTCCACCTCTGCCTTCCTGTTGTGTATTGATTGAATGATTTATGCAGCAGCTAACACATAAAGTGGATGTTTTCAGTGCTTTTGAATCTTACTGTTGTTGCTGTTTGCAAAGTGAAAACATTGGCAGTGTACTCAGTTTAACTGAACTGTGAGAGAAGAGGCTAAATATACTTAGTTTCTTGTGGCCGCGAAATCAACTCTGCAGTTTGACTAATTCAATACAGTCCAAAATACACAAAAGATGATCCACCACAACCATAAAATCCCATAGCGCCTATACACTGTTGAAAATCTCCTGTGATAATTATTCAAAATGCTTTTATAGAACAGTTCAGAGTTGAAAAAAAAAAAAAACTTCATGATATATACACACAAGCGGGAGAAAAATCTAAGAAAAGAAACCAACACCATCGGTTTCATCCTCAATCGTGCAGCCCTATCTTTAAAGGCTATGTTTGCCACTGTAATCACTGAGAGTATCAATTATTTAAAGTTTTCAAATGCCTGTTAAAAATGGTCAAAAGACATGAAAGAGACACTGTGTGAAAGTCCTGTATCATCATCTTCCTTTGGTTTTCGCAGCTTGTCTCTGCATGATGTATAAATAAAGTTATGATGCTATAAATAAAACATGCTCAGTGTATTCACTGATGAAAAGACAGAAGAGGGCCTTTACTCTGTCAATGTACAATGGGACAAGGGAATATTCTACAAAAGCATAGCAAGTAAAATAACAGTTAAATGCCATTTAAGTTTAATGAATGTTGTATTTTTAACCGTTTATATTATGTATTAATTTATTTTATTCTTATTATATTTATGTTATTTCTTTGCCTTCATGAAACTGCCCACTCACACATTGCATAGTCACATTTCAGCTGACAGTACACACACGGCTTTACGTGTGTCCTTCCACAGGTGTCCGAAGATGATAAAGACGTTCTTTTCCAGGCTGTCATAAAGAATGATAGACCTAGTTTGGGATTACAGCCCACCTTCTTTGTCCTCCAGCTCCATCTTTTTATCACAATTCAGCCGGGGCATGATCTTAGCTTTGTGAGGACACAGACATGTTTGACTTGCATGTCTTGTTCAGCCTTTGAATATTCAGTGAGGCCTGCCCTTTGAAGATGCTCCCGTGTCTTCTTATGTGAGTCAAGCAGCTTTATTCACTGTGACTTCTGCAAAGTGATCTTTAACCTAGAGGGAAACCACAAAGAAGTCTTCTGGGACCTCTGCAGAATCCTATCAAAACGGATCATGTTTTGGGAATAATAATGTTTTTTTTTTTTTCTTTAACACAGTTTAAGAGTGCCACACTAAGATCATGGTATGTTTTTTTCACCTTTGCAACATCAGTTTTTTTTTTTTTTTTTTCTTTTTTCAGATTTTTGTCTAAACAACGCAAATTGTTATTTAGAGCTGATGTAGAGAGGCTGCTGCTATTATAATACAAACAAGGCTGATTTCCTGTTACCATGGCAGTTGTCATTGTAATGCTGCCTTCCTGGGCAGCTGGATTTCTTCTACAATTTGTCTTAAAGATGTCCTGGCTTTATACCAGGGAGTATTGTGTAACCCATAAAATCAATGCCCTGGATGATTTTCTGAAGACCGTTCGGCCAGCTGTGTGAGACATCTCATTATGTTTTTGCTCTCTGTGGTATTCTGCAGCTCATGTTGTTCCATGCAGGCATATGGGTTTTAAACATAGAACGAGAGCAGGTGCAGCCATCGTCCAAAAGCACTGGAGAGGAAACAAACACAAACAACATGCCTTATCCTGCCTTGAAGTGTCCCCCTGTCCCTATGGACCCCTGCTGTGCCATTACTCTGTGTTCAGCTCCACATGTACAGCAGCCAAACCATAAGCCCAAGCCCCAAATGATGCTGATCAGTACAGTACCTGCTCCTCTCAGGCAGCAGGAGGATGGGATCATGCTGTGATAAATGGCCAAGCAGCTAGGCAAGGGAAACGGAAGGGTTCTTCCTACACTGTTTTGTTTAATTGCTAGTCTAGTAATAAGTAGTGAGGTTTGATTAAACTCAGCACGAAAATATCATGTTGTATTCTTGTCAGTTAGACTTGCTTCCAAACTGAGCTGCAGATTATGTCACAACATTGAAATTTGATGAGTCAATCATTTGGAGGACTCATCCAGGAGAAGATCTCGATTCTGACCTGTAGAGGGCCCTTACTCAGACACCTCATCCAATTAATTCAACATGGCGTAAATTATCCTCACCTACTGAAACCGCAGGCATCAGGAGTAAATGGATAGATACTTTTTTATGCTAAAGTAACTCTTCTCCGCAATCACACTGCTAGTTTCTCTGTGAAACTCCCTGCAGAAATGATGTCCGTGGTTGAATATGGTACTAGACTGATCAATGTGATGCATAGTGATCCTAAAGGGGGGTTTATTAATGAGATTTTGTATTAATTGGATTGTGTTGTTAAATCTACTGAACATTTGTTTCAATTTAAACACTGGCTCAAGTGTAAATTGGATTATTGACCAGGTTAATGAAGTCCCTTAATTTCTTAAATTCATCCACTGTAACAGTTAATGAATTGTTACCACATAGTAATTACAGAATTGTTATCACTTTATCATATTACCAACAATTAATTAATGACAATTCTAGGTCATTGATTTTTATGATTACTTCTCTCCAGTAAAATCGTATCCTTATGTCAAACTGGAAGTCCATTGAACCAGATAACTGAAGAAAGTCTTGTGTCTGTATTGGTTGCTTGTGGATGAGCGCTTTGCCATAAAATCGCACCTTCTGAAAAGAAAGAGGGAAAGAAGAATGTCTGGATATCAAGTCTTCAAAATGTGTTCTTTGCTCATTTTGAAGCACTCCCAACACAATGAAGTGACACTAGGGAAAAGCTGACATTTAAACTTATTGATTTTAGCAGTCTGACAGGTACTTGCCAACATAATGTCCCACTTCCTGTTGGTAACAAGTCGCACCTTTTGGTTGATTTCATGACAACACTCCTGTCAAATCCTGGAAGTCTGAAATGGTTGAAAATTGTCCTATGTTGAGTCTGTCTTGATGGGTTTCTCACTAAAATGGTGAAAAGTGTGATAAGCATTAAAATGAGCAGTGAGCCTTGATTTAACACCTTTTCTTGAGCTATTCAAAACAAAGCATTCACTGCATCAAATAGGCAACTGTGGATGAACCGGAGATAATTATCGTGGGTTTAAATGTGTTACTGTATCTGCTGAAAAGCATCAGGTCACCATGCACTCGTCAAATGTTTTCGATACTATATGTTCTTCACATAATGGCAAGGACCTATAAGGAACCAATTGGAACAGACCAGGACCTAATATCTACGAGGGCTTCCTGAATGATTCTGAAAAGGGAATTAGATATCAGATAGTAGAGAACAGGCTGCTGGCGATCATTTTAATGAGCAGTAATCTAGTGCTAATTTTGCTTAATAGAGTATCTTTGAGTCTGCCTACTAACTAATCACTGCATTTAATGAATCCATCTTGATTAACTCCAAATCAGCTGCTAAATGGTACATAACCAATAAAACTAACTGATTACTTTGTTATTGTATGTTTGATCATCACATTGAGTTTGTTACTAGAGGCAAAGTATTACTTATTGCCCTTGAATTGAGAACAAAGACAATTAGAGGATTAACATTTTGAAATATGGCAAAATATAGAAAATCTTCTGTTATCTTATTAAGTCAACCATTTTTTTTTTTTAATTTACCTGTAAAGTATTTTTTTACTGGAATCAGCCTGCTAACTAGGTTGCACCTTCTGATAGAGGGTGACTCCAGTCTAGTCTTAAGACGGAGCACTGCTTAGTGGGGTCATTATAACCTCCTGTATTGAAGACAGCGACAGCCGAAGCTCTTGACATGCTCAAGCTGCAGAGAGAAATGACATCTAACATAGCTGAAACTCTGAGCAACTGTCTTCCTGTTTGGAGAAAAGAAAGAGGTTTCATGGCTTCTGTGAGAGATGGGACTAACTAGCTATAGCCACAATAAAATGCCCACCAGTTGGCTGGCATATGGTGTGACTGTGTGAGTTAATGATACGATAAGGATACCAGTTTATGATGTCAATATTCATATTAATGTGCTCTTAATTTCTCTATCTGTTGGTTATATTTGTCATTAGTATCAGTGCCGTGCCACTCGGTACCATGCCGCCATAATGTTACCTCAAGTATTCTTAAACCAGAACTATTTAGGAACTACTTGTTATTCATTAAATAGCAACTTGCTAATTACCAACCCCATTACTGGTTCATTATAGCTTCATTAACTGCTCAAGATTTCATGCACTTAATTGTGGAAGTGTTAGGAGTCTTATTTGTTGTTGTGGCCTTTGTTTGAAAGGATCTGTTGACTCTTTTTGGGTGTCTGGGGAAATGTTATTAGTCATGACAACACATACCCCACTATCTCGCAAGTCCTCAGTAGTGTATGTAGAACTCTCACATATCCTGTTATGAGTTTTCACCTTAGCGTGACGTGGCTCTGTCAACATTTTCACTATCCTGAGGAGGTCTGAAACTTATCACACACCACACAACCAAAATATATTTGTCCCCTCCACTCTGTTTTGTGACCACTCCAAAAAACAAAACAAAGCGAAAATATGACTGTTTGTTTCATTTGAAGTCTGCTCTTCTCCTTTTTCACAGATCTCATATTCTCCTGGATCTTCAATGAATTCCCAACATATGTGAAGCAGGACACTCGTCGCTTCATCTCACAGGAGACAGGGAATCTGTACATTGCCAAAGTGGAGCCCTCAGATGTTGGAAACTACACCTGTGTGGTGACCAACACCGTCACAAAGACCCGGGTCCAGGGTCCACCTGCTCCGCTGGTGCTCCGTAGTGATGGTGAGCCCTGCTTTTAAACAGACTAACCGCACTAACAACATGTAAACATTACCAACCACAGACTGCTGAGTAGTTAGTTAAGAGCTTGTGCTGCATATCATATTGCTAATCATCATAAATGAATCTGCTAATTAGAGTATGCCATCATTGGGTCATTTCTTTGGTTGCAAATGCTTCCTGTTAATTGTTCTGAATTGGCCTAATCAAATCCATGTATTTGCAGGAGTGTATGTTAAATCTGTGTTTGCACACACCCACCTCTTCATTAGGCTTCCATTACAGGATGATTTGTAATGCAACTCTGCTCTTGTTGAGTTTTTGTGCAAACAGAAATGTCCTTTTAACCATTTTTGCATTGGGCTCGTGTTTTTCATCTGTTTTTCTTCATGCTTTCATTAGTGCTAAAAAATGCAGCTCATCCATTCTGTGCCGGGATCTCTTGGGATGATTTAATACGGCAGTGCTGAAAATTAGCACCAGTCCTGGTCATGGTAAACAAAAAGCCAAACTTGTCTGTTTGTTAGTAGAAAGTAGGACAAGTGATTTTAAGGAATACAAATGAAATTCAAAGGTTCATTGTTCGTTAATTTCAGCATGTCCTTTAACATGTGTATCTGATGCTTTAGGCTGGCCTTATCAAGACACTCCAGAGGAAAGGTCATTCTCAGAAAGTAATCTAATTGTAGGCTTCTGTTCCAGAAGCCTGTTCCTCACCGTATCTAATGTAATACAGTAGAACAAATATGAAGCTCAATGTTACTATGACTACAAATGCAGTTTGTTTGGGTTTTTAATATTAATTACAGCTAATCTGAGGAAGAGGCAGATACATACAACAGTAACTCCCCCTATGAAACACCGCCTAATGGATTAATTCCAGACATTAATGCAACCATTAATCACAAGCAGATTTATAAATGTTTATGAATGTTTTTGAAATTACTGGATTGAGGCAGATACTTTACCATCAGAAACCTCATTAAAAAGTATTATCCACTGTTTTTTTCCCCTCATATCCCATCCCTCTTTTTTTCAAGCATAATCTTTTTACGGGTAGATAACTTTTCTTTTATATTACTCATAACTATATTCACACTATATGTCATATTGTCATAAGGCTACCTTATATTTGGTTATTAAATAATTGTGACCAAGGGAAGTTATTGAGGAAATAGACATTTGAATATTATATTACATATTACATTACAGTTGTAAAATGTTGAGGTTATAGAGAAGTTGTGAACACATCTATTCACATCCTAGTGTTTCTAGCACTTATACTAAATAATAAAAGAGGTAGTGAAAGTAAAGCTAAGCAATGCTGGTATTTATACTAATATAATTATTCATGTTACACTCACTATGTGCACACATGACAATTCAAATGTTAGTTCAGGAAAAAATCCAAAACATTGGACTGCAATTACGGCGTTTCCCATTTTCCCGTCCTGTTTTGTAATCGTGCAGCTCTGTTGTAATAATATAAGGCCCAGCTTGCAAACTCAGTCACAAAATAAAAAAGAAAGGACCCGGCTGCAGTTCTCAGGGGAATCAGCCGACACACTTCAAATTACAGCCTATGCCACATTAGTTCAGTAACATAGAGATACCACTACAGTTTAAAGAAAAAAAAGCTGTGAATTAGGTTGTCCATGTGGTGGCAACAATATTTAAATTAAGAAAATAAATTCTCAAAGACAGTGTAAATAGCAGGTGTGTTTTTTTCCCTCTTCCCTGATTCTTTCCTTTCTTTCCTCGCCACGCCTTTATCTCACTGAGGCAGCGGTGCACTCAACAAAACATCGAGCCCCATCTCGCAGTCATGGGGGCTCGAGCAGAGAGGGGGCAGGCAGGCACATTAAACAGGTGTCCCCTACAAAAGGTTATGGTATAAGACAATTACCCGTCCACTTCCACCTGTCTGCTCTCACATGGGTGATAGTGCTGTGCTTACATTCCAGTATGAGACAGTTGTGATAAGGATCTGAATTAGCTTTCACAGTCACTCAGGGAGCCATCCTGATAACACATGCCTCACCAAATCAACGAGATGAAATTGGCCTGTTTCCTCCATCTCCAGAGCTATTTGTGCAACACAGCCCTGAATTACAGCAATGGAAGGAAAACCTATTGTTACACTGGCGGATGAGAGTGGATTAAAATGCCATATTGTGCACCCAAGGCTGAGAGCAGGCACAGTTGCTAGAAATAAAAGTGTACCCAATTACAAATTTGTTGATATGATTTACCTTAGTGTCATTTAAGGTGAAGAGTACAGTAGTTTACACATGTGCAGTGATGTTAGACACTCCAGTCTTGATTTGTGAATAAGTCTGTCCCAAAGCTAGAAAAAAAAGAAGGGAGAACACATTCCCGTCTTCTCCTTTATCCTGAGAATTTTAGCATGCACAGCAGCAATATTATAATCCACCAGAGCTGCTTCACCGACAGTGAATGGGAGGCTTTGTAGACACAGTGGCAGTACCCAGGGGGATTTTATGGGCCCATTTTCTGGTTCACAGCTGTTAGCACTACAACAAGATGAAACTCATCTGGATGTAAAAGCTCAAACCATGTATGAATTCTCAAAGTTGTTTTTTTTTCCCATTCAGCATCAGTGTGTCGCGTGTCCACTGGAGAGCTGTGTTTTGGCTTCTTTTTCTCATTATTTTCAATGGAGGAGCGTTCAGTGACAGCACTGAGAGCAGAGTGCGCTTCTGCTGCTCAGATCGCACAGCGGTGGAGGTTGAAAAACATTTCAGCTTATAGTGAAAAGATGGCTGCGCTTTAAAAAAAAAAAGGGGGGGGGGGGTTGCAGTAGTTTTGTAGCAACAGCAGAAGCCACAATTTGTGTTTTCATTTATTTATTTATTTATTTTTATTTCTGCCTGAGTTGTTTAACTTGAATCATAAAAAGATTTTTTTTTCCCACTAATACAGAGGCTCATTTGCATTTCTCTTTCAGGTGTGATGGGTGAATATGAGCCAAAGATTGAAGTTCAGTTTCCAGAGGTTGTTCATGTTGCCAAAGGATCCACTGTAAAGTTGGAATGTTTCGCCCTGGGAAAGTAAGTCAGGCTCAACATGCTGAATAGCATATAAAAGAAAAAATATTGCTAGAAGAGCACAGGGTTTTTTTTTATGTGTTTCTCAACTTTGCTGCAATCCCCATGCGTTTCAAACTAGGCTGCACATCTAAGAAATTAAAGAGCACGTGTTGTGCTGTAGGAATCTTCAGTTAAAATCTGGATTTGTGACACCGTGCCTAAAGTTAGAATAGTGAGAGGTTGTGCTTCACTCCATGAAGTGAATTTTTTTTCTATATTCACCAGAGAATAAAACCCTTAAATTATATCGTACATGTTATCAGCTGCTTTAACTTTCTACCAGAGTCAGCTTTAGCTAGTAGGTAGTAGGCGTATCTGTAAAAGGAATTTTACTCTAGTTTCTAGTGTCTCTCAGTGTAATTGTGCACTCTGAGAACAAAAAATAACAATATACCATATATGACATTTATCTGCAGATAAAACCTACTGTAAACAAATAATGTGATGGTGTGTGGGAGAACACAGTGCTGGAGTATATAATAGTAGGCAAGGCAAGGCAGCTTTATTTATACAGCGGATTTCATACCAAGGGGCAACTCAATGTGCTTTACATAAAAACAAAACATTTAACAGTAAGAATTGGAAATGGAAGAAACCATAAAAACAGACAACTTTTAAAACTTAAAATAAAACTCTGAATAGTAAAAATTGGAAACATTAAACATACAATTAAAAGCAAGAAAAAAGAATAAAAGAAGGTACAGGATATACAACAAAATAAAAACCAAAATAGAGCATAAAATGTAAGTTTTCAGCATGAAATAGTGATTTCTATTAAAACAAGAGGACTTAGAGTGCAAATATTAAGATTTGAAGTTCTTTAAGGCTTGAAACTAGCACGTTCTTTTATGTATGGAGAGACTGACTTGAAGGCATCTCTGGAGCACCACAATGTTTCATGGTCTGTTGTTGTAGCACATTTTACATTTATCAAAAAAATTGCAGCTCTTGCAATTTGGACATTGCACAAGGCCATATTACGATTGCGGTCACATTTTGATTAATTGTTCAGCCATAATATAAATGGAATATAACTACACTTTTCAGCAGATTTTGTGCACTGACAAAAACTGAAAGCTGTGTTACACTTTTCTGTTGTCACAGCCCAGTACCATCTATAACCTGGAGGAGAGTGGACGGTGTACCCTTCCCCCGGAAAGTGGACATGAGGAAAGCCAGCGGTGTCCTGGAAATCCCATATTTTCAGCAGGAGGATGCCGGCACGTATGAGTGTGTGGCAGAGAACTCAAGGGGAATGAACACAGTGAAAGGAAAGCTCTCGTTCTATGGTAGGTGATCCTGTAGTGCATGAATATTTGACCAGCATGCACCACATCTGTCAGAGCAGCTCAGACTGAGAGGCAGCAAAAGCAGACACAACTGGTCTTCTAAAGCTGTGGCTCATGTGGCAGACATGAGGAGGGAGGTTCTTTTTAACAGCACATCAAAATGATTAAAGGCTGTCAGCCATGATGCCTCTAATATTTTGATCCAGATTAAAGGAGTGATGCGGATGAGGCTGAGCCCTTGGATACGACCTTGTTGGTGAGCCTTGTATTGGGTTCCACCAGATGGCATCATGATTGACATCCAACTTGACTGGAGATCAAAGCTGTTAAATGTACTATACATAGACCAGTGGCACATATGTCAGGGACATAATCTGCACCGCAGCATCTGGATCGACAGGAAGGGGGTTAGTAAATTGACTCATTGTTGCTGATAGTCTCATGGTTAAAGTTACACCCACTGGATTTAGATCCTAGAAGCCTTCAGAGCCACTGACAGACTGGGATGTGCAGACCTGTCATTCTGCAGTTAAAACTCCATGTGATTATCTGCTCTTACAAAATGATGTATAGTGCACATTTAAACATGTGTTTTAAAGGGCAATAAGGGGGATTTCTGGGTATTTTCACTGTTTATTTTCATTTATTTATAACCCTACTGCACAACTAAATACAGTGTCAGTATTTCTTCATTTTTTCACAGCATTTTTTCACTTCAACAGTTTTATGTGATGACATTAATAATATAGACCCTCCATTAGGAAACACCCATAGGCCATTCAGACCTCAGGTATTTCTCTTTTTTATATTGCATCAGTTTTTCTGTTCGTCTACTGATGCTCACTTGTCAAAATGACAACTTGACATGTATATGTTGGACATGTAAAGCTTTTTGCACATACTGCACTAGCTGCATCATCTTTCCTTCATCCCACTCTAAAGGAAAGACACCTGAACAATAGTAAAGATCACCTATGGTTCATTCTTATGTGTATATATAGAAAAAATGGGATTTGGAAATGAAATGGAAATAGTTTTGGACATGTATTTTGCAAGGCAAAGCACCACTTAATAACAAGGTTAGTCAAAGTTCTACACATACAGTAGGACATAAAATGGTTTAACCTATAAAAGACACAGGACAGTGTATGATTTTAGTGAGAGAAAACAGTTTCACTTACACAGTGGGTGTAGAGAGTGAGAATACACTCAATCCTGGAATCTCTGGGTGTGCTCAATATGTGTACTATTCTCCCACAGTGAAATAAATACATGAAAGAAAATTGAGGATTCATTCACAGCAGGACCAAAATTAAAACTAATTAAAGATGATAATGGAACAGCTCCAGGAACACTTTAAAAAATAAGTTTGGATTTTAGTTTTCTGAAACTAAATTTGCAATTTAGCAGAATGAGTGAAGCACCACCAGACTGAGGCAGATATGATAAATTCTACAAGTCCAAGTCCACAGGTTTGCAAACCTTTCTGACCTTGCAAGTTTAAAACAGATTTATATATACTGTGGAAGGCATGGCTTAAATAATGCTATTCCATTTATATTTCAATAATATTTTGCAAAGCCCTGCAAAGGTTTGCCAGGCTGTAACGCTCTGAACAGTCAGTGGATTTTGCTCCCTCCTGGACAGCTCTGTGTTTGCCTCCTCATGATTTTCTCCCCTTCACGTCATGCTGTGTCAGCTGTCAGAAATAACTCATTTGGGGTATTAAACAATTTGTCATTATTTACAGCAGCCCTCTTGAGCTCTTATGGTCAGTCACTACACCAGCCCAGGAGCATGCTGGGATCTACTGCATCTCTCATTTTTTGATATGTTTTGTCAGTATCTCTCTCACTCTCTCCTGCCGTCTGCAGACAAGTGATAAAAATCAGTAATCTTATTTTGAACTCCCTTTGAATTAAGCCTTTGAGACATTCGTCAGCAGCGTAAGCCAATGGGGGAATCGATAAGGGAATCTCTTGTACAGCCAAGCAAGCTACAGTGGACAGAGAGCTGGGCTTCATGTTCGACAGGAAAGAAATAAAGGTGTTACTTCACGGTGGCACTGTGGTCATTGTTAAAACATTTTCACATCTCTCATGCTAATATAAAAAAAAAAAAAAAAAAAAAAAATCACGCTTCTGTTCTTTCTCATGTTTTTAAGTTTCATTACAATAGCGATTTTAAAATCAGTCCCTCCAGAAAAATGCAATTATGTGATCATGTGATTCAACATAATCAGCTAAAGCCCGCATTATGGGGGGAGGGGTCTCATTTTTTCAAAGACATCACACTGATTTCAGTGCAAAGTTCGTGAAATATACAGGGCTTGCATGATTTCATAATCCACGCATTTTTGTTGCAAAAAAGTCAAATATATCTTCGCAGAAAGTTGAAAAATGTTGCATGTTTACTTCACACAGGAGTAGTTATTTTCCCCTGTTGCCTTTGGAACGTTATGAAGTGATGTAATTACACATCGTGAAATGTTGTCACCTCACCCAAAAGATAAACGAAACCAGGAAAGCTTAGAGCAAACCCTGCGATGAATAGTGAAAATCAGTCTCATTTAACAATGAAAGTAAGAGCAAAAGATCACGCAACACAGCAAATTACAGGCAAATTATTTTTCTCTCCATGCAAATGCATGTTGGAACACAGGCGGAATACCCCACGTATTCCATTGCATTCTTTAGGAAAAACCGACATATCATCAAGGATTTTTGCAACAATCACAAAAAAAACCTCCACGTTTGTTAGGTATCACTCCATCCCATCTTGCAGTGCTTATTCAAAGAACAGTAAAAATATTAACTGAAATGAGATTTTATTTTATGTACTGCCTGAGAGTCACATTAGTGATTTTAAACCGGAGGTGAAATTAGAATCATTATATCTTATTACAGGAGAAATTCAGTTCTTGGGTGCATTTCCTCCTTGTTTGTTATAAATCTCTGTACTGGAGGCAGTTTCCAACTAACTCCAAGCCGGAGACAAGTGGTTTTGTTAAATTCTCGTCCCTGGAAGAAAAGCTTTGAAAAGAATGGCCCTGAGCCTGCTTGTTGATATTGATATTACTCAGAGGGAGAGTAAGTGCAGAGCTGTGACAGGTTAGTTTCCCTGTTGTAGTCACATTTGTGTTTCTGCAGACTTACTGCTGCATTATCTCGTGGTGATTTCACAGATAAGGCAAATTCCCATCTTTCCTGTGCTATAGCCACTTGACGTTTGGCCTGATTGTGTGCGCGCTGGCTCCGGTGCAGGCAGAGATGAGCTGCCTGCTTTCATTTGGTGAGCGTTGACTGAGAGTCAATATGTTCACTGTGGGTGAGGGATAGAGTGAGGGTCCCTGACAGTGACCCAAGAACAACAACAATGCGATCTTTAAAGGTGCAGTGAGTAGAGCTCCTGAGCTGGGCACTGATGGAGGGCTGCGGTAGCATGAATGCTACTTGATGCTCAACAATTGTCCATGGTAGATGCTTATAGAGCAAATTTCTGCCATTTTTTTTCTGGCAGAGTCCTTGTTAAAAAGCACACAAAAAGCCACATGCCACACAATACAAGCATAGCTGCTCATCACAAAGCTTATATTGATTAAAAAATGTCTGTATTATGTAGAGAATAAGCCAAGAGAAGAGACGGGGTCGGTGTGGATGTTACATCACACAGTGCACAGATGGAGAATAAATGTCTCCTCTCTGCAGCAGGATAAATAGCAGATCTGTCTGCAGCATTCAGTCAAAGGAAATTGGAACCTTTTTACTGTTTGCACAGATAGCACAGATAGCAGATAGCTACAGCATGGCCTCAGCCAACCTTGTGCAGCAGCCTTGGCTGCCAAAGCGATCTTAGAGACCTATAGTATGACACACGATCCACTGTGCAGGGCTCTGGCATAAATACACAAGACACAAATACACCAGACCCCCACCCCCTCCGTCCTCCCTCTGCTGGTCTCTACATCCACCTCGTCCTCTTCAGCCAGTCTTTCAGACTTCTTTCAGTTTTCTTTCTGTGTTTCTGAACACCCACATATGCACAGACTCTGGCTCACACATTGCACATCTCACACTGAGATAGCGTAGGGACGCATTTGCAGATATTGAATTTTATACTCAAAGGCAAAATATTGTATAGCAGAAGCCAATTAGAGCAGGATGTGTACTGTTGCTGTGTGGCCTCCACAAAGGTCAGTCCTTGAGAGTGGCATTAGGTGAGGACTGTGGAATGGAAAAGTGCGGTCAACCATTACTCTTGTCCTGCCATTGGCCTTGTGTGATATAGGATGATAGTAGCTTGACCTGCGCATCATCCGAAATGTACGGAGCGTTGCACAGAGAGAGCCTTACTCATCCAGTTTCATGCAGTACTTTTCTTTGGGCTTACTCCTTACAGTAACTAGCCTTGAGTTACTTGCATGACGCAGCAAGAATCGTCACCATCATTTACTGGGATTGTATTGAAGGGATGGTTTTTATGGTACCAGTGGCCACCCTAATATATATGGATCTGGTTTTCATCATTTTTGTTCTATTAAAAGCGTGCTGGGAGAAGTGAAAGAGGCCATGAACACTGCTAAATGTGCAATAAATGTGGGATTCAGAGTCACTGTCACTGGAGCTCAACTCAGAGGACTGGAGGCTGCTGTCATTCCTAAATCAACTGACTGCTGTTTTAATAAAAGCAACTACATTACATTACATTTTCTTTTTCTAAAATAGGCAACTTAAAAAAAGAAAAAAAGAAATGGTCTCTACATTCTTGTTTATTTATTTATTCATGTATTTATTTAGTTTTCAGTTGCTATACATTGCTTTAATGGCATTTATGTTCTGTTGTCTTTGAGCTGCATTTAATATTTAACCGAGTGTTTATTTATAGCAGGAGTACAGGCCATTGTTGCTGTTATTGTTATTAGTGGTTTTATGGATGTATTGTTCAGAAGTAGTTACCTTGGTACTGGATAATAGAGATCTGAATAAATGAATAGATAAATAAAAACTCATGATGAATAAGATGATCAATAATGATAATGATAATAATATTAAAAAATAAAACTTTATTTCCAGAGCATTTTCACAGAAGATGAAATCAAAACTGAAATTCTACAAGAAAATAAGACACCAAAGGGGCAGTAGATGATAAAATATGTTAATGAAAACAAAATGTTAACAGTAGGATATTCCATAGTTTTTGACCATTGTTTATTTTTGCCTAAAATTTACCCAAAATACTTTCCTTCACAGCTGATTGTCTTTGACTGATGTTCAGTCATACTAACTTTTGGGGGAAGATTGAAGAATAATTTTTTACCTGAAAAACATGGGGAGGACATGGATTAGTGCCAACAGTCTTCCTCTTAGGACGCATCCACAATCTAAATTTCAGCACTTTTTGAACTTGCAATCAATGATCCTTAATCATTCACCCAAATTACACTTTTTAAAGATATTTGCATGCTTATGTTTGATGTTATGTCTTATGCATTGTCATGTGTGATTGCTGACATTGTTCATTCAAAACCTTCCAGCAATAAGATAGCACAACATGGGAGTAGCCTGTCAGGCACAATCCGGGGGGGAAAAGCGCAGATGTGTTATTGCTCCAAAGGCTTCACCGCCGTGAGCACATGGTGATGACAGCTGCCTAGGCACACGACTCTGTCCAGAGATTATAGTTACTTGATCAGTCTCAAACAGTAAAAGCTTGACAGATTTCGAATGCCGGGGAAAATTATGGGTCTCACTAATTTATCATTTCCTCACAGCCAAATTATTTTGTCAAAACTCTCCAGTTCACTCTCACATTTTATATATATATATGTATATATTTCCAGCTCCTCCTCATCTCACAGAGAAACCCCAAGATGTGCAGAAGCTCATTGATGACTCGCTGGTGTGGGAGTGCAAAGCCACGGGGAAGCCAAAGCCATCTTACAGGTGGATGAAAAATGGAGAGAACCTGGAGTCTATTGAGGTGAGACCTGCCAAGCACTAGCATATCTTTTGAGCTGTAGATAAAGTCCTGCTTCCAGGGTTAGACTTTCAACAGCAGCCTTGGCACAGATGTTTTCTTGCATCCTTGCTGCTGCTGCTGCTTCTGCATGAAGAATGTGAGCAACCATGTCCTGTATTTTCAAAGCTGTATTGTGCTTCTTGTTCGGGCTTTACTGACTAATTACCACGCATTATCATCTTCTTCATTACAACACGGTGCCTCCAGTGCTGCAATACATTATGTTATTCAATTCTGCGCAACAGCATTTATTTTAAAGGAATTAGACTGTGTCTGCCATGCTTTGCTGTGCTCACAGACAAAACTGTGAACAGGCCAAGTATTTCACACCAGTCTGGAAAGCACAGTGATGTAGGAGCTGTCCTAATCTCCTGTTAAATCTCTCCTTGCCGAGTACAGTTATTAATCCTGTGCCACCAAAATCGAAAAAGTAAGATTTACTATATAAACAGTGAATCCTACATTTGTATTAGCTCCCTCTCAATCCCCATTATGGTTATTATGATGACTCCAAACATCCGACTTGTGCATCTAACTTTCTGTTCTTTCATTATGTTGGGTTATTATTTTGGATGCTCTCGCCGGGTTGTTTGGAAAAGATTGATTAGACACTCAGACGCAGCTTCCACCTGATAAATAAACAGGCATTATGTTAATTTGCTTCATTATGCAAAAAAGGCGACAAACACACCAGGGGTTATCGATCAGTACTTGAAAATTATACATGTCATCGGAATGAACCCAGTCTGTTGTTATATTAGCAGACACAAGGCTTCGCAGAGAAATGCCTCTGTCTCATAAAAAAAAGAAAAAAAAAAAGAAAACAGATTTGATGTTGCTATCAGGCAAGAATAATCAACAATCTGTTCAGCCAGTGGCTGACGTTTTTATCAAACCTTTTATGAAGGTAACACTCTTGTGATTGTTAAGTACTAAACAATAGAAAAACAACCCAGCTGTGTTTTTTATGTCTATAAAAAAATCAGTAGTTTCTTAAGAATATTAAAGGCATTCTAGTATATATCTTCCTTTTCTGATAACAAGACCTTACTCCCGCTCCTTTCTGATTTCATTGTGAGCTGAATAAATTCAAATGAAAGCACTAGAGCTTTTAAACTATCTTCAAAAACCATACTCTGCCATCTGGATTCATAGCATGTATGATTTAAGGTTGCAATGACTGTGCTGATTTTTGTGCCGCACATTTCCCCCTTAACGTTTGACATAATAAATGGATATATATTCCAAATGCCTGGGTGAGTGGATTAATCAGGGAAGGTGTTACATTGTGTGAAATGCCACCATTAACTACAGTGGCTTAATGAGTGGAAGAGGGAAAGGTCAATGATGTAAGGAGCAGTGGGGGGAGGATGCACTGTTTGTTGTTATTTATTACAGTGAATCAATTGAGACCTTTGTGATTGTTTAGCTCACAGGAACTTGTTTCTGCTGACAGTTTTTCCAACTTTGAGCCACAGAAGTACAACAATCAACCTGTAAAAAAAAATTACTAGGCCTACAAGTTATGGCACATATTTGTTGTTTGGAATACTGGCTATACACTACAGTAGATTTCTCGGGGGTCATGATATTTAAAGGTCTCACATTTTTGACTTTTACATTTGTTTTATGAAGAACCAGAAACATCTCAATGTAGCTTTGTAGCTCTAGTAACAACAGGGATGTGAGTCAGTCAGTGAGCCATTCAGTAGAAGATCTCGGTCTGATGGAGAAAAATAAGTATCATCAAGTAGATCAAGTAGATATTCAGAGAAACCAAATGAGTGCTGGGCTAGGTGCATAACTGGGGGTAAGTTGTGATATCACAAAACTACAGAAGTCCTAAGCACATTTTTAGTCTCAATTTCTAAATACAGGCTGTGTGCATTTCTCCATGTACAGGGCTCTTTGATTCTTCTACAGTATTCATATAAAAGCTAGACCTGCATTATAACCAACACATGTAAACCTCAGTTTATACCACAGGGGAACTTTAAAGAGGACTATATGTGGTTCTGTTATGACCAGTCGTTTATAATACTCTATTTAAGAACCCCAGCAATTTCTAGTGTTCCACTAATAATGGTGGCCTTCAAACTGGTTTTACAGTTATTGTGTTCTTTGTTGGACAGGCAGCAAACATGCTGCTGCAGTGTGACTGTTTCCCAGGCAGCCCTTACAGATTATGAGACTCATGGTGTTGCTTTTTATTACCACCCTATGTCAAAATAGCGATGGTTTATTGGAATTCTTTGTTTCTTGTGGCTGTTTTCATCTTGAAGAGCTCTCTCTCTCACACACACACACACACTCTCTCTCACTCTCACACTCTCTCTCTTCTTTATTGACAATGGCTACGGGATTAAGTGACTGTGCAATTAAAGGGAAAGTCTAGCGTGAAACAGGATTTAGTCCATCTAAAGGAGTATGGGACCACCATACAGATGGCTTATGTAGTGCGCTTGAACTATGTTCAGTTATTCCCATTTGGACTTCAGTGTCAAAGCGCTTTGAATTTCAAGAATGAATGATGCAATTTTAGCTACGTCCACCACATTTCGATAAGAAGACGGGAGGTGGTGTGAATTTCCTGCCTTCTCCACTTCATTCAGCTCAAGTGGAGCAGAGAGGACGAGCTTTTGTTCTTGCTTGATGCAAAACTGTAGTTGAGCTGACTTCGTGTCTACTTGTAGTTCTTTCTTGCTCATGCATGTACAGTATATTAATCAAATGTCTCTGAATAGAATTAACAGATTTCTTCCACAGTTCTGCCCTGGTGAACACCAATAATAACTTGTTTATATTTTCCTTTCTTTGTTTATTAGATCAAACTTTTTAGATTAAAATGAAGTTGATCTCATTTATTAATTGTTTGCATTGTTGCATTTGAAGAGAAGATTATTTTCTGACTTTTCCTTAAACCCACAACAGTGGATTGATACTGTTATGACACTGTAGGTTGCTGAAATGTTTACAGCTGTTTTGCATGATTCTCTCAAAGGCTTCCAGTCATCAGTACCTCTGAGGAGCAGAGCTGTTGATGACTCGCTTTTCTAAACCATTAAAGTCATTTCCTTCATTGTTTTACATGCTTTTGCAGTTTTAATATCAAACGAATCAACCCAGTGTTGCTAGGAAATGACATTGCCAATCATTTTCATTCAGCATAAGGCGTGCAGATGGTCCCCCCAGGTCCCCATATGAAAAACTGCTGATTTGAGAGGAACGTCATGCTTAATTAATAGCAGCCGTAAACAGGAGTGCTTTCCATGCACAGACTGATATACGCCACCATTTGCCTCCCTTGCCAGCAGGGATGTTCGTCCCTGCACATCCAGAGCTTTCAAGTGTTATGGAAATTCAAGCACAACCTGCTCAAACACAGGATTAGTTTGTGATCTTTCACTGAGGACAGTCTCTCTTTTCATGTGACACTACCTTAATCCCCCCGTGACTGGAGTTCAGGCCGCTGAGACACACCTATAGAAATGGGCTGTAATGACATTAGGGGTGAGCCTGAGGAAAACACAGGAGATGAAGGGCACGGAGTGGCAGAACCTGACACAGCTACATAGAGATGTTTGAAAACTGCTCAAGGATTTAATACTATAGTGAAGGAGCCGAGTGAGAATCCAGGTTCAGAGAGTTAAATGTATATTGAGGATTAAATGCACTGATCCAACTGAGTTTTTAGTTCATCAGGCCCAGCCGTCCTTAAATAGATCTTAATTTGATGGCTCAGTGACGAGCAAGATTTCCCCCGCAGGCAGGCAGGCAAAAAACGATAGTCCAAACAGATGAAGAGGAGGTACAGCATGACCATGTACACAGCACTTAGTATGTATAGGGCATACCTATCAGAAAAGCAATTTTCACAATGCAGTATACCTCAGATGTTACGATATTCCTTCCCCCCTCTTATCCCCTCCTGCTGCTGAAGGGGAAACAGGCCCTGTGGTGCAGTCAGAGATATAAATAGGGCATGGTTTTATTTCACTCTCATAAACATGCAGATTGATTAGGGTCATTTTCTGCTAGCCTGCCTCCATCCACCCAAGCCTTTCCCTCCATTAGTGATGAAAACCTAGATTTATTGCCACGTCTGTCACTTCCAGACCATAATTCACTGGTGCACTGGCTGCGTGTTTTTATGTAGATGAGCATTGGGAATAAGGTATATTAAAGGCATGTGTCTCCATGTCCATAGGAGCGCTTACAGGTTGCCAATGGGGCATTGTCAATCAGTCGTCTGACCCTGTCTGACATGGGAATGTACCAGTGTGTAGCTGGGAACAAGCACGGAGAGGTCTACTCCAACGCAGAGCTGCGAATTATAGGTAAGACACTGGCTGCATATGTGCACCTGCTTTTGTGTGTGTCTCAGTCATGCTACGCATGTGTGTGTTTGTTGGCATGGAGACGTGTGCGCAAGCATACATTTGTTTTCAAGTTTGGTCCATCTTCCTCCTCTGCTCAATAGTGGTAGATGACCTCTGGCCTCTCTGCTATTGGCCACTAATTGAACAGCATTAATTATAAACTGAATGCGTCCGGCTGACAGTGATGTATGCCAGAGCTGCTGTGTTCACCAGCCTCACCCATCTGCCCCGTCAAGCCTGTCACTCTCCGCTCTGGGCTGGCAGCAGCTCTCATTCACTGTTCAACCCCCCAACGCGTCTCATCCTGATCATGCGGCCAAAATCAAAGGGGACATTCAGAGAGACAATGACACGGACAGTATCAGACAGTCGCACACCCTTTTGAAAAGGGCACATAATGACTTAATTTACCTTTGGGGATTAAATAATAAAGTAATTCTTATCTTATATCTATTAAGTGATTTTTAGTAAGGGGAAGTTCACATTGGAATAATCACTTGTTGAAAAAGTAAAAAAATCTAACTGGTTCTGTTTCTGCTGTGAAAATGTTGTAAAGAATGATACAGTCTGAATGAGAATAATAATCATGTGTATTGATCTCTTCAGCTCATCAGCATCAGTTGCAAGCATTACTATTAAGCATCTAATTACAATTTTTTTTCAGAACGTAAATAATGTAACTCTGTGTCTCTGAATAATCCAGGGCAATACTGCAATGTATAAATGATCCTGAAATACATTTTTAATATCAGATATATATTCAAAGGTAATGTAGAGGAACAGGGATGATGTGAAGCTTTTACAAACACTGGATTTTACTATGCTGCTCTTGTCTTAGCCGTTGCCCCAGATTTCTCTCACAATCAACTGAGGAGCCAGACGCTGGTGAAGGTGGGAGGAGATGTGCTCATCGAGTGCAAGCCCAAGATGTCTCCTTGGGGTGTGATCTCTTGGCGGAAGGGCAGCGAACCACTCAGAGAAAGTAACAGGTAACACAACATTTGCACATTTTGTTCTGCTTTCGCCGCCTTGTGAGGGACGGCTGGACTGTTCCCCGTGCTCTCTCTGCACGTGCTCTGCGTACTTGCAGCCAGGTACAGATCCCTGGAGTTCGTTTTCATGTGTTTCAGTACAGACACTTGCTCCTTCCCGCTGTAGCATATTGTTAACATCTCTAATGTGATGTTGCCCCCAGCTGGTAGCACTATTGGCAATTATGACGCTTAAAAATTGACAATCATTAGTGTCTTGTAATGTGTTTTTTTCTTTTGTTTCTCTCTCTCTTTTTTTTTTTGATGATGTCATCAGGGCTTGATAATATGATCAATTAGTTCAGCGTTGGCTTTAGGCTTAAACTTTAAATATTAATGAAAATCCACATCTAAAGAGAGAGTGTTTTGAAGAAACAGTATAAGACACTATCAAACTGCATTATGGGACATGTATTTACAGGTTGACCCGTGGTAGAGACTTACTGTAAAGTCCAGATAACACAGCCTCTGCTTGTCCATATAACTATTCTTCCTTTTTTTATCAGTATAGTAACAAAAAAGTAAAATTGCTGTAATCCCTCTTGCGTTATAAAGGGATAATAACTATTAATTAAAATATTAATTAAATAGGTTTATTTAAAATGAGTCATTGAAATACAGTGCTCATTGCATAGCAACATTAACAACACTGTCTGTTGCTCTGCTGTAAAATAAATGTGCACAAATGCCTGTTGTTTTGTCGCTCCATTAGTGTTGTCACCAACATGAATTCATGAACTTCTCGACTTTCAGAATATTGAATTTGTAATGAGAAGCTATTTTTCTCATCCAGCTATTCTTCTAAGGAACCACAGTTCTGTATCCATGTGCACCAAAAGGCCCCGGTCACTGTGGCACATTTTTTAAAGCTGTATTTGTGTGGAGATATTTTCACACAGCCCTCAGATGTTCTGTAAGAACACTCACAGAACAGCTAAGAGGAAAAGCAGCATGAAGCTCAACTGAGTAATGGTTAATGGGGTTTGCCATGTTTTATCTCCAGCTCTTTCGTGGTGGCCAAACAGACCAGCTGCTGAGTAAATCCAAAGTGCTAATCAAGTACTTTTCACCTCAGCAGGGATGATAAAGGCTCCAGAAATCAAATTATTTGACTTCTGATACATTTCCAAGTTTCTGAGGAGCAGACGGTGGACTTACCGTCCTGCCACATTTGACCCCTGAGATGGGATGTGTGCTACATGCGATAACTTTTGCCTGTGTGTGTATGTGTCTGAATGAAGTGTGAAGTCTGGCCCAGTATCCTCATTGCAGACAGGGGTCACCCATTGGGTGTCACCACTCTAGCATGACTCCGTTCTGACAGCAGGCCTGTGTGCACAGTGTCTTGCCAGGCTTTGCATGTACACAAAGCAGTGTTGTTGCTTGTCAAACAAAGTGGCGGGGAATTTGCATAGTGGTTTCGCTGTTGGTGCCCTTCACTCGCCCTGTGCCACTTCCATCACACATTTTAGCCTCTCAGTGCCAACACCATTTTGATTCTGTTGTTTTAGATTCATAGTTGAGATTGATTTTACATTTGTTTTCAATGTGACACGAATTGATGGCCTGGTGAAGTGATAAATGAAATGGCGTTGTCTGTACCAATGTTAAACAGATGCTTTGTGCTGCTTTATTCCCCTGAAGTTCTATCTCTGCATGTATTTGTCCCTCAGTCTGCTCACTTATAAATCACATCAGGGTTTGAATTAATCAAGTCTGACACCTGGATTAAAGTTAAAAGAGGTAAAAACAACAGTTTGGAGGGGTTGGACTGTTTATAATATATAATATGTAACTTGTAATGGTAAATATCACTGTACATTTTCTATACTCAACAGACACCACTGAAGTGGATGATACTATTTCTTCACCTCAACATTAGTGGAACATCTCATCTACCTTCCTCACTCCCACCAGTAACTGGTGCCTCTGCTCCTGTGTATCACACCCAAACTCTGACACTGTATGTAAATGTAATTAGCAGGAGCTAAATATCTGCCTTGTTTTATACACTTTACTTTCTTACCTCTGAATAAGACTGTGCCACTAATGTCAGCTATTTTCTACCTTAGGATTGAAGCTGCAGTCAAGCTGAATAATGTTAATTAGCTGATAGCACACCCTTCTTTAACAGTGTTGGCTTCATGGCTCTAACAGTATAAAATACCATGTCTCTTATTTAATTCTGGCAAAAGCTGGCGCTCAAACACAAGCAGTGAGATAATGGAGGATTAGTTATGTTCAATTGCTACGTTCTGACATCAATACAGATTTTATTATTTTGTTGGATTTTTAATTTTTAAATTTTCATTTCTTTTCCAATTTTGATATCAGCTTCTGTAAAAACGCTCCCACCTTGTTCTCAGTTTGATCTGCGGCTGAGTGATTGAACAATGTAAAAATCCATGTATGCTGAAGGCCAGCTATTAGCAGCGGTGGAAATTACGTGCATTAAGTCCTGTTTTTAGATACTTCTACTTGAGTGTTTCCATTTGACGCCATAATTTCATCCAACTACCATTCAGCCTGACTTGGTTGACAGCTTAAGTTAAACATGTAAGACACCATATGGACTTTAACATGTCAGTTCACTGAAGCACACGTCTGCACTGTACTGGGCTGTCTTTCACCCTGGAGAAAAAGATGACCCTCTTTATTGTCATTGAGATTATCGTTCACACTCTGAATCACATAACGACCAACTACTGTGATAAATAATGAATGCCTCAAGATCTAAATCATTTAACTGTTATTAATGAGTCACTTAAAATTAGGGACTTCTCTTTTGTTTCAGCTGTTTGCTTTAGTTCTTTAGTGAACAAAGAGGAGAGTCATTATGGAGAATTACTTGATGGATTTCTTAAACGCTGTCTTTATTCTGGTAGTTTTAAAGTCTGCTTGATGTTCAGAAATATGTTTTAATGCTTTCACTCAAAATAAATGAATAATATTTGGCTCGGACCACCTGTGCTGCTCCAAAATTGAGAAGAAAGAGGGACAGATTTGAAATTGAAATTCAGCAATCCCCAGCTGTATTACATTAAATGGATTTTTTTTTTTTTTTTTTTGCCATCATGCCAGACTGTATTGCCAGCTACTGAGTGGAGTGATGGTTTACAGAGCTTGAAAACACCCGCCAGAGCCTTTAAATGTGCTGATTACAGCTCCCTCTCACTCTCTTTTCTATTATCCCCCATTCCTCTCATCTGTGACATATGCACATACACCCCTGTGTTGTACGCCATGCAGTAAAACTGTTGAGCATCTGCCGTGGTAAACATTAGAACAGTTGTCTCTGCCCGCTAATAGCTGTCCTGCCCTGTAGGGTCGAATGCAGCGTTGAGTCTCATCCTGCTGTTTGTTTGTTGAATCTTTAGTGAAAGTGCAGCATCGATGCCAATGAGTGAGTGGAAATGATGGAGCGTGATCAGCTGTGTGATAAGCAAAACAGCTGCATTTCTTGCTTGTTAATTTTATTTATGTTTTTTTTTTTCTTTATATAATTACTCCAGTCAAAAGATTGGTATTTGCTTGCATGCAGAGGCACGGTATGGGTGCACGTCTGAGAGTGTCTCTTCGGTTATACACCTGTACAGAAAGGTACAAATTCATAAGAGGTAGCTGTGAACCCTTTTGTTGAAGATTAATTGCCTTAATTGCGTTAGCTCTCCACAGTGGCTCCGGCAGAAAGGGAACTAGTGTCACCAGCTGGGTAATCCATCTTCATAGCAGCAGCCCCCTTTTTTTCTGCAGGAGACCAGCAGAGGGAGGGGATGTCTTATCTACCCCAGACAACCCTGCAGGGACGAGGTTTAGATGACATCAGCTGGAACAAAGCAGCTGAAAGCGCAGAGCAGAGCAGGTCTTGCTGATGAGCGTGTAAGTGGGCCGTGTCAGCCGTGGAGAGCAGCTCTTAAAAAAAAAAAATCACGCCATTTCAATATGTCACTGGCAGGAAGAAATCAAGTTTGTTAGGCTGCTCACTCCAGATGCACAAACAACTTTCCTCTCATAGCCGCAGCGGCACGTGCTGACAGCCCAATGTTGCTCCCTCCTTACTCAAATACTCAAGACCTTGACTGTTTATCTCTATCGGCTTTGGCAGCCATGCAAATATTTGTGCAGGATCTTTCAGTCCTTTGAAGACAGTGTTTGGGTGTGGCTGTGACAAATCCTGCCACTGTTGTTGTCAGGAGCTCTGATGCTGCAGCGCATTTTCTCCAATGAGCAGCAGATACATGTTACTCTGTGTTTTTGTTTTGTTTTGTTTTGTTTTGTTTTGTTTTGTTTTTTTTGGGGGGGGGGGGGCTGTTTAAGTGCATAGTGTACAACTAACGAGGAACTAAGAACCTTTATTTTTTTTCTTCATCCCCCCTCTTCTGATAGGGTTGGGATTAGGGTTGGTTAAGGTTGAGCTGATAGACAGTCACAGGTTCAGCACACCCCAGAAATCCATGCCATTTACTTTCAGTGAGCGCCATCTAAAAGGTCAAAAATCTGAACTAGGTAATTGCTGAAATGCTAAAATTGTATTTACTTTAATGGTTATGTGTGATTTCTTGAATGAATTAATGAATTTCCTTTTTTTTTTTTTAATCTCTTGCTGGGTTATGCGTCATGCCTCTCAAATTCACTATTTAGAATAGAGTATGGCTGGATTCCCAGGGAAGCAGAATTTAGTATTTATTCCTTTATGTGTATTAGAATTGGTGAAAATAAGACTGTAGTCCAAGGACAAAATACACCTGCTGGGCAAATCCATTCATTACATTTTACCTCCTGAGTCATACCCCCAGAAGTCTGCTCAAATGATCTCTGTGACTTGAGTATTAGAAGAAATAGTTCCATGATGGGCCAGAAATGGCGTTGATGGTCCTTGAAAGCACCATAATGGCTTATTTGTCACCACAATTTATTCTGTGGACGGAAGCTGTGGTGGGGTTTTTTTGGTCTTTCAGCAGGTGATTTAAAGGAGTTGTGGATACTTTTATGTTTCACTCTGTATTTCTCCTCTGATTTCAAGCCAGGAACGAGCTGCTACCGTTACACACCCTTTGAATTGCAACCTCTGTGAAACTATGCACCAGCGTTAACTATAGTAGCAGTCATTGTGCACTTGGGAGAATAACCATTTGAGTGACATCTTTGAGCAAGGTGAATTACAGGAAGTGCGTTACTATGGTAACGTCTTTTCAAAAGTTTTATCAGCTCCTTTTTCTACCCCCACTCCCCACATTAGCAGTTTCAAACAACTACAGATGTGTAGTCCCATGGCACAGAGAAAGAAACATAAAGGGAGGGCACCACTGGATAGAAGCACAGAAGTACATAGTAAACACATGAAATTTCTCCCATATATTAAAATTCACATGTCACTACTTGTCACACTAAAGCTGTCAGGACATTTCCCAGATTCTGAGGATGAGTTTTTAGAGATTTAGTCTGAAAATACTCATCTTAGTCTGTTCCTATTTGCTTGTAAATTACTGGACTATGTGACAATGATGTGTGGTGTCAGAAAAACAAATGGTTAGAGTCTGAAATTAATAATTGGGAGTTCCATATTTTTCCACCCTTTGTATTAAGTAGATAGTTTGTGATGCATTTACATTGGCTAAAAGCTTGTGCAAAAATGAAATGCACATTGCTGCCAAGAAATCTCACAGCATCCCATTGTGTCTGTGTGGCTTGGCCTCTGATCAGAAAATAGCCTTTATTGGTTGGTTTGGTTGTGAAATGATAAGGCAGAAACACTAATCTTGTTGGGAAAACGCATCCGCTCTTCAGTGGTTTAAAGAGTCTAATTCAACACTGTCTTATTCTGTAAGTGCCTTTATGACGGCTCAGTGCAAACAAGCTGCTTCTTTGTCACACACTGCAAATAAATCACTGCTTATTCAGAAAGTCAGTAGGGACGGCCGGGGGTTCCAGAAAACATGACAATTAGCAGGGTGAAGAAATGTTTACACCACTGTCTTCTGACCAGATGGCAGGAATTTTTCTGGCATCAGGGGCCAGAACAGTAATAGTTGTCCGAACATCATGCATCACAAATGATTTGAAACAGAATTAGAGTTTACAGATGAATAACAGAACTTGTCTCAAGGTTCAAGGTAAATATAAAATAACATTTTATGTTGTGTGTCACATAATATCAAATTGCCCATGGTCCCCTTATTTTGGGTTTCCACACTTAACTTATCTATTCTATGAGATAGGTGTCTTTTAAGAATCTCAAGTCCCAATGAGCCAAATATAAGACAACCCTGACTTCAGGATGACTCAAACTTTCAGACTACACTTGTCAACGTATTATTAGTCAGAGAGCAGATCGTCCTCATCCTTGAAGCCTTTCTCTCACAAAAGTGAATCATGAAATATTTTAGCAGAATATAAATCCTTGTTTATCAGCCTCAGACTCACATGCTCTCTCAGGAGCAGTCCAAGTAAATCTTTCCAGGAGTTTAATCAGTTTTTTTTTTCCCCCTTTGAGGTCCTCATCAACTCCGAAATGAGTATTATGTGGCTGATTGACAGATGAATTTGTCCCTGGCCTGTCTCTGAAGTAAAGATGTCAGCAGATAATTTGCACTCATCAGGAATTCACTTTCTACCAAAACATACAAGTGCTAAAGGAAGTTGCTCCAGGCTGCAAACAAACACCCATAATGCAATCTTAACAGCAGTGCATAACCAAGTGTCAGTGAAAACAAGGCAAAACATGCAGTTCCTTGAATGGCCACTCCGGTGTGGCTGCTCATTCCCCACTGACATATTAACATGACCAACTTTACAGCAGAAATAACCATACTGACAGGCTCAGAAAACAGTCCAGTCTTTACAGTGGCCTCCTTTGTGCAGCTGCATGGGGGGTGAATTTTTATTTAAGCCACTCGATTAAATTTTATCAAGGCTTAAACTTCTGCATAATTGAAGCTGTTCTGCTTTGAGTGACACGTGGCTGAGCTACATCCATCTTTATTTATGCTCTATGGGCATTAAGTGGTGCTCTGTCCTGCCTTAGCTTAGACTAAATGGAAATGTTGTAACTAAATAAAAATATCTAGCAGCATGCAGTATCCCTCATGTGGATACCTGATTGTCCCATTAAAATAGAAGAAAGCATCATGTCTTCTTCTTAGCATTTGTAAACCAGCAAGAAAGAGCAATACAGTTACAACGAGACATGGTTTAAAAACTCATTTGAAATGAAATAAGAACAGCCGTCATTTGTTATCTGTCATTGTGCAGTGATTCCATGTTTAATATGTGAAACTCACCCTTGTCATAAAGAAAACGCTATCACGACTCAAAATGGCCACATCCGAGCAGCTTGACACGCTAATGGGCTGGCGGTTTCAAAGTCGGCACAATTTACTTCCAGAAATCAAAATGCCGCTGGGAAATTGGCGTCAATGTCAACCCCATGCTTCCTGCTGTATTTCTTATTTTATCACTCTCCACAAATTGAGCTCAGATTTACACTTTGAGACCTCCTTAATTCTGCTTTTTACTTTTGCCAAAACATTGACACACACATTCACGCAGTGAAGGAGCGGGTTGTGAATCAGCGAGCATGAGAAATTACTATCGCAGGATGTGCTCTGAGTCATTTCGTGCCTGAAGCATCTGCTAGGTATGTTTATAGCTTTAAGTGGTATCCGTTAATGTCGGAGCTGTAGGTGCGAGCTTAACGCCACGAGTTTGCGAGTATCTCACTGAGTTAAAGTAAGATGACACAGGGGGCTTTCTGTGTGTGGCGTGGATGTTGATTAGCCCATTAGTCTGTGGAGAGAGAAACACTTGCTTATAGCTGGATTGGCCAGATTCCGCCTTTAGTCATGACCCACTGGTACAACTGTCCCTCATGCATATTATATATCCCTCCTACATTGGCAGAGCAAATAAGCATGGTTGTCACGTAAATGAAGAGATGTCTCGCAGAGTGATCTCCATTTATAGGCCCATCTGCTCTGCCAGACGTACTCCAGAAAGAATCAGTGTCAGGAGAACACCAAAACTGCAGAGGAGGTAAAGCAGCAAACTTTGTATTAATTTACTTATCGCACATCATCCTATCTTTCCATGATGCCTTTGTTCTGTTTCAAGGAGATTTTAATAAGAGTCTCGTCAAATGTCTCAAGGCTTAATTTTATGAGGAGCTGGAATTAATAAGCTCTGTATGGAAACAGGTGTATTAATAAAGGTGGTGATTAAATGATCTGTGTGAAGGAACAGCCCAGCACTGCTATTTCAGTCTCCTCATTCGCTGACTGCATGCTGTTATACTTATTAAAAACATTGTTTATCATGTTTAAATGTCACTTCACATTTTTTCTCATCAGATCTCTAATTTCCTCATCTGCTCTCAATTGAACATCTGCTGGTAAAGTGGAGTTCTGACTCTGTGGAGGTTAGCAGTGTGAGTGAGCAGTGCCAGGCCCGAATACTGACAGCTTATGTGCCCACAAGGACTTATCTCATTACTTTGCCTTGAGGAGAGGTTTACTACCTGACAAGACTGCTGTACAACAGCTGACTGGTGCTTTTCATTTTGTCTCTGCCTACACCTCTTCCACCCTGGCTGTAGCTGGGAAAAAAAAAAGCCAACATGAAGGAGGACGGTTTCCCCTTGCCTGATACTGGGAGCAAACCAAGGATTAGCGCACTGCTGATCCCAGCAGCTGCAGACAACACCCCGACACTGTTCAGAGGTGCCTACCAGAACACACATCCGCATAGCAGATTAAATGTTTTATTTATCCAAACATGTCTCAGAGTTAGAGCTGCTAAGGAGGGGGAAATAATTTCATTGGTTGGTTTAAACCTCAGTGGGCAGAGCTAAAGGCCTGCATCTTTTTTTTGGCTGGAAGGTGAGGTAGCAGCTAGCTTGATTAGAAGTCATAACTGCACATTTTCATTGCAAAAAGCGTATTCAGTCATCCAAGGCAAACACATGACATTGGAAGGTCAGTGTGGTTTAAAGAGTGCTGTGTAATGATGGCATCTCCGAACATGACAGCACAGCTGCCACGGACTAACTAGCTTACTCATATGTCTTGAAATAGGTTGATTTATCATATTTCATTAAGATTGAGGCAGCATTTAAGGGCTTCGTAATATTAGTTTTTCTCCCTCCTTGTCTGTTTTCATAATGTGTCCAACCCTCGGCCTTTGGCTGCTCAGAAAGTCACTTCACTGCAGATGAATATGAATCACAAGTTTGATATATTTGTAGCTCTAAGGGGGGTGGGGGGGCTGCACCATGTGCTCAACATGATGTGATCATCAGATAAATTTGGATTAGATAAATGGGCAGCCCACATTGCTCACTGTGGTCATGCAAGGGTGAATTATCAACATTTGCCCATATTAGAAACATATTTTTTTGTAGGTTGTACGCCAGGAGGTAAACCTTTATTTCACTGAATCACCAAAATAAGATTTTTAGGCCACGCAGCTACAGAACTGTCCTTCATACAAGACGGTAGATTGTTGGTTCTTTTTTTCTTTACTTTGTGCAGTTTAGATCTAAGATTTGTTCAAGGTTTTAGAGCTTTGAGATGTGGTGAGTCACAATGTCATATAAACTCTCTCCACAGTTAACTGATTTGTCCAACTCCTACCTGATCTGGGTCAGTTGACCGGTCACTGAACTCCTCCCTCGAGGCACGGCAGGCCTGTCAAGCTTTGGATTTGCTGAAGCAGTGTGCCTGGGACACTGATACCCTGCACATAAAGGATTGGACAGTATATATTTTGGTTTAGCTCTTGAAACCCAAAAAAGAGCAAGCTGCAATCTTTAGCATGTCAACTTAAGTAGCTTACTGCTAACAGAGCTAACCTAATGTAGTATCAATAGTGAGGCCAAGTAAAAACATGGTAGATTGTTTTTGAGATCACTGACTGACTTATCCAGTGTGTAAATCATTGTCTGACATCTCAGTGCTGTGCAAGATACTAATGCTAATTTATTTTCTACTTTGACTTTTTGCCTGAAATCTGTTAGCTTTAATTTTTTTTAGCATAATGGCATACACATAGCGTTTTGCAGAAGATCCTTCATACCTACAGCCATCAGGCTTTTTTAATTCTTCTGCAAAGGGTAAATGAGCTGACAGACAAATGAATTTCCCTAGGGGGATTAATAAAGTCATTCTCATCTTATCTTTTACAGGGTTCTTGTTTTTTGAACAAGTTACTTTGAAACATTAAAAAGTCATCCAGAGATAAAATCCTAGTGCTACCATAACTTAATGAGCTAACTAGCAGCATAATTTTGAATGGTAAATTGTGCTAGAAAGCCTCAGAGGTAGATGTAAGGGAGATGGAGATTAACAGTCAATTGATTATTAGTGATCTGAGGTTTTTTTTGTCAAGTGGTTTGATAGAGGTTTGCTTTTAAATATATAATAATGACAGTTGTTTCAATAGTCCAAGAAGATGTATGTGCATCTATATGTCACTCTCAAACATATGCCAGGAGGCCTAAGAAATTGAAAAATTGTATTTAATTTTAGTTATAGCATTGCCAGTTGAACTTGGCTCTGATGCATCTTTGGCTTCTGGTCCGGGCACTGTTTGTTGAAGGACAGACTGCTGACGGACAGACAATACATTAGCCCTTTCTTGTCAGTCATGATCACAGGCATCAATTGATTTTGTTGTTGTATTTAGAGAGACCATCAAAATGATTAGTAGATCAATTCACCTTCCAGCCGTTTTGGCGGTACCTCTCACATCACACTGCATCACCCAGAGACGGGGTATATCCCGCTATCCCTTAAGACTTCTAGATTGTGTGGTGCTATAAATTTTCCATTGGTCAGACTGTACATTTGCTTAATTAGCAGTTTCTCCTTCTCTGGAGAAGGGAGGAGGGTGGGGGATTGTAAAACATGTTTCTGCACAAATCTAGTGCTGACTGTCTAAACTCAAATAAATCTCAGACCAGAGATAAAGTGAATTCTGAGATGTTTGCTGAGATTAGGTCAGAGCCCTCTTTACCCGTCTGCTTCCCATGTACTGCTTGCCAGGATTATTTTTATCTGAAGACTGTGGCTGATATCATTTTTCAAAGTGAGAATCCGCCAGCGCAGCATGAGTAATCCATCTTGGTTCCTCTGACAATTTCCTGTGGAACATGTGTGTGCTCTTTATTCCTGAAGGGATACCTCAGCACATAAGAAGAGATGAATATCTCTGGAAGGGGAATAAACCAGGAGTGCAGTTTGTGATTAAAGAAATCCTCTGGAAGTACATACACAAACCCCTGTGCGGCCCGGGCTGATAAACTCCCTCTCCTTGCTATGCAATTACCAACACAATCAAATCATGTTCCACAGACAGGAGTTAAGATGTTCTCAATCAACCCGCTCCATTAAGACACCTTCCTATAAAAAATGCACTTTTACACAACATTTATTTTGAGGAGGTTCATTTGCACCATGGTCCTTAGACAGTAGATTGTGTGTGTACATATATGCATGTGTGATAGAGAGAGTGTGAGTGAGAAAAAGAGGGGGGTTTGATGCTTATTCTTTCATCATACCGTAGGCATGCCAGGGGACATTATGTCACCCTAGGCACTTTTTCCTTTTATTTTTAAAGTGATACCAAATACCAAAGTGTGTTGTACATTTAATTTCATTTACCTCAGCATTATGAATATTGAGGCTTAACTTTTCTTGTTATTTAGAAAATAAATCTAGCAACCAATTCCTGGAATGGAAAATCTAATAATCAAATGGTCTAACAAACTGTACCGAGGGCTGTTAGTATTATAATTCTGTACACAAGTGTACAATGCCAGCTGCATCTATCATAAAAGTAATAATAATAATAAAAAAAATCAACTGAGCTGTAGAGGCTATGGGGAACAACGTGCCATTTTCCTGCTTACATTATGGTAATATACATGGGAGCAGTAGCAGCAGTGTGCATTTTGTAGAGTAAGAGATTAATAGTTGCGTGGCAGCCCAGCACCCCTGTCCCCTGGCCGTGGTTTTATAAAGCAGCCATATTGCCAAAGAGGTTTTAATGCTAGCGAGTGCCCTGGAGACAAGTGTCAATACACAGTGAGCCAAAAGGAAAAATCATTTCAAGTATTGCCTGCGCCTTACTACACTGGTAATATAGCTGGATACACAAAAAAACAGCACATAGCCCTGCTTCCAGCTGCAGAGCTTGGCTTTGGCTTTGTTGAGACTTGGAGAATGAGTGCAGATTCTGTGTCAATCATCCCTAATCAGCTGCTGTGTCTTAAAGCAAGAGCTCCGTGCAGCAGTTGCGACAAAGCCACTTGTTATATTGTTGTTGAACTTTGATTGACGCCTCCAAAAAGTTCCCCCGGCAGACTGGAATTTCCTACACCACTGATCATAAGGTACAGTGCTCTCTCACCACCCAGGGTAGGGTAAACTGTAATTGTGCTGCTGAACAACTTCTTACACTGAGGGTGAAAACTATGCTCCTTTTTTTTTTTTTTTGGCTACCAGGTATTTTTTAACTGGCGTAATCAAAGCTCAAAATCTTAGGTTTATTTCTGCAAAACCCAAGCCTCCAAAGCAAGTTAGGTTCAACACATCAGCTGCTAACTCTGCAGTAAGACATCAGTTGTCAGATGTAAGAGAAATTTATCCAGTCACACAGTGTCACATACAGCGTTATGGTACTGCAGTCATTTACTTGGTGCCATTTTTGGACCTCTATGTGTATTGCCTGCAGCTTCCTGTCTATCTAGTTGTAGAAAATAATTCATGACAGTTAGCAGGCTGGCACTAAATTTAAATTCAATAGTGTCATAACATGCTTTTGATACTTCTTGCTTCAGGATTATTTAAGTTTTCAAAGACCCTTTTATTGGCTATATTAAACAGAATATTCGAGTCATACATAGTATAAAGTCAACTACATGGCAGATGTAGAGGTGTGCAAACATGCTCTACAGCTGAAGCTAGAAACTGAGGCTCTGCTTGTGCACAATGGTGTTTTGACCTGATTGCCCTTTCATTATGATAACGTTGTGAAGCTTGCACCATGACAAACCAATGAACACACTGATTTTTATTATATATTAATGCTATTTAGATGTAATGTTTCTATGTTTGTCATGATTCTTTAGCACATATACACATATAGTAGATAAAAGCTAAGGCTCATTAGTTTTAATGGGAAATTTTGACCTGTAGCAGTCGTCGATGAAATGTCAAAGGATCATCAGAGTTATTAAGGGACTGACCAATTTACTAGAAGATGAAATGAAAAGGAAAATCACGACTAGAGCTAAGCTGTCAGTCAATTAATAGCACTATCATCATACAGCAGAGTGAGCTGGATTTATTTTGGTGCAATGATAAAGTTTTTTGCAGTGGGTTTGGTTAACTCCACCACATTCAAATGTTGTTGCACCAGACTTTACATTTCAAATCAGTTCATCATCTCCCATCAAAGGGCCGTGTGGTAATGCTCTGATCGTTTGCCGCAGCTAATGATCCATGCGACAAGGTGAGAATCATTGGTACACGTCTGACTACAGCAAAAATCAATATCAATTACACCTATATCGGAGAATTGTCAAAAGTAAATGCCCAGGTGTCCCTGTTTCACCAGCGTCAGCCGGTCACTCTGCTGGCTCAAAGAACAACAAAAAAAAAAAAAAAAGGGAGCGTGCCTTCATTGTGGTTTCTAATTGAACGTTAACCTTGATGTTGACAACTTCACTTGAAAATAGAAGGCACATTCGTTAAGTCATGACGCTGCATAAAGCAGGTATCTGAGAAGTTGTACTGCAGTTGCATCGTGCTCGGCAGGTTTTAGCGTCCTGGGTCTACGCTGCACAGCTGGGCTTGATTTATGCCGCTGACAAGGCCGTTTCTCTCCAGCACAGCACACTGTGGGGAACCTTAGGAGAGACAGCCTTTCAATTTATCTCCGTCTGCCCCTCCCCCCTCTGCACTTCAGGGTTTTTAAAGCAGTCAAGAGCATAGATCAACACCTGAAGTTAGGTCCCACCCCGTGTCCCGACTCAGAGGATATGGTGACCTCGCCTCTTTTCTCCGCACACTCGCCACATTACAGCCTCATGCCTTCAGCGCTGTTAGCAACGCTGACGTTTTGATACAATTATGATTAGAAACATCCCCCGCGGGTAGGTCGATGATGGTCAGCGCGGATCGGAAATAGTAACACACAGACCTCACCTTATCTGTGAGCTCACCGCAGCAGGCAAACACAATATCAAACACATCCCCTGCAGTACTTTTTTCACACTTACTTTTTCCATTTAGTTAACTGGTATTTGGAAGTGAGTTAAGCAAGCTGTCTGTGCACTGAGGCAATAATCTGTGTATAGAGGCCCGTAACTGAGACTAATTATTTGCTGAAATCACCATAAGCTTGTGACGATCTCTTTTCCTGTGGTCTCATGGCTGAGTAATTCCACTGATAGAATCTTAACCCCTATTTTCACAAGCTGTTTTATTTACCCTATTAATTAAGTAGAGGCACACACAGGCCTCCACCCTGCAGTCATGCTACCAATCAGCCATGACGTCTTAGACTCACAAGAGTATTCATGAACAGTCCTGTTTAGGACTCTCGAATCGCAGTCTGATCTGTGATTACACATAGTGTTTGCATGTTGAATTTTTATGTGTGCTCTCCTATTCTTGGACGACATTAGCCAGTTAGTGCGGTCATGTAGAAAGAAGGCCAGCGTGATTTCCCTCCCGCTTTGCTGCCGTCGGAAAACTCACCCCACATTCTAGGCGCACATTTGGTTTCAAAGCTGTTCTCAATGTAGAATTTGCCTATGCCTCTTATTTTTGTGACTCATTATTTGGATTGTGACAGCTTCCATTCACAATGTAGAGTTTATCAAACAGATCAAAGACAAAATGTCAGAATCAAACATCAAAACAAGGCTTTCAAGTGGCTTTTCAATTGCAAGGAAGCTTACAAAAAGGCAACGTCTGCATCTGTTAACAGTGTCTCAAAGAGAATGTAAGGAAATAACAAAAACAGGCTTTTACTTTGGACTAGGCTCTTTCCTGCGATTTCCACTTCACAGTGCCCATGATAGCTGCTCTGTGACTGATGTTATTTGTCTCTTTCATCTTGTCACAGAGCAGGCAGGATCAACACTGTACAGCCCCTGTCCTCAGAGGCTTGATCTCATCCAAAATACACACCTGTGTTTTTTTCAGGATTACAAGAGTGCATTCGGCCGTCTCGCTGTGCTCAAAATAATCGCCTCCTTTTAGGAGAATTATTGCCATGTCCATTAAACCTGTGTGAGGCACGGATGAAAGGAGTGGCACTTGCGTTCTTCTCACCTGTGAATTATTGATACCTGCCCCTGCGCTGGCTTCCCACGGGATGAAAGTGGGAAATGTCTCCTTGCATAATGGGCACGCTGCGCAGACATGTTGTCTGGGCTTTGGCAGAGAGGAGAGAAGACGCGAGCAAAACCGAAATGTGTTAATAGTAAGTCCCCCCCCTCACACCCCCATCTCTAATTCACCACCGCTGTGTCTCAGTTGACTTCCACTGTATTTGACCTCATCAGCGCGTCCATTAGCTTCAGACTGCAAATGCTGGATGCTTATGCAGACGCCAGACGGCAGACGATGCAGCGAGCGGCTGAGAACAGCCTCGGCTCCACATGAGGGCTACCGAGGATTTAACTCTCTCTAAGTGCCATTGTGCTCGCATGCAGCACCACTTGTTAGCTCTCCACAGAGCCTCCTCTTACAAGATGCATGGTGCATGTGTCACATGATAGCTTTTTTGTCCCTGAGGATAAGGGATTGTGGATACACACAGAACACATTGCACAAATGCAGGTATTTAGTTATATTGAGGTATTGCTGTGAGGCCTGTGCAGACTGACTTGAATTGGGTCGGAGTGTGTTTGAGTTGAAATTATAGGTTTTCCTATTTGTTTTATCTCTGACTGAACACACGAGTTAATTGATAGTAGATGCATATGTGAAAAAAAAACACTATAATGAAGAATTATTAGCTTTATTTCACTTTTTAGATAATGTGACTCCTGAGACTAACTTTGCTATACACGCCGGCTGCCAGCGACATAATGTAATTAATGTATGGCAGTTCCTTTAATTGTGCTTACTCTGCTTAGGGTTATGGTCTGTTGTAGGAGCATGGTGTCATTTAATGGGCAATTTTCCTAAAAAATTTATCAGCCTCCAGGTTTAATGTCATTAACTGTGGGCGCTCCCTCACAGCGATATGCCCCTCATGTAACTGATGGTCACTGCTGGCTGCTTTGCATTCAGCACTTTTTTCTCCACAGCCTCATATAAACCCAGAAGCCTTCACTCAGCAGCACCATGCTGTTTCAGAGGAAGACTGTCTCTGCACTTTCTTATCACATCCACCACTTGCAAAAGAGTCAATGAAAACAGAGAAGCGGTGGGGAAATGTAACACTGTACACACACACTGTATCAGCCGCATTTCACAAGTACATCCAGTTAAATGCATCACTGGTGCAAACAAAACTGCCTGCGCAGATGACAACCGTGAGGGCTGATGAACTGTTTTCTGTGTCACGTGTCATTTAGGATTCTGCTCCTCTTTTCTGTTTCAGCTCAGCTCCATCATCAATTATTTCTAACTGTCAAATAGCTGGTAGATCAATCAAAAAAAGTAAAGTTTCAGCTGATTTAAGGATCAGTCTAGATTGTCTGATGCACAGTGTGTTACTTTGAATTTGGACTCGGTTGCAGTTACTAGTGAATGGCTGTCAATCTGAAATAGTTGATATATGAGTACAAGGATAAGCCACAAACCTCTGTTTTTCAGCTATAAGCTCTGAAATATATAGACCACCACCTTAAAATATAGACCAGTCATGAATGTAAGTAAATCATTATATCCTCTGCCACCTCTGTTTTCGTCTTTTCAATCTCTCCTTTCAGATATTTGGGTCTTTAACAGCTAAATGAGCTAGTCACTAACTTTATGTGGCTGTTGCTCGGTGCTAGGAAGGTAGTGAACAGTGGGTATCATTTAAAGCCCCTGCTGGGTGTGAAATCAAGGCTGAGGGGAGTGAGACTGAACCAGCACAGTGAAGCTGTGAGCCTTAAAACCAAAACAATTAGCTGCATGTTGCTAAAACTCATTGCAGAGCTGAGGGGAAGCTGTAGAGTCAGGTGATAATTCTGTGGGGCGGGGTTCACTATGAGCGACCTCTAGCCCATTACTCATTGTCATTTGATTCATTGTTCATCTAAAAATATCCATCGGTGCAGCTTTAACAGTTCTTGCACGTGCCTGTGTACGTCTGTCTATATAAATAATCTCTCACCTTTAGTTTACTCTGAGGTTGCTCGCTTGAATCTCTCAAACTCTCTCAGCCATCAAATGGTGGGTGAATCCGTTCACTCTGACTCTTTTGACTCATAGATTAACTCATTCAGAGGTGAACAAAGCAATTTACGGGCCACACATCATTCCCCCCAACCCCCTCACTATCAGGCTCACGCCATTTCATATTTACAGTGTGCAGATTCAGCAGAGCGTTTCGTATAATTAAAATTCAGCCTACTTGTGTTGGTCCACTCTTGATTTCCCACAGTACCTTGGTTTCAAGGGCATGATTTCCATGTTTGCTTGTTATTTAGAAAATGTGAAGTTTTGTTAAGGCCTTTTGACCTTTCTTGAAACACTCGTGGCCATTGTGTAAAGGGCACACAGCCACTGTTGTCCTAGATATCTGCAATTCATGTTCTGAATTAATCAGCCCTGAAAATACACTCCTATTTCTCACCGTCATCTGCAAAGAAGCAGAACTTAATAAGAGACACTGAAAATACCTCTGCACTCTGTATTAGTCACTTTTTTTTGCTTATGTCGGCCCCAACTCTTATATCTTATTCAGCATTTGTTACTATCATTGCAAGCTGGCAATAATATAAATTATTTTCTTTCCTAACCACAGGATCACCATCCTGGACAACGGGAATCTTCGGATATGGAACGCAACCAAATCTGACGCAGGTCTGTACACCTGCGTGGCGAGAAACCAGTTTGGTGTGGCGAGCAGCACGGGAAGCATCACAGTTAAAGGTATTTCCTATTCCTTCTTTGAATTTTATCACTGTCTCTTTTAAAGCTCAGTCAGCAGGGATCCTGACCAATAAATACCCTGACCAATAATGGACACCTTTTTCAAATGCATCTTTTTTCACTTGGGCAGCACGAGTTGTTTGATATTTCATTCTGCTTGTTGAAAAACTAACTGATGTTTTCAATTTCATAAATAAAAAATGACCACCACAGAGAAGAGGGAGCCATTTTTGAGGCAACTGACCACCTCGCTCTGTCTTCTGGTAAGCCATGAGGAGCTGGGCTGTTTTGTTTTCTTTTCTTTTTTTTTGTCTCTGTACTGTCATTACTAGAGAGACAGAGACACCTCGGTTGCTATGTCTGTTTGCAGAGGTGTTGAAAACATTCAGCTCACTGCCTCGGTGCCGCCAGTACTGTCAAAGGATATGCTGTGTGAAAAAGGCCTAGTGTTGTTAGATCATCTGGGCTGGGGATTGCATTTCTGCTCTGGTGCTGTGACTTATTATACTTCATTAAAAATGAATGTGAGCTGGGTATAAAGTGCTGTGCATTGAGTGGCTTTATTCTGTGCACACTGCTGTTTTTCTGTCCTGTTTCCACGGGGAGATAGTGTTCTCACCTCCTTCCTGGGGGATTTGCTGACATATTCAGTGAACTCTACCCTTACTGTGACCCCGTTTTCACAAAGGTTGCAAGGTTCATTTGTGTTATTGTTATTTGCTCTGCCTTGATCTTCCCTGTTGACTGGCTTGTGAAGATTTATGGAACCATTGATCTTCAGTATGTTGGCCTCAGGGAGAAAAGTTTATGTCTCATATTTCATAAGCTTTGCTATTGATTTACATGTATATTTCAGCAGATTTATGGAACAATCCTATGAAATCATTTCGACAGATCAGACAGCTGCAGTTGCATTTCTTCAGTTTCACCACAAGCGGCATATTCTGAGATGCTCCAGCAAAACCCCAGTGGGCGAGATCCTGCTCTTCAAATTCACTCAGCACATGTATGCGCAGATGCATTTTTTTTCTGTGCTGCTCTAAACCTTTCACCCGGTAGGGAATGAACTGCACATTCTAGAAAACTAATAAAGTGGTGCCAAAATCCATCCAGTTCCCCAGACTATATGATGAGAAATATGTGTTTTCACCCTCACTCTGAAGTTAAATCATTTTCTATAAAGTCTAGAAGAGAGAGCTTCTCCTTCCTCTACCTCTGTAGTTTATGATTTTTGCCCAAAAGTTCAATCCATTTAATTGTCTCTCTTCAACGAGTTAGCAATCTTTAAAATCCCTTGAAATGCCGTGTCAACACAACAGAAGTCTGCTAAGATATCAGGTGATTTTTTTTTCTCCAAGCAGTTGCTATAGAAACCTGGATTAATTGACTTTTATTTAGACCTGCAGGCTACTTTTTGATAGATTGAATACTTTGAAAAACATTGATTAATGTCAGTGCGAATAACAGCAAGAGAAATGTCCAATACTGTACCTACACAGTAATTCCCTTTTTACTAGAAAACACACCACATAATGGAATTAGAGGGAAAAAAAACTCTGAACCAGCTCTGTCCTCTGTAAATCACTATCAAGGCATGTTTCCTTTTTCTGTTGAATTATAAAAGGCAGCTTTCATATATTATGGATGCTTGAAAGTCAGCAGCAGTCAAGAATGTGGGGAGAGCTTTAAGTGCACCTCGCAGCTGATTTGCGCTGATGCATCACTCTGCCTCCCACTGACGACGCTGTCTTTTTAAAAAATGATCAGCAACCATTTACATTTTCACATGTATGTTAGAGCTACTCTACAATTTTAAGCGGAGGGTTCAAATTGAAGGCATAATGGAAAGCTCAGACTTGATATTTTCTGCCAGTTACACTCTAGATTCTCCTTTTACCCATTTATCACACATTGTGAAATGTAAATTATACACAGTCATCGTTGCCCCCACCCCCACCCCCTTCCTGCCTCCAAGCCAATCGAGATGAGCGGATGGCCAGTGAAACCTGCCGCCGTCGCTTTAGTCTCAGGTCGATGGCCCGTGTTGCAATTTTCCAATCAAGCTCCGAGGAAACATGCCATCCTACTGTATGTATGTCACCTCAGCATAAACAGACAGCGCCATTATCCACTTATTATTCTTGTGAAAGGGAGTATGGGTTTTATTTGACACCTTCTCTCACTTGCTTCCTTTCCATCATCATACGTTAACGCTGTTTTCTGTAGCTGATGTACAAATGTTCCTGTATATGATCTCATGCCTTTCTGTCACAGTCAATATTGTTTGGAAAATGGGATGGGGTAATTTACATGCACTATTTCATTGAGGATTGGAAACCTGTTTAGCGGGGAGAAATCTGTGTTGCGGGAGCAGCCCTTATGGGAGATGACAGTAGTTTATTCAAATTGACTTTGGTGCTATGAATGCTGAAAAATACCTGTCAAAAGGTATTCGGTGTCTCCTGCTGTGAATAAGCCACCTAGCAAACAGCGCAGGAGCAGTCACAACAGATGAGCCCTGTTAATGTCCCCATTATTCCAACACTGGGGGATATTAGCAGATTAATTGCACTTGATTATAGGCGTCCTCCCTGAATTTTGATTACACTGGAGATGAGCGGCTGCAATTAGGTTCCCTCCGATCATTACAGATGGTCACTGAACTCAAAACTTCTGAGCTCATACTGCGTTCTGGTTGCTCCTGTAAACTCTGAGGGAATTTCATCTTTCATTACTGTGACACATCATTACAACCCTCTGCTTTGGAGTTTTGAGTTATATTTAGAGTTCCTCCTTTAACACTTGTGTTTCTATATACTTGAGAAGATTACAGCACAACTGTGGCTTTAAGTGCCAGAATTTTTACATCGGATGCTTTGTGTTTGTCTCTGAGCTTACAGAAGTCCTGACAGCTTCTACTCAGACACTGTGGCTCAGAATGAGCTGTGTGCATTTCTCTGGATTAAGTGCTGTGATGTCCTATAGCACCTAGACCTGGTCTTTGATAATAAAAGACATGGAAATTTTACTTTCTACAATATGGAACCTTTAAGGTGCTTGACCCTTTAATTCATGCGACATTGGCACAGAAGCATGGATCTAGAGATGACGATGTCTTTGGTTGCCCACTTTGGTCCAGAACAGCAATTGGACAGACTGCCATGACATTTTGTTCAGACGTTAATGATCGTCAGAGGATGAATTAACTTTTCATCTATTGCCATCATAAGGTCAAATTTTTAATTTGTCCAATACATTGGTTTATGACCAAATACCGGGAGCAGTAATGACACTCCCTTAACCCTCACATCTAATTCTCTGTTTTGTGCAAATTAGCAAATGAAAGCACATGAAGCCCCTTTACATGTGCTATATAAGGTGAAATTTGACAGCTGTGAGAAAACAGAGCAAAATGACCCCAGGTCACATGAGGATACATATCAATTTGAAGGTTTGGCCACCTGTGGCAAAAATCCAAATTCCCACACTGTGACCACAGCTGCTACAACACACATCTACAGCCAACCAAGTAGAATATGGCATCAAAATGACACAAAGTGCTTTGGCCAGCACAACATTTCTCAAGTGCCACTTTTGAAAGAGTTTAGGAAAAAATAAAACTTTCACACACACAATAGAGTGAAAGAGAGTTTGTTGGATGGAAACAAAAAAAAAAACTCACAGTGCTGCTGCATTTTCAAAACATAGAAGAGCTGCAGAGATGAGTTAACATCATTGCGCTGCACTCATCACACAGCCTGTCATGCCACATATTGATATCATAGTAACTGACACATATTTTGACTTAAGAATTTATTAAACTCATCTCACCCAGCTGACATGTAATGAACTAACAGCCCTGTTGTCACACAAGCTCAAGGTGCCCTAAGACGGTGAACAGGGTTGACATGTATGTGACAAAAATCAACATGTTATCACCATCAGTGTGATGGCATGTTGGCATGCTGCATATTAGCATGTTAGCTCAGAGCAGCACTGTGTCTGAGTGCAGCCTCATTAGATAAAAGGGATTCACTGGGATCACATGAGATTTGAACTCGGTCTGGAAAGATGATCAATGCCTTTGACAGCTTTTGGCTTTTGGAGGTTTCAGACAGAGATAAATTATCTGATTGTTTGACCCACAGCTCTTTTAAACACTGAGGGGAAGAAATGGTCATGAAAATGATTCCAGTTTTTATAGTGAGCTCTCAGAGGTGTTTTTCCAAGCAAAACCCATTTTGTCCATGTTGAATGGCAGAGACTGTGTGAGACACATGCAATGTGTGAGTCCTGACAGCCATATAGAAAAATAATGAGCAGCCATCTGTCAGTAATCACCAGCAGGTTGCTACAGATGTGCCACTTGCACAGCATACGAGTACACCATTGAGAGCATCTTGTATGTATGTGCTGAATGATGTAGACAAGATTTCCCCTGCTATTCAAGTTCGTCCTTGAGAGACCTTTGGGAAAATAAGTGGTATTTAAAAAAAATAGCTGTGTCAGAGGAGCCTGTGATGCACTGATGAAAGCGTTCTTCCTGGTTTGTTGATTTGAAAAGGGAGGGGAGGTAGAGTTGGGACTTGGATTATTACATCTGATAAAGGTCACCACAGATTTTGTTCCAAATGACCTAAGAGATTGCACAGAGGATTGAAGGTTATTTTCAGCAAAGTGGAATAAAAATGCATAATGGTGCAGTGGTTTACCTTCGCATACACGGATGAACTTTAGCCTCGCAAGACTTTTTGCAGATCCTTTTTAGAGAAGGCTTTTGACCTGTCAGAAACAAACCATTTCCTTTACAAGTTTGTGTTTGTCTTGATCTGACACGCGTTCCCCGATCCACATGAGTCCCTGACTGAAGCACTCAGTTTGAAGGGTGAGGGTGAGGCACTGCTCTGGTAAATTTGTTTTTAAAATTCCTGGATCACTTCGCCTGTGGCTCTTCCATGCCCTACGCCATGCATTATTCAAGCTCACATCATTCACCTTGTGTGAAAAACTATAGAGTGTATAGACACTCAAGGAGAATACATGCTTACACATTACAGCTTTCCGCCATTGAAGCTGGGAGGGATTGTCCGCAGGGGGAGCTAGAAGGGGGTGGGACATTTGAGCATTATTCACAAAGGGCTGTTTGTGGGAAGACTGGTGAAACTGGCCACGTGAGGCAAGACAGTACGCCTTGGGGAGGAGCAGCGAGTCATTTGGTAACTGTTAGCTTGCAATCTCTTCTGTTCAGCCATTTGTTATTGTTGCGCAGCTCCTCTGAGTGTTCCCTGTGTAAACCTGTGTCAGTAAGTCATGTGTTTGGCTTCATTCGGTGTCTGGGGTCCCACATTTCCTCCTCTTCCCTTGCTGTAATCGTGACTCTATGATTGTTGACGCTGTTTAACAGCAGTGGCTCAACCACATGTTGCTTAAGTAATAAAAGATTCATCCAGCTCTTGTTTATCTGAGCATAAACCAGTGCTTAGCATCATCAAACCTCATAATGTTGTTTTTTTTGTTTTATTTCAAATGCCACTTGGCTTAAATGCACCTCTCAGTGAGGCTCCTCTCAACAAAAGAAACAGGTTATTAGTTTAAACATGTTAATGTGTCCTTGACTCATAATGTCTTAAAAGAGTCATCTTTGTCCTCTGTAAGTGGTAAATATGGAGGTACTGTGACTATTTTCTGCAGTTGCAGGTCAGTGGTTGGCTCAGCAGAGCATGTGAGACCTCAGCGATGTTTTCCTAACCTTAGCCATGACAACAATCTTCCCCTGACCTCAAGCAAGTCATTTTAGCTGCCCAAGCCAAGCAGACCTGAAAGTATTAAGTCTGGACTTTTAACAAGTATTGTGTGTATCATCCAAAGCCAGCATCTTTGGTGGGTCTCAGTTTCTGCTGAGGCAGCGGATGGTAGGGTCAAAAGCATGAATTCATGGACCCGACCAGCCCTGTGTCACAAGTCCAGATTGATGGTGTGGGGAATTTGTACCTGCCAACAGTAGGACTTCAAAATAATGAGCAGTCTTCCCAGGATGGGCCGGGGTGTCGGTGGACGAGTAAAGTAATTGAATAAATTAGATATACACATATACACAAGAATCATCCATGTGTTGATTTCTAACTCCATCGCATGTGAATTAATTAACATTTAGCTTTAGATAAACATTAGATGACAAGTTGTGTTAAACTTTTCAATTTATCAACAATTAATTAATTCCACAGCCAAATGTCACACATACTGCACACCACTTGAATCAGGTTGTGGGTTGCCAGGCTGTGGTAACAGATGGGTTGAAGTTGTATGGAAGTGTGTGGATTATGTGTCAAGCTCATGTTTTATACACAATCAGCTAACTTGGATAACATCAGGCAAACCAACAAAACATATGGATCTCTGTATGATGAATATTTATAATAAAGGTTTAAGGCTGTGCAAATTAGTTTCCCAGGAGAGACAATGAAACAGGATGGCGTCACCTTAAAATATTGGAGACTCCCGGGAAAAACCTGTGATGGCAGGTATAGAAATATTTTCCTTGTACACCTAATACCAGTCATGATTTGAATGCTACAGATTACCGTCCTAGAGTATTGTTTCTGACATTCCCTTATGGCCACAATTGACTATTGTTCAAACAGCAACTTCCAGCAGGAAAATGACCCAGAGTTCACACAAACTGCTTGTGCACATGTTCAATGAGGGAACTGAAGCGACCTGCCCAGCCACCAGATCTGAATCCAGAAGAACACCTTTGGGATGTGGCTGAACAGGAGATTGGCAGCTTGGATGTGCAGCTGACAAGTCTGCAGAAATGATGTGAAGCAATTTTGTCAACATAGAAGTGAATCCAACATCTTGGTGAATCCATGCCACGAAGTACTGAGGCTGCTTTGTGAGCAAAGGGAGGAACAAATAAGCCTGTGGCTGAGGGCCACTGACAAGTTAGGGAAGTCAGACAGGACAGAGAGATGGTGTTTCATACTGGTGCTTTATTGTGAAAACTATAGAACATCACTCAACCTATCCTTTAACAGGAGGACCTTTATCCAACCTTGAACAAATCGGTTTACTTACCAAAACACAGTTCGAGCTTAATCTTCATTAATAAAGATAATTTATAATAAATATTTAAAAAAAAAAATATGAAGGCTGCAGCCTCAGTAGTTGTGCTTTCCACATCAGGTCATTAGATAGTAACCATATTAAACCAGAAATTACACCGTGAACACTACAAAAATTAACATGAGTACGGTTGGTTTAGCATGTGACTCATTCATTGTCACCTTTCCATAAACATGGAAGCATGAGCATGACGAACATGAGCGTGTGAGAATTTTTCTGCATCTTAAGTATGAACTGAAACATGTAAAAACAGGTTTGACCTGCCTCAGCAGGACTTCCAGAGATGCCACCCAGTCTGTCGGAGCGAATTGGCACCCTCTCTAACGTGTCTCTGATTGACCCCCCGCTAAATGAGCAGGTTACTACCCTCTCGTTCCAAGTGGCAGCAGGTAACAAGGCATTATACAAGATGGAAAGCAATCAAATTATGGTCAAGAGCCCAGTGTGCGGTTGTGTAACCAACCTTGGTTGTCCATATAATCCATCACAAATGATGACAGAGGAGGGTAATAAAGGAGCATATTCCCACTGACATTGTCACAGTGAATCTCTAGGGGCAGAAACACACAGTGAGGAGAGGCAGAGAAAAAGACAGAGGCACACCAATCCTGCTGGAGAAATAAAAGGAAATAAAGTTTATAGTATGATTCCATGTTGCAGAGATGGAGGAGTAAATATTTCTGGCTGTGAGTCTAAGTATTTCCCTCCAGATCCCTCTGCTCTCTCCTACTTCCTTCTCCTCACATCATTCAGAGTAACACTCTCACCACGAAATACCCTGCAAAACAGTCCTGACACATTTCTTAGAGTTTTTTTTTTTTCTTCAACCTTTTAAATTTTTCAAGATTCCCATTTCCTTCCTGCTCTTGTTCTACAAGGTGTAGCCGGCCTTTAGAAACAGAGCAGTCGCAGACCCTTGAATACCTCCTGTGTGTTATTACCACGTTTTTACTGTGTCGCCATCGCTCACCATTTAGCCTCAGCAATAGAGGACTGGGCCTTTCAGACACACTTTCATTGTGTGTATGACAAAACCCAGCAGCTGATAGCATTCTGGCCTGATATCAGAAACGCCTAGATAAATCACATTGGAAGCGTACGGTGGGAGAAAGTGTGTGTGTGTGTGTGTGCGTGCGTGCGTGCGTGCGTGCGTGCGTGCGTGCGTGCGTGCGTGCGTGTGTGTGTGTGTGTGTGTGTGTGTGTGTGTGTCAGGTAGGAGTGGGAGGGGGCAATACAATGAAGGTATCGAATTCACTCTGGATGAAGACTGCACTGCCGGCACTTTCTACATGAATCTATGCCTGTCCAGGGATCATTTGCCATGGTTAATTTAGTCTGTGTGCTCAGAGTGGCAATTTCAACCAAGTAATCACAGCACCCCCAAGAGGGAGATAGGTGTTGTACACTCTGAGAACAAAGCCTCTGCCTCTCATTTCGCTTCTTTCATGTCCTTCCCACCTTCCCTCTCTTCCTCCTCTGCCTCTCACGCACAAGTGCAGATAAGGGACGCTTGCCTTATTCCCATGTGATGCCATTGTAATGCACTGCAGGCTAGGAAAGAGAGTAGTCACTGGAAGAAGCGCTCACTGCTGTTTACTGTTTTCCTGGTGGTGCGTTTTGGGAATTTCGACCGATCGGGGGGAGTCCCAGGCTGAAGGCTGAGCTGACAGTGACACATGGAGCCTTCTCGGGATGCAGGAGAGACACATCTCCGAATCCCCACAGAGACGAGCTCAGGCTGAGACTAATACCAGTTATTGTAGCTGTGCGCCCTACTTTGCTGTGTGCTCTGTCCCGTATATCCCTCTATTAACTGAGTCTGACATATCCATAAGGATGATGGAAGGGCTCGGCTTTTTCGAAAGCTATTTCCTGTACTGAATCATAACGCCTGGAAAAGAGGAGCAGACCAGTGTGTTTGATCAAAAATGTTGAACGGATGTGAATCTGTGTTTCAGAACCGACCATCATCACCACCTTGCCATCCACGCTGGATGTCACCGTGGGGGAGAGCGTTGTCCTTCCCTGTCAAGTCAGTCATGATCCGTCTCTGGAGCTCAAGTTCACCTGGTTCTTCAATGAGCAGCTCATCCACTTCGGGAGCCACGGTGGATTTTTTGAAAAAGTTGGAGGTGTAAGTGCATAATCCCTCATTATTTCTACCAATGTGAAAAGCAATCAGGCCTCTGCTGTTTAAACAGGCTGTCCTGTTGTGAGATTTGTACAGGTCTCACATCGACTAAGAATTAGAAATATGCACACAACAGAGGTTAGAAAATGAGTATGTATTTAGAAATGTAAAAATATAATTACTATTTGATGCTATATTTATATGTGACAATCAAAATTACACTTCAGTAACATGAGCAGCATTTATTTAAAACAGCACCACTAACCGAGAAAACACACAGTCAGTTCTACAGAGTGAGAAACTGTTGCTGTCTCCATTAAAGGTCCAAATTTTACACTTGAATGTTTATCCATGTGAAGATACATCAGAGATTTTAAGATCCAAAAAACACCTCCGTGTAATTTTACATCTCCTCTCTCAGGCTCTGGAGAACTAGTAACAACAGGTCAATGAGCCAATCAAAAGAGAGGAGGCTCCGTGCCTCTCTTCTGGCTGTTTTTCTGAGTGATCAATAGCCGATTTTCAAGTAAACACTCAGAAACCAGGGTTGGTTGGTAGGTCCAGGTGGGCAGGTTTTCGGACATGAGAGCATGAGAGCATTGACTGCTTTGCTGTGACATCACAAAGTTACAGGAGCCATGACATCTCAGTCTCTGAGTATAGAGTTCATTTTTCTGTGGATGGAACATTTTGGCATTTTTATAGAATTAAAAAAAAAAAACTAGACCTGCTTTGTAATCATAATCTCACTTTATTCAATATGAGACCTTTAAACACCCATAAAAAACACAACACTTAATAATAAGTGTGAACTGTGAAGTAAAACTTTCTTCTCACCAGTTTCTATTCAAAACCACCTACCACCTTATTAAGATCTGGTGCTCTGACCAGATCACTCGATGCTACCACTAATTACTACACTCTGCGATAATGAGGTTTCCTTCTGGGAATATTGGACATTTTTCACACATTACTTTTGCAAGTCACACAACACCTCGCACCGATCTCCTTCACAAGTTCACAGTCATTACGAATCGTGCTCATCTCACAATGATGTCACAGCTTTCACACCATGTTTGTCAGATGACCCCTATTGCACAAGTAAGTAATTAAGAAACAAGTCTTATTGTCTGGTGTTGACGAATGCTCATTTTATTAGTGCCACTGTGCCCTTTAAACATTGATTTATTTTTCAGCCCCCCTTCAGAGATTTCATTGAATAAAGGTCGAGGGGTGACTCAGAAGATTCATTGGTCCATCAATATTATACTTCTTCTTTCACCAGGGTCATAATAAATTCAGCCGCAGTGCAGAGGGAATGTTTGTATCAAGTGTATTATTTATGGCCAGAAAATTGCTGCCTGTGGTTTATTTTAAAATGAAATTTACATACACACCCTGCAACCAGTGTCAGTCATCTGCTGTGTACTTTAAACGCTTTGCAGCTCACACCTCGGCATGTGAAAAAAAAAAATTCAAGAAAAAAAAAAAAAAAAATTCAAGGTTCCTTCAAAAACTGCAGAGGTGTCCTTCCTGTTTCTGTTATGATGAAGGTGCTACTCGTACCAATCGTTGTACCAGTCAGTCTCCTCTTCCTAATAAATTGCTGTGTATCTACACTTGCATCGATTAAAGCTCCCGGGCCACTCGGCAGAATTCTTGCTGCCATTGTGCCATTGCTTTCTGCAATGTCCAATTTATTACAAAGAATATGCTGTGCTCTGCTCTGATGAAATGATAATGCAGGAGTGGGAATTGCAATTAGAGATGGCGCCTTCAAAGAAATACCTATTAGACTGGCCATTAGGCTGCTCTTGTAGCTAAAACAGCTCTATAAAATAATCCAAATTAAGCTATTTTAGGACATTTCTGTGCTGTTATTGACAAAATAAAAGCATGTAGCCTGTAGAAAATGAAAGTGGGGGCTGCACAAGGAATATGGATTTGTTTTCTAGATACACATACATGAAGATGAGCTTTCAGCTCAGCTAGATTTGCTCCCATGTGGCTTGAAAGTCAGTATTGTTCTTGAATTACATTAGTTGGAGGGTGTACCATGTTGCTTATAGAACTCTGTGTCTGCATGCATGTGTGTGTGTGTGTGCGTGCTATTGTGTGTGTGTTGACTGACAGCAGCATTCAGCAGGAGACATTATGATTCGGAACATCCAGCTGAGGCATGCGGGGAAGTACACGTGTGCTGTGCAAACGAAGGTGGACAGCATTTCCATCGCTGTTGACTTGGTTGTCAGGGGTAAGCTACCGACTCCAAACCTCCAATCGAGAAGCTTCAGTTCAAAATAACTTCTGACCGCATACATATTTCAGCTTACCAATGTTTAAGGTTTCACAACAGCTAAATAATTTATGATTCATTGACTGCTGAAGACAGCAAGAGCTGGTTAGTGATTAATGCTTACCGTGACTGGTTGTGCTTCATCCAGGAACATATAAAGGAGCAGGATGAAAAAAAGCAACAATAAGAAATTTCTCTCGTTGAGGTTTAAAGAAATTTTGTGTCTAATTAGACCATATAGCTCCCAAAGGTTTCACGCTGAAGTGACGGCAGTAGCCGCAGGTGTTAAAACCTCTGTCGCTCCCTCCACCATCTTTTCCATCTCTTCCTCATTTACATCCCTCCCCTCCCTCCTTCGTCCGTCTCTATCTTTCTCTTCCTCTTTCCTGCCTGGCTATGCCATCTATCAGGTCCCCCGGGCCCTCCCACCAGCATCCATGTAGAAGAAATCACTGATACCACAGCCTCTCTGTCCTGGAGGCCTGGTCCTGATAATCACAGTCCAATTACGGCATATACTATCCAGGCCAGGACACCATTTTCCCTCGGGTGGCAGGCTGTCACCACAGGTAAGCTCTCTCCAACCAGCTGTGGCCTCCTCCAATCACATGCGAGGCCGGGGGTGGGGAAGTGGGGGATGGGGGGTTGGACACTCTTCATTCTGCCGAGCTCGTGAGAATATTGGAGATGTAATTTTTACCCCAGCACCAAATGGTACGCAACTGTAGCATGACCATTGACCGCCATTTTATCGGGCTCCTGGGAATCCTGAAACATGGATCCTGTCCTGATGATTAAGCTTGTTGCCAAGGCGGTAATTTGATAGTGTAGTTAAGTGATAGCACCAGTGTAATTTTTTCCCCACATCCTCTGTAATGGGGCCCTTAGCATTCATGCATGATTGGTATAATGTGCTTTTATCCTGCACTGTATACCCTGTTCTATTGATATTTTTGTGAATTAAGGACAGTTTGAGCTGAGATATTTTTATGGTCTCATTGATTTAGTGTCAGGATCATATATTTGAAACAGAACTAGATGATGACCTTGTAGGTGCACAGAGCTCATGTCTCAAAAGAGGAAATTGTCCTGTGTGTCATTTTTAGTGGAATTATCTTTATTTTTTCTATATTGTGGGGTATTGCTATGAATTTCTTTACTTGTCACTCTTCTGTATTGTGTTGTTGTTTTATGAGCTGTGCATTATGTGTCCTTATAAGGGATTACACCTGTCCTGTGCTCTTGTGGTGGAGTCCTACCAGGCCTGTCAGCCTGGAGGACAGTCTGCCGCTGATGCTAAGCTGATACACACACACACACATAGAAAATACACAAAGTTTCTGGGTACTGAAAAGGGGCACCATGTCTTTTATGCCAGTTCCTGAGGTGGTGGGGGGCCACCGGCTGACAGCTACAGTAATAGACCTGAGCCCCTGGGTGGAATACGAGTTTCGAGTCCTGGCAAGCAACACCATCGGGACTGGCGAGCCCAGCAAGCCATCCAAACAAGCAAGGACAAAGGGGACCTGTATGTACTGCATGAAAAGAAAAATGTTCCCTTGTTTTCAAAACACGTATCATGTTTGTTCTGTCCATTAAGGACAAACATAATATAGTTATTTTCTTCAAGAACCGCACTTTATTGCTCTGTTGCCGAGAGTGAGGGGTTAACTAGCCAAAACACGAGAAAGTGAGGAAACAGCTGGCCTCTGTGCAAGGGTCACAAAAGCAGCAGTTGTATGTATTTTAGGGCTATTGCAATGTAATTGTAATTACAAAGTGACAGAGCATCATTATCAATGTTTTCATCTGGTTCTTGACAAAAAGGCAAAGGCACATTCCTGAAATGCTGAACTATGTTGACTACAGATGCCAGAAGTTTTCACTACTTCCTAAAATGCAGAACTGAAATTCTACTCACTTTGAACTTTAGCAGAAAAATAAATATCTCTGAAAAGCAGCCACCCACAGTCTACTCAGGGAGATAGTGGGAATAACCAAGCTTAGGTTCTTTGTGTGTTTTGTTCCTTTGGCATCTTTTGGTCTAAAAAGCATCATAGGCTGATCACATCTGCAAACACAACTCAGCTGTGAGACGTCTGCTGATATCTCACAGGATTTCCGGATGTTTAAGTTCAAACATGTCAAAAGAAATTCACCTCTCTGCCATTTGGGAGTAGCAATGTGGAAAATTATTACATGTGCCTCCTCTGCGTCATGTGAAGTCAACAAAGCTAAGCTGATCTGTCTTCTACTTCCAGCTCCGAAGGTCACACCAGCTAATGTGAGTGGAGGCGGTGGCAGTCGCTCTGAATTAGTCATCACATGGGAGGTAAGCAAGCTCGCTCCGGACCCCCTCACCCATGGAGGAGGGAGCCAGACGTCATTATTCTCTGTGGATCTGAGCCTCTGTTTCATTAATAACAGCCGAATGGCTTAATGTATGGCATTTCATTTTTAAGAACAGAGAGGCAATAACTGCTGCTGTCACCCTGGGGGAGAGAAAAATGCTTTTGAGGTTTCAATGAGATAATTAAACTCAATGGCTCCTTCAAAGTCCCAACTTTTATTTTCAGATTGTTTTTCTTTTCTTTTGCTCTTTTTCTTTCTTCATTCCTAGAAAACCCTCACATATCAGCCCACTTCCAAAAGCCTATATTTATTCAGGCTGTTCAAAATCATCAGACCCTGCTGTGAAACGTTCTCCAGAATTAGTGTTGATGTTTCAATATGCAAGGGTTCAATTAAATTCAAACTTCTGCCTAACAAAAGCTTTTCGCCTGAAGTTCTGAATATTCCTGAGGCATTTTCCTCATGACACAGTAGCAGGGTTGTTGCATTTTTAATTCTTACTTCTGTAGAAACAAAAAAAGGGGAATTGTGTGCTGGCCACTTCTATTTGCACAATGGCTCTTAAGACCCAGAAACAGACTAAAATTGTAAAGCCCAGTGGTGGTAATCAGTGTAATATTATAATAAATCTTCTGTTCAGTGAAGTGAAGGTTCACACATTTTACGCTTTTCCTGTGTTTCATTTCAAGTGTTGAACCAAGAGCAGAGAGAAGTGTAGTTTTAAATGCTCTCTCAGTGAGCCAATCAGAGAACAAGAGGCTCTGAGACTCTTTTCTGGCTTGGCCAGGCTTAGAGCATGGTTGAGGTTGAGCTCCTATATAGTCAAGACATTGAAATTTACCTTTAAGATTTTGGCCTGATGAGCATGTTAGAGTTTAGGTACTTCAGTTCAGAACTTGAACATAAAAGAAAACAATATCATGTCATGTGACAACGATGAAATATTATACAAGATATGTACAATTTAATATACCACATTATACAAATGTGGGTTTCTGAACTGACCTAAAAAAAAATCCTTCAAGAGACTCACACTTGTGCATTCATCCCCCCTAACTCTTTCTCCAACTTTCCTGTCTTTCTCACTGCCTCAATAGTCAAGGCATAAAAAGCCAGAAAAAATAACTTGAAAAAATATGTGTGAAATACAAAGAGCAATTAAATCATGGAAGAGCATGGCTGGTTGTTCAATCTGACTAATAAACGAAGTGACTCTGACCAGTCTTGTAAAGAAAGGAGCTTAATAAGGCTGGTGAAATATGTGACAGTCCAAACTACACTGCAATTTAAAAGATATGTGTAACCAAATCTGGAGTCAAGACTTAATGAACATTTACAGAGACCAGTTTCTTTTAGTATTAATCCATTTTATTCACAGCAACAATTGATTTTGTGCAATGTTTTTTTTTAACAATATTTTTGTTGGATAAAAGGAAAGAGGGAGCACAAATGCTCAGTTCTTAAGTGTGTTGTCCCACAGCCTGTTCCAGAGGAGCTGCAGAACGGGCCAGGGTTCGGCTATGTCGTGGCCTTTCGACCTCACGGCGCCACGGGGTGGATGCAGGCCGCCGTGCCCTCCGCCGAGGCATCCAGATACGTCTTTAAAAATGAGAGCATCCAGCCCTTCTCACCTTTCCACGTGAAGGTTGGGGTTTACAACAACGAGGGGGAAGGGCCGTTTGGACCTGTTACCACTATCTACTCTGCAGAGGAAGGTGCGTGTGATCTTACGTCCTACACTACATGTGTATATGGAGTAGCTCTACAGGCTCAGCTAGTATTAATGCATGAGTACAAGATCAGATCCATTCAGGGTCTGAATAGAGGCAGCAGTGATTCTGCAGCTCCTATCAGCACTCGCAGATGTCCTCCCCACACTTCCCTCCCTTCTGCTGTTTGGATGAAAGAAATGACTTTGAAACGGTTTTGATGTGCCCACTTTGACGGGTCATCAAAGCTCGGTTACTTCTAAAATCATTCAGAGTCTTTATACATTAACTCCAGAGCCTGGCCGAGCGCCCACCAGGGTTCGCGCCAAGAGCCTCTCTGCATCTGAGATTGAAGTTATGTGGAAAGCTCTGCCCTGGAATGCCAGCAAGAAAAGAGTGCTGGGCTACGAGGTGAGCAACAGTGAAATACCTTGTTTGTGAGTGCGTCTATTGAATGTGAATCTGTGTGTGTGTGTGTGTGTGTGTGTGTGTGTGTGTGTGTGTAAGCACGTGGCAACTAATGCTGTTGAATCTTGTTCTGTTCTATTATTGATGAGTTTTTCAGGCTCATGCACCTTGGGCATAGGAGATAATAGCTTGCTGCATGCATAATGGTCCAGCCAAGTCCCATGCCTGTGGGTTTAGTTGTGTTTCTCTTGTTGCTTACCTAAGTACTGTAACCACCCTGATTACTGATGCAATACTCCGAGGGATAGAGCGTTTAGCTTCTAATCCACACAACAAAGCAGTTTCAGACGGTGGCTTTGCAATCACTTAGTTCTTGTCATTTTAATTCCACTCATTATTGAAATTCAAGATTTGAACAAAGGCATCGTTTTTTTCCCCTCAGATTAGATAAAGTGCTAGAATTATAAATTGTTGACCACTAAAAGTCAACAGAGGAGCAGGAGCTTCACACCACTCCTGTGAAGAAAGAAATTATATTTGTGTTTCAAGCATGCCAGCTATTTCAGCGCTGACAAGCCGGGCAACAAAGAAAATCCCAATGTTATCATTGGAAGTTGATGGCAGGGGATTGTTGAACATTCTTTTCCTCCTCTTTGTTGTTTTCCTGTTTTTTTTCCCTCTTTACTATATAACTGAAGTCCCAACATGTCTGATAAGCACGGTTGAGGCACGTGTCGTGGCAGAGGTGACGAAGCCACAAAGGCTTGTTTTCAGACCAGCTCACTGAGTTCACATCTGCCTGTTTCCAGTTTGCACTTCATTGACGTGGTGAAACAGAAAAAGCTCCATCATGTTGTGTGGTTCACATCTTGTCGTTCTGCCCTGTTGCTTTCCAGCTGAGGTACTGGAGTAGAAGTGAGAGGGAAGACACGGCCAGCGTGCAAAGGACTGTGGGAAATCAAACGTCTACTATTATCCAAGGGCTGAAAGGCAGCACCACATATTACGTATCAGTGAGGGCGTATAACACTGCGGGGACGGGGCCTCCCAGCACCACTGTCAATGTTACCACCAAGAAACCACGTAATTATCACATCTAATTACAAATCACCAGTCACTCACTGTCAATGTTCAGCTTTTGACTGAATAATGTGTTTCCCCTTCACAGCACCCAGTCAGCCACCAGGTAAAGTGATGTGGAACACATCAAACTCCAAGATTATACTGAACTGGGAGCAGGTCAAAGCTCTGGAGAATGAGTCAGAGGTCACCGGTTACAAAGTAAGCACCCAGTTGCTTGGTGTTATCAGAAAATGATGTTTGTTGCCATGGCTCCTTTGCTCTCACTCTCAACTTGACTTTGACACATTCATCCTCAGGTGCTGTACAAGAAGAACCGACACAGTCGCCCCAATGTCATGGAAACCAACACCACCTCTGTGGAGCTGGCGCTGCCCACTGATGAGGATTATATCATCCAGATAAAGCCATTTGGAGAGGGAGGGGAAGGCAGCAGTAGCAGACAGATCACCATCCCAAGGATACCGGGTCAGTGGAGAGCTAGTTAGTGCCTCCCTCGTGGCAGAGCTGAATAATCCACTCCCCTGCTGCTGTCTTGCCTGAACAGATTAGTGATCATCATCTCTGAGGGAACAGGCAGAGTGGGAAAATAATGTGCTACATGATTTGTGCAATTATGGGTACTACGCGACAAAGTAATGCAAGCCTTGCTTGAAAAGTTGAGCAATTTATTTTAAACACTTCATTCAAAATTTCATTCCACTGCTCAAGTAATACGTCAAATATTTCTTGAAATGAATGTTTTCAGCTCATGATTACTAAAGAGAGGTGGTGGTGGATTGAAGAAATGAAATGCCAAAGTGATGTGATGCCATTTTTTTCTAGGCTTTTCTTCCCACAGAGATCACACTAACAGGCTCTTCTTTTCAATAACTTTTCAGGCCCCAATGCAGTTGGCTCAGCATCCAAGGTCTCCACTCTATCAGCACTCAGTACAATAGCACTGTCTTTCACAGCGCGGACATCTTTATGACAAACAGCTCCCGGCAGACATTGCATCTGATGCGGAGACAGCTCTACGGTGGAACGCAAACACAGCCCACTCTGGTGTAACTAGATCCATTCATTTAGATTTTAGAGGCAGAAGGTTGAAGCTGACAAAAAAAAAGTAAAAAATGCCATTGAGATATCAGGGAAGGAGTCCCCTTCAGCACCCAGGCTAAGAAAAGGAGATTGACCGATGTCGTGACTATGTTGTTACCAAAGCAGCTTTCATAAAAAGAGAAGAGAAAAATGTCTTATATGCATCTTTTTGTATGACATGTTGAGCTTTTATAGATTTTTTTTCTTAATAAATTGAAAGTCAGTCTGGGCTTATTGGGGTGAGAACAATTAGGTGCATGGCAAATAAAATCATCAAATTTTCCAGTCTGGAAGTTAAAGAATGTGATTTGACAGCGTACCTTTTGTTTTCTTACATGAGTTAAGACTTTGGCTAAAAAAGACCAGAGTAATTTCTTTTTTCTTTAAGTGAATGAACTATTAATGGTTACACATTACATCATCACATTTCTGTTTCTGCAATATTTCAACAACATTTCATAGAAAGGACTGCATTGACATGTTGAGTGTTTGTCATTATTAATCGTTAATGAGGAGAGGATTAGCATTTAAAATCACATCTATAGACAGCACATGCTAATGTCCAGTGATACTAGTAAGCTGTTAAAGGAGCTATTTGTAAGTTTGCCAGCGTTAGCATTAGCAGCTGTTTACTTAGCAGTCAAGATGAAATGTTTCCAGCTTAGCATCAGACCTTATATATTTACTTGCCGAGAGCTGTCTCCATCAGTGGAAAGCAACGCCAATGTTAACTCTTGCCTTGCCTCTAATTCTGTCACTGAAGTTAGCCTGCTAATTTGCTAGCCCAGGGCCGACCAGTATGCCCTGATGATGCAGCACTGCTGTTGTTAACGCAAGAGTGGCTGAGGTTCTTGGCCAATGACGTAAAACTTACAAATAGCCCATTTAAAATGTAGACAGATGGATGAAGTTAGCCAGCTAAAGGTTTCCTCCTGTATCAGGTAATGCTAATGCTAACTGGCGCTCAGTAAAAAAGGGCAAATACATCAAAATATTTACATATAATAAAGAGTCCAGATCCCCTTTGTAGCATAATTACCAAAGTGGACCGTCTTAGCGCAAAAAGACCCTTTGAAGTTTAGCTTAAGCTGGCTGTTGAGTAAATAGTAAAACTGCTCTCTTGCAAAGTTCCAAAGCAGAGGGATATATAATGCTAATCACATGTAATCCTGTACTAGGGCATCAATGATAACCCTACATGCTATAACCTGAACAAAGATACTTAATTGATTTGATAACAGGTGAATTCTTAAGCATTAGCTCTTGCATTGCACCAAAATTAAATTTTCACATGGAGGCTGTAGATTACTTTATAACTGCACTCAGAAGGAATCAATTTGCAACCAGAATGGACAGATTGATTACAGCGACCAATAACTCTTTCAGCATACATATGACATATGAGACTATCTGTTAACGTGCAAGGTGCTAATGCATTAGCGTGCCATGTCTTTAGTGTCAGTCCTCTCTGGTGAGTCGACAAAGAACTCTCTAAAAGTTGATGAAGTCCTTCAAGCCGCACATGTGATCATTGCTGACCTTGTTACCAGAAATAGCACCTTGCTGTTGTTGGAGAAGCATCTCTCCTGGGTTCCTCTACCTTGGCCATTGAACTGCACTGGTGACCAGACCCTTGTGGCTGTCTCATGCTCCTCATTCTTTCGGTTAGCCCTGTGTCTAGAGCTATTCTTTGCCTTCTGTGTGCCTCATCATATGTTCAAAATCCTCAGGTCCTTAAAGAGCCTTAACTTATCATATGTATATCAAAAAACATTAGAAACATAGAATTATGAAGCAGCCGCGGTGATGTTTACATGCTGCTGTGTTAGTAGATGCTGTATGTGGTCGGGATCAGACGCGGAGGGGCCAGCGACCTTTTCGTGTGACGCTAAGGTTACTGAGGTTGGTTTGAATGGCATTCTGCTGTTTCGCATGGGATATTGGCAATATATGAGGCCTGGTGCATTTTTATAGGTGTGTATTCTTAATAAAAGACGATGCTGCTGATCTTTTCCTTTTTTCCATAGTCTCCTGATGCCATGTGGGACTGCTGTGCTGCAGGGGTACAGTGCAGTCTGTATGTAGCTTGTAAACCAGTTTAGTAGTTTGTAGTACTTGGAAGGGAAGTGTACTGTAGGCTACTGGGTCTTGCTCGGAATCATGCATCAAGAAATGTGTAATATACTGTTTTGTACACTTCAAATCATTTATATAAAAGAACCTTTCTAAAGAGATGATTTACTTGGTTTTTATGTGATAACTCTGTTTCATACTGTAGCTAACTGTTGCTCAGCATGACTGTAATTTGTCCTACTTTGTCCATCTGCAAAACCGACCGAATGGCTTTAGGAACATGCAAGGTTCATACATCTGATAGGTTTGTGTATACCGTAATGTGTACCATTAAAACTGAACCATGATCAGGCCCATGTCTTCTGCTTCTGTCTCAGTCAGCCCCTCTGAGATGTACTGGGTATACAAGTCCATATATGCTCTACATGAGGGTCTCCTCTGTTGCTGTTTGTTGTTTATACTGTGTTAATAAAGATTATTGATTTATACAACAATCTCATGCACTGCTGGTCCATCTTTAACACATTTGATGTCAGCACTGACACAGGAGTCAAAACACATTCAGTGGCCATTTTATTAGCAAAAAAATTTAATATATTAAAACAACAATTCTGCCTTAAATTCTACATTTAGCTCTGGCCTCATTCCCCTTATTAATTCAACTAGATGATTATCTTTATCTATTATGTCCCCTGAACGGCACTACTCCTACAGGACAGACTGAACATTACAGTGATTGTATTGGAAAAAGAAGCTAGCTGGTTAGCATCCTAACTTTAGTAGAGGAACAAAAATGATTGAAATCAAAGTGAAACAAAAAAAAAAAATTACATTAGTATTTGTACCAGATTAGAACATCTCTCAATATAATACAGTCCAGTTCAACACCACTGCAAACTACAACCTCAATGATAAACATAAAATGAATGAAATAACACCTTCCACACAGTTTTGGAGTTTTATCAAACTGTAAAATATTACATTTACAGTTTTGAAAGAATATAATGAATATATTGGAATCAGGTGTAGCTAAGTGAAGTGTGTCAGTGATGTTGTATTGTACTTCACACACACACAAACTTCATACTTTCTGATTTAAGAAAAAAAAAAGAACATGGAAAAAAAAAATAATAATAAAAATGAGATAAATAATAAATAGTAAATTCTAGTCCCTTGGTCCATCCTGAGATGATCCTGGTGATATCACTATGACATCACCAATCTCCCCTAAGTACTCAAATAATTCAGTATGCTTTGTTTTGTTATCTAATATTGCTCTCTAATTTATTGTTTTTCATTACTGTCATTCATCAAACATAAATGTTAGCAATTTCCTATAAAATTGAGTTTAGTCTTGTTTTGTTTTGTTTTGTTTTGTTTTCTTTTCTTTTCTTTTCTTTTCTTTTCTTTCTTGTTTTGTTTGTTTTCTTTTCTTTTCTTTTCTTTTTTTTTGTTTTTTTTTTTTTGTTTTGTTTGGGCATTTTGAGCGAAATGACATTGTGTCAGTTGCAGAAAAAACACCAGATGGCACTAAAAGCACACAAATACACACTGTCTGCACCACAGTTGTATGTATAGATTTCTGCCGCAAGATGGCAGTACTACATCATCTAGTATGACAGAACAAAGAACAAAGCATTTCCTTTATTCCTATTCCTATATTATGTGTGAAAACGCCACAAACATTTCCACATGCTTCACTTCTTCATGACTGGTAACCATTTATCATGAAATTCCTCTTTTTAAAATCAGACACAGCGTTTGAATCATACTGAGACATTTATTTATGCATGTATGTTTTCCATTTAGACTGAATGCAAATACAGCAAATACACACCACCAAGCACTATAGGGGAATGTATAGCAAAAGGCAGTGGAGAATTGAAGGTGGAGGCTAAACAGCGGAGCAGGTCGATGCTCTTCACAGAAAAAAATAAGCTCATATCCATAAATCGGTATTGTGCTGGTTTTCTGCATTAATGGGGCCAATAAATGTTTTTCATCTCATTGAAGACTAACAGTGCAGATCCAGAGAGGCTTCTTTTTTCAATGCACTCTGTGTCACATTCTTTACAAGACAGTAATTCACTTTCAAGACGGCTCCTCCACACCTTGGACCTAGAGGAGAGGTTGTTTCTACATCTGCGACGCAGGTGATTAACAGCACTTTCCACTGTGACTCCCATAACCACGACTCCAAACATAAGGCACCCGCTCGTGACATTTCTATTGCTCTGCTGTCCTTCAAATTTTTCACTTTCTGCCTCATTCCTTCAACCTAAAAACACACATGTCTGGTCAGGTCGATTTCTACATAGTTTACAGGATAATACACAGTAGTTTGGATAGTGATATATAAATAAAGGCCCCCCTCCCCCTTCCTTCAACTCACCATCTTGCCCACAGTGCACAACATCTCTCCTGATGCCTACAGTCTTTTGTCTTCCATCAGTAGTGTGTCCATTACTACAGTAAAGCCATTTTTTCCCAATAGTTTTACAGTATATGTGCTGTTATCATGGCAAGCAAGTGCCTTCACAACAGTCCAGTGTCATTTGACCAGATAAAATAAAATAGAGGAAAATATAATTTACAAATCATCATCTGATTGGGAATTTCTTGTTTCCGCAGACACATCAACAGCAGGTTGACAGTTTCAAGTCAGGGGATGGGGGGGATTAGAAGACGAGGGCAACAAAGCCATGGTCACAAGTGTCGGAAAAGCTCCTTTGAGTATAACTAACTGTGTTATAGGTTTTGGTTACGCTTCGGTACGCATGACAGTTCACAGTTTTCTCCCTTTAGAGGACAGAGGATAAGATTAATGGCTGCTTATTGCAAATCTCACAAGCAGTGCACGTCACTGCTTTGGTTAACAGTAGCACAAAGTTAACAATGACGGCAACACGGCTAACATGGGTCAGGCTCCATCAGAGGGGTTCATATAAGTGATGCATAGTATAGTATTAAAGGTCATCCAGGATATATGATCTGTGGTTAATCATGTATTTCACACTATGAGTCTCAGCTTTGTCTGAAGGGAAATGGGGGGGAAACACAGGCCTCACACTCATCACTCCTATAAATTACAATTACAAACTCATACACCATAACTTAATGAGTTAATCCAACAGAAAACAACAATAAAGTACCCATGTTAATCTTGTGGTTTTTAACTTTTCAGGCATTGCTTGTGAACATTCACCTAACCCCAAACCTTTAGATTGCTTGTAGAAGTTGCTAACGGTCCATATGTTTGTATTAGAAATAAATTGAATCACATGTAAAGTCTCACTTTAAAGTTGCAACAATAAATGTTCTTATAAGGTTTAAAACCACTGTCTGTAATGTGTAAATAGTAACAACCCCATTGAGAAATATATCAGTCAACTCTGTGGTTTCCCTGAGCTCTGTGAAGCATTTTAGCTTCTTGAGCTACATGCTAGCTGCTAAGCACCAAACTGAAGATACAGTTAGCAGTTAGCCGAGGATGTGGCAGCTAAAGAGTCAGATATTTACCTCAAGAGACCAACACAGAGCTAAAAGGCAGTGAATAGTGGACTAAGGATTACCAGGTGGCCAGATGTATGACTTCAAAATGATGCTAATTCTGTCCTTGGTCTACAGGATTATGATTGTTTGCTAATAGGTGATGATATGACAATGTTGTGGCCAAAAACATCAATTATTGCAGGTTCAGAGAATGGATATAGGATGCTGATAATGACCATTCACGGGGCCATTAATGTCCCTGTCAGTAGTCAATATCATAGAGTCCCCTGAACGGCACTACTCACTACAGACTGAACATTACAGTGATTGTATTGGAAAAAGAAGCTAGCTGGTTAGCATCCTAACTTTAGTAGAAGAACAAAAATGATTGAAATCAAAGTGAAAAAAAAAAAATTACATTAGTATTTGTACCAGATTAGAAATTGATGCTTCTCTATTGGTGAATTGAAAAGCTATTGAAGCTAACGCTGACTGTAGCAATAGCAAAATGCACTTGTTTCTTCTTTAAGATTTTGAATTGGGAATGAATTGTTTGATTTCTTGGAAAATAAGACAATAAAAAATTCAGTTCTTGTTGGAGAAGGTTTGGATGTTTAAGAGTGATGCTCACACACAAACACTGAAATGTCCAAAAACACAAGAATAGCATAAACCCTGTTTCATGGTGGATGTCAGTAAAATCAAGTAAGAAAACGATAAAAACATATCACATTTCTGAAACTTATTACAGAAAACATTATTCATATTAAAATTTCTCAACAAATCTTATACCCGTGCCCAAAAACATGTGACCAGCATTTCTTTGCGTTGATGGCGAGTAGATGCCGAAATGAAAACGGTAACAGTGAAGAGGAGAATAATGGGACAAGGACAGTGATGTGTTTGTGTTGGATACTGGGACCAAAGCAGACTTCCAGCTGTCCACTGTCCTTATATTCCTCAAGTAGAGTCCATCAACATTAGTTTGTGTCCACTACTCATTGTCTCAGTGTTTTCGTAGCTGCTCAGTCCCATCCTTGTCAGAGCTTCTTATGGATTTCAAATGTGGACGTGTCCGCATACCTTTTTTTTCATTCCCTCTGCTATTTTTTTTTATTGAATCATGCAGATTATAATCATCTGATATTATACATATTTCATAAACAAGCAAACACTGGACATAAATTAGATTCTCTATAGATAAAAATGTAAAAAGCTAATAAGACAGCTGTTGATTATACTGAAGGTGTCACAGCCAAGAGATGGCAATGACGAGCATGAAGGCTGCCTTTTGCCACTCGGCACCAACCTCCCCACCCCACCCCACCCCCCCATCACCAGCATTTGTCCCCATAATTTCACTCAGCTGTCCTCTTTCTTACATATTCATTTCATGTGTAACAGTAGCAGGAAAGATATTTATGAACTTAAAATCTTAAGATTGTTTTTTGAGGGAAAGGTATGTGGGGCTGAGGATTTTGGGGGGGTAAAAACAATGATTCAATTGATCCTGAGGGTTCAAACAAGTCATAATGTAAAAGAGCAAATAATATGAAAGCAAAGTTTGAGACAAAATGAGTCGAGCAGAGGGGAATTCAAATTATAACAGCTGTAAGTGGGTTTCTCTTTCAATCTTGCATCACTCGGAGCGGTGAATTATCCAATGGAGACTCTTCACTTCCCATTTCATAAAAAGGTGGGATGGGCTGGGGGGAGGACGAGAGGCCTGGTCACAGTTGGTTTGTCTAAAGGGACAGGAGTGAAGGTCTACTGACTGCAACGTCAAGCGCAGCCTGTTCTCGTGTTGGTGTGTACACAGTGGGGTAGAGTGTCCTCTTGGTGGTGTACTGCAGGGTGGAGTAGGAGACACACAGCTGGAGGGACCGTCTCTTGTCTCCCCGTCTCAGGAGCTGCCATGACCAATCAGGACTGCAATGAGACAACAAACACATCTGTCATCACACATGAACGTGGCTGCATCATGAGTTAATGAACTCCTGCACACACACATATAAAGGCCTACATAGCAGTACAACACCCAGAGGGAAAGAGGCACAAAATACAATTATAATTGTTGTGTAGATCTCCATATGTATATACAGTTTTTATACGCATATATTTTTCTCTGTTGTTGTTTTCCATCTTTTTAGATCCAAAATACATCCATAAATACATAAATAAATGTAAAATAAAAATATTTTGGTAATACAGAATACTTTGTTTTTGCATGCATTATTTATTTGTTTATTTCTGTATTTCTACATTTATTTCTGTATTTATGTAATATGTAATGTACATCTATTTATGCATTTCTACATTTATCTATTTATGGATGTCAAGATTCTTGTTATTTAAATGATTTCATACAGTGTATTTCTTTATTCGTTAAAATGTATATCTACATTTTTCATCTGTTACAAGTTGTGTTGTGTCTCTGTAATATATATATTTTTTGTCTCTTCTTAGCCACTGTGTGTCTGTTTTGCTCCTCTATAAACCAAAACTGTGTCATTTTAAATGTCATTTAGCATCTCTTGGTGGCAGATTTGCATCTCCATGCAGTCATTTTCAGTCTACTGAGAGATGCGTGGTTGTTTTTATGTCTCTTCATAGTCACCTTTTGTCTGTGTTGTTGTTTTATATCTCTGTAGTTGTGTTGTGTCTCTTTGCAGTCACTTAATTGATTGTCCTGTAAAAGATTGTGGCTTCCCTCAGAGTCACATACCTCTGCTTTCTGCTGCAGCTCCTCAGTGGGAGATTCTGTTTCCCTGATAACCACTGCTTTTGTAACCAGCATGTCAGGATGTTGCTGCTTGGCCTCTTGGATCGCCATGGCGAGGGCCTGGGGACATGATACACAGACATGTCACAAGTCACATATTGGCCTCCAGTGCCTTATGACTTACTGAACATACAGTGAAGGTACTGCAGTGTTTGTGTGGCTCTCCTCTGACCTGATGTTGGTCCACATCATCGTCTCCTGTGATTATAATCCTCTTCTCAATTCTGGTCTCTGAGTAGCCTCCTTTCACAGTCTGTACAACACACACACACAGAAATTCACTGAATAAATCATGAGCTTATTCACAACAATTAAACAGGGAATTTTTAGATGACAATAGTTGTTATCAAATGAATAATTGTTTTTATTGTACATTCATTTCCAGTCACTGTGGTGTTCTTGTAGTCCTCAGAAATACAAGTTCATTGTTTGTGTACCTATTAATTTCTCACTAAAGATATCTGCTGTTTGCTACAACAAACAATGAATAATGAATAACGCTTTCACAAAATGGAAATAGACTAGATGCCTATTGTTTTACTGTGCACTCAGCACAGAGAAACAGATATTGTACTTAATGTCTTGACAATCCTAGCAAATGGTATAAGATTCAAACCCAAAGGACTATATTGTTACATCACATTGTGTGACAGATAAATGTTATTAATTACAGTATAAGTCAGTAGAAAATGACTTCATTACATCCACCTCTGTTATTTCTTAACTCCCACATCTCAACAAGGGGAGACCATGAATGCACTATAAGTTGCAGATGTGGTGGGCTCCAAGCCCCAGTCATTAAACTGTAACCATGGAAACAGATAAGTTGTTACCTTGGTAACTTGAGTTGTGGTTGCTGAGGTGACGTTCTCAGCGGTGATGGTCAGTGGGGACACAACGGATTCCCTCCCCACGGGGCTGGCTTTTACCTACAGTGTAATGATTAGAGAAGGTCATACACACGTGAACACACACACACACACACACACACACACACAAATACACTCTACTACAATCTACTACCATCTACAACTACAATCTAGTTTGGACACAGCCAGGGGTCAGAGGTCAAGCTCTATGTGAAAGGTGTGTGTAAACACAAAATGTTATTAGGGTTTCTGTCTATCTGATTTTACACTCTGTCAATTTATTGAATGAAAACCACAAACACACAGGCGTGGTGTTAGGGCAGCGAGGAGCTTTATAACGGAGACTAGCCTTTTAATCAATGTTGTATTAGAATATAACACATTTTTCAGATTAGTAACAGAGGTTGCCTTTGAACTGGTATGAAATATTGCAAATTGAAACCTCAGAGGCCAGAATGTTTTATCTTAAACATTGGTCAAATTTTGTATTTTGAACTTTTTTTGATGCAGCTTGCTTTTTGTTCAACCTTTTCAGACTGAAAAAGGCTAAAAAAAAAATCCCTATCTTTCAAGTCTTTATTTACTTTAGTGTTCAGAATTTCACCTGTAAACAGGGAAAAGTTTTCATATACTGACATGACATCAAATAATAATAAAACTCATCATCAAATAATATAATGCTCCATGCTGCAGATGTATTCATCTCTTACTTCATTCATTCTCACCCTCTCACTATTATATATATGTTTACATGAACATCAAGGCTAGAAAAGAAGGGAGAGCAAAATGGCTGGAGTTTCTTACTCTGCCACCACCACCCACACACAGCCACACACACACTATTACACTGATGTATGTTCTTCTATAAAGATACTTACAGGGGAGCCATTTTCTTTTAGGGCAGCATGAGCCTCCCGTGAGCTGACAACTCCATAGTCCTGTGGAAGGGAGACACAGTCTTGAGATTTGTGAGCAGGGATCATTAAAGGGATCTATTCGGTGATCATTTATGGAAACATTACTTTGAGGGACTTAGAAGACGAAGATTAGTCAAACTCAATGCAGAAGAGGCCAAGATTGACTGAATATCACAGTCTAATACGAATCAAGCACCAACAAACAGTGGATCCTAATGCAGCCATTATTTTGTTTTCTTTAGGCTCTTCCTATAAATGTCTACAGGTATAAGAGTCTGCATCTTTCAAATGCCACATCCCCATTTAGTTGCACAGACACAGACACCCTGTTGTGAATGTATACACCTCTATGCATGCTGTCTCTCTGGAACAGCACTACTGATGATGTAATTAGGTACACCTGTGCTTTTCCTGCACTAACAAGCCTGAGAAGTCCATGGGGACACAAGCAGGAAACAACAAACACACTGTGTCTCTGTGAGCTACGATGTGTTTCCTTCTTGTTTTGCTTTTGGGAGAAAATGAAAGGCACAGATATGTGCGGTGTTGGAAAACACAGAGTTGTTAAGTCAGCAATATGACTCAGCAATGTCTGTGATGCAGCTACATCTATATTAAGTTTGCACACATTTGGTAATACTAGCCACCATATGCTCCATGTTGTGCTGGTTAAAGAGGAATGTGTTATTTCTCATTTTAGAAAGTCTGGCCCTAAAGCTTCACTGATCAATGCTTTATATAAACAACTGATCAAATAACCATATGTAAGTGTGTGACACACACCAACAACCGTATTCCCACTGTGCAGAATATGCAGCTATTTGGAGCATTAAGCAGCTGAAGAGTCAGGGCCCTCTGAAGCTAATGCAGATAGGCCACTGAACCTTCTACTGTCAGGTCACCACAACACAACTCTAAATGGCAGCTGATGTCGCCTCATGTTTCCTGGATGTTCACTATGGGTTTAGACTCCACCAGGTTTAGACAAACTGATATTTCATCTAAAATATTTCAGTATTTCAAAGGGGTACTTTTGAAAAATACAATAGGATGATGATATCACCTGGAAATCTTCTCAACATTTAAAAGCCAGAAGAAGTTGTGAATAAATTCCTTTTACAACAGTCTGGTAGTCAATGTTAGTCAACTTCAAAGACATTCAGACAGGTAACAGAAGGTGTGTTTGAGACACTAAACACACATGACATGTCTCCCTCTGCTGGAGGAAAAACAGAGGTGTTGAAGATCTTTGTCTGCCTGGAGATGACGTCATCCGCTATTCACTTCACACACACACACACACACACAAACACGACACTGCCTTACACTGACATCTTTGCAAATTTGACTCAACACTGATCTGGCACTTCAAGGCACCATCTCTACATCACTGCCTGAGCTCACCCACACCATTAGCTGAATTGATAAAGAGCCCAGCAATGATTACATTTTAATAAGGCACCAGTGGGACAGCCAGCCAGCTCTCAAATCTTTGCCTCTGGACATGAATGGGACTCACACCTGCTTTCATCATCCTCATTAATACACTGTCAATACTTTAATTACTCCATAATGATGCTATTATGTCATTGGTGTCTGGGGAATACAGTCTTCATGCTAGTGAAGCCCAAAGAAAAATGCCTTCTGTAATGAAGACTAACTCCAGAGCTTCACAAAGAAATATTAAATTCTTCATTGCAAGTCTATTTGTACTATGATGAGTAGTATCCTCACTTGCCCTGTCTATCAATAGACCTACTTTTGGCTAAAATGTAACATGATGAATTTATAAATCGGCCATCCTGTCTCTGTACACCTGACAGCGTCTCTTTAAGATCAGTGATCAACACGTTATATCTTGTTTAGTGAGTGTCTGTACACATGTCCAAATGACGGCAGCTTTACTGGTGCCCTGTTTAAAACCGTAAGTTAAGCTAACTGACTGCTAGTTATGCTGTACAAATAAACTTGCCATGCCTTGCCTTGCCTAGTATTGGTACGCTCTTTTCTCAAACTCTCCAGAGTCTAAAACTGACTAAAGAAGACAGAAGCTTGTATCTACAATTTTGATAACTGTAGGTAAGACAGTTCCATGTTAGTGCTGCTTAACTTGTCCAATGACAAATCAATCCACTGGCTTGTACAAAGATTTACTGTAGGTTAATGACCAACTTGGATCAATGATTGAGAGTTAGCAACACTAAGAGGCTTTTGTTTTATTCAACAGATTTGTCAGATGTTGGACTTAAAAAACCTGAAACACAGCAGTATAGTCTTTGGCAGAATTTGAGCTTCCCATCCTGCGCATGATATCAGAGGAAAATAGCTGCCATATGACCACAGTCTATTAATGAAAAAAATGAACATGCAGTCCATGACAACTGAAGGGACAGAAAGCCAAAGGCAGCTGTGTGAATTGTTTGCTCGTACTGCTCCCTTTCTTGTTTACCTGCTGTGAGACGTTCATGATGTTGGTGTGGACCTCTGATCCGTTCGTATGCGTCTCCGTCTTGGAGTCACCCCGCTTCAGCAGGTGGGCCACGCTCACAGCACTGGGGTCTTTCTTTGCCACAGGAGGCTGCGTGAAACACAAACAATAAAGTCAAAGAGCATCACGGAACTTGTCGACAACAAACACGGCTGTAGACTCCCTTTAAATTTGGCATATTGCTTCCAATGTGCATACTGTAACTTTCAAAACAAACATTTGAATCCTGTTAAGTCAAAGGAACAAAACATGAAATATGATTTTTATTGGACTGTTCAGGCTGATGACAACATGCAAATGATTATGCAGCAGCAAGGGAACAGAAACACAGATACAACTGACAAATATAAACTAGGTGAGAAATTTCATGAATTAATCCATCAACAAAGAGAATAAAGCCAGGAACACACAGGCTGCATGGTATGAGTGTAGCTGCTGCACAGCAAATGGATTTTCATTTCACCACATATATTGGCTATGTGAGACTGGTGTTGTGGTTGCATCTACTGGTTTGATCTCCTGTCCATTTATCTCATGTGCTGCACATTTCCCAGCAAAAAACAGAGAAAAAAACTATTCATGTCATGTCACAGCAACAACATTACATCAACCTGACACCTTCCATTGTAGTTGTCTACATCTAGGCTGAATCTGAACGACACAAAATTGAAAACATTACAGTAAACTAGAAAACTCTCCATGAGAGACAGAGCATGTGCATGTGCTTCTGTCAGCTACCATGCTCACACAACAGGCTGTGCATTCCCAGCATAAAACTTGCAAACGTTTTAATTAAACATTGAATATAAAACATGAACAAAATGCAACTGAATTCAAACAATGAGAAATGGTAACAAAATAAATCAAACAAATAGCAACCAAGTCCAACCAAGCAGGTTGACTCCAGTGGGTGGTGATGATGATGATGAAGGATGAACACATTCAGCTGTCTACCTCATGATGGCTTCCCTCCTCAGGAAGTTTCTCCTCTATGGGGGACTTGTCCCGGGAGCCCATCAGACGGGCAGAGTAGAACCTGGAGGTCTCCTCAAAGTCCTCCCGGCCCACCTCTGGCTGTCGCTCCCTCTCCCCCAGCTCCGACATGCCTTTAGTGAATTCCTCCACGCCAGAGTGGAGATCTGTGATGATGGTGAAGTCAACCTCAGCCTCCAGGCTGGACGTGGAGCTAACTGTCATGCTGGAGCACTTGCGCTCAATGCCCAGGTGGGATTCCCTCATGCAGGCCACAGTGTCCCGCTCCTGCTCCTCCTCGGATGCTATGCTGGGCTGGGGCCTCCTGTCCCCAAGCTCCTTCTGGGGCAGGTACAGGAGAAAGGGTCACAAATCTAATGTAACTGTAGATGGATGGGTGGAGGATGAAGATGGATATGGAATAGGAAGAACTATGTTCTTCATGTTTAAAGGCGGCATGTTTGCTGGGATTCTCCAAAATCAAATCCTTTGTATGACACATGCATCTGTATTCAGAAACTTAAAACAAGCCATCAGGACTTTCTTAACTTCCTATCTAACTAATGTCACAACAAAGCAGTTGTCGTGCCATCAGCCATGCCCCCAGCCCTAGACTTAGTACCTGAAATCTGCTGTAATTCTATTCACTCATCCAAAAGCAGTCAACAAATCAGACGTGAGGCTCAGAGCCTCCTCTCTTCTGATTAGCTCATCGACCTGTTGTCAGCTTCAGAGAGAAGCCTGAGGGAGGAGGTGTAAAACGAGATGTTTTTTGGTGCTTAAAACACAACATTCAGCTCAGCTTCGTTGCTCTGTACTCACTTCTGCCTTTGTAGCCTGCATGACTTGAAAGTTTGGCTCACCTGACAAATGCAATTCACTTTCAAAGGGTCATACACCTGAAATGTTGGGAACCATTGAATTACAATGAAGCTCCTGGTGTACAGTAATGCCACTTATATCAATTACAAGTGCACTTGCTAATCAGATCACTGCAAAAACTGCATCATGCTAGTGACAACCAAGCACAAGCGATTCTGCTTTCAACCCACACATTCAGTTCAAACTCATCATGGTGATGTAGCTGAGTAGCCAGTAAAAAGTCCCACACTACTTCATCCTGAGTAGCTTTTGAACTATTTTTTCTAGGCCTCCATGTGAAGGACATATTGTTTTCAGGTTGTCCACCCCATACTCATGGACGGGATATAATGAGAACATAACTTCAAACCTTCATTAGGACTGAAGGATGAACAGATAAGATTTGAGGGATCAAAGGTCAAGGGAGTGTTAACCTCACAAAACACTCAAGACCTTGCTTAGCAATTAAGGCAAAATTTTGACATTTTGGATAATATTTCATGTGATTCTGGATTAACAGGGATGTAGCCTGAAACTTAAGTGGTGGGGAGAGACAACCACGAGGCACCAATTCTAGTTTTATCAGAAGAAAAGAGTGCAGTCTGTCAGGTGGCATGTGGATTTTTCCCACAAGGGGTGCAGAGAGGGGGATAAAGACATGATGGGTGGAGTGATTGAAGGTGGATTTAAATTCAAAGGAATAACCTTGAAATCAGCAAACGGCTCTTCGTAAATGGCAGGAGTAGAGACGGGCTCCTGCAGGGAGGGAAGCAGAGGAAAGAGCAGAAAGAGCATCTGAAGGTTAGAACAAGCTGAAGTGGATAGTGGACTAACAGACAGAGGTCCTAACAGCAGAGCTTGACTGGGGCCTGGGAATATGAGTCCAGCCCACAACTGATGTGCTGCTCAGTGAGAGTCAAGATCAGGATAGGGCCCAAATTAGCTTCAAGTAGCAAAAGTTGCTCATAAATGAGTACTTTTAATGTGATAATATCTGAAAGTTTAGGTGAGAGATTCATCCAGATCCAATCTAAGCCCACTGGGCTTGCTGAGCCCCAGTCAGGTCCACATGGATTCAGGCCAGACTTTCAAGCACTACTCTATGGTAGTAATATAGCATACAGCATTACAGTCTAAAGGACAGAATAGAGAGTTTACTGCAACAGAAACAACATACATAGCCTGATTTATTTGTTAGAGTAGCCTATAGTTAGAGAGGCAGGACAAAGAGAATCATGCAGTTTGTATGATGAGCAGGTTTTCAGCATAGCAGCAGCCACTCTCTGAGTTGCAAAACTATGCACCTTGAATTTCAACAGGAGGGCATTCAAATAATATTGTCGGATGTCCAATGAAAGGTGCACGGGTGCATTTCAAAGCCCGTCAAAATGACTGTGTGCGAGCGGGTCCACATGTTCAGAGAGGAGCACCTAATATTTTCCCACAGTCCCCCTGAGCTCAATCAGATCTTGATATGATTGTCACTCCACCGGTGAGGTGCGCTCGCACAACCGAGAGCTACGCAACACCCCTCCTCATGCCTGTTTAATCCAATATATGCAAGAGCTCGACTCAGATGAAAAGGTGGGAAATGATGAAAGCTGTCATGTCTATTCACTTCAGATTCCTTTCATTCCAGTGCCAGAACGTGTGCAAGCCTCCTAATGATACCAACAGTGAAATGAAAGCAGCAAATCTGACTGTGTCAGGCACTGAGCTGTGGTGTCTCACTGCTCGCCCGCCAGCTGAGGTTTCACAGTTGGAAGAACCGGTGTGTTTTGTAACACCGTTTAGCTTTCTATGCGGGTGGGGTCGGGGGAGGATAAATGCGTCTGATTTGTGATTTATTATCAACAAATCTGAGGGATCAAGCAACATTTTCTGAATTCTGTGCACGGAAGTTGATCAGTGTGATGTTAGCTTTTTGTGTGCAAACCAATTCCATAGTCCATTTATCTCTAATTTTGGGGGAGATAATAGCTGTGTGTAACAAAGTAATGGATGACAGTACATTTCACCCTCTCCTCCTCAAATGAGTGATTCAATTTGTCACATTAATAGGCAATAAATTGTTTTGTTTTGTGTTTCCAGTCTGAAAATGGCATGGAGATGTGCAAAAAATCATCAGAGCGATGATTATGTGCGAGCCTTTCTTTTCTTTGCCGCACTGACAGAGGACAACATGAGCTGGAAGGAAATCTGTGGCTTGCGCGTCAGAGAAGGCAAAGACCAACCAACAAACAAAACATGTGACATTGATTTTGTTTTTGTTATCTTTCACAGCCAGTGGTGAGCTGGACAGATTTGCCAGACAAGCGTGGTGCATGTTGAGGACAATGTGAGGGGAGAGGAAATTATTGAGTTGCCACATGAGGAGATGTCCAAACTCTTTTTTTTTCATTGATTTTTTTTCTTTTCTTTTCTTTTTTTTATTGCCACAAGACGGAGCTGAAGTACCGCTCCGCCTGCTCTTCACACAGGCACGAACAGGTAAGATGGATGGAGTGTTTCAAGTCACTGAAAAGGTAGAAAAAAAGAAAAATGGCGTGCGAGTCTGTCTGAAGCTCATGCGATGCTTTACTTCCAATGACTGAATAGCAGATGCCAAGCAGAGTTACCGAATGTCTCTTCTTGGCTGCGTCCAGGCTCGCCTCCCTGCCAGCATTTCGGCTGTTCCGCAGTATCAGTCCGGACTCCCTGGCCTTCTGCGTCTTCACTGGTGGGGCCGGGGGAGCCATTTTAGGAAGCGCTGAAATCTTTGAGCCGAGCGACTGACTCTCCGTTGGTCCTCTGCCAGGCTGATAGCTGTCGTCAGGCTGATCTGTTTTGGCGCTTCCCTCCGTATCTGCTGGAAATGCCGAATGGAAGGTGGGGACGTCCGTCCAGTTGAGGTCTGAGGATCCCTCCGGAGAGCCCACTGACCAGCGGTATTCTCTTCTGAGGACACGGGTGGGCTCCTCCTGGCCTGGCCTGTCCCTTTCGTCCTTACAGGCTATGCTCTTTGATCGCTCTGGCTTGAGAGGAACAATCCTGGTGATCTCTGCCTGGTAGCTGCTGCCTGACAGTCGGTGGAGAGATGTCCTCTGACCTCGTTCACCCATGAAACTCTCAATATCCTCCTGCCCGGAGCTACTGATCTTCCTCTCGTGTGTCCTGACCTGTCGCAGTTTTACCTCTGCTAGCTCTTTGTTGTCAATAAGTCCCTTCCCTCGGACCTTCATCACACACTCTCCTCCAACACCTGCTAATGAACTATCATGCTCTATCTTTCCAGGTCCGTTCACTGAGCTTAAATCAATATCTGCCGTTCCAACCTGACTCACTTTTCTCTTTCCCTGCTCTGCGCCTTGAGTCGAGACCTCCCTGTTTTCACCTGTTGAGACTTCCTCCTGTTTGCTGTCTTTACAGGCCTTGACAGACTGATCCCTTCCTGATCCCTGATCATCTTTCTTCACCACCACTGGGGATGATTCGCAATGATTTCCTGTTTGAAACATTTTCTCGGGACTGGTGTCCGAGTCTGAGCCCTCGTTTTCGTCTTCCGTGGAATCGCTGCCTCCTTTCCTGTAGATGAGCTCTGCTGGCATACCCAGGTTTAAGCTCTGTGGTCTCCTCTTTTTCCTCTGTTTCGAAGCTGGCCGTTCCTTTGTTTGGCGTGAGGCTGGGGCCACATCATTGTTTGCCTCTGGCTCTGAGGCGTGAGGTGGTTTACTTTGAGATTTGTCTTGAAACAAATCTGTGTTCTCAGATAATTGAATCACAACAGAACTTTTGTTGGGTGGCCGAGGTTCGGGGCACACATCTGCCGCATTGGACTGTTTTGTTGATGGAAATTCATCAATATGGCTTTTCATTTCTTTTCTGTCATACCCTGTTACCTCTTTATGTATCATCTTGGTAATATCTATCTCTTTTTCCAGCTCCTTTTTCTCCCACGAGGAGTCAGATGTGAGAGATTTGTTCTTTTCTTCTGCCTTCCAGTCCTGGTCTTGTTGATAAGTTTCTTGTTTTTCAATCAATACCCATTCCTCTGAGCCCTACATGTTGGTATAGATTAAACACAGTTAGATATGCCAAGCACAGCTGCTGCAGATAATGAAATCTAGGCAATCATTTGAATCTCAGAAGGGAATAAAATTTAAAACTGGTACAGGGAGGTGTTTTTGTTCACATGCATCTACATATAGGATGTAACTGTGCTATATGTGGTTGTATTTTCGTCAAAAAAAATAGGTATATAAGTAGGCAGTGAATTTCACCAAACCACAACTGCTACAAATACCAAACTATGACATGAAGGAGGAGTAGTGAGAGATGTGCAACCTCAGGGGAAGTCACCAGAGTCTTCTGGACGAAACCCTCAACAGACAGGCTGTTAACAGGGTCCTTTCCCACCGCCCGGCCCACCAACTGGCCGACACGAGGCAGAGGAGAGAGTTTAAAAGAGAAGGAAAGAACAACTGTTAGAGAGACTGGAAATGAGGGAATGAATTAGTAAGGCGCACAGCTTAACGCAAAGGGAGAAAATGGGAAAGGAAGAAGATATCAGTTATTCTGCGGAGTAGAAAACTTTTTAATGAACTTCAACCTAAAAACATGGAATCCCGTGTACCTGACAGCCACCAAACCCACAGAAGCCAAATCAGCAGGCATTTGCAATGCAAATATTCTTTTTCTGTAACTACATCAAAGAGCTGAGTTCGTCTGAATCTCTTGGAAACAGTCAGGAGCACCAAGACCTTCCCCGACGTCGTATGCTGTCAGTCAAACAGAATAATGCCCCTGCCTCACCCCAGCCCACCCTCATCGTCCCTCAATCTCTCCTGCCTGGAATGAGACACAGGGGAGACAGCATTTTCTGCCGCAGACTGCGCTTGACATTCTGTGGGCATCATCTGATCACCCCAGACAACAGATGAGAGATCGTCTGAAGATGACTGGGGCGCTGGCAAAGACGTGAACTGTCCTATCTGAGGACCACAATCTCTGCTTCGTATCTTCAGTGGCCTCATTACCAAAAAAGAAAAAAAACTGTGATCAAAGCTTGAGAGGCTTCATGATCTAGCATAAAGACAACCATGTCACTGTGAGGCAATCAAGGCAGAAAAAAAAGATAACTGATAATTATTTCTTGAGTGCCTCACATCGTGCAAATCTCAGAAAACATCTCGAAACTAATCGCATCAAGATGTTTCCTTCTGTGCTCCTTGTCAATCATCTTGGAGTACTACTCTGAGATAGTGCCAGAATTAATCTGGTGCACCAGAGACAGGCAGACGCGCACTTCATTACACACATGCCTTAAAATAAACTGCAGGTTCTTATGTTGCTTCCTGGGAGTGGTGATATCTAGCACAGGAAACACCTGCTCATAAGAAAAATAAAATAATAACCATAATTTGCTTGACTAATCATGTTTGTTTTTACAATTGTGGCAGCGCAAGTATGTCTTTAGGCTTGAAATATTCATAGAGCAAACAACGAAACTTGCAGAAGAATTGTCTCAGTGCAGGGGATATGTTTCCCGTCTTCACCTTGAGTTAAGCAACAAAAACAGACTGGAATATCAATGTCCTTTAATGGAATGTCAAGCATCAGAGATTTCTGGATCTGAGACATTGACCATAGTGGACCCCCACCCCCACACCCTCCCCCCATGCGACTCCCCAGAGCTCCACACTCAGCCCCTACTCACAGCCTTCTTCTCTGGCGTGCCAGTCGGGGAGGTTGCAGACAGACGCTTCTCGCGGTTCATCAGCTTGCTGTTGGGTTCCCTCAGGGCTCTCTTCAGCTCATTGATGCTGGCCTGGTGCTTCAGCAAGACGTCCTGAGACTTATCCAGAAACTGGAGGAGGGAAACGGGAGGAGAAATGTGCATGCATCAGCAGGACATCAGCATTCTGTTTCATCAACACGTCACACACTGTCATAACTGAACAAGATGTGAGATAATACTGCACAGAGGCCTACACACAGGACAGGACAGATCTGAACTGCTTACGCTAGTGATTGTATGAATCTTCCACCTGAGACCACACATGACTACCACTACTCAGTGGGATTTTACAGGTGATGATGTGGTGACATGCTACACTAAAATAGTCAAAACATTTAAAGTAAAAGTAAAAGGCGTTTCCACGACAGTCTGTACGCAGGATGACATTTAAATTTTGCTGCTACTTCCTGAACACAAACCACTTAAAAGCTCATAATAACATTTGGCCGCCGCCCAAAATAAATAATACATCTACATGAGTGCTACAGTCCAAACACAGAGTTGAATTTGTGGTTGATGAAAAATGAAGCTTAAAATATGTAGAGAATGTAATTAATTATTTCCTCATACATTATATATCACTTCACCCACTCACATATTAATGTGCATGACGTGCTCACAGATATAACTATGTTCTGTGCAGCACTAGTTTACACTTAGAGACATAATGCCGGCTAAAGAACAACAGCATACAACTGAGTTAGTTGTTAATTTGCATGTAATTCGTTTCTGGACAGTCACTGGTTTAAAGTGATTAAATACATCCACTCAAATACTGTCCTTAAATTAAGTTGAGGTACTTGTAATTTTCCACTGTTGTTTATTTCTGCATCATATGTGTCAAAGGGAAATGCTGCACTTTCTATCTAACTACATTCATCTCTCAGCTACAGTTTCTTCTTTTGGCTTGTTAAATGTGGTTTCGGCTCTGCATAACTCTGAATATTATTAAAAAATGCTTTAAGATTAGGTTCAAAAAAATCTTGTGAAATCATCTGTCATGTCAATCGTCTGTTTATAGTGTGTAGTTAATGGAGAAAATGGGTTTTCAGGGTCTTAAATTGAGGCAGCGGCAATGTGGTTGACTTAATTCATTTTAATACACTGATAATGTTTTTTCCTTATCTATGATTTTGGCCATATAAAATAATAAGCGATACATGTTTTTGCTTCACTGTTCTTGACGTTTGCGTTAGTTTTTCTATGGTCTGTCAGGATAATAAGGATAATGTCCTATCTTGATTTATTTACACCCAAATAAAAGATAAAAAAAAATGTGTGGGTAGAACATCTGCATTATAATAAAGCTGGAACTGTCACATTCTTCATTTCTGTGGTTTGGTCACAAACCCCAGGTTATGTTGAATATTGCTTCTCAGCTGTATTTTCAACATCAAGTGGTACATGGAAGTTGGCTGAATGTTAACCAGAGGCAGACAGATTCAGATTCACACTGAGCATAATGTTTCTGTCACAGTTAACTTTGATACTTTGAGCACATTTTACTGGTACTTTTACTTGTAATTGGTTCTCCTTCCATAACTGGACATAGCAGAATGGTTCAGAATAGCAAAGAACATGTAACGATGCTTTATAGGCACTTAAAGAAGGGCACGGGCTCTTATCTGCAACAGAGAGGCATTTCACTGGGGACTTTCAAAGCCAAACTTTGAAGTATTTTGTGCTCATAGCTGCCAGATGTTTCAAATTCCTGTGACATTTCAAAGTATAAACTCATTCCTTTATCCAAGGCCGGCAAATCTCAGTCTGTAAAAACCTCTGAGGGCTACAGGTGCAGAGGAAGAGAGGCACACAACCACAAAACTCCCAAGAGCCGAAGACAAGAACCTGTACCTCCTGTTTGTGCCGAGGAGTGGCCTCCTGGTCCAACTGAGAGAGCTGAGTTGGGGCAGGAGAAGGGGCGAGCATGAGAGGGGGTCAGAGGTCAGAGAGTGCGGGAACAAGGTCAGATGCAGAGACAGGATGGTAGAAGGCAAGTCAGTAAGGGAGGCAGGCAGACAGACAGCAAGGCTAGATTTGATACCATGCAAAGACAATTTGAAAACACATCCCAGTAGACAGTTTGACAAGACATGCAAATATGCTTCCAAATAAAGTTTGAGATGTTTGTATTTCTAAGGCTTTAATAGGATTTCCCCTCTATCATATAATGGAAAATAAGTCCAGTTGTGCAATGCAGCACAACTTTTTTAATGATGCCTGAGTCAACAGCCACAGTAAAGGAGACAAACCCAGTAGAAGACAAACAGAGAGAGTGAGAGAAAAACAAAGAATAAAAGATGGACAGACAAAGACAGGTATACAGAGAGACAGAGACCAAATCACCAGACACCAAATACCTCCTGTTTATTGTCAACTGGTGACCCAGCCTCCTCCTTATCGCCAGCAAGAGTAAAAAAAAACAAAACAAAACAAAAAACAAAATAATGAAAAGCATGTTAGCAACCGAGGGCTCAGCTGGAGTTTGCATCTCTCAGCATAATGACGAAGGGTTAAAAATTGTAAAGCTGTTAGCTGGATTTATGAGCAGTGCAGTGTAAGCATGTAAGCCTAAGCAAATAGGAGTGAAAGGAGACGAGTTAGTAAATGCTAAATCCACCAAAGCCACCATAGCGTTATGCCCCTGTTGGATAAGCTGCAATTGTCCTGAGAAGCTTGCACTGCACCTATTTACATTAGCTCCCCTGCAAGACCAGGATTTACCTGTACCAAGGTCAGAGTCATCTTCAAGTTGATTATGGCTCTATATATTTCAACTTTAACAACCTTTACTCAATGGAAGTTCATCAAAAGACGGTTTTTCATGAGGAAAACTTCAGTACCATGATCTCTTTCTTTCTGCTTGGGGTGACATTGCCGTCCTCGTCCTTGTCCTGCTCCAACTCCTGGTCCCGCTCCTGGTCCTTGTCCTCCTCGTCCTGTTCCAAACTGGGCTCCAGCTCGGTTTCCTGCTCGTCCACAGACGGGCTGTGGAGGCGACGCTGTTCACTGACACTGCGGTGGGACAGGCCATCGTGGTTCTCGCACATGGCTGAGACGGGCCGTGAGAACTCTGCAGGTAACAAGAGTGGAGGCTTTCAGAGTAACAGTTTGACATTTTCGGGGATACAATTATCATTTTTCTTACATTTGAGTTAGCTTAGCTTAATCATAGATACCAGAAGTAGTGGGAAATTAATTCTGTCCAAAGATAAAAACATAAATATACAGTATAGAAATGCATGTCACATAGGTTGTGTAAACTACAGACCCTATTTTAGTGATCTATCCAAAAACCCATTCAAAAAACCTGTAGACTTCAGAGCAAGGTAACCATGAGTGCTAAAATGCTTAACAAATTTCTTTTTTTTTTTGCCTCATTAAACAAATGAGACCTAGACATGTGAATTAGTCAGCTTTTGCGTCATTGGTGAATGGATGATTTTACCTTCAGCCCAACCCAAACTGCTTCCACACCTTTTGCTCAGCCAACCCAAGAGAAATATTTGCTGACTGTAACTAATTCTCTCTTTCTCAAAATGTTTAACTATTTTATTAAATGCCTTCAAAGTCTCATAAATTTACTCAAGACCCTATCAGATCTATCATGGCACCACAGGCTCTCACCTCCATCCAAGCTCCTGGACAGCAGGTACCTCTTGCTGGTGGAGCGCTCAAAGTGTGGAGCAGGCCTGTCTATGAGTGCACTGGCCTGTCTGGTTTGAGCCTGCGTTCTTCCACTGTATCGAAACTTTGAACCCATCACCAAAAAACCCTTGGGTGGAGGCTCTGGAGATACCAGCCTGTGGAGACAGAAGTGGTAATGTGGGCATGTAACAAAAGGCAGAAAGGCAAAGACAGCGGGGCAAACTCTCAGACTGGAATCAATTTTTATCATGATGCAATCAAGCTAATCTCTGAGGATGCTACTCCTAGATCTGCTCCCAAAAGAGGCCATCACATCTAAACCATCTTTGATTTTATTGCCAGTAGAATGTAGATATGTTCATCAGTTAAAAGTGATGTCTACAATTATACATAAATGTACACCTTAATTACATTTTTAAAATGTTCTCATTATTGCTGCTTGGGTGAGTAGTATTAATAAACTTGATTCTTCCCCACAAACACAATGCCAAAGAACAGTTCAGTGCAGTACATGTGTCAATAGAGGCAGCAGGCAGGTAGTGGAGGGAGAGGAGAATGCCATGTGAGAAATGCAGCCAGCTGAGTAATTATACACCCAGCCTACATCCGGGGCGTCAGACAAATGTGTGTTTAACAAAGGGCTGTACAGTTAACTGAGAGTGGTTACACCTGATGAAGGTGTACACAGGGAAGTGTTTTGTTTAACTTGATATGCATTGAATGGAAAACCCTCCAGCCATGAGAGCAGATCGATTCTTACCGGAAGAAAGTGTGATGTTCGATGCAGACCTTCCACAGCCTCTTGGCAGCTCTGTGGTTTGGAAGCTTAAAACCGATTGTACTTTCAAACTGCTCATACTAGAAGGAGAGAGAACAAAGAGACGGAGAGAGGTGTGAAAAGAAGGTGAGTGCACTGGGTACTTGTCATGGTGGACGAACATTTAGGGCAACCTACAGTAATACATTCATATAAATTGCATTGAATTCAATACGTCTCACACCAGTGTAACCAGTGAACCTGGTCAATAAAGCAGTCATTTTCTTTGTTCTTGCATAAACACAGCTGCAACAATATATACATGTCAACACATAAATAAAGACATTTACAACATCACAACATTGCCAACTGGACAAAAAGAGCAGATCAAAGCAGAGGAGGGATAACATCCAATATTCAGACACTAGGAGCAATTGGGAGGAAAACTATTTCATGGCTCTATATTTACACTCTTTATCCCTCTATTCTGGCTGCAGCTGCAGCAGCTCTGTTAAAGGGGCTCTTTATTTGGCTTGATCACAGGCTCACTGTGCAGCTCTGTCACTTGACTGGGTCTGGCCCAGACAGCCTGTCACACCGAGGCTCAGCAGGGAGGATAAGCTGCAGCTCTGCACAGCACAATGTGGAGGGTGAGAATATACAGTATATCCTGACTGTGCAGAGGAGCGAGGCTGGAGGTCTAAGGCAGAGGATTTACAGCCTTCTGCTCAGTTTAACTGACCACACGTCCATTTCTGCAGCTGAGACAGAACATTAGCTTTGTTATATTCAAATTGTGAGGTCATGGTTTAACAGAATACCACTCTCAGGTCTATAAATTTATAGCAGGACCAGGAGATGGTCAGCATAGCATAAAAACTAGAATAGCTCTAGAGGTACAAAATCTGCCTACTACCAAAATTTTACACAAATTACAAAATTTTTTTAAATTAAATGATGAGCATGAGTATTGTTGCTTATATAAATATACAAGCAACGATACATTTTACATTTTTAGGTCAGAGAGCCAATCACAAGAGAGAGGAGACTCTGAGCTTCTCTTCTGACTGTCTGACTGTTTTCGAAATGAGCAGATAAAATGTGCAACATATTTCAGGTAAAAGGTTCAGAGATACCAAATTCTGTAAGGATGGATTGAGGATCCAGGTGGGCAGAGCTTGTTTCTTGGTTGTAATTCCCTGCAGTCACTGTGAGGTTGCCAGGCAACCAGTGCAGGCTCCCGGAAGCTGTAAACCCACAATTTGTTGTTTCTACACTTCTGAGAGAAGCTAACTGGCTGATCGCTGTAGCTCCATGTTTACTGTACAGACATGAGTGTGATCAATCTTCTAATCCAACTCTTGGCAAGACAACAAACAAAAACTTTTACCAAAATGTTCAACTACCTCTTGAGATTTACCGTATTTTCCGCACTATAAGGCGCACCGGATTATAAGGCGCACCTTCAATGAATGGCCTATTTTAGAACTTTTTTCATGTATAGGGCGCACCGGATTATAAAGCGCATAGAATAGAAGATACTGCAGTCAAACGTTTGACTGGGGTTGCGCTATGCATCCACTAGATGGAGCTGTGCTGTGGGTGTGGGACTGTGAGTAAGCACAGTACCGGTGTTTACTGACTACGGTAGCCGTAATGCTGCAAGCGGTGCGGCCTTGTAGTTTACCAGTCGTACTTGTTGGTGAGATTAGAGATTCACCAAGTGTGAATGATAAGACTTCGTGTCTTAAACGGGAATATGAGGATCGTTAGCCTTTTATAGCTAATCCGGCGGATAGTCTAGCAAAAGGCTTAGAAAAATAAAGGGATCGGTGTTTTGGATTATTAAATTGTTTTTATTGGTTTTTCATACTGAAACATTTTGACAGAGCGCCTTGAGCGCCGTGTACAACCAGTATGGATCAACCAATTAACCAATTGATCCATATATAAGGCGCTCCGGATTATAAGGCGCACTGTCGTTTTTTGAGAAAATTAAAGGCTTTTAAGTGCGCCTTATAGTGCGGAAAATACGGTAGTATTTTCAAAAACAGGAGGGAACAAGCCCAGACACAAGAGCAAGAAAAAGTCAAGTCACAAGATATCCTGACTCTCAGATAACACACATTTTTCAAACTCCACAACTGCAATCTGTACCACAGTCTTCCTCATGTGAATATGTGCTCTACAAACTCAAGATCACATAACATAAATGACATCACTATCATCACCATTGCTATGATCATTCAGATTATTTCCTCAGACAAAGCTCTTTGAACAGACATCACTGAACAACAGCTGAGTTGAGTTGATGAGCAGCACTAGTAGAAGAGTAGATGATGGATTTTAAGGTGTGAAATCAACAGAGTACTACTTTAATTATCACCATGTTGATTACCTCTCCAGGTCGTATCTTGATGTAAAAGTTGCTCCTCTTGTAAGAGATCTTGAGGATCTTAGGCCAGGCAAAGCGGTTGATCCTCAACCTGTCGCGGTAAATCAGCAGGCCGTTGGCACAGACACCCAACATTATGTCAATCCCTTCAGAATCCTGCAGCGAACAGGGAGATGGCACAGAGGCAGAAAGGATCCATTAGCAGCGCTGTGTGCATTCTCGAAAACCTACTGTACTGTATATAATGCAAATTAACCTTAGCTATAGGAAGAGCCAACCTTAGCATGATGAAGGTCCACACCATACATGGACAGTTTCTTTGCATTCTCCAAGAAGTTAATTTCAGCCTCTGCAGGAGTCATCCCCCTGTGGCAAAACAAGAGTGATATCAGTGACCGACATCAACAAGCCCACTTAAACAATAAGCCCATAATCTTGCATAGTGGGAGCAGAGTTATCTTGGTAATGTGATGATACATTCACTCCTGCATCCATCCCCCCAAACATTATTTGGTCACACACCAAAAAGCAATGTCAAATCAAACCGTGGTGAAGACCATCTAACTGAGTAAGTGTTCCCACACTGGCAAAACTGGCACTGTGTACATCTCAATGACAGATGGCACGGTAAATTGGCGGCATCTATCATTCATATGTATGATGGGGGTGTTTCGACACAGCAAAAAACTCATCAGCCCATCACCCCAGGAGATTTGTGGACAGATGAAGGTCTGATTTAAACAACAATGTGTCCGGTACTTGTAGTTTCGATGGAGCTCCATCACCCTCTCCTCCAGCTCGCGGGTCTGATTGGGGGCGAAGCGGAAATCGCTGACGTAGTCAGAGCCATGGTCATCTTGATCGTAGTCCCCCAGCTCTGCTTGAACCGTGTAGGAGCCCAAGAGGGCGTGAGTGACGAACGAGCACGGCAGCCGACCTGACAGCATGTCATCCCTCAGCTGCAGACACAGGTAGTATCTGTCAGATGAGACAAAAGGGGAGGAGGGGGTTGGCAGTCAAACAAGCCTGAGCCAAGGCAAGCTCCAACAAGTATTCAGCATAGTTAATCCATGGCATTTAGTAGCATTCCAGGTCTAATCCTCAAAAAGGAGAGAGGGATTTGGGTTGCTTTGACACCAGGGCAAATATGCCATGTAAATTGTTACAATACTTTCATGTAAACACTTATCTTTAAAAATGAAAGAGGTAAATCATCTGTGAAAGTGACATGTGTAAGCAATTTCTGGTTTGATTAACCCTGAGGAACATCTCACAGCCCAGCCAAAGGAGCTACACCTGCTGATACGGTAGGAGTGTGTCTGTCTGTGTGTATGCGTGTGTATGCGTGTGTACGCGTGTGTATGCGTGTGTGCATGTGTGCATACCTGGTAATATCCTCAGTGAGCTGGGAAGGATCTGGAGGGTAGAACTTGACTGCAAAGGCAAAGTGCCACTGAGAGTCTGAGGAGAGAAGAAAGGTTGAATAACATGTTTATCTTTGGATAGATATAATTATAATCATATAATTATGTAATTGCAAGTCAATGATGAAATTGTATCCAGCAGGTTAACACATAACTTTGCATAAGTTCATATGCCAACAAATCTCATTAACAACTTAACTAATTGAAATTTAAAGATATTTATCATCTCAGCGACTTGGAAAAGACACTCACTGCGCATCTGCTTCTTGATCTCCTTGGAGGGGTCCAACCAGTTCTGAAAGACAGAAGGCAGTATTCACACAGGGCAGGCTTGAAACATGCCTAATGCACATACGGGGGGGTCACATTTTGCTCTAATTGCTGTGTTGTGCTCCTAATGAAACCCTCTCCATATGGTTGAATAAAGAAACTGAGCCTGCGCCTGCTGCGCCGTTCAAACTGTGCTGAGGGTAGATTTAATTCAAGCATCTGTTTCTTCACTGTGTTGCAAAACCACCAGCAGGTCCTTACCTGGCTAATCTCTGCAATATCTAAAAGTGCGATTAACCACTTCACCTGTAGGGAACCCTGACCCCACCCCACCCCACCCACTCCACATTTCTGATGTGGTTGTGAGAGCATCTTATCTGTGGTGCAGTGGACACTCACTCAGTTGTAAGATCAGCTGTAGATCATGTTGTTTGGAGGCTCAGTAACACACTGACAGCAACAAAGAGGGTAGATATTTCCCTTTAGTATCCTTACCCTGTTCTTATCATATTTTACGAGAGGACATTAATCATCCATTTCCATCTCCCGCTGCCTATTCATCTTCTAATTTAACCACTAGTTCCCAGTGACACTACAAATGCGCTGTTTATTTCTGATATGCTCCAAGTTGAGTTCTTCAGACATCAAAATCTCTGCCTGCCACTGTAAAGTAGCAACTGATTATTTTCTTTAATAAAAAACTGTAATATTAGCTGCAAATTAATCCAAAGATTTGATACAGTCCAGGTCACCAAATGAATTCATCGGTTGTCACTTTCTGTCTCCAGGTGTGATTGGATCAGATGTGAAGAGGTCCAATCTACCATGACGACTGTGTTTGTGAGAGAGAGGCGATCAATGTTGCCACAAAGAAATCGATGTAACATATCAAGTGTAAAAATATTTTCAGTTCATTATGAAACTGTGAACTGTGGCGGAGAACATCAACACAAATGTCAGGCTCCATGCATGAGCATAAGTTCCTTAGATATTTCATGTAGGAACAAAACTAAATGTCTTAGCAAGATTCTGTTCCCCATTCAGCCTCTTTCATCACCTACTCATCATAGGTTCTCTGAACTCTACTGAATGGATGAACAACCAATAATATTGTCTCATTTGATGTTGATGATGATGATGACAATGATGACGAAGAACCCAGTCAACCACACTAACACTGTTTCCAAAATGTCCCTCAGTTGGTTTGAGATCTGTGAAGCTAGAGGGTTGCTGGAGTCTTGTTAAGAGCATGTGTGTTCAAATAGTTTATTTGCAATGCTTAGAAATATTAGTATCTTCACTGTCTCCATGTGCTCCTCCATAAATCAGCCGTGCATGCAATGAAAATATTTTCACACTGAAACAAGCAGAAAGGCTCCATCTCAGCATCTCAATTCAGTTGCTACTCTACTTTGCAATGTTTACTCATGTATTATTCATGTTTTCCCTTTATTCGTCACTCACCTGTACATCTAATTAAAACACATGAGCGAAAAGACAAAGCAGGTAACTCACTTACAGTAATGGAAGTTAATGTATGTTGTTACTTTGATCCTTAGGCTTACACAAACGTAAGCAGGTGTTTGAGGCATAGTTGTCTGCAGAGAGCTGACAGTGATGCCCACTAATCTGAATACCACACAGCAGCTGCTTATTAAACCTGACAGTATTTTTGGCAGCTGGTATCACATCAGTTAGAGTGGAATTGGGGGTATGAAAAGTTGGTACAGCACAGCGCAATCCTGTGGCCCTGTTGGGTAAACGGAAAGCAGCTTTGGCACTCTGAACTGTGCCTTCATGTGCACGCACACACACATACAGGCAAACACACATACCCCTAGCAGTGTTTAATCAGGCTGCTAAAGAGTCTAATGAGCCGCAGGCATTTATCGTCCCCCTGAATCTATCTTGTATCAGCCAAGGCCAAAAGAGCACTCAATTAGGAGGGGGCTCTCTGCTGCTTTGCTTTCCTCTGCAGAAAAGCAGGAGGAACTTTTAATCACTGGCCGTTCACTGTTGCTTTTGCAACCTTAGTTCATAAAGAAATCACAGTGGATAAATGTTCTCCTGAAGAGGAAAGATATATCCCCATTTCCCCAAGTGAGACAGAGAAAGGGCATCTGAAATGACATTTCAATTCTCAGGCTCGTTTGGTCTACCAATCAGCAATGACCCCAGACAGTAGGCTCAAGCAGCGCTCTGATAAGCCTGTCTTTGATGAGCCTGACATATTGATCTAAGCTGTAGCTTCACCTACACATAGAGAAAGTAAAAATATTTAAAGTTCAAGTCTGTTTATCTCCCAAATGCACCAGTTAGCCGGTCCATATGGGCCTAAGATTACACTCAAACCCTTGGCTGACAGAGGCACATCCAGTCACAACATGTGACCTGACAACGTGTGCACGAGCTGATGACTGCAACAGAAAACATGCTCCAGATGTTTAAAGAGACTTAGTCTTGTCATCCTTCCTATCTTCAAAAGGCAGGAGGCTTCTTCTGTAGCCTGTTGGGGAACCACATACCTGCCCTCAGGGAGACTCACATCAATCATAACCCAGAACACACATCCAGCAAAGAGCTCTACTGTGAGCCGGCAGCAAGAACCCATCAGTTCAGTGTCAATCACTTGATTATATGATAATAAGTCTGTGTCTGTGCACTTGATAACAGATCAACAAAGATCTGAGGGGAAAAATATTTAGACATTCTATTTGAAATGAGTTGATTGCACTGTAATGTATGTACACAGTCTTCAGTCATCAGGAGCAGAAATAATTAAACCTCAGAGGACAGAGTGAAATAAATAATAAAGTAGAAAACAAAGAATTACTGTATTTCTGACTGACTGAAGTTGGAAACACACACTCAGTGAAAAAGTAGGAAGCGTAAAAAGAGTCATTTCAGCAAACCTGTAGTGGTATCTATCTTTATCCACCCAGAGTAGAGGTACCCATTTCTGAACTGTTATCAGTTTTCATAAAGGACTATTTCTGTAGTAGTAAGTAGTTCAAGTAGTTCCAGTGAATGGTCTACAAAGTCAGGTCTGAACTGACCCCTGAGCATTTTCACTACAACCTAAGAAAATACCTTTTAGCCACACTGAGGCATAGTTACACCTTGCCTGTAGCTGTAGGCTAAAAGCAAAAAAATAGCCATGATTATGTAAGGAAGGCATAAAGAAGGCACTGGAGCCATTCTGACCAAATTTCTCATCATCCATCCATTCATCCATCGGCTATACCGATTATCTGTGCATGGAGCCGGTCCCAGTTGGCATAGGGTGAGGGAGGCTGGGATACACCCTGGACAGGTCACCAGTCCATCACAGGGCCACACATATCACAGGCTCCTCTCCTCATATCTAATCAAATTTTCCTGTGGCTTCTGTCTTCAGTCCACAGAGGTTTAATTCAACCAATGAGATTGTTTCTGCCTCTAGAGCAGCTCTGACTCTCAGAAATATTTGTCTGACTAAATTTCATATGTGCATCTTACAAAGGGTAGATGAGACATTTTTTTCATCTTTTCTCCTCCTGCACAAGTTTTTCAATTGCCTTTTGTCCAGGCCCAGACTGAGCATGGAAATTTCCATTTTCCATTCATCTTTGAATGATGGATTGTGCACCCCTGAGAGAGCCAGCCTAGCCAACAAGTGAGAGGAATACTGATTGTCCTTTGAGCAACGTGTTTATGCACTGAAATGTCCCAACAGGTTTTTTGTGGAACACAATTCACTGACCTTCTGGGTGTCCGTGTCAGCAAAGGTCAGACCAAAGTAGTCCTTCTCCAGCAAGTTGAGGTGCTCACACACCATGTCCATCAGGGTCTGTCCTTTAGAGTGTTTCTGTGAAGACAAACATAAATAAGACATCAGTGGCTGGAAAAAAAAGACAGAAAAGGGGTCAAAGAAAGCAAAAGGAAGATTTTCTCCTGAATTGTTTTATGCATGAGAGTGTCAGTTTTGTGTAGGAGAAAATTTGGCTCACCAATATCAGACCCCATTAGATAGCTGTTCTTGTCAAGATTGCTCTCCCATTCTATGCTTCAGTGAAGCCATGTGGTGTTGTGCCACAGTCAGTGTGCATCAAACACTTGACAGTGAAAATGGACCATGAATTGCCAGAGAGGATTGGTCTTTGTATTGTGGGCAGAACCTTCTCTGCTACTGACAGAGCGTAACAGCAACATTTTCTCTGACATTCAAGTGACGAGCTCATGTTTTCACATGTAGAGTGAGTTTGTCCTTGACTAGTTAACATCATGGTGCACAAAAATTCACTTCAACACCTTAAACAAGATTTGGTAGAGATCAGCATATCACAACATCCGTTACATGAGAGGGAACTGTGGTTCTAAGTAAGACATAATCTTATATTTAGATTTAACATTACATATTATATAGAACTTTTTCCACATTAAAATGTCTGAAAATGACTTATGACCTGTGTTGCCTGTCACATCCCATTGATAAGATCAATGTTTCAGATGGTTTATATCCCATTGATAATTAGATATAACATTGTGTCTTTCATATTAAAAGTACAAGATTAAGAAGGTCTTGCTGCTACTGGACAAATTTAAACTTTGACCCGATGATGACACAAACGTCAGGGGGGACACATACTCTCCTCTGAGGACCATGAAAATCTGAACCAAACACAGTCACAGCCCAGTCTTGTAGATACAGATATTTGACTAGTGATTCTAAAGTGGTCAGCCACCACCTGCTCAGATTCGTCATCTGGCAACCACGACAAATGTCAGCCTAATGGTGACACTCTGAGAGAAATGAGGGAATCATAATTTAGTTTGAAGCAAATTTCATGGTGTTCCATCCAATAACTGATGACATGTTTCTGAGTGGCAGACCCACAGATCATGATGGTGGCTCACAAGCCTCCCACTTTGAAGGTTAAAGATTAAGATCAAGATCAAAACCTTTTCAGAGTTTTGATCTCAAACACAAACACCATCTTTATTAATTCCCCTAGTATTTATTATTAAGTGTCTTGTAATCAAATAATGACTCTCAATCTCTCTTTCAGTCTCATTTTAAGACTTCTGGCAGCTGGACACAGTCACTTGCACTCAGAGCCAAATTTGTTAAACTCAAGCACAAAAAATGGGCATTTATGCAGTGTATGAAATATTGACACAACATCAATTCATGCATGAGCTCATATGCCACTGTTAAATATTGCACATGGAAGACATATGTTCATATTTAGACCTAACTCTGAACCACACACATGGAGTATTAACACTCACGGTGCTTCCTCCCCTGGAGCCTATAGGTAAGGTGAGAGGGAGATGGAACGAGCAGTTGCCAGGGAAACAGATGCGGTATCATCCCTCTGTTGTGTCGTTACTAATACCAATAAAAAACAGTTTCACCTTCCCTTAATTATGTACTGTAATGTAATAATGGTGGAGCAACACTAAATAAAGCTATATAACAGGTACAATCACACTAATCCAGTGATGTACGTTGGCTCCCTGTCAAGTTTCAGATTGACTCAGTCATTTAATGATAATAATTTAATCCCAAAGTCAAGGCTTGGCACTAATTGTGGCAGGAGTTTATACCATGTGTCAACTTGTGTTTTACACCTTTCATTTATACTCTCTCCACATTAAGTGTTGAGCTCAACCTTCTTGATTAAATGTGATATGCTATACAAAAAATGGCATTGTTATTATAATTATTAGCAACATTAATTGCTTATTGTGCACTACTCGCGTAATCATTATCAGGCTTACACAGAGTAAAACATAGTATTTTAATCCCTTAAATATCATCTGCTCAGTGGCAGCCTGGGAATTCACACACACATCTTCGAGTTGTCAAAAGAGAAAGTCAGCATGTTTTTTCCTGTAAGATCATGATGTTATGTGACTTTTTAGATAAGATTGGCAGTTAACCTTGCTGCTGTAATGATCTGCCAAAGGCTTCACAATTCTACTTGCCACTGTAAAGTAAAGAAGATCGGAATACATCTCCAGATCGTCAACGGCGCTTTATACAGCTGCTTCATGAGAAATGAATTGTAGTTTAAAGACTTCAGTTGGATCCTACAAAGGCAGAGTGAGCTCAGCCCACTGTGTCTAGGCTGAGCCCATGTTCCACATTAATATCGCAGTGAGTGCAGACAACGTGGACCACTGGCTCTCAAACTGTGCCATCACATACATTAATAATATCTATAAGAGTCTCTTCGGCAGTGACCTGAGCCTGCAGGTGAGTCAGAGTCACTGATTCTCTCTTGTGCCAAGGTGCCAAGTGTGAAGTAGAGTTGCTGCTTGAATGGCACAGAGGAGGCAAAACGTACTTCTGTTTTTGATCAACAAAATCATCTCATGTTTACAGGATCTTAATGCTCCTGATTGGAATGACAGAATGCATTCATTTTTCTTTTGTTATTTTTGTTTCAATAAAAAAATCTTTGAGATCCAGGACTACCTGCAAAAAAGCCCCTGAGGTCCAGGGCTAACAAGGCCTATGAGTTGATATATTTTTTTATTTACACAGTTTCCTTTTTCAAGTTGCCCTGGCTCTTTGGTCTCTATTATGTGCTTTATTTTTCTGTGAGGCATTCTGTAACTTGGTAAGGAAAAGTGCTATATGAATACAGTTACAATCATTATTAATATATGACTACTGTAAGCTCTCTTCCTGTCATTCAGCAACATTGTAAAGGAAGAGAGCTTCATGATATCAGATATAGCCAGCAAAATTAAATGAACAAATCAACATCAAGTAATATTCCATGACTGAGGTGAGGCTGCCGACTTGCTCTCTGTTCTTGTAAAGTAAATATTTACTCATACAACAATGATCCCAGTGCTGGGACCTAAAAACACCTCTCAAACCCCAAGACAGACTTCTGTGTTAAAAGACAGCTAACCGGCATGAAGCACTCATTCAGTTCATCCAAAACAGCTCTGCTCTACACAATGACCCAGCCATTCAGGCAGATTACACCCCAGTGAGCAGAGGCCGGGTGAGAGAAGCGGGTATAGGCGTGGGGTCTCCCTTCCCGCCCGAAAACCACGTCCATGACAAGAGACTTAATTAACCCATGAACACACCTCCTGCAGGGAGAGCACTCCCAAAGTGTGGCCTGTCTTCTTGCAATACTGTTATTACCAGCTCCTGAAGGCACGAGGGAGGCTCAGATATGGCAGGCATGAAGTTCCGCCCCAGCAATTACAGACAGGAAGCAAGAGCAGGCCCATCCATGACCTGGAGGTCTGAGGCTCTCTCCATACTAGAGCTACTTCAAAGAAAAAAAAAACATGGATTGACAAGAGCTGGTTTTGTAAATCCCTCTCTGGCAATGACTGGCAGTGCTTTGAGGATAGGAGAATGTTCACGAAGAGCACTTAGGACACAAAAGCTTCCATAACCATAATGCAAACTATTATTGTGGTGAGGAAAAGGCCCAGAGGTATTTCAGAGTGTTTTTACAGCACTGAGAGAGAGAGAGGTTGGCGCGAGCAAGGCTTTCCTGATATTCTTACCTCGCTCAGACTCGCACGTTAAAAGCAACCTGAACCCATCAACACACAGCCACGGGCAGCTGTAACGAGTTACATTCACTCTTGTTCCTGGAGCAAACTCATTTTGCTGTGAACTTGTACTTTGCTACTTAAAAAGTCAAATATGTTACAGTATAAAAACAAAAGTCACATGATAAAGTTATTGACCATGTCAGAAGAAAACAAATGAAAAGAGTAAAATCAGCAACTGCAGCAGAGAGGAGGCTCGTGACTCGATGCACCATCTGGCAACCACGGCAACTGTCTCCAGTCAAACACACCTGCCGTGCTGTGTGACCAACAGGTGCATGCTGAGTCTGGCTAAAGCTAAATGCTAAAATTCTGCTGGTGGATGTTTCAGCTGTGACTGCTGCGTTCACATCTACTGTCAGTAAAGTGTGCATCACACTTCTTTTGTTTCTGATGAGTGAGATTACATAGGCTGAATGGGCTGACTATACTTTGCAGTGAGAATGAATGAGCAGAGAAGTTAGATCTAGAGCAGAGACTTTGTGATGCACAAGAATTATTGACTGATGATTGATGATTGTTTTAACTCACTGTACAGCATCCACAGCAATTGAGGTGCCAAGCAATATAGCATTTGGTCTATGTTTGTCAGTGGCTGATGCTTTGGAGCTTATGTTGCTGTCTCTACATCTCTTTTCTGGTGTTAATTCTATGACAAGCATAGCTATATAGCTTTATATGGCTTAACATTGCAACATAAAATCTATGGTTATTTTGTCCATCTCATTCATAGCTATGAAAGCAGGCTGAATAACAGAAACACCTCACAGTACAATGCAATACAGTGCACTACATCCTACAACGATGATCATACAAATGAATCAACAATTCAAATTATGTTAGCTTTGTGATGGAGAATTAATTGCAGGTCTGTTTAGTCTGCATTAGTCTTTTTATACCTGCATATAGCCTAAAGACTGACTTTGCACCCTCTCTGCCTCGACTTTCAACCTTAGTGCTTTTATTTTACTCCACATTTACACAAGTTGTTTTACCTCTAGTCTTGGTCAGATCACACACAAAATTTCTTGCACCTGAGCATATACTGTAAGTATCCTAAGGGATAGCTCATGATAACATTGCTCTTCTATTTTCTCCTTGGTTGCACCTGGCTTGCAACCATGTAATAGCTATAGATTTCCTAACACCCACTTAGCAGCTTGACTGGGGGCTTTTATTGAACAAAGGAGACTTCCTGTGACCAATCACTGGGGGCTTAGTATCATTTTTGATATAAATGCCAAAAGTAGAATCATTAGGATCATTACAAAAAATATACCATATATTATACCATAATAATAGTCGTTTATAAAAAAAAAAAACTAAAAACAGATCAGAACATGATCCCACTGACTTTACACAAGAAGATCAATCCACTTCTCACAAGGTTATATCTTAATCCAAGTTGTATAGCACTCAGTGTTGTGTGGCTCTACAAGACCTTTCCAACATCTGAAAAGATTGGGTTGTGAAATAAATTTATATTTGTATAAACAAGTTGAATTATAGAAAATGTAAGATCGAGTGATTTTGCAACTTGACCCAAACTAGAATTTGACAGGGGTAACAGCTCAGAAAATAATAACACAGTTCATTTGGAAGGTAGCAGCCTATTTTCTCATGTTATATTTTATACTCAATGCTAAAAAACATTTTCATTAGCAGGTTAATGTAGAGGCAGGGTGCTGGACTGTGACACAGACTGGGTGACACCAATGGGCCCGAACAGATCCCATCTCAGGTACAGAATCAATGGTGCCTCTGTATCATGTCCTGGATCTGGGCTTGTAAATTCATAGTGAGAGGAATGTAAAAAGCTGAAAATATTTCTGCATAGTCATCTCCACTGTGGAGTAACTGGTTATGAATTCCTTTACCCACAATCCTGCCAAAGGTATTTTTGAAGTAGAAGATAGAAATATTCCACCAGATGTATATAATGCTGCTGCTGCTGGTCAACAAAGCCCCAGAACCTAAAGCCACATGTTTATCTGGTGCAACTGTTTTAAATCTGTCTCCTCTCTTATGCATGGCTTCAGTTTACTTTCCTGCCAGTGGAGAATGTCCTATTTCACACTGCTGGAGTAATGACAACAGATATCTTGTGTGGAATGAAGACTTTCATGCCGCACATTTTTTTGTACCTATGTGTGTATTACAAAATTGTGTAACATTTCTTTGGCTTTGGCTTCGCCCTCCTGGTGCGCTGTCAGCATGGTGCCCTCTCTTCATCCTCTTTGCCTGTTTCATCCGCTCAGTGCAGCACTATACAAAATACACAACTGTCCACAAAGGAAAATAATAACAAAGGAAAAAAAAGAGTAATGCTATTCAACTGGGTTTCAAAGCGTGTTGAGGTTAATTCTTGAAAGAAAATGTCTTCCCACCAACTGTTAAACCATTATGCTTACCTCAATTTCTCCTTCAAACTCAGAGGAGTCTAGCAGGGTCACTTTGAAGGGGGCAGTTTTGAGTCGTTTGGAGCCTTTCTGTGGAGATTTGAGGTTTTTGTTTGGTGATGTCTTCTCAGACATTTCGTCTGTTTCTCTGTGTTCGTCTAGATGCTTCGAGTTCAGTTCCTATACACGTATGAAAAAAAAAGAGATGAAGAAAGTCAAATGACACAGCTATGAACCTCATCTGTCAACTCCAGAGATACCAGAGTGAATGTACGTCAAATGCTTAACATGCTAGAAAGTATGAAAACATTCAGTCCACATTTGTCTATATTCAGAAACTGAGCCTTAAAATGACCTCTTTTGGCTTCTGTGACCTTGTGATATCAAAGCAGCCAAGAAAGATTTGCAGCCTTACTTCTGATTGGCTCATGAATCTCTACCTCAAATCACAAAATATCTTGCTTGCCAGAATGAATTATTAAATAGTTAATTGCCACCTCTAAAGTGTGATTTTGTGTGTGTGTGTGTGTGTGTGTGTGTGTGTGACTGGCTGTTTGTCTCTATGTCAGCCCTGAGCTAGACCGGCGAGCTGTCCCTCACCCGGTGTCAGATGGGATTGGCTCCGTCTAGACAGATTTTGTCAGCATGACAGTGTCACAGCAGTGTAATCCATCATCCCACTTTGGACTTTACTGACCTGTTTGGCCATCTTGCTATCTGAGGTGGAGTCCTGCATGCCTGCTGCTACCCCCTGCTGTCTAGGAGGCCTCCTGTCTTGCTCTCTTCACCTCTGACTCAGGGCCTGCCTCTGTTGCTGCAGCAAAGTAACGCCAACCTGAGAAGAGACAGAGCAAAGAAAACTCATGAGCAATATAATCCTTTATTTGACAGGTATGTTTGTTTTTGTTTTGCAGTTTTGCAGCTCTGTACTGTCTGCCCTGCCCCAGACCATCACTTCACTGCTTTGTTTACTGTGCAATGTGCCATGGTGTACAACAAATAAAACTTTGTACTGCTTTTCAGTGGCAGCATCACCTGTACCTGAAAAACAAAATATACTTACATGATTATGTATGAATTCAAAAACATAACCATAAAATACAGTACCAAGTAATTACATCAAATTACTCCTCATCCGTCAACATTAAGGATTATAAGCGCCAGGATCACCTCCGTTACAAATTCTGCAGGTTCTTGATGTAACACACACAGTTTCCACAGACATAATTCACCTTGCCATCAAGGACATTTACTTTAATTATAAATCCATCACTTGGCTGGATAATGATCATCTATTTAAGCAAAACCGGCTCTGGCACTAAGATGATGATTACCCAAAGAAATGAATTAATGAATTAGGCCATGAGCTCAACCAACAGTGCTCATGGCTATAATTCCTATAATCATTAAGGTGTTCAACCCCAAAAAATTGAAAAGTCTTAATGCTCATCCATGAGCAGGTATGTTTGTAATTCTAAGTGCATTACTGTATGTAACTGCCTAGACACATATCGTATATTGAAGTATATCACAGCATAAGACAAAACCGTGTAGAACAGGTGCTTCACTTTGCCAATTTCTACACTGTTCTGGAAACCAGCTGATACTTGTTGCTGTCAGTTGCAGCTTATACTGTACCGTAGGTGTGGGTGGATGAAACACTATAGGGGGGAGGCAGGCAGATTAGATGGGCGTATGCTATCAGCATGCCTACACAGAGGATCAACAGAAAAATATCAAAGACATCTGAGAAAACGATTAACACCTTTTAACAAGGATTTCACAGTATTACTGAGGAGTTGTTAAGACAAGTAGTAATAGATAGGAAATTTGCTTGACATCATTATTATGAAACATAGGGATGCCAATATGTGGTGGAAGAAGTAGATATTTCTCTTAGTAAAGGTAACAACACCACAGTGTTTGAGTACTCTGTTGTTAATCTGTTACTATACTTTAAATATGATGAATAAAACTGATTATCAAAATGAATAATATGGAGTGGGCTTTTCAGCATCATGTATATTATATGACATGTTAATGTGATAATCAGTTTAATGTTGCTGGTAGCTGGTAAATGTGAAGCTAATTTAAAGTACTTGATAGATTACCAAGTGGCCCATCCTGTAATTATCCTAATTTAAATGATCTTATAATTTAATTATTCTATAATTTAATTTAATCTAACTATTTCTTGGCTGGGAGCAGGCAATTTCTGGAAGACCTGGAATGTTAATTAGTGAGCCATGAGCTTCTGTTACATGTTTAGCATCTACAAATTTGTACACGGGTGTCCGCTAGTGTCCAAGAGGGTGCATTCACAGGGAGTGTGAACATCCATGGTGTCAGCAACTGTGTGTGATGCTGTCCACAAGGGAGTTTAAACTATGCAAGTCTGGTCACTTTTCCGCTGTTTCCCTAACCCTCCTCCAGGCCATGTGCATTAGTTTTCAATGAAGCCAGCGAGATAGCAATCAATAGAGCGGTGGATAACAATATTTATCATATACGATGTTGCAACATGTATATTTGGGTAGTCTTAGCCATCATAAACAAGAGATTACGCGTAATGGGGCGCGTTTGTGTCACATTGCTGCCAAGACGAGAGCTGGGACACCAGGGTGGAGGCACTGATTTTGCAAGTTTGGTTTTCGGCCAAAAGACACTAGGGGGAAGGCAATTACTCCGAAGCTGTTTAATTAAGGCAAAAATGTAGCATAGTTAAGCTAAAAGTCCTGCATAGTTCTCCTTTAACTGAGGCTAGAGAAGTACAAAGGTCAATGCCAGGCTAGCTGTTTGCCCCGTTTCATGTTTTCTTTTTCTATTTATATGCTAAACTGTCCAACAGTTACACTTATGTTTTAATAAGGCTCTCTAAATTTAACTACAAGTTAAAGACATTTGTGTATACTATTATGTTTCCACTAGCAGTAAAAACAGGTTGTTGCTGGGTTATTGTGAAAGACTTGAGTTGTTATAGGAGGGGAACCTGTCAGATTTTGTTTGTGGAGCTGAGAAAACCCGACGCAGGAGAAGCGTTTGTTCACAGTGTAGATTTCTTTTTTTTTGGTAATAATTTATGATTTCTCTGACAAGTCAAGTGTCAGGACTGCAGCTGTATATCTAATGTCTCATAAACCCACGTGGGCTGGGGTACTTTAATGTGCCTGATGCAAAAAAAAAAATGAAAATCACATTGTGTGCACCACAGTGTCATCTAACCGACAGCTCTTCCTCTCCCACACAATGGGTTTCTCGCTGTAAATTTTTTCGAACGTCAGAGTAAAGTAGTGAATTAAAAAACAAGCCTCTTTCTTCTGTGAGTCTGAAGACACAAATCACTGACAGCAAAACCTTCCCACTGTGAAACTCCACTGTTAAGATGATGTCGTCCATCTTTGGCCATTTATCCAGCAAAGGAGGGAAAAAAGAGACTGCCCCTCAACCAGCTCTTTAAAGTAGTAGGTTTCCTGTGGATGGATATTCTTGTTATCCAGGGTGGATATCTTTTACAACCACCAGAAGTAAAAGATGCTCATGACCCTGGAACGTGTTCTTCCTTAACCTTTTCTAAAAGTAAGACAAAACACGTAATGTGTGAACATATCCTCAGTGGACCCTGCTCAGCACAGCACATCAGAATAATGCCTGTGTATTATAGAGTTCCCTTGGGACATTGTATATAATCCAGTCTCTATATGAGTCTCTCTGCAGCAGATTACATCAACATAATGCACCTGGGGGCTGTAGGCGATCATGGCTGAACAACCGAAGCCAGAACACAACCGGTTCACACTGGTTCAGAGGAGAGGCAACCCTCCTCCGCCTCCTCAAGCCAGGGAAGGTCTTGACATATTCCATGTGGTTAAAGGAGTATGAAACCCACTCCTCCTCACGCCTCACCCCTTCTCCTTCCCTTTCTCTGCTGCTCTATCACAATTGCCCCATTACTTACAATTACAGTGATATGACAGAAATGAATTCCCTTCTATGGGGACAAAAGGGAAGTGTGGAGTGGTTTGTCTGCTCAGGGCTTCATTTCCCCTTCGCTGTCTGATGCAGCCGGGCACTGGGCTATAAGATGCTAAATCAATTTTCCCTCACTGGCTGAATTGTGGGTATGACTGCCAAGTAAACTCTAATTGGAGAGGAAACACTCCACCCGGGCTTGGTGCTCTGATGGCAGAGGAAGCCAGCATTTGGTGACGCCGTATCATTTCTGTTATCAGATTCGCCTCCCAATTCGAATCAGTCAAGCTGAAAATAACGAGCGTATCCCATGTGTGTGTTACAGGTGCGCGCTTTCTCATTTGGTCCATGTCAACAGAATCTGCCCCCCACCCCCACCCCCCCAACCCCATCTGGGCTTCATAACATCCATCTGGGCCAATGCATCTATCTATTGTTTCAGATGCGTTGCATTTACAGCAACAAATTACCTGAAAATAGCTCCACCCGAACATTTCTGCCCCCACCCCCCCGCACCCCCTGGACATTTTTCACTTCTGTTTTGAACACATTAATGAGCAGACAGTCAAGCATGACACATTTCCCAACCATCCTCAAATCAATGGTTACTGCTGCTCTGACGTGGTCATAACAGATTTTGATTCATGTCAGCCAATTATGACAAAAATCCCTTCGAGGAGCATCGCACATTGGAGAATACAAATTACATAATCCAAAGTTAGTTTGTGGAAAATGTGGTCCCTCATTGAGATGTCTTCTCATTACATCAGATTAATTGCCAAATTAACACAGATTGATGTTATAGAGCAAGGCAGCAGAGCCCTGCAAATGCATTAATTTCCTGTAACAGACCATTACCCACAACTGTCTCTGTCAGCCCGGGGACCGAGACCTCTGCAGAGAAGAAAGCACCTTAAAGAGCAGAATACACTGCATGTTTCCTTTGTTGTTCACAGTGTGCCGTTCACTGACAACGTCTGTGTTTGATATCTGCCATCAGTAATAATAATTCATCACAGAGAAAAGCACATTGTTTCCTTGGAGGGTTATGAAACACTACTCCTCCATAACAAGCATAGTGTTGTCCCTTGTTCCCCCTGTCTCTTCCTCTTCATTCTCATCAGAGGTAAGCTTTAATCTAAGTAAGGCAAGCAGAGGGAGAATGAGAGCGGGAACACGCATGCCTGTGGAAGAGTACAGACTCAGCTCCGAGATGCAGTTGCCATGGTAACAGCATAGAGGGTTTTTTTTCCACACTCGATCGTCTCTCTCTCTCTCTCTCTCTCTCTCTCTCTCTGTTTCTCTCTCTCTTCCTCTCTCTCCTCAGACGAGTGACAGAGAAAACAGTGAGATGAGAGACGAACAAGGAGTGAAAATGAGAGTCAGCCCGAAAGACAGAGGGATCAAGGATAAACGGAAAAGATAAGAAAGGACAAGAAGGAGGAAATAAGCTGGTGTGGCATCGCTGCTCAGAGGAAATGTCGGGCATCCTCCCCTCTGGTTAGCGGTGTGGAGGAGCCACACACAGGGACTGATAGCAGGAGATGCAGCCTGCTGCTGCTAGCAAACATAACCTGCTCTGCATCTGAGCCCTCACAGTGCACAGTCATCACTGTTTGGCCAATACACAACTCTAATCCCATTGAACAGTCCATGGCTCTGCTCCGTGGTCTTAATCACATTTATCCATTAGCATGCACTGAACGCACAATGCAGCCAAGTAATCACAAAAGAGCACTGCACTGGCAAAAGAGAAAGATAGAAAACAATACAATGCATCCTCTTATTTGCATTACTACATATCAATCATAAATTACTATTGTATAGTGTATTTCCAAGGATGAAATTATAGGAGTAGAAGAATGGGTTAAACTGTTGCAACATGGTCACATGAATGAACATACAGGCCTTCAGCTACAGCTGTCATCCATGACTGAGATGCTTCATTGAATTTCCTTTTAAAAGAAAGTCACAGCTGCACTTCACATGTGCCCTCACTATGGTGAATAATCATGTGCCGACCTTCCAGTGTAAGGTCAGATTCATGTTAGCAAACCAAGGTGAAGAAAAAGCACTTTGAATGGCTCTAAATTATCAAGCAATTAGCTGTCCCCGCTGCGACCTGTGTCGATGTAGCCCATCAACCTTGTCAACATGCGTACTAGCCATCCTGCTAGCCTGTAGGCTACACCACACACCGCTACTATCCACGGCCCTTGGAGAACAATCTTATCAAACACCAAAGCAACCATGTGGGTTGTAACTTAAAATGGAGAGAAAGTATGACATGATGTTAGCTTTTGTTATGTATAGTGTTGTATAATGGCCCCTACCATAATCAGTCTGTGAAGCTAATGTCATTAACGGACTCTCTGTCTGTTCTCCACTTGTGAAAAGCTAGAAGGCAAATTTGCGCTGCAAGAAGCTGTGCACATTTGCTAGCCACTGCCCATAACCTGCATGGTCATGAAGGCAGGATAATCTGTCTAAAAGCTAAAAATAAAAACATGCCTACACAACATAACATGAACATGCCAACAAGTCATGTTGAAAATGTTGATATATATATACAGTATAATGTAAACCATGTTCACCATATCAGTTTAGCACACAGACTGTTGTCTGTGTACTCAGCTGACTGAGGCATCTCATATTAGAGTAATGTACAGTTGAATGAATAAAGAAGCAAAGCAATCACTGTGCTATTCATTCTGAGGGTGACATGAGTATTGGAGCCAAAACAAATGGAAAATCAATCCAATAGTTGTAGGGATATCACAAATGGAGATTGTCACTAAGAAAAACACCCCTCTACAACTCTATCATATTAGCTCCAAGTCTAAAATGTAATACCGGGGCTTTCTTCCAGATTCTGACGTCACTGGCTCTTCTGCTATTGTATGAGGTGGGAAGGCCTGAACACCTCATCATGTTGTCAACATCTTCTAGAAATCAACAGGCAGTCACTCTGGCATGTTTTAGCCCCACTGATCCAAAGCACACTGCTATGTGTCAGTGAGAGTTCATACAATCACTCAGAGAGCATGATGGGAGGCTCAAGGACATTGCTCTCAATCACCAACTTCACCACATAAACACACAGCCTTTCATACACTCTGACAACTAGTCTAACACTGATGGGAGCCACTCAAGCAGAGGAAGAAGTAAGTTTTTCCACTCTATTGTGTTCTCTTCCTGAGATGATGCCGCAACCTTAACACCTCTTGTAGGTGGAGAGTCCCATCACAATTTAGCTAAGTTTCCTCAGGGAGCTGAGGCTAATGGATGATGACAGATGAGAAGACTGAGTGTGGAAACAGAGTGTAGACAGTGGAAAGACTGAGGCTAAAGCAAAGCACAGCTACAACAACTGCGTGACTCTTCAAGCTTCACATTCCTGCAGTATGCCTGGAATCACCCCCTGAGAAAAAAATAGACTACAGAGGACCACATTTTCTCCACACGGCTGCTGTGATAACACGTGCTCCCTCTCAGCAGACTGGAACACGAACCAGCACAAAGTTTGGCACTTTGCTAAATTAAAGGTGCTTGCTCTCAGATGAAAATCAGCATACACACACATTTGTGGATACTGTAGAGAGCAGAAGTGCCAAGAGCCAGCGGCAGGCTTGGTATAAATTGCTGCAGAGACATCATTCTGTCACAGTGTATCTAATAGAAGCTGACCTTTCTCTTGCTGTGCCGGAGAGTGGTGCCTGCACTGGGAGGGATGCCTCACCACTCACAGATCTGTCCCTAAAGGTGCCAGACGCCCCATGCCACAGGGACAAATTCAAAGTTTTTTTTCCCCCTTTTCCTCTATACTTCTCTCTCACAGCTGATACTGTGATAAATGAGCAGAAGCAGCATATCGAAAAAGGATTATAGTGGTTTGAAAGTGTGCTAACGGAAGTTTAGAGAGCCGTGGAAACAAGGACATGGGTGTGGGAGCACATGGGCGGTTTAAACAGGCAGCACCACGGACCTCCAGGGCAGGGAGACACATGGTGGCAAGACAAAGCTTGTTGGCCCCGTGAGCACTGTGCTAAAACTGTGTTAAATTGTAAGAAGCATAAACAAGACACACACACAGACAGACACACAAACACACACACATCTATGCTACTTAAAGGCACATTTCAAGTGCCTCTTTTTCAGAGATTCTTCGTCTCCTGTGAGAGTTCAGGCTACAATTATCAAAGTCGCTTCCAAAACAAGTCTTCCAGCCGTTTTTGTTTCTTCTCACCGCCCACTTTATGTCTGCATAATTATTATTTTATGGCAAAAGCTCAAAAACTCTTCAAAAAGTTGGAGGTATTTTGTACTATATTTGCACAGATTGTTTTGCTTGGAACTCATTAAATGCATACAAATATGTTCGATATAAATTAGACGCTTGTTGATGCGAGCCTCTTATGTGCCTCCTGTTTTATCAACTCCCGTTAAAAAGTGTTAAGAAGGCCAGTGTGTAATTGTCTCGGTGTGAAGCCTCTGCTCAGCTACAGATAATGAGAGACTGTCACAATGGTTGCACTTCCCAAACCAGATTCTCCACCACTATAATCTTTTGAGCAGCAAAATTGTTTCCTGTAGCTAAGAATGACAATTACAGCTGTTTTTTTTTCTTCTTCTTCTTTTGAGTTGCTCTGATGACAAAAAAACAGGTCAGTGCAGTTGTCAGTCATTTCAGCACATGGATGACACTGTTCTTGCAAGCATTTTACTGTTTGGCATAGAGTTAATGGTAATTTGATTAGAAGATGAGCTCTGTTAAATGCTAACAGTGTTAATATATAGCTTCATATTCTAGAGCTGGCTCCTTGATACACCAGATAAAGTCCCTTATTACTTTGAAGCATATAGTTTCTACTCAGTCCACATTCGAACCTTTAACACAAGACACCTGAGCAGCTTGCAACTCACCACAGTCCCAGGCAAGTTGCTGTTTGTTCTCCATTAGCCAAAGACGAGTTTGTCTCTGCCGCAGCTCAAGTCACCGCCAATAAATCCACATCTCTCAAACAGAATGCGTCTGATGACCCAAAGTGCTTGAAGTTTTGCCTCAGCACAACACACAGAGACTCACCCTCATTTTTGCCTTTCCCTTTGAAGAGATGAACAAACACACACACAAACACACGTACACACACATTTCCCCACGCAACATACTCTCAGTTTCCATTTGATTTAACTTTCTGCATTAGGTCTAAATTACTGTCTTTTCCTCTTTGTTCATTGTTGTTTCTTTGTTTACTGTGTATACTTATGTGTGACTTTTTTTTTCAGAAATAGAGTAACTGTCTTGTGATCTGTTTGAAACCAGACAATCATTTCAGGTAAATCTCCTGTCAACAAAAGCCCAAATTTTTTTGCATTTAACCTAATTGCCTGGGGGAAACCCAAGTTATTGGCCCTGCATTAACACTTGAGCTTTAGCTCTGATAGCTGAGACATGTTCAGTTACACACCCAGTATTCGTGTAGCAACATTAGCATTCATTTGGAGCGTATTTCTGTTTCAGTTTCTGTCTCTGTTTTGGTGCTTGGCAGCTCGTCACAAACTGTCCCTATACAAAAAAAAAGCTGATGAGAGCTGTGAGCGAACCAAACATATGAAGTGGCAGGCCATAGATCCAAAACAGTAGGTAGATGGGCACTAAAACACTTGATAGCACCGAGGGTAAATGCTGGAGATAATAAATCTGTGGGTTCATAACACTTCATAACTACGAGCGACCACGACAGCTTTCACATTACACATAATCATTTGACCTTTATATGGAGTTTTTGATGAGTGCAGCTTCAACTGATAACACTCTAGTGTATTGATATCATCATCACACACCTTTGCTGAGCAGGGATGGCTCTTTTTCTGAGAGTAATATCTTGTCAATATAACAAATATTTACATTACCAGCATTTAGTTTTTTAACCAACGTATCATCTTATCAGGAGTGAAATAAATAATCAAAGCCATGACTGAGTATTTCCACCTGGAATGGGCAGGAAAGCAGATTTGTCACAGATTTAAGGAACCAATCCAATCAACTTAATGGACGAATGGCAGACAAAATAAACCCGTAGCCTTGTCAGCACAGAGAGAGAGTTTGCATTAGCACAACCACTAACACCAGTTACAAGCATAACTTAAAAGGTGCTAACTAGGCTAAGTGTTCTGATTAATGATCACACACATGTGGCCGAGTCCCTCCAACCTCCAATCTTGATGCTCTCTGCCCTTTTACCTGCCAACTCAATGCAAGTAACTGTGGTGGGTGGGTCATGAGGCCTGACCCAGAACTTCCTAATGTGGAAATAAGTACAGATTGAATTGTAAGTCAATACTGTGGCAAATCAACTGAGCTGGTGTAATCCATTTATTAGAATTATACATTTTTAAAAGGAGCAATCAATAAAGGAGTACATGCAGCATGGTCATTCATTCATTCATGCCTTTAAACTGTTCAATCATATCATCAAAATTAGCATCTCTCCAGCCTCTGGTAGCAGCTGCCTGAGTGAGTCTCTTGTGAAATCTATTCCTTCAAACTGGGAGGTTGCAAGTCTTGCCTCATGACCCTGTTGTAAGCACTGCCACAATACCCGCTTTGTTTCCCACAGTGTTAGCCCGGCTGGCGCAAGCCTCGGATTAGCTTTCGTTTTTAGTGGATGTGCACACTGCCGGATTCCTTTAAAATGTCCTTTACTCAAAATAAAAAGCTCTATTTTGGTCAATTTCCAATGCAAAAAAAAAAAAAAACCTACTCTGATGTTTTCTTCATGAATTTATTCACAACTTCAAGGTCAATCAACGTCTGAACTTCTAGTAGTAAAGATGTCAGTGCTCTGTCTATCCAGCACAGGGAAGGTGACAGTGAGACCTTGTGTCAACCTGCATATGCATAATATTATGCTAATGGTCATGCTCAACTGCCTTTTTCAGGCACATGCCCTTGCAACTGTGTTCATCAGAAAGAGGAGAACTGGCATCCGTGGGAATAAATCCAGAGAGAACAACACAAGCCAAGAGCCTCAGTTATCTTTCGTACAGGAAGGACACCACTAACTGCATTGCTACCACTGAGCTGCCATTTATATACACAGCAGTCACATCGAAGGTGGTTTTTTCAATTTCCTCTCGCCCTCAGAAGTCATATAGGACGCCATAAATCAACAGGAAAATGGTGGGTGTCAGGAGGCCTCACAGCAGGGCTCATCTCTTCACAGGCTGCCTTGAGTTACAGTCACACTCCTTCACTGTATTTATCCCAGGAGATGGAGATGGATCAGCTGGCAGTACAAAGGAGATAATGTCGGGATTCCCATGAGCATGCCTGGAGCATTTCTCTTAAACAATGTCACTGAATTTGTGATTCCAGGATTCCAGGTATTTGTCAGAAGTGCATTATATTCCACACGACACAGAATCTACAACAAAATTGTTCAATTCATTTCATGTCGATCTTTCTGAGATGATTGTCAGAGGCAGTGATTAATGCAGGAAGTACATTATCCAGTCTTTTTTGGCATTAAATAGAAATATAAAAGCTGAATATATATTATTTCTATAAATCCTCCCGGTTGCAGAAAAAAAAAAACTTATCAGGACAATTGCAACGTTTCCAATGGAAACTCAAAGACGGTTTCTAGGCGCATGCTATTTCAGCACAAATGGACCTCCTGCTAGCTCCCAGTGGCAGCAGCCTCTGCCAGCTGAACACATCCTGCCACTGCCCTGCTAGCTAGAGCAGCACTCAGCCACTGCTGGCTAATGGACTGCTTAGAGTGAGAGGAGGAAGAGTGAATGTGGGCCCCCATGCATCAGAATGGCTGGCGTGCTGCAGGTGCAGACTGTTGCCACACAAAGAGGCAGCGGCTGGAGCGCATGAGTCAGTGTGTGAGTGTTTGTTTGCATGCCTGCTTTAGTCCCCACCTTCAAACACACACACACACACACACACACAGTTTTTCCATATTCCAAGGAGAGCGGGGCACACTCCAAAATATTTTGGCTACAGGCCGATTCACATTCTCTATGCCAGGATGCAGAAAATGAAGCCGTGGCATGGCTATCTAAGGCTCTTCCACATGCATGCAAAATACCGCAGTGCTACGACAGTGTGAGGAGAGGACACACAGGGAAGAGGGGAGAGGAGACAACGTGTGCGGTGTCTCTGTAACAAATTACTGGACTGATCCACAACCGAGAGATTATTTCACACAAAACACAATGGCAACAGAGCCTGCAGCATCACCCACTGTCCCTGTCATGGCCCATTTGAAGCTCGTTCCCCAAGTGCCCATGGGAGAAGGCGGCACAAGGCCACACCATATGGTATTCTGTGTGGTTGGACGCAGCCCGCTACAGGAGAGCGGAGCTGTGAAAGGAAGGATCCTGTCCTGTTGGACTAATTAATGTCTCTATGATCAGGGAAGTTTGCTTCACGACAGAAGACCAGAGACCCATTGCCACACTGCAGCCAAGGCATGCAACTTTACATGTTGTACAGATGGCGGCTGATCTCAACTGCAGACATAACACAAGGTCTAGAAAGAGGCATGTTCGAGGCTATTACATTTATCTCTCTTTACTCCTTTCTGTCATTCTCTCTGCTTCTCTACCAATGCCCTCAGTGATCTGATAGGCCCAGAATAATAAGCAGTTAGCGTGTTATCTGCTAACTGCTCCATTACAATACGCAGATAAAGCTGCAATGATCTCAGCAGGTGCCACCCAGCAGCGGCACTTCGTAATAACAGTGGAGGCTGTCACAGTGACATGCAATTATCATGTGCTGAGGGTGAGACTTTAGCTTTAAATAATCATCACAGTGTCAACTCCATAAATTAGCTTCAGCACATTTAGCATTTATATTAAGGTTGTACTGATAAGGCATTCAGTGGTGTTAGGCTGCTCTGTTATCTGCTGGACCCTTATGTCATTTTCCCCTTACTCTTACACCTATACAGACATACATAGAAAAGGATATAAGGGTTTTCTGTCTTACATTATGTCATGAAACCAAACAGAAATGACACTTACATCTGTTTATATTGGTTTCCCAAAGTGCAAAGAGTTCAGCCAGCAAAGAGCACACATGATTCCTTAAATTCAGTTTTTATTGCTATGTTGACTCAAAAATAGAGAAATAAACAAATCTGAAAATGTATCCATGTCTGTGTTTTGATGAAACTTAATGGTATTTTCGAAATACAAACACTATGAGCCCACTTTCTTATGTTCTAACTTTTCTAACAAAACTACAGGAAATGTCAACTGCCAAAAAAAGTGAGTGCAGAATAGATGTGACTTGGGAGCTCTGCACTGAATCAGTTAACCTAAAATACAAGAGTGAGACAAAATGACTAAAAAAAGAAAATGGGCAAAAGCAATTAGCAACAACACAATGTCTGAATATTTTATAAAAAGCAAACAAGCGGGGCAAAAGGAAGTTGTGGCCCCTCTTCATTAAAATTAAACTCGCATGGGACTTTCGGTGAACTGTGAAATCACTACAAGCTCTGATTGTGAGATAAGATCTTTACAGTTTGCAGTTTGGGCTGCATTAATCTTTGGCGAGAGTTTGAAATGTCTCCACCCTGCACCGGCTTTCCTGTGAACTCGCTCTTTGAGCTGTGACAGCTGCAGTGCCACTTCTACCTTTTTTTTATTTGTTCGTTTCTAGTTTTTTTTTTTTTTAAGTGATTAAAAAAACATCTCGTTTTTCTTCTGCAATATCCATTCAACATATTACAATAATAATCCAAATATTTTTTCTCTTATTTAATATTTGTGGCAGAGTTCATTATTCCAGTTGTCACTTCAGGTAACCTATCTAAGCACGAGGGATTCACAGGAAGTGTAATGTTAGAGTTAATATAAATGCTACTGAGACATGACAGTGTTGAACTGACCACCCTCAGGAAACACCATGATTTTGTTATCAGATCATTGTTGCATATTATTGCTGACTAACTTCTTCATTAATATAACAGGGGTTTGTTAGAGTTGCTTTGTAATTAGACACGCCAGTTGTCTTCTGTTGTATCTCTGTAAGAGTAGCTGCTCAATGCGCATTTGCCGTAGTCTTAAACTGCCCTTGGTGTTACCACAGTAACCACAGGTGTTTCCAGATGAACAAGGTTTTGTAGGAGGTGACTTAGGGACACCTATAATAAACCAACTGGGCCTACAGGTTGGAACACAATATTGGCTTTTCTAATTTCCCAAGTACTGTACGAGTTTGAGCCACCTCTTTTTGATTTCTGAGCTAAACTTGTTTTAACAAATCTTGTTTACTGTCAGTGGGCTAATCAGCATATGATCTACTTTTCAGCTGAATGATGCATCGTGCATATCAGCAACTGGATTTTTAAATCAAAACTCTTACATATAAGACCTGATAAACAAATGGCAGTGTTGTTAAAACAAATACTCCATATGCACGACATTAAACAAGTGATCAGTTGTGGTAAATGGAGCACAGTAAAAGAAACAGGTTGCAGACCTGCCCCTACATTCAATTCAAACCTTTTTCAGTATGTGGTTGGTTTACCCTCTTGATGCTATACCCAACTTTTCATGCAGCACCACGTCTCCATTGCCAACGCTTCAAATCCCACTGAAGCAGGAAACAGCTGCCCAACATGAAAGACCACTATCATCTCCGTGTTCTGCTGTGTAAGTTACAGAGACCAAGTCGAAACCAGAAGCTGAATCCAGACACGAATCAAACATTATCCAGTAGCATATCATTCAACAACCAATACATCTGAGCTCTGTTCACGGGCTCCACAAGATCAAATAGCACACAGATAAAGGTGTGTGCCTGTGTGTGTGTGTGTGTGTGTGTACCTGTATCACAGAGTGTTTGTTTGCTCTTTGTGCTATGAGACTTGCCACAGCACACTCTTTGCTGCCATCGATCAGTCCTCCTCAAAGTGTCCTCTGCTGCTTGTCCTTAAAAAGCAACAGGGAGGAATGGTTCGGGACAGCCTGCAGCCCTGTTCAACATCTGTGGCACAATCTGCCAGTGGGGGCTCAGCATCTATGCCACAAGGTTACTCAGAAACACGGTGAAGTCAGCGGACAGGAGCCACATTAACAGTGAGATGCAGACTGTCTCACGTCTGTCCATTTTTTGTGTTGCTAATCTGCTTGGGAGATGATGACGTGGACTTCAGCTATGGATTTTAACACTTAGAAATCATACTCAACAGAAGATAGAAACACACTGATCTGATATCAGCCACTTTCAGCAGACATGGTATTTGAATACATTATTTCAAAGGACATAACAACAGAGTGTGGGATATTAGGTGGCTATTAGCTGTTAATCCTACTTTAAAGCTACAAGTATTACTTCAACAGTCAGCTCATAATCTAGTTAGCTTTTGACTAATTGACTTAAATGTCAACAACAATAACACGAGACAAGAAAAGTTGGAAAAATCCTCACTTTTTGAGCAGAAGTCGAGCAGCAAATATTTAATATTTTTGCTTGATAGATGAATTAATTAACTGATAAGCCAAATTGTCATCCAGTTAATTCCCCGTGGCTGCAGGCACAGACCAGATGAGGTTCTGTTGTGTCTCACAGCTGACTAAACCACACATTGGATGATTTTCTCAACGCTGCCTCAAGAGGTGAAAAACAATGTAAATTGTATAAAAGGAAGAGAAGCCCAGAGCCTGTTCCGCATTTTTCCTTGCATGTATTTTTTTGTTTGTTTGCTTCACCACTTCAACCAAATTGAAGATGAGACTGACTTTAACACCCATCTATTTTCTTCTGCAAATATGCAGCTTGGTTCTAACAGAGAGAAAGACTGAGGCTGTCTTCTCTCAAGTAAACTCACAGCACTGCGCTCGAATCTTCTGCTGATGAAGAAGGAAGCTGAAGTCTCACTTCAGACTCTAATAAAGTCTAAAATGCTTTGGTCTCCAGGAAATCATATAACTAACTTGTTTACATCACAACAAACAGAATTCAAGTGTCTCAAACTGTGTCTCGATAATTTCAAGTCTATTCTTTAGGAAATCAGCCCCTTACAGTTTTCATCTTGCATGTTAAAGCAGTATTCATCAGGACTGTGTGAAATGTGTGCAGTACAAGAGACGTGTGGCTCCTGGTGGGCACCAGAGAAAAGCAAAAGAAAAAGGGCCCAGCAGTGCTGCTGTTATGACAGTGAAGAAGTGGTTTTACTCCTTCCTGTAAAACACAAGCCGCTGCAGTTTCTAGATTTAAGATTTTTCACATCTCGGCTTGAGATTTACAACCACGCTGACCTGAGAGCAGGTTCAACCTCACACACTGGACACTGCTGCCGGAGAAAGCTGTGTTAAACTGAAAGTCCGATATTGAACAAATAGAAAGCCAGTTCAGTTCAGAGTCAGCTCAGCCTGATATTTGGAATGTGAAACAGTCCAGCTATCATAGTCAGAACCTCGCAGTCACTTTGATCATAGATGAAAGCTAATAATTACGAGGGTTAGACTTTTCAGTATGATGAAGTAAAATCAAAGTAGATAGGAAACACACGGAACTCCAGGGAGTCTTGTTTTAAATGTGTTGATGGGAAACACAACATGCATGAAAGCTGCTGAGGAAAGATGTTTCTTCATGTTTAGCTACTTCTGAATCTATCTCTTACAAAACATCAGCATTTTGACATTTTGGTCTGATATTTTCTAGTTTAAAACATTCAATTTTTCTAGAGACACACTTAAAAGGTTCATCCCAATTTAACCTGCTGCGAATTAACCACATCGATGTGCTCACGTTCCACTGCAGGATCGATCGAACTTAACATTTTAGCTGGCATCTGAATCTTATTTTGTTTCACTTGTAACCAGAGGCATTCTTGAGTCCATAAATACAATGCGATTGCAGCGTGAGATGCTTCTCATGCGGCAGAGAGAGCGAGAGAGGCATCCTTGGGCAAGCTGTGAGACATTTACTAAGAAAAGTGATTCTGCATTTATTGACTTTTATGATCTGCAGTGCTAGATGTTCACACAGCAAACGCCACCGCCTGACAAGTTAAGATGGAACGGTTAGAATTCCCCTAAATTCACATCCCAATCTCTTTATGAAGGATTTCAGAATTGCCTTAAGTCTCTTTCCTGCATTTACCAGCTAGAAAGCCCAGAGCATATTCCTCTACAGCGCCAGCCAGCCTGCCTCTTTCCAAAAAATTTTGTCCTATTCAGGCCATATTTCACTCTCCTGCCGCCACGTGGTATCATACATAGGAAGAAGCGCTCCATTGTGCCACAGTTTACAGTCTCAGGAGAAAAACAACATTCCAAGTGTAAACCCGCAGGGAGAAATAATCCATGGGCTGACACAGTTATGCAACGTGAAGTTACTCTAGAATTTGACTGGAGTTCACACTGGGACACCCAGCAAACTCCTCGCTGCCTCCATGAACATGAAATCCTACTAGGAAATTACACAGGGGAAATGCTGACACACACACACAGACACACACACACAGACACACAGTAAGATACCCACAAAGTGCAATCAGATTCTGAAGCTAAATTTCAAGTTTGGAAAACAATAACACACACAAATCAGTGTGTGGACTTGCATTTGAACTGGCATGATCTTGTTTCTGCAGATTAAACACAAAGACAAACACACACACTCACACATCAGCCACTGCATTGTGTTTATATGACGGCACACATGCTCATCCACTCTCTGCTTTCCTCCCACTAAGGGCAGGCTAAGAGCTACTGCGGCACAGGAAACTTACTGCATCAGTGTGCATCTGTGGTGTGTGCACGTGTTTGTGTAAGTGTGCGCGTGTTAGGAGGTGGGTGGAGGTGTGTGCTTCTTGTCAAGCGGCCCTATCTCCCTTCATGATGCACACTGCAATGAGTGACACATTCTGTATGAAAGCCAATGATGAAAAAAAACCACAGTATATAAAACTTGTCATAATGTGCAGATAAACAAGGTGAAGTAGAGACAGGTCTAGATATTTTATACAAGTGCCAATCCATTAAACTGCGGTGAACACTCATGTGGAGCTTCGGGAAACATCAATTTGTATGACCAATTTCGCAATTTGAGAGGCTCAATTTGAACAGATGAAACTCCAGGATTTATACACGATATTATGAACAATTTAAAACCATAAGCTTATCTCGTATCACCATGAAAACAATCGTGTAAAACAGCGCCAACTTTACTAGTTATTACTTACATTTTTTACACAGTTAGCTATTGAGTAATTTTGAAATAATCTAAGTTTTCTGAGGAAAGTATTATTGCTCACCTTGAATAAGAGGTTCCAGAGTTATCAAAGGGGTAGGGCCACCAGAAAAAACATAGAGACAGATACTTTAAAAACAGCCTTGGTTTAAGTGTACAAGTGCTTTAACTTCCAGTGAACTCTTCCAGTGAGCACTTTCCTTTAGTACTACTGGTACATCATTTCAGCTGTTGAATCACTGCACATGCAGAAACAGTTTTACACTGTAGCTGCAGATCAGCTGATTGAATCAAAAAGTGTTGTAATACAGCACGTTCCATGAGTGTACTATGAATCACTGTTGTTACTGTATAAATAAAGTTTTTATTAGGGAGGTTAACCAAGGCCAGAATGATCAGAAAAATAAAGCACTCAATGCAGATGCTCTAGCAGCTGATCCTGTGCACAAATGTGAGTTTCTGCACCGTTACTACATCCTGGTGGGAGTTGTGATAAAACAAGAAGACAGATATCATGCAACATAAAAATGCCAACGCTAATACAAGAAATTCTTGAGTCAGCAAAAAGTCTGAACAAACTTTTGAACATGCACCTTGAGGTTAGAGATAAAACAATATACTACAATAATATAAAGCAAACGGAACTTTTTATTCTAGAGGTACAAAATAAAAGAGCTGGTAGTTATTATCCCACACTGGTCTGTGCAGATCTCTAAAAAAATGTCTAAAATACACAGTCTGTGCTGGTGCCAAAAATCACACTCTGTTCAATTAGGCTGAAGGTGGGTGGCTGTCTCTAATTCACCACAAACCGTGCCCTTGGCTAACATCTTAGCCTGACATCAGCGTGTGCATGTGTGTTTGCATGTATATATGTGTGTGACCTGTTCTTCCTCTGCACTGTTTGTCACCTCAGAGACCCTCATGGATCAATAGCAGAAAGCATTACACATAATCTCCTGTTTAATATGCTTGTCCTGAGCCCCGGCTATAATTGTAACCGTTAGTAAAAACCTGCCAGTTATAAAATCTATCACTCTGTGCTAAACAAGGACTGACCTGGAACCTGAGGAGATGAATTATTGAGGAGGGAGAGGGGGGGTCTGAGTACCACAAGCATCCTACCCATAATTCCTCTCGATCACCAAAGCCTGTAAATTATCTACGAGAATACTCAGCGGCACAAGAAGCTACTTATCATGTGATGTGACTTGTCGATGTTCAATTCCCTTATGTGCACGGTGATGTTCTACATTCATACTGATGTTTGTCTCTGTTTATTAGGAGCTATCAGTGGATTTTCAGATAAGCAGCGTCTTTGCCGGTTATGGTTTCTCCCCCCTTATTCCCACACGCACCCTCCTGAATAATGCATTTCTCCACTAAAAGGCAACTTCTGTGTCCTCCTTAAGAGATGAAGAGTCACCCTGTGACACCTCTAAAGGATATTACAAGGAGAAATATGCAGCTAATGCCAGTAGAAGGGTTTCTTTTTGCACTCCTTTTAGCAAAAATTTGAGTCTGCCTTAAAAATGAAAGCCAAATAAAAATGCCAAAGTTCTCTGATTATTTGAATGTCTCCTTGGATCTATTAGAAGATGCAACTCATACCAGATATGTGAGCTGACAGCAGTGGTTGAAAGAAACATGGAGGGAGGAAGAGCAGCCACATTTCTAAAGCACATGTGAAAAAAGGCATCTTGAATTGTTCTTTGGTCTCTAAGCAACACAACAAGGTTTCACTTTCTCATCAGTCACCTATTATGAGGAAATCATACATGGTTGATGAATTGGAACCCATTGAGAAAAACAACCTTCAAGATGCCAGGCTGTGATAAATGCGTTGCTAGTGACTCATTAAAAATCAAGTAATTTCTCACTTTTGAAGTCAGCAAGCTTGCAGCTATGAATAATATGAAGTAATTCATTAAGGTTAATAAACTATCAAATCTGCAGTTATACATGCTGCTAAAGTCATTGATAGAGGACCAGACTTTATAACTTGCCAGTGAGACATTGCCTGTTTTAATAAATTGTATGTCTGCAACGAAATATTCAATATGCTAAATGTTATTGATATTTTTCTAAATCACAATCAACCAGCTGATGTCATAAATTAAAAAAAAAGTCTAGAAATTGATTGATTGTTGGTCAAAAGCCCTGGAAAAGTTTTCTATGAGGTCAGCGGTCAAACGGCCCAATATGCCAAATGTACTGCCAAATGAAACCCAAAACTTGACTAACTTGTGAACTTTTATAAACAGTATCTTGGCGTAAACAAGCTTTTGGATGCTGCCAACACTGACTTCATCACTAGCTAACGATATGTGCAGAAAACAGAAAGCTGGTGATGATACTCTTTGACTGTAGCACTTGCTGCCATGTCTTCCACAAGAGGCATATGGCTGTGGAACTGAAGATTCACTGCATTGGCTGCCAAAGCTGACAGCTGCCCATGCTCACATACAAGGAGATAGACACATGTGCTACAGATCTAAGAACAGAAAGCATCTTCATGCTGATATTTGGTGTTCACATTTAAGTAAATGTACATAAGACAGAATTAATTTGCAGCAAATAGATCAACCATTCAGAGCTGTTTATCACTTTTTTGACATCTTCGGTGCCAGCCTCTTCTACACTACATCCTCAGTGGATGTTTTCCACATAAATGAACTAAAAATCTAGGCTACTTCCAGAAAGTTTTCAAATCTATCTGGAGTTTACATGACTTTTTATGAATATTACACCACTAGGTCTGCTAGGTCAGTATTCATCACGGCCTTTACCACAGAAGCAGCAGGCAGGACATCAGCGCACAAAAGTCGACTGTAAATCAGCTCAGCATAGTAGATGGAGAAGAGGCAGCCGCACAGCAAAACAAAAACACCTTTCAATTCTCTCCGTCTAACTTTCATGGGAGAGCTGGCAGCCTGCCGCCTTGAAATAAGAGAGGCTGAATGTGCTGACCCAGCACTCTGTAGGTAAACGGTTATCTGTCCTGTCAGCTTGGTCTGTGAAGGGGACTGAATGCTAGGAGACACTCTGACTCTCTCTCACACACACAAGCACACACTCCTTTTCAAACAAAACAATACTAAATACTGGGTCCTTGAGTGTTTTACTGTGAATCATTGAGAGTGGCTGGAAGAAATGCAAATATGATTACCTAAGTGGATATTTTTCCCCAAACCATGTTTTGCCCAGACTCTTCTCCCACCACTGTCTGCCTCAGTGCTGAGAGACAGCTGAAGCTGCATGACTGTTATATAAATTAGGGTCAGACCAATACAACAGTGTGAGAAATAGACTGCTCGTTTCATTCATCCCACATTTTACACTTGTCTTGTGTTTCATTTGACGTGTTTGTCTATCAGAGGATATATGGGTGGTTTAAGAACCAAGACCATATAAAATGTAGTTTCACATCTCCTCTCTCGGGTGTCTTTCTGGAGCTTGAGAAACAATGGGCAGGTCAGTGTGCCAATCAGAAGAGGGGAGACTCTGAGCCTCTCTTCTGATTGGCCCGCTGATTTCAGGTTAACAATTGGAGAAACCAAATCTTGTAAGGTTGGTTGGAGAGTACAGGTGGGCTGGGCATGGGGTACAAGTTTGAGGGCAGTGACTGCTTTGTTGTGACATCACAAAGTTACAGAAGTCCTCATAACTTGTTTTTAAGGTTCAGTGTCTGAATACAGAATGGATCCTAAACATGCTTTATAATGAAATAAGACACTGAATTCTCACTTTATACAATATGGAACGTTTAAATTAGATACAGGCTTGCCATGTCATCTATTATCTATCTATTAATCAATCTTCACTCACATCCTCAATCCATTAGCTCATGATTATACTGAGATATGTTATTACAATGGGCACTGCAGTCTGCAAATTTTGCCAGGATCCAACTTAAATAACAGCCAACACAAAAAAATGACAGTATTATTAGTTTTAGTGACCCATGATGCTCTGAAATTCTGTTTTCCAGCTGGTGTTTTTCACAGTAGGCAAAAATAGGAGTCTGCAGTAAACACAGAAACCCAGTTGTGCAATAACCAGAATTTCAATACTACTTACATAACCATGTGGAAAACCTTAATGCAATATTGACTTTCATTTAATATGCTAACAAAAGGTGCTCTGCTGCACACTTAAGCTTCATTTCAGAGTCACATCCAGAGGCTTCAGGGTAAATACGCACAAACTGGAATAGTTAAAGAAGATATCTGTCAGGATCTGGACAGAGGACAAGAAGTTCCCTACAAAGTCTACAGAAGCAAGGAGCTGAAAACATGTAATCAATAACTGTCCAGCAAATCTCGTACTAAATACCAGTTCAAAGCTGGTTGAAGAACTGGCATAAAGAAATGCATTGAGCAATTTCATTTAAAGAGGCCATGAAGGCAGAGAACCAGCTGAAATATCTGAGGAATGGATGGCTTCAATTGAAGCTGTCATCTTCTCATATAATTTATTCACTCTTGCTGGCACAAATGTCAACAACCTGTTCTTTACAACAGAGACACAGAGGATGCTATAGCTACAAAATACTCTTAGGTCTGCACTGAAATCAACCGAAAAGGCTTTTTCTTCTGTAAAAAATACAGCCAACACATTTTCCACAAGAGTTCAGGTCCTCAGTAGAAACTTTTACATATTCAGATGCACTTCAGTGGCAATCCTTACATTGAGAAGACTATATCGATCATTATTATTAATATCAAAGTGATTGAAAGCAGCACTGTATGATTTGTTGCTCTTTTTGAGACCTATTTAAACGCCCAGAATTCATTGCCTTTATTTTGAATGAATGTTTCTGGTTATGTTAAAAATGTCCAACATCTAAAAAGTCTAACATTTACTCTACTCCAGCTCTGTTTTAGACTAATATCCCCTCATAAATATAACTGGCTCTTTAGCTGCCAGCATCTCCACTAAATTCACATGCTGCCTACTAACTCTGTCTGTCTTACATTTGGTGCTAAGCAGGTAGTATACTAATTGCTTCATAAGAGCATCTTAACTAAAACACTCCAAGTCTATGTTGTGTCTAAAACATTTTTAGGGCTTTAAAACCAAAACAGTCTATCCAAGGTATTAGAAGCTGAGCACAACAAGAAAGTTGAGTAACAGCATGTGGTTTGGTGTGTTTGTGAGCGACCTCTTTCACATAACAGTCATTTGCCCCGTTGTCTAAATATAATAGTGGTTGTTGTGGCTTAGGGGGTGTAACAAAACCATACATTTAAGTCAGTTAGCAAATGGTTATGTGGTAATGTGGTGAGAACCCATCTCACGTTATGAGCTGTTACAACATCGGCCTAAACAGGCTAATGTTAGCCTTCGTGAATTTTGTGTGTGGAGTGTTGCTGACGGAGATCACAGGTGACCTACTTACAAACAGTCACAGTAATTTTTCAGGACATGAACATGTTAATCAAGTAAAACTACCTCTTCCTAAACTCACTCTGTACACATTGAGATGTCTGTTTTTGAGCTGCTGAGAAAAGGTGGAGGTGTTTCCATTTGAAATGCTCTGTAGTCGTGTTAACATTCTGGCTTTTGATCGTCTGTAATTTGTCCCTGATCGCATTAAAAGTCTCTCTGTACACTAGTCTTTGTCTTTGTGTTTCCCACAAGTCACAGTGCATGCTTGTTGACATCAGTGTTGTTGCTGTTTACAGTGACTGCCTTCTTCTCTTCGAGCTTGATGTCAGACTAGAAGACCTGTCAGGTGATCATACTGCCTTCGCCAATCGCTGAAGAATCACATCTCCAGTACTTGGGAGATAAACACCTACATTCACCACCTAAGATACTTCAGAGAAACAAGTACCAGAATTTTCTTTCACTGAGGCATCAGTTCTCGTGAAATCCCTCGTGTAACTTTAATTTAATTGTCTGAATGAGCTGTCACATTCATTTATGGTGGCTGCTGCTGGCTCACTACACGCCAGCTCCACCAAGCCTCATTGCTTTATTTCTTGCTCGCTGCCTCCAATATATCCCTTAAGAAACTTAAATGGGAGACAATACATAGAGTCTGAAACACAGCCAAAGTTTAAGGCATTAAAAGTGAAATGAATGTGTTTAGTGCATGTTTCAAATATATGTGTTTAGTAAGTTAACATGGGAAAAAACTGATCAGATTAGTTTTTGGTGTGACCACATTTTGCCTATACAGAACAGTACCAGTTCTCCTCAATAAACTTGCACAGTTTTTGACGTAGGTTGTTCTGATCAATTTGAAGAACTTCCAACAGCTCTTCTGTGGATCCAGGCTGTTTGAGTGTCTTCTGTCACTTCATGTGATGACTGACTCCATCATGTGATGCCAAGATCAGAGCTCTGTGGAAGCCAAACCATCTGTGGCATGATGTGCCTTGTTCATCTTGACACTGAGCGTAGCTCTCTATCACTCTGGCTGCATGTTCACAGTTGTTGTCAGGCTCCTCACTGGTGGTATTGACTGATCAAATGCAAGTATTTCTTAAAGGGGACATATTATCACTTTTTGAAGGCTCGGGTGTTTGGTTTGCCTTCTGACACCCAAAATGTGAGAAGTGACAAAAAAAATGTGTAATCTGCAGGCTCCCTAGGTTGAAATCCATGTGGTATTATGAGCCATTCCCTCGGCTGTCAGACAGTGATGTCATTAGTTTTTGAATTTACATAATACCACCCCTTCCTGTGAGTACCGGTAGAAGGGCCAGGGCGGGGCAAGCAATGGTACAGTACATTTGCATTTAAAGGAACAGGCACTGAAACCAGCTGTTCCGAACAGGGCTATTTTGAGCGGATCAAGAAAGTGCTGTGGGGTCTTTTGACCAAAGCATGTCACAGACATGTTTTTAAGACACTTGGGAACTATTTTAATTTGTGGAAAAGGGGCATAATATGTCTCCTTTAAGTCCATGTTAGTCTTCATATACAACCAAATCATCATCAAGCATCACTGTAATTCTTGCAGCAGCACCAAATTTATGGTGCAGTATTTCTCAGGTTTTTCATAGAAAAACTTTTTTCTCATTTTGTCACTGGCAAGATGATGGTGTTACATCTTTTTGCATCACCCTTGTCATCTTCAAGGCATGAAAATTGAATTATACTATATTAACTCTCCATATTGGCGATGTGTTAGAAGGCCGTGGGACAAACTCCCAGCCCTGTGTATGTGTGGAATTGGCATGATCCTAGTGAGTCTATATGTGTTTCCCCTGGTTGGCTTGGTTTACTCCCACGCCATCAGTCATGGGTGTATGGTATAAAAAACACTGCCAGTCCTGTTGGCTTATAGGCATTGAACAGGATTTCCTCCCATGGCACTGGAGAATAGTTGACCTTTGATCCTGTGAAGTTAGGATAGGTCAAATGCTGAGGATGAACATGGCCAAAAAGAAGCCTTTCCCAACTGGCAAATAACATCAGCTATAAGCCTTCAGCCTGTTCTGATCCTAATAAACATCTCCAACATAAAAGATGACAGTATAGGCAATCTAATGGAGTTTTAGGTTTGGACTAGAAGCCTGCACACCGCTGGCTGTTGATGAGACATTGTAATAACCTTGAGAGGGTAGTTTAAATTGAGATTCAATCAAATCAGTATGAAGGATGACTACGTGGCAGACACCTGTGATTGATGCCGTTTGATAAAAAGCTTCGCTCTCAATCTGACATTGATCTTCGCTGAGTTTCCTGGTCTTGACTTACTGCATAAGTCTGTTCAGCTGGGAAAACAAAAGAGATGGCTAATAATCTGTCGCCCTGTATAATCAATGTTCCCGGAGAGTCTGGCCAAGATGCTCACATCACATCAATATAAGAGTCACAAAAGGTTGTACGGGCAACCGAGGTGCAACTCTGCTCAGAGGGCATGAAGTGGAAAGTCAAGGTGAGAGAGGGATGATTACTGAGAGATAAGAGAAACAAAAAGTGGCTGGATGAAGAATTTTCAAGACAAGTGTAACTGACATGGTCCCCTTCACACAGATTTCATGTTCTTGGGCGGTAGGAGTCACTAAATTTTGATTGCAGTATGGTTCTTTAATGATCAGTAATCACTCATTTGCGATTTGTGATGTGATTGTTAATGGCTTCCCTACTCAGGGAGTGGGACCATCTGAGAAGCACATGAATGCAGAGCAAGTCATAAGCTAACAAGTCATATGCCACATGCTTACATTACAGTTTGTTGCATCTTGTTTTTAAACTTTCAGACAAGAATAGAAAACACTTTGAAAGTATCTTGACAATTTCTCCATTTTGACTCATGAAGGACCGGATTAGATTTTGATGGTCACAGGTCAAAGGTCACAGTCATGGTGACCTCAAAAGCCACTGTTCTGTCCTTGTGAACATGATATGCATGTGACACCTTCAGGGGAATTCTTCAAATTTTCCACAAACTTATTAGAATTTCATGGTCAAAGTTCAAAGGTCAATGTGACAAAGATATTTTTGGCCATAACTCACAAATTCATACATAAATGTAACAAAATGTAACTGAATTGCCTAAAGGGATAAAATGAAGTGACTTGTGATCAGTTCTGGCTGTTATTCAGTGCTGTAACTCAGGGAGGGGAAAATGCATTTATTGGATAGACTATATATATAAAATATAAGGATAGAAACTTAATTACTGTAATATTTACATTACAGTTTATGGAATGTCTTTTTTGTTGTTTTAACCTGTTGTAGATTGCCTTCATTCCCACATTATAATGTTTTATATGTTTTGCAGTAAAACTGTAAAAAAAAAAAAAAAAAACATTCACCTTGAAACTACACCTTTGAAAAGATCAGGTTCAAGGTTTTAGATTCTCCTCTGGATCATTCATCTAAAAATCACTACTTACCACAAAATCTACTTTTTTACACATCCATTATTTAAACTTGATCTGTCATGTTCAGACACTATCACCATACTGTCAGTCTCCCCTCCTGTTTAAACTCTAATAGGCCAAACAATTGTGATACGTGTGGCAAGACAGTGTTGATTTTGCACAGTGTGTCAGGAAGGCTCACAGTCTGTCAGGGTCTGTCAAGTTCAACTTCAGTCAATTTTTCTCCAGAACCTGGCAGAGATTATGTATTTCTACACACAGGATTAAAGGTGTAAGATGGTGAATTAATGGAACATCACTTGACTTTGGAGGATTTTATGTCCAACCAAGACTGAAAAGTATCACGCTATTAGGAAAAGTGTTTGCTTTAGTGCGGACAGATTTATGAGACTTTAAAAAGAAATCTTTTGGCTTTGTGCATAGATGATCGTGCATGTGACAGACACTGAACCTGTGCCAAGTGAAGACTTTTTATTTTACACTGATACACAAAGCTTGTATGCGCCATTGCTGGCATTGAGGTTTCCAGGAATTAATTCACGATCACTTGTGTGCAGTTTTCAAAATGTAATGTTTTTCAATCTGAAGGTGAAGCAGTCTACAGTATATTTTTTTTACAAAAGTCAGAAGTAAGAAATGTATGTGAATTAGATAAATAGTTAGTCAGTACTAGTAGGATGTTGCAATTTTCCCTCCATAACTTATCATTTGAATGACAGCATTTAATGTGCTGCAGCCAATGTACTCTCCATCTCCGCACATAAAATATTCACATAGGCAACAAACCCACACTGGACAGAATTTGTTGATAAATGGATAATCACACCAAACCATAAAATATGAAAAACATGGAAGTATAATAAGCATGAATAATGAATGTGGGCACGACGAGCAATGATAAAGGAATAAATGATGTACATGAGCCAACACAGACACGTGGAAGCCAGACTGAGCTCATTCATTTTTCATATACAAACTCAACAGTACACTGCATAGACACCAGTGAAATGTCACATAACCCAATCACCCACAGCGGACCATTTAATGTTCCGTTTGTTCACCAGTTGAAAAATCCAAACGACAGGATGTCGCTAGGACAAGCGGCCGTTTTAATTAAGGCTATGTTGAGTCCTTCCAAGACCCGGACAAGAGAAATAACAGTTACTGTGGAAACAAACACAGATTGGCATTCAACAGAGGAAAATCTTATCCCACTGAGGCAAAGATAATGGATTTACTTAAATGTTGTGTGGGTAATAAAGCATACTAGAAAATAAGAAGGTGGGAGGAATTGTTTTCCAATGAAAGAAAAGATGAAAATTTAAAAAACTGATTGCTTGTAAATTCTTCTTGTCTCCTCATTTTATTCAGATGGCCTATCGGGCATTGAGCTACTGTGGTACACTGAGTTTTTCTTCAAGGCGCCATTTACAGTGGAGACAAATGTGATTCCAAATTTGGCACCACACCACAACTGTGCCTGCATTTTCTACATGTTACTAATCGAACACACACAACAGCCTGGGTTAGATCGTCTGGTATCTGAGGCTTTGTACACTTGCGTGGGCAGCTCCAGGGTGGGGTGGGATGGATATGGGCTGTAGTTCCACCAAGAATTACAACAGCTGCACCAAAGCCACACCAAGAAATTACCAGACGCTTGGCAAACATTCCTGTCTGATTTTCCTTAATATGGTGGCTGTTTTTCCATTCCACATTTGATCCCATCTAAATGCTCCATCCCCACTCCCCATAACTCTCTAGAATCACCCTGAGGCACATTCTCATCGCTCATGTTTACTTAAAGGGCCTACAATCGATATTTTTAGATTAATAATGGATCAAACTACTGTTTGTAATGTGAATGTAACCAACAGACATGTTACAGTATCACCACGGTCTGCTGGTTCCCAATGCTCTGCTGGGTCATCATCCTTTAACCCATTGTTTACCCTGTAGTGTTGTGATTTTATCTTGCAGATAGATAAAATTAACCAAACAGCAACCAACTGGTGAGCACAGTGGAAGATTTAGTCGATAAATGAGGCTAAGCTAAATTCCCTGAGGTGTTGCAGGAGACAAAATTCAGAGAAAAAGGAGAATGATGGATACTGAGGAATAAATCAAGGTATTATCTCAATATCCAAATCACAGGAGCACCATAACACCATACCATAAACAAAGCATATGTGGTGCTACTGTGGATTTGAGATGCAAAGGAACATGCTAGTCTGATACATGAACCAACCAAACCCACACTGTCATCATTTATAGCATAAAAGAAATAAGAAAATGACCATTTGAACTGAAACTGTCACTGCTACGGCATTTGCAATATGATTTTATAGCACATTGTTCAGCACTAATGGACACAAACATGCTTGCTACCAGAATGATTTAAAGAAAATGGATTGCTGACTGGACTGCAACAGTGGGACCAGCCCTATAATTGCAAATATCGCTGATTAACTGACTGATTGACTGGCTGACTGATGATATTTCCACCACGGGTCGACAAAGTGCCATGCTGCAGTTCTACAATGCCACATAAATTATCAAACAGAGTTAGACATTAAGACCTTAATTGGATAAAAGTCTGTTAGATTCTGGAGTTGGAAGTAAATAGGCTAAACTACTGTGGATCCCTGACAGAGGCTGTGCTTTGTGAAAGAGGCAAAATAATAAATATAGTCTTGCTCGGGGCAGGAACCCTGTTGGCTCACCTTGTGTGCCATTTGGGCTTAGTCCTTGCCCTGGTAGCCCATTTCCAGTCTGGCCTGTGGCCCTTTTGTTACGTGTCCTTGCTCTTTCTCTCCCCAATTTTCCCATTTCCCTCTCATTATGAGAAGGGCCTGGGAAGGCAAGAGCCGATAGAATTACTTGAAAATAAAGACATCCTAGCTCTTCTAACTTTCAACTGACTGACTCATTTAGTGAGCAGAGCTGAAATCTCTGCTCAGTCTTTCTCTTAAAACTTTCTAAATAATGTGTTTGGTGATTCTTTCAGATGATGTTGCAGTTATAAAATCAGAATCTGACCATAATACGGTTTTATCTGGTCTTGTTTCATCATCATCACTTCGTAAACATCAACCAGAAACTAGTGAAAATGGAAAAGTGGGGGCAGGTTATCAAGAAAGAGAATCAGAACAGCAGGAGAGCAGCACTGACATACTGCGTTAGTCCCCATGTAGCACTAACAAGGAAAAATATGTATATGTACAGGCTCACACTGTTGCAGAGGCCAGTTTTTCCAAGGAAAATTCTTTGCTTCTGAATAATACATCAGCTAAAACTAAATTGTATCCCCAACAAAACAAAAACTGACAAAAGTTCAGAGGAATATCTTCATATCACCAGACAAACAGGCAAGAGGGAGTTGGAGTTACAAACCATTCTGTATCCATTAAATTTTAACTTAGAATTAGATGTAGAATGAAGTGTAAAACTACTGTAGTCTCACAACTGCTCCTTTAGTATGACTTGGCTGTATTTACCCAGGTATTCTAGTGAGACATCAGCAATATCAATACCAGCTCCACCCTCCACCTGCACCAGTATCAGCTTCTGTGTCTCCCTTCCTTACATTATCCTCTCTTTTCTGAGCTAAATAATCTTAAAACAAATCCCATCGCCAAAGAAGGACCACTGTTCTCTCCCTCACACAGAATTTGGGCTTAGAGCACAGTCCCAGGCACTGACTGTGTAATGAGCTGCTGCTTTAATAAATTAAGAGCTAAATACACACAGGTTGCAGTGTTGCGAATTGAATGAATTGCATAGCACAAATTTGCATGTCTTTTTATATTAATCAATCTGGCCTGAGGAGGAATTATCAAATGAGATCTTTTAAATATGACGACAGAAAGTAGTGACTCTATGACATGGGCTACAGTGGTTCGGTCTGTGGGGTCAGGGGTAATGTGTGGACACTTGTCTGCAGCAAGTGGAGCAGTGGCTAGTTTCCTGGTGGGATGGGAGCTTGTAGCTGAGAGTCTGGGACAATGAACTCGAGTTACATGGGTGCAGCTCCATTAACCCTGAACGCAATCACTGCGGTTGTGATCCCAAAATGAGCAGCAAGTAGCACTACAGCAGGACATTGGAGGGTTTATGGGAGTCAAAGACAAGCACACAATAGAAGATGATTGAGAGTCAGACTGGACTGAATGTTCTTTTGGTAGTCAGATTGCTCCTCGTTCTCCGAAACTGTGTCAATTTCCAGTCTGATGATTGAATGTGAATATGAATTAGGGTTATATAAACATTGATCCTTGAAAAGTGGGACTTGAAATCCATCTGTGTTTTACTCAGCATCACTAATAATCAAACGTTTTTTTTGATGGTTCAAGACAAAGGGAAACTAAATACTTCAAAGTAAGAGGGATTTCTATAATAAGTGTAAGTAAGTATGAAATATTTAAAAACTTGAATGTTATAAATGTGAATTATGAATATGGTTATAAGACAGTGTGTTGAGGGATTAACAGGCGGCACAAAGCAGCACAGAGATATGAGTGATGATCATCCTGCCCGGCTCCACCCATCTGTGTGCATTTGTTATTGTGCTTATGGGGCCGTATCGTCGCAGTGAGGGTGTATTGATCGCAGTGAAATGTCAAATGTGTCATCGAGACAGTGCTCAAGTCATCTAATTTGCTTTGCTTGTTTATCCTTTTGGAAATTGTAATGGCACCATGTAGCCGATGTTGGCAGAGGCTACGTGGAGGCGGACGGAGAAGCAGCTGCACAAAGCCTGCAGATTATCGACTAGATCACTGAGTAACCACACCTGTTATGTTAATAAGGTGTTTTAGATACTTAAGTCCTCATTTCAGTGAAACACAGAAGCGGCTGGCAGTGCTGTTCAACTTGTTCTAATATATTCTCAAAACGTCTTCAGCAAATCACTGGACACTGTTCATGCTAAATATACAGCTACAGTCAAGAGCCAGTGAGATTAGCTGAGCACACAGACTGGAAACAGTAGGAAACAGACTGGTTCTTCCTGAAGTTGTGACATCTACCTACTAGCATCTCTCTGCTGCTGAGCATTGAGTGGGTGGTGGTGACAGTCAATTGACAAGAGCTTTGGCCATCATTGCATTCACACAAGACAAGAGGCGGTGATGTGTTTTCAAGGCAGAATGGAGGTTGCACTGACGAGATGCACCGGGGTCAGCTGGTTAGCGTGCTAACCTCAGTAGAATAGATGTAATAGAGACAAGAGCTATCACTGGTGTCACTTTCGAACTCTGGAGACGCTTAGTGAGTTAAGATATTAAATTTGATGCATTGTTTCATTTACAATGGTAAGTCAACAGCTGTTAGCCAGTTCAACCCATTCAAATATTGATTTGAAGCTAAGCTAACTGGCTTCATGTTTTAACTTCATGTTTATCTAACAGAGATAAGAGTGGTATTAATGTTTTCCTTAAACTAGTAAAGTTTGCATGAAACTGCAGCAAAGCTTCTTACTAAATTTCATCCAGCATTCTTATACAGACAAGTGAAGCACATAGTGATAAACAGTTAGTGACAAAAACCAACATTTTCTTTTATCTCTCCAGCTGATGAAGTTTAACAGTACCATGTAAAAACAACATTAGAGCTACATTTCACACTTCAAGCTAGCCGACCCACACACAGCCACCTAGCCTAGCATCAAACAACAGCCTGCTTGTGAGGCGTTTAGGAGACATCTGTAAATTGTAGCTACAGAAATACCACCCCCCTCCCCTTTAAGTTGCATGAGCTTCTTAATGCAGATCAGTCACACAAACCGCGCCACCCACACTCTACACGAACTAAAGCAGCACAACAAACCTGTTCCAGCACCTGAAACTAAAGCAGGCATGATGCCAGCTCCCGTCCAAATTAAAAAAAACATAACTGTGAAATTATCCATTGTCACCACATATGACAAGACCTGTTATTATTGTTGTCTGTTGATATATTACAGGCATGCTTTCAGTTTTAATGCAGAAAGCTTAAGTTCACATATAATTGAGAACCATCCATTCCACAAATACTATTTATTGTAGGTCTTTTACCTTGTTGTTAAAATGGCATTATATTCAGTGAACAGCACGTTATTACTTATTTAGGACCCAAAACTCAAAGTTGAGAGACCTGAGACTTATATGTGACTTTAATAACAATTACTTGGGTGCACTTCTGGTGTTAACACCATTTAAGTAAATATTAGAGTAATGATGAGCAGTGATGACTCTCAGTCTTAACAGAAAGTGACCAGAAGAACTGACTTCCATCCTTAAACATGGTCCATCTCTCTATAAACAAACATTGGCCTGCACTGCCTTTGTTAAGTGCAGAAGAAGCAGTGCAGAGGAAATTGCCAAATTAAATGAAAATAGTTGATTTAGGTTTGCCACTGTTTTTTTTTCCTTCCAATCCAGCCCCAAGAAGGCATTCAGAGTAAACCCTGCCCTCTGGGAGAGAGTCATTCTATTTTTTGGGGTGAATTTCACACATGATTTGTTTTCTTTGTGTACAATTAGAGCACAGGGTGTGCAGATATGCTGCTAAAAAGCACAACTGCCTGCTACCAAGGAACAACAAAAATATATATAATCCCAGCAATGTTGTGACGGTGCACCATTTAACTCCCACATCTTCCTATCTATTACACAACATGTATCAATGAAAGCCACATTGCGAGGGACGTTCATGGTGAGAGGAAATAAATGAGAATAGACACAATGACGTGATGACATTTGAGGCTTTCATTGTTTGTGAATTTCATATAAATGATTTCCAACAATGGTCTTTGCTCATTTTGTTGTATAAATAGAAATTCTAAAAAAAAAAAAAAAAAAAAAAAAGTCCTGTGAACCTCTATAAAAATGATAACAATATCTTCTGAACAGCTGATGCTCTTTCATGGACTTGATCTTTATTAGGTCCAGATGATTATGAAACCATTTAATATTAGCATCCAGTGCTTGTAATTTGTTTCTCTCTCTCTAATCACATCAACAAAGAGCTTACAGTGTGGCATAATTTCCATACAATCAACTAATCAGTGCCATTACTAAATGGTATCAATGTGTTCATACATGAGGAGAATTTAATGGAGCTTGTTCCCATTTGTGGTTCCTGATATAGTGTACTTGAGGACACAGTGTGGGTGGTGTAAAAGCCCCTTGCTGATCATTTCCCACTGTTGAATCAGTTATGATGACATTTAAAAAAAAAAAAACATCATTGCAGTGTCGTCCCATTCTGCCTAAAAACTTTTTAATATCTACCAACCACATCAATCCACAACTATTGCATCAGGCACCTAGTTAATCTACATTTAACACAAAGCACATGTGAACCAGCTCGTGCAGAAAAAGTGCAGTACCCCATTAGGAGCTTTAAAAACACAGTGAATGTTTTTCCGGATTTCTTGTGTTCTGTTTGTAATAAAAAATATAGAAGGCATGTCTTCTCTTCTTGTCTGATGTAACAGATATGGGCTACAGACATCAGTTATTTTTTTGCATGCATTGTTAAAAATGCTTAATTTAGAAAATCAAGATTGGCATTTTGTGTTTTTAAACTGATGACAACATGTACTACAACATCAGGAAACACTCTTAAACAAGTAGTCCTCATTCTGGGAGCTATATTATACCTACTGATTGTCAGGTAATGCCTTTCTCCTCTAGCTCCTTACTCTGTGAGTTATTTGCCTGCAGTGATGACACCTCACTGAGGTCACCTGAGTGGACTACTTTTGGCATTTCCTCTCCACTCAAGGTCATGTGTATTTAAGGCTTTCACTTTAATCAAACTATTAACTTTTGTCTAGTCCAGGAGCTGTGGGATTTGTACTCTCTGTCCACACATGAACTGACCACTGACCAGTTCACCAGAGCACTAAGAGCAGATCACAAGAGACTGAAAAAGGCATTTCGCCCACAGCACACACACACACACACACAGAAAGAGAGAAGCAGTGGGCATACATCCAGTCCCCAGCTCAACTCTACTGTTTGTATAGAGCCATTCATCTCCTTATTAGGATCAGTGCTGGGCCTGAAAGGAAGCTACAGGAGCTCTCTGTGTTATTGGTGTCAGTGTCAGAGGATTTGTAAAGATGCTGAACAAGGAGCTCAGTATTTGTATAAGTATAGACAGGGACAACCACAGGCAGTCTGAGGCTGAAATGGCATGTCGATACTGCTCAACAGCATTTTAAACTTGTCTTTTCAACTTTTCTGAGCAGAATAGGTCACTTGCCAAGCAATACTACTATGTGGACAGAGTGTGGTTTGGTAAATGGCAGCTGAAAGCCAATACCAAGCATCTTAATCTGTGGATTGCACTGTTTGGCGGGACTTTGTGCAGTTGGACGAAACATATCTGCTGAGAATGAAGCATGAAAACTGCTACCAGAGGGACATCGATCATGGCATGAATTATGAAGGAGTTTTGCATTATCACTGGCAACGTGAAAACAAAAAAATGATATGAATGATCAGTGCAGGCGGGGTGAAAACATTTTATGCCAACCAATGAAAATAGATGCTCTAAAAACCATAGCGCAATTAGAGAAAAGCCTGCAGTAAAAACAAAGAAGCCGACTATCTCTGAGGGAGCCGCTGATGCCAAAACAATGAGTGGTTTCGTCAGTGAGGAGTGGCCTTGCAATTCTTTCAAGTGCAGCTGGGAAAGAGAAGTGAAAGTGTTCAAAATGTGCAGGACATGAGTGATCTAAAAACAAACACACAGAAGTTTCAGTCAGGAGTGGACCACCCTTAAATATAAACTACATTACATTTCTGCTACAAACCACTGCTGCTTTGCTGAACATCAGAACTGGGATTTGACTTTGCTCTGGTTTACTTATTTATTGACAGATGCTCCCAACAAGGCTATGTACTGTAACAAAGCCGCAGAAACACCAGTGTAGGGTTTAACAGAGCACCTGTCCTGATTCTAAATCAAATGTTTTATTAATGAGGTGAGAGGAACAAGGCAACAAGGGGAAGAACAACAAGAGTATGCAGCTCACTCAGCTATGACGTACATAATATACATGCAGTGGAAGATTATAATATACTATAATAATAAAGTTGGTTGAAAATAGGGAACTAATCTTCATGAAATAATCGCACCAAACCAAATGTAATGTTATGGCACCCACTAAAGACACATACCAGTTGTTTTTACCATGCATCATCAGTGTTATCACTCAAGCCATGTGAGTCAGCAATGTCAGTGAGTACTGATACTCTCCTCCTCAAGTAGCTGCCTTTTTTATTAGCCCCCTCAACACATCTTACAAACCATTAAGGCTGAACACACCTTCAAATCAATATCGTGATCATTTCAAACTTTTACCTCCACTACTAAAGTATTAATGAACCACTGGGATTGGGGTATGGACACATAATATTTTCCAATGTGATTGAGGTCCAAGAGGTTTGACAAATTAGTGTTTCCTTTGGTCATGGTCCATGTTGCATTAACATTGAACCCCCCAGTGGAGGTCAGGTGGCAAAATGATGTGCTTTTAAATGAAATCATATTAGCGAGCGTGTAGCCTGAGGCTCAGCATTTGGACTCCTGTCATCCATATCATCAGCTTCACTCGGAGTGGACGCAGACTATAGCATTAGTTTAATGAGACGATGATATGCAATTGAGAACATGGTAGTGTTATTTTAAGGGACAGTTCACAAATACACACAGTGGAGAAATATTAACTGGATTAACCATTATCAGTCATTTAGAAGTTCCTAAACTTTGTATTCAGTTTCTAGTCAGAGTGTTTTATTCTCTGTGTGAGTGAAGGATAGGACCTTATACACTGAAAACAGTGTGAATGAATAAAAACCTACAGTCTATCAACTAAATGGGCTAAATTAGGCTAAAACACAAAAAATGTCATCACAGCCCTCAGTTGTATCCTTCCTCAGCAACAGATGGAGTTTGTCCTAGAAGTGCCCTTTTGATTTTTCTGAGCGCCTTAAGAAAAGGAGGAAAAGCTCCTGAAGAAGTCTTTCATTGTTTGTGTGTGTGTGTGTGCGCAGTGCAGTGGATTCTTCACCAGGCAGCAAACAAAGCATCAAGCAAGTTGGTGCAACAAACCAAAAACCATGAGCCACACTGTAAACACACAAGACATGTGTCACGTGTGGCCACAGATTATAAGTCAGAAACAAACACGCACACCTTGTGTGAGTGTACAGAGTGTGAAGCAATGACTGCGGCTGTGCCTGGATCTGCCCTTCCAACCTGTCTGACCAGTTTAGAAGCCACATGACAGGCCCAAAGGGACTGGGAGTAGATTGTGTATGTGCTCCTCTGCAGACCACTGCAACAAACAGCCAATCACAACCCTCTTCACAAAAGCATTTCTCTCCATCAAACAGACGACCAGCCGGAGCCCGCAAGCAGACTACAGCCACTTGCTTCCACAGCCATTTGGTGAACAATCATCTCTCGGCCTAATTACGACTGAAATATCATGTAGAGGTCAAGAGTCTACCCACCTTCCTCAGTGGAGCTGCATATCTCATTAACCACACGGCAGCAGCAACCATTTTTAATCACACAACAATTACCATGGGGCCATCATCCTGAAAATTCAGTTTCACTTCACCTGCAACTTCATCGAAAACACTCTGGTACAAATCAACTAAGGAATTTACTCTGCAGCAGTTGAACATGGGATTGTTGTGAATTTGTACCTTTTTCTCTAATCTCCCCTAATCCTCCTTTTTAGGTCTTGTTTTATGTATTTATAAATCATTTGCACTGAGATCGACCTCAATACGCATTTTTCCACAATTCGCCAGCTTTCTACAATATGACCAAATCAGCCAGTCACCAACTCTAAGCATTAGGGAAATGGACAGAAACCAAAAATGGAATTAGCCTTTCCCTGCAATTGTTTCATGCAGAGGCTAATTAATGATTGCTAAGGGTGAATGGTCAGAAGAAAACAATAGCTGCAGACTTGGTTTTTTGGGAGAGGCCAAAAAGACTGGAGCCTTGTTGAGGCAGGAAAAACAAGCTGAAGAGAGGCGGCAACCGTTCCATTTCCCCACATGAGCCAACTTTGCCTGAAATGTAAATTATGTTTTACTGTTGGGAGGCAAAAAAAAAAACACAAGCAGCATTATGGGTATCATTGCACCAGATCAAAGCCAGACAACAACATGATGAGTCTCATCCTTCAGAGGCGAGGGATTTGTTCAAAGAAGGCAGAAGAAGTGGAGAGGGAAGAAACAAGGAAGATGAGTGTAGGTATGAAGGGTGGGGGGGGGGGCATGGGGAAAAAAAAAGGAGAACCTGCTGACTCACTGTAATCATCAGGCTGAGGCAGGCTGCTGAGCTGCTGCTCAGGGTAAAGCTCTCTGCCTCCCCTTCAGAAGGACAAAGTGATGCTTCCCATCAACTGCGAAGAGCTGTATGACTGAGGGAGGGGGAATAAAGTGGTGAAATAAAACTGTCTCATGGTATGAAATAGCTTCTCTTTCTCTCTTCTCACACTCGAGTACAGGCAGAATGATGCAATCTGAGGAAGGCAATAAATTGCACAAAGCTGTGTGAGTAAAAAAAAAAAAAAAACAAAGCTAAAAATAAAGCCCTGATCACACAGACAGCAACAGGACTCCAACTGGTTCGGAAAGAGACCCTCCATAGGACGAGGTAAGATGGGGCAGATAACTGTCGACCAAGCCACTGGACACACCATTAAAGATCACGCAGCGAAGCAATATGATGCTCAAGTCTGCACCATAACAAGATTCTGACAGGACTGCAGTGGCTGCAGCATCCTGATGAGGCTTAATTCAATTCCCATAAAACAAAAGCACACAGCCACTGTGAGAACTATTGTGGGACTGAGCTGTTGTAATGTTGTGTTATCCTCTTTTGGTTATTCCAAACAAAGCTGATAAAAGCGCATGTAAAACAGAATAAGATTAGGTCTCTGTTGGGTAAACAAACATAAAGCTGCAGTGCATTGTACCACTGTCGTTCTGCAATTACAGCTGTATCAGCCAACAATCAATAACACAGTGCTGCTTGTGGGATATCAGGTGCTGGGTATGAGTTACATGGTTTGTAAACAATCTTTGATTTGCTATGGAAAGCTGTAAATATTCATTCTAATATAGGTAAAACCTGTTTTTCTTCAGCACTGGTTCCCAAAACCTCTGGACATCAGTACATCTATTAAGACCAGTAACAGTGAAGACTCCTTTCAATGTTGGTTTTAAGGTTGGACTTAAAATAAAAAATAAAGTCTCAAATGTGAGTTCTCCCTGTCTTTTGAGTTTAAAGTAGGTTGAACTTCCATATTAATAAGAACAAAGTACTGAAGTGCTCAGTTCACAGAGAAATGTAAACAGAAGCTGAGAAACTGAACCCTGTAACTTTGTGATGTCACAACAATGCAGTCACTACCCTGAGCCTACTTGGAAACACTGTCCAGACTTGCAAGATTTGTTTTGAATTATGTTGGACTTAAAAAAATGTACGGTTCTTAGGGAGCAGTAGTCTGAGAAAGTGACAATGATGATGTCTGCTTGATTTGGTTTGAGGCTTAATATATTTCACTTGTAAACTGGGGAATGATCGAGGTTTCAAAGACATGGTCCTTTAATAGACAGAGAAGGTCAAACAATTGAATTGAAATGTAGGAAATGTGAGAGCCAGGGGTACTGATGCTTTACTTGTTGTAAAACTATCAGTCATGATATCTTAGCCTTTGCAGCACCAGTTTTGATCGTCCTTTTTATGATTTATGCTTCTTGTAGTAGCAGTGAAACAGTGAAGTAGCCCTTTAAGATTTCAGTCACAGTTAATCTGGCAAGACCTGTGGTTACTGGTGGTAACAATATGTGTGTTTTAATAGAACAGCACATGTATCTGCGGCTGGGGTTAAGACACAACAGTACAGAGGGCTCATTGTGTCGTATTTCTGCGAAAGAGAAGACCAAAGACGACAGTGAACATGTCAGCCTTAATGGTGGGCGAATGTTGTCTTCCACAGTATGTGAAATAAACTCCAGCATGCAATTTGAATGCTGCACAGGAAAGGCACTGCCATTACCAGTAAAAATAACTACATAAAAATACAGAATGATTCAGAATGCAAATGAAACAAATGCTTACTCCTGAGAAACCATTGCCTACAGTACTCAAATGGGGGTTGATATAATGGCGAGCAGCAAGGATTGTACCCAGAGTTAAAAATGGGTTTAATACAATGTCAAGTTGTGGGGTTAGGAGATAGTGAATCGGTATTGTATCAGGGAAGGTCCTCATAACTAGAGAAGAACAAACGTGCATGTGTGTGTGTTTTTCATATGTCTGTGATTGGTCACTGGAGTTCAGCAGGCAGGAAGAGACGTGACCGCACTCACCAAGCTACAAAAACATGGCGGGTCAGACAATATTCAGCTGGGACAGCAGCTTTGACAGCCAAGTGCAGGACACATGCACACACACTGTACTTGTTGCATGCCTTTGAAATATCATGGTGACATCCACACAATTAGACAGCACATTTCACCTGTGCCATGAGCTACAGTATGTACAAAACACACTACACCCAACTGAAAATATTCTACCATTGTGAGATTGTTTCAAACAGATAAACCATTAAGTGCGCTCACTTTCCAGTGGAGAAGTCAATAAGAAATGGGTGAGTTAACCCACAAGTGCAAGGAATCATTGCGTCCAGTGAGATACGCAGAGGAGAGAAGAGCTGCTCAGCCTCATACATGCTCATTTGAATTGCAAATGGTGGCAGGCAGCATGCTGGGCTGTGAAATCCCAGCAGCACCCTCAAGCATCTGAACTCACGCACATACGCACTAGCAGCAAGACTTTGTGTACACATATACACCACAGTAAAAAAAAAAAAGAGAGAGAGAGAGATACAGCAGAGTACAGAATATTTAAGTTTGACTCACTTCAATGTGTCTGAACTCGATATGATCAGAAATTCATGTCGAAACACTGACGAGCAAACAGTGCAGAAACTGATGCGGGTGCTGAGGTGAGGTAATGGCTCCCTGTTGGTTAAGAGGGAGAGGAAGCATCAGGTGATACTCAAAGGAAGGCTGGCTGGCTGGCAGGCAGGCAGGCTGGCAGGCTGGCAGGCTGGCAGGCTGACTAGGCGAGGCTAACGCAGCAGGCACAGAAGTGTGTCCGACGTCAATGACGTGGACACTGTGTGACAGCTGGTCTGACAGTGTGTGCAGCCCAGAGGAATTGTGTGACCAAGTGTCTCAAGCCCACCTGTACGATGACAGGGAGCGGGCAAGAACACTGCGGAGAAGCTGGGACATGACAAACTGATACAATAAGAAATGTGATATAATGCGCTCTCTTTTGGATCGATCAGAAGACCTGTCGGGGTGGTACTTCATCTGACCTCCTGGAAATCATATTTGCGATTCTAGATTCAAAACCACAGAGATTTAAGATAGAAATGCAACTACAGAGAAGAGTCCCAGCCATTTAAGCATCTGAAACATTCGTCTTCACTACTGTAATTCCAGAAAACCAGTGAAAGCCGGGGGGGGGCAAAGGTGAGGCCATTTTCATACATGGACCTGTCTGAGCATGTATTAAGAAAAAACAGTCAAACTGCTGCTTCTCCTCTGCACAGTATTCAACTGAAGTCAGTAGTTTTACACCATTTACACATCACTTGACACATTCATGCATTGTGAGCATGGAGGACAACACAAGTGCCAAAATATACAAACTACAAATCCACTTGTTTGTTTAAAAAGCAAAACTTTAGGGTGGTATTGATGAGAGAGGGTGTGACAATGGCCACATTGTGTAAGTCACTCAGTGTGAGTGCATGTGTGCATCTGTCAGTGTGTGCTGTTGCGTAATTATAGGATGGGTGTGTTGGGAGAATACAGCGACTAAGCCAATAGCAGATCCAGATCGCCCTGACAGGCTGAGACACAAACAGAAACAAAACACACAACAGCTGATTCCTGAAGAAGCACAAGCACAACTCTGAAGAGGAGGGAAATCAAAAAAACAAAAAAAAAAAATCAAAGTCAAGGCTGGTTGCAGTAGGTGGTGAGAACATCATGTGGGCTAGTCTACAAGGAGCATGAGGGCATAATGTGGAGGTTTCACCGCCTGGCTGCAGGTTTGCTGGTCTGATGTGAACAGCTGACTGAGCCAGTTGGCGCAAAGCGAGGCTGAGACTTGCTCCTGCTTCAGTCCCACAATATTATTCATCCCCTTCGGTAGAGGACGGCAAGCAAGTGGGCAAAGTCCAATGCGCGTTATAAAATGATGGTGTATTACTGGACAGCTGCAGCTTGAATACAATCCTTCTCGTTGCAGTAGCTTAAAGCACAAAGACACTATATATAATCTGATCACTGAAGAAATATGTGTTTAAAAACAACAACAACAAAAAGGACACATACCCGGGAAAGATCACGGGAAGCGTTCAAGCTCGACATTCAACAAATCGCTTCAACACACACAACCGAGACTGAGCGAACTGGCAGTGGAGAAAAGACGAATATTTCAACATACCCTCCTGTCAGACAGACATCCAGGGGAGGACCATGGATGGAGGACCACGCACCGGGAAAGGAGGGGTGGGGGGGGGGGGTCAGTCCTGCTCCTGCCGCCGCTCCGCGTTTATTCCCCGGGTTTAAGGGAAAGGGAGTGTGTCGGTGTTTTGCCGGTTAGAAGCCTAATGAGAGAAGGAGGAGGAGGAGAGAGAAAGAGGGAGGGACACTGTCAGATGCAGGGAGGCAAGGGGGGAGGAAGACACACACGCATGCACATGCACATGCATAACGCACGCGCATATGCACGCAGTCACCGTGTTCAAGAGGGAATGCGTAAAAAAAAGACCTTCCCTCTCTGTCAACAAGTACTCACATCTAAATAAACATGCGGGGGGGGGGATGCCAACAAGGTGACATAAGCCCGTGTTGTTTCCACATCAGCTGCAGTCATCCACGTGTCAGAGATTTTTGTCATGATCAGGCAACCACAGTACGATGTGTTTGGAGAGCAAGTGGAGATGGTTCATTTTTTACGCACATTCTCTCTCTCTCTCTCTCTCTCTCTCTCTCTCTCTCTCTCTCTCTCTCTCTCTCTCTCTCGCGTGCTTTTAATAAAACATTTAAAGACCCCAGCAACTCCACCACATCAGAGGAGTTGCTGTTATTTCCCCCCAGTGTCGTCAGGATGGCACCACAACCCCTTTGATTTCATCACTTAGTCCACCGCCAACAACAGCGCAGCCTTAACTCCCTCACCTCAGCACACAGAGATGATGGGATTATATTAGCTCAAAGGGCAGCTCGCCCCGGAGCCACCCACTGTTGTAAACAAAACAAACAAAAAGACCAAAAAAAAAACGTCATGGGAAGTCGCGCGTGCAGGCAGTAAATGCGGAGGTATCAGTTCCCTATCGTGCCTGTTAAATGAACGACCTATTATTATGGGAAGGCAAGCTGAGTTTGATATAATTAATCACTGATCAGCTGCTTCTGTTGCTGATTTAATTAATAGTTGTCTGTCCCTTGGAAAAGCTGGGCTCTAATTCTGTAATGTGAGTAAATATTGCAGCAACGCAACACAGCATAATATTACCCAAAGATTAGCATTACAGCCAACTACAGGCTACCAGTCTGGTGATGAGTGATGACTGGTGTGTGGTTAACACAAGTTGCTTGACTTGCTATGACATAAATTATGACAGTAAATGCACTATTTGAAAACACTTTTACATCATAAGGATGTGGATTGTGCTAAATCAAATGTCGCTGACAAGCTTTATCAAATGGCACTGGTGTGACTCATTTCCAGCGCTAATACAAAAGCCCATGTGAAAATCCTTTGGTATTTATGTTGAGTCACACTGACATCAAAGTTGGCTTTCCTCATTGACAAAAGCTTGTACTTAGAATACAGATTTTCCCTTGGTAAGAGACTCAGGTAGGGTATGCTGAGCCACTATCTTTAAGCAGTGATGAGGAGCCAGCTGCTGTAGTAGAGGTTACTTCAACATCCACAGATGTTTTTCACTTTCAAACTCGCAGACTTCAGCCTGAACTGACTCAAGTGTCAACACATCAGGACATTTATCTGATTTCATGCTCCCTCTGGAGCCACAAAAGGTTTTATAAAAGTTTTTTAGTTCCCTCCGAGACCTTTTAGGAGACTTTCATGTGTGAAGTCAGTGGAGTTCTGTTACTGAATCGTGTCTTGGCTTTTTGCGTCAAAATTTAGTTTTTGGTCGTCACTGTTTTTACTGCCACTTGTCTTGATCCCACACTGCAGCCAAATTTAAGGTAGTGTTGATGTCTTTTGCTGCTGGATGAGTAGTGTCATTTTGTTTGGTTTGATTATTATTATTTCAGTGGTGTGTTTACAGAAGCCAAAACATCAGTTAGGTTTGGATCAACATACCACCTGTGCTGTAAAGGCTGTAATGGATTAGGCTAACTCATTACGTTACTGTAATGTGATTTTTCCAGTCATTAGGTTAACACATTAAGGTTAATGTTCATGTCAGCCCTTTGATAGACTGGCGATCTGTCCGGTGTAAACCCCACCCTCACCCAATGTCAGCAGCTCTTGCCCAACCCCCCTCCCTGCTACCATACGGGGATAAGTGAAGCTAATGGATGGATAAGTGGCATAAAGAATTACACTGAGACATTACATTATACTCACTCCCCATTATGCTTTGTTACATCCACAGCTGGGGAGTCTGCCTTATTGTCTTTGCACAAATTTGATAGATGCCTGACAAGGTCTCTCAGCATTCATTGTAGACGCTGGTGCAGAACATGATAGCTTATGTTAGTACAAGTTCTGGAGGTGTGAGCAGGCAGTTAGTCTCTACCAAGGCAGGAGAAATGAGGCTCTTGCTACTTCCTTTGTTTTCAGGAACTTTAACCATTTGGTTTATTCAGGAATTAGCCATATTCACAGCACTGCCTGTGCAGGATGTCCTGCTGCTGCGTCCCTGGCTATTAGTCTTATCAATGTTGGGAATCTGACAAACTGCTTTCTTTCAATCGCTTCCCAGTTGACAGCGCTTTAAGGAAGGCATAAATTGTTATTCTCCTCCCACCCCGACTGATGACGTAAGAAAAGATGGCGACGCTGTGAATATGGCTAATGAGGAGGTATTGAGGGTGTGAACCCTGCAGCTAAAGAACTAGCTCAGAGAAGGTGATAACTGCATTACTCCCAACCAAAGATCAGCAGCTCGTTCAGCATCTTTGATGTTTTCTGTTGTTATATGTGTGACATATGTGACATGTGGGTGTGGAGTAGTGTCAATTAAAGGTACCTTCAAAGCAGCTGAACTGACTAACAGAGGTAATGTAACTCACTCATTTTAATCACTCTAGTCTACAGTGAGAGCGAGGAACAGGCAGGTTAGGATCTTTAAGTAAAACACAACATTGTGGAGGCTTGTCGTCAACCCCGCTGAACACACACTCAGTGAACTCTAGTGCTCTGTTTTGAAGCATCTGCATTATTGTGTTTGTTTCATGTATTTACTCAGGTTTTACCTTTAATTCATCATTTCACCATATCTTTTTAGCCCATAAGTCATAAAGGTGTTGCACTTTTGAAATCATATTGTGTATGGAAAAGATATGAGGTTGCTGCTTTATGGATGTCAAGGGCTACTTGTGTGTAACTTGGCATTTGACACTTGTGTTGCTGATAGAATTTCTGCCTCAAGGACATACACAAGAAAAGCAGTGTGTTTATTGGATACATTCCTGTTTTGTTCTGATTATTTGTCTAAGGCAACAGGGCCAGTGAACAAAGTGTATAATAATTTACTTTCCAACAGAAAGAAAAATATTTGTGTTTACCCACTGAGCTATGCTTTTATAAGCTCTTCTTAATGCACTTGTACATTATTCAAATTGCAGGTGGAGAAATCAATAATAACTCCCTCAAAGCCAATCTACTCAATAATGAAGTACCTCTGTTGTGTTCTGCAGGAAACAACAGTGCAGGCAAGTCATGATGTGACATGATGACAAAACCATGGAGGTAAGTGAAGCAGACAGACACATGGATGTTAAATAAATGCATGAAGCACAGTCATAATGCACAGTCATGGGCAATCAGACATCAAAATGTAAAGAAGCTCAAGCTGTGTGCACAATTTAATTAGCCAAACCACACAGAGACATGACTCAGTCCTGCATCTCAAATTTCACTTTTACGGGATGTGTCCTAGATGCTGTTTGAAATGTGAGGTTATCTTCTTATGCAGATCTACTGCTTTTCATCTACAATCTCTAAAAGTGAGCTTCTCTCTTATGATGGAGCTGTCAAAATGTTCTCTCCCCAACAAAATATTGCACTTATAGATACATTAAATATTAAACTGTATATTTCCATGTTTACATCTTGACATTTCCTGTTATGTAACAACACTTAGTGCTCCTCCAGACAAAGTAAAAACATGCCAAGTGAATGCTTACTGTGCTCATTGTGCCCTTAGTACAGGATATTGTTAACCAGCTGCAGACTGCCCACTATGAACCTCTGTGCATTTCTGCTCTTTCCTTATATTATTGTATTTAGTTTTTATATGGGTAATATTAAGATTAACAATTCAGGTGAGATTTCAGGTGCTGACTATTTGCTGCTTTTGGCCCATTCATCTCAGTGTAGGTCAGATCAAGTGTAACTGCACCCTTTTATCTACCACATGGTGGCACCAAGGTGGACCATGGTGGCTTTAGAGTCTGAAGTGAAGAGGTATTTTTAAAACTTTAAAGAGCACCACCTCACATATTTGTACATCTCCCTGTTTAATTAAGGCACCTCAGAGGCCAGGTTGACAATGTTCAACAAGAGAGACAGCAAAACACCGATTTTAGCCCGTTCCAGCCTACTTAGCCTAAGATGAAGCACCTAAACACCTCAGAAACCCACAGAAATGCTGATCAGCAGTGGGCTACAAAACACACACATCTGCAGCATACATATAATGACACTGGAGTAAACTAGTTGTCAGTGCATTGAAGGATATCAGAATTTTACTGGCTTCAGGCAAAGACTCCCTTGGCCCAACAGTGAATGCATTGTGGACAATAAACAGTTGATACTACACAAATCCATGGTTACACCTCATCAACTCTGTTATTTCACATTAAATCCATCTTTCTCAGCTCAGCTCCGGGGCAGCTTGGGCCAGTGTTTCCCAAAATCAGAGCTGATAGAAAATCTATGGGAGATCCTTCAGAAAGGCTTTTTATAATTCTTCTGATAACTGCTATTAGCTGCAGGTTGCTAATCAAAGACAGCATGTGTACTCAGTGTGAAGCAAGGATGCTGCATGTTTCTGGGATGTGCTGCTTCCAGCGATGGTATTAAATAGGACAGAGCATCATAATTATTTCATTCACTTCTTTGCCCTTCCCACCTGCACAGTTTTCTATCCCGACACAAACTGGGAGGAAGGTAACGAGACATAAGTACATAGTTCACCACATGACAAACACAAAGAGACAGATGCTCACTTTCATACTGAAGAACACCACTGAGTCTTCAGTCTGACTTCAGAGCATCTAAAGCACAACATTAGCTTAAAGGTGGCTGGCAAACTAAAAGCATATGCATTAAATTATAGGGTGGTCTGAGTGGATCATTTTCATAAAAAGGGAGAGAAAAGGTTGCTCAATTTTATATAACCATTCAGTTCAGTCTTCTTCCATTTCAGGAGAATTAATTGTCAAGCATTAGGTGATCTCCAAGTCCATGTGCAGGCACAAGCCGGAATATGGAAAATGTTTGGAACAATAATGGTGCCTTATTTGAGAACCAATATAGGCCTTAAAAAAGAAAAAACAAGACAAAAACAAACCAGCCATGAGTGCCTGTTCCCAACCACATCCCTCTTTACAAATTGTGGATAAAGGTTCGCCAATATGCTGCTGGTCAGATGGAGCCAGTGAAGTACTCCACACCACTGTACCACTGTATAAGCCCATGTATGATGCAAATGTAGGTCCTACTGACGTAGAATGAACCAGAACAATTGCATTAGTCTACTGCTGAGACATGTTAAAAGCCCACTTTCTCAGTCTAGTGTGAGTTAATGCTGAAAATGTATTTTTGTAGTGGCAAAATGCTCAAGCATTTTTAGTAAAGCTACTGAGACTCAAGCTTTTAAGATCAAAATATGTGATGTCCTCTTGAAGGCAAGCAGACTTTTCATTTCCCCAACAACAGACTGAGGCTACTTTAGTTGGTCAGTGTTGAACAAGTGGGACCAGCAGACAGATAACAGATAATGCTCCGGATTATCAGATTTGGAAGTGAAGGGCTGTGCTGTGGTTAGCTACTGAAAATAAAATCACATCAAATAAAAAGACAAAATAATATACTCTGGCACACCAGATCAGTTTGTTTTTAGATGCTGCAAAAACTGTTTCTACATTCACTAATTTACTTTACTATAAAATGATGAAATCTCATCAAAATTTTGCTGAGCCTTGTCAACAGCCTTGTCAACCTAGCTAGCCAGGTTAATAACTTGTTAACAAAGCTAGGGTAAGTTTCATAGGTAAGTTTGCAGGTTAGCTTAGCTAGTTAGCTAGGTTAGCAACTTGGCTAAGTAGACAGCATATGAAGTCTTGTTGAGTTAAATAAATACAAGGAGATATTAGTGTCCGTCTTGACACGGTAACGGTCTTGGCTCTTGACAAAACTGTGCTGTTGTGGCTAACAAAGGTTTACTGGTGAAATCTGGTAGCTGTTATTGAGGGTGCTAGCTTGAGGAGCAGGGAATTAGATGAAATGAGATGGGACACTGACACCACCACTGTCATAAAAAGGTTACAAGTAAAAGTGTCATTGTGGAAAATACATGATAGGGATAAAAACACTCTGAGAAAATTCAGTTATTGCATTGAAAATGATGAATGATGAAATAACTTTTTTAATAATTTCTTTATTTCTTAAGTAGTTGCCTTGTTTAAACATTTAATATACTGTCCGTATGTGATAATTCACTTCATATTGTCTATATTGAATATTTAACACCCTCAGATAGGCCTACCATTCACCTCCTGAGAGTGCATGGCTGGGATATTTGTTGAATATTACCCTCTTCAGTCTTTCTTGTCTTGTTTTATGACCATCTGATGGAGGCAAAATAAAATAAAAGAGATATTGATACGCATTCAAATTTTTCTGTTACACTCAATGTCCCTGAGGGCAAATTTGATTTACAGTACTTTTTAGTAGGTGCAGCGCTCACACAGGCCAGGAATTATCTAGATCTTATCTTGCTGTGCACTTGAGCCACCACGCCTCCTTGAAACAACACTGCCATTACTTTGCACAGTTAATCATTTAATTGTGCAAAATACTCATAAAGCTTAAAGCTTAATTTTGACCAGCACCTGGGAAAATATCCCAAACTTTTTATTATTCTCGCTGTTACCATGAAGCACTCAACCCATCTGTTTATGCAAAACAGTCACATACAAAACAATTTTCCTCCCTACGTGACAAAGTCTGGCGTGAAATGATAAAGTGAGCCCGTCCAAGTGATTTACAGTGTTTTTGAAAAGACTCAGAGGAGAGCTGCAGCATCCTGTCTCTTCTCTGTCTGATCCGTTCTCCCCACCGTGCCCCCCTGCTATCTGTTGGCCAGAACACAGCCATTTCCTTCTCTTCATTTGTTCCACCACATGACCTTTTCTGTGGCAGTGGGAGGTTACCGTGGCTAAAACGCAAACTTAAAAGGTTGAATTTCAAGTGCAATCTCTGCTAGTTGCAAATGGGGGAATAACAAAGAGGCTATGAGCGGTAGGCCTATAAAATGTCAATAAATTGTCTTTATTTGTCAAGAATGATTTTGTGGATGCTTTCATGCATATTTCAAGGGCATCAAACATCCAACAAATGAAGGTGACACCCATACATTGTCAAAAATGATTGATGGCAAAACAAAGAACAAATGAGGCTTTTGTACCCTTCACTTGAAGCTCTTGACTGAAAAGAAAAACAACACTGCACAGCGCATTCTCTGTGTTTCACCGATAATGAGAAGAATTACCTTAGTGACATTTTTAGACAAACCTAGAATTCAGAATATTTAGAAATGAACATCAGTCCTTGGCTTAGCTTGTAACTACTGGAGCACCATTCATCTAACCAGACATCACTGACGCTATGTTTATTTTGGTGGCAGAATTGTCTGTGTTTTTATTTCTGTGCCATCTGCAGATTTACTATGTGCATATCTATGCAGCACTGTGGGTTCAGGAGGGAACTCGCCTGTCAAGCTCCACCATGCATATGTGTCTAGACAGCTCCACTGACTGCAGACGGCAGCGCAGCTCCCTTGCAGCTGCAAAAGAAACCAGCTGAGGCATCACAAACCTCGTGACCCCTGCTCACATCTGGTCATCGCAACAACAACAGCCCGCTGACACTGACTACAACAACATCTTCACTCTCCAGAGACATCATGAGGCACCATGAGAGAATCTTTGTAGGATCAAATTTATCACAGATAGAGGAAGGTCTGACAGAAAAGCAGAACAAGTAAAACCTATCAACGGCAGAGTAAACAAATATGCATACAAGTGATGCATAAAGCATATATCCCAACAAAAAGTTATCATTGCCCTAGAGGTCTTAGCGTTCTCAAACACCAAAAATAACTGTGCAGCTGCTGTAACACAGACTGATCAACACATTTAATTATGAGATATAGAAATGCTCTTTATATTGTCCATTTCTACTGAAATACCAAACATTTTAGTCCTCTCCCCTCTTTGTTCTCCTTCAGTATTTAAAGGTGCAGTTGATTCAAAATCTCCAAAAGTTCCATGTCTATGAATTTGACCAGTATTTTACCTAGTTTGTCACCAGTATCATTAATCCTCTGTAAATAATGGTTATTAATGGTTATGTATACATAACTTTGGGCAAGAATTTTCTCAATTACTAAAAACAACAACAACAACAACAACAACAACAACAACAACAAAAAGGAGTTGTGATATCAGACTAATGGACATTTTAACAGTTATTGTTTTACCACCAATGCAAGCTACTGAAGCATTTTAACAAAGTTTAGTTTCCTTGTCCGTCCTTTTGAAGAAGATCACCCTCCATCCAAGATCATTTGGACAAATATCTCTCCAGAAGCCTGACTATTGAAATTGGCTTACTTCTTTGAAGGACAACTTCAGATGGGGACATTGTGAGAATTGTACTAAAACCTGCAGGAGCTTTAGATATCTATTAAAAAGTTTGTCACCAACCAAATCCATAAATTCTAACTATTGTATTGTAACTATTCTCCTATATTTATTTGTATTAATCTACAACTAGTTCTTTTAATTGGTATATTTTGATTTTCTTCATCATCATCATCATCATCATCATAATCATTTGAAGTGACAACAGCCAGGCACTGTCAAAGATAATGTATAATGTGAGTGATCAATAAAGGGCACTCTACTGAGTGACTGTTTGTATGCATGGGTAACTGTTTTCTGTTCAGCTTAGACACTTGAGGAAACTGTGTGAGTGTGAGTGGCTGATGGATGAAAATTAATGGTCTGATGATTCATCTGTTGGCAAAAACCTCAAAAGCATCAGTCCTCAATAAGTGCGAACACACCCTGCTGCAGACAAGCTCAAATGAACTATGTGTCATTTGTGTTTCTGCTCTGTGTTTTAGCTCCCACAGATGCTGACTCATGTCAGGATCTCAGTGGTAATTTTGAATGTAATAAATGGCATAATTATCCTGGTTTAAAGTTTATTAGCAGTGTTCTCATTCATCATGGTCACATGTAGGCTGCCTTCCTACACGAGGGAAAGAGCCATTTCATTATCTGAAACCTAACTTAATTCCAGCCCTGTCACAATCAGGGTCTTACAGTCGCATTTTGTATTGTTCAAGTTTTTGCTTCAAACAGTATTTTCACTTTTCAAAAATAGTTTCTGCTGACATTTTGATATGACCTTTGTTTTAGCTACATTAGTTTCTCAGTCCACCTTACAGATCCATTAATCATTCTGATTTTAGCTCTATTTTCTCACAAAACTGCTAAAGAGAAAATATCTTACCTCTTTGTGTTTACCAGCTAGCCACTAACTTTGTCAGTTGACAGTTGACTGCAAAACAGCTGTCAATCACCAGACTTGTTTTCATTATAAACAGCAGATGCTTAATCACTATTTTGTGAAAGAACCTCTGCCACTGGGTGGATTGGGTGGACTGTGAATGATCCTTTTTACACTCTGGTTTGTGATTAAAAATAAATAAATAAATAAAAAATACTGACTCACGCAACTTCAGTTTTGGTTTGAAGTATTCTCTAATGCTAAGGTTTTCAAAGTGGGAGGTGGGCCACAGGGGGGCTCCATACAGGGGATGCTCATTAAATGGCTATTATAGGTCTGAAAGGGAAATTATGTAAATATGCCTAATATGTGTGGATTTGTTAATAGTTTAGAGATACAGTAATTTTTTTTTTCTTTACAGTTTTTACCACTTTGTGTTCTTACCACCAGTGTCAAACTAAAAAGCTTTAGGCCAGACCTCTTCTATGTCAAAGAGCAGTTTCATGCTATCTTTATGAGATTAAATGGTATGATTATGATCTGGTACTGATAGGCATGCAGGAATTGAGCAAAAACAAAGCTCTAATGAGGCACTCAACATCTATTTGAGGCTCATCAATATGACACACCACTACACATATTATTACAAACCAGAAGCTCATCAGCTCAGTTCGCAAACCACAGCAGCCTGTAGTATTTTCCCATTAGCTGAAGGGATTGCGGATGCAGAGGAGTTAGATTTGATCTCAGACAAGGAAACAAGGAATATCTTTTGTTTACATCTACAGTGTGCCAGCACTGTTTAAAAAAAGGTTCCACCCCATTGCACAACAACTGGAGATAAATAGGACATTGCAGAGTACCTAAAATCTAAGCTCAAAAGCCATACGTGTCTTACCGTGGACTAAAAAGGCCCTAATGTGTGTGTGCTATTGAGCATAAAGCCCTGCGGTCACAGAAAAGCCCCTGGTCTGCCTCCCATTCTGCAAAAACTCAAACAGATTTCAGAGATCATTACACTTTAAAACACACAGTAAATTGAGGAAACAACTGCAAAAAAAAAAAAAAAAAAAATCCTGGATACAAAAGAACATCTCCCACCCTCCCTCATGCTGCTTCACCGGGCTCATGGAGCAGCCTCTGTAGAAACAGAGATCCATAAGTCAAACACCAGTTGGAAAGCCATCGACTCATGAACTGACACATCATTTGCTCTTTCACTCTACAAACTCTGCTTGCTCCTCTCAAAAAATGGTCCTTACCAGCACCTTTGATTTTAAAACACACCTTACACACATTTTAAAATGATATATAACAATGCATTGCCGTAGGAGATGTATTTCCAGTGCAGTCGTGTATGGATATAATTTTACAGCTTGCAGTATTTTGACCATAGAGGAAGACCAGTTAGTGTATGGAGTAGAAGGCATGGATGGGTGCCCGGGTCCCACAGCTGCATGGTGCTGGGGCACAGACAGCCCTTCTCTCTGGGGCACATTGCTCCTTTTATGCCTAACACACTGATGCATTGATCTGAGGCTCCCTCATCTCCGCTGCACCAACACAGCTCAGGTCAGCACAGACTCCAGCAGGGCTCTCTGGACACAATATCTGACAAGATCTCACATTCATGTTCTTCCAACAGCCTTGTCAAAACACAAGTTTAAAGTTATCACTGTAACTTCTCCCCTTTCTGCTCCAAAAGATAGCAACTATGCACAAATGAGGGAAGCTAAAGCTAAATGCTAAGTACCCAGTTCATTAATGTGTGGGCTGAAACACCACTGAATGTGATATTATGATGCAGCTTTCTGTACTTTTCCTAAGGTGTTCAGACTAAACACAAAGCAAATGTCCATCTTACATTATTCATAAGAACTTGACCTCTTGAGTGTTTTTGCTCAAAACCCAGCATCACAATTGTACAGATGTTAGATGCCAATTAGCAACATACACAGACAGTGTAGAGAATAAACACATATAACAATGTGCTTGTATTGTTTATATGTGCTGTCTATAGGCAACTGTCACTTACAAGGAGCCCATATCAAATTTTAGGATGCCAAGGTCAGTGTTGTGTTTGTTTGCTTCACTGTCGCCAGGTAAATTTAACTAAGATATAAGATATTTTCTTGGTCAGCTGAATTCGGCCCAGAGTTTAGTTACATGACTAGAGTGATGATAAACTGGAATTTTTTCAGCAGTTTCACAACTTGTTTTTACTGCCCCCAGGTAGCCCAAAAAACAAAAACAAAAAAAAAAAAAAAACATTTAGGGTCAAATAATCCTGTTTTGAGTTTGTTTCTCTTTTATAATATTCATCTTTGGGTATGTATGATGTGGAGAGGCACAGACTTGGCACAAATTAGATGCTCAAGTTCCCAAGTTGACATTCATGAGAGTGTCTCCCACTTATTTACATTGTTTGCATTGACTTCCTATGAAATTGCTTTTTCTCTTCTAACATAAGCTAAACTATTTCTCTTGAACTTTTTGTGGTAAAAACATGAAGGTATTATTTCTACTTTCAAAAGTGACATACTTTCAATGTCAAAAAAGAAACAGTCACTATTTACATCTCTCAGGGCCCCAGGCAGACACATCCATTCAGCTGAGGCCCTCTGTCCCAATAAACACCTGCACACTCTGCAAGATTAACTAAAGCAACATGGTTTGCAACCTTGTCACCACATCAGAAATAAAAATGTTATTTACAACAGCCTTCTAGAAAATCTATGTTAATTGATGTCTGTTTATAGGTCTTTGTAAAAGTTTATATGCCAAACTATCAAATTTGAAAGTAAGTCAATTCTCCACAGGGCAGGGTTAGCGCAAACAGCTTCCGATTAAAAAAAAAAAAAAAAAAAATCAATCCACCCCCCACCAGTCTTTCTTTCGTTATGTTTCTCTCTGAGTGGTCAGCTATTACTCTGCGGGACCAGAGCTGGCTGATTGATATTCACGGCACTTCTCCGCTGGCTGATACACTGACCGGTTTACAACCTCAGTGGGAGGAAGTCTGTCAATACAAGGCCGGGACTCTTTTATGATTCTGCAAAGTAACTTTTGTTATACCACAATTTACCGCCCTGCATTAGCCACCACTAATGCCTGAGTGTTTAGAACCACTGAGCTTTGATTTAGCTCAGCAACAGCTGAAACTTCCATTTGACCGTCTTAAACAAAGGAGGCTGTCATCTACTCACATTCAGTTAATTCTGATTTACAGACACTGCCAAGAGAAAAACATCAACAGAGGATTTGTCTTAGTTTCATACTGATGTGACACAAGTGATAAGATGTCAACTCACAGCATATTCAATACAGAGCAACATGTGTATATATGTGAACAAAAGACTTAGAAGAAACACACACACACAAAAAAAAGGTTCTACTATAGTAGCATCTAGATCAGTGGTTCCTAAACTGGGTGACTTTAGGACAGGTGAGGAATGAAAGGTGACCTGTGATCTATCAACATTTCATCGAAAACAAAACAAAGGGATGTCTCACCTGTACTATATTCCATACTCCATATCAGGTCATTTTCAAATGCTTAAAAACAAAGAAGAAACACTGTGATATTAAAACCTTCAATATGGAGTGATGCTGCAGCTATAGTGACGACAGCTCAAGGTTGGCATACTAACACAACACACAAAAGTCAAAAGTAATGACTGCTGAGAATCCCAATAATGGGATTTGTCACTATAAACAGAACCCGGGCGGATGCTGATACAGCTCAGTCCTGAACAATATCCGAGACAACAAAAGAACTGCACTATGAGAATATACTGATTTTTATGGAGAGTTGAAGCTACACAGCCACACCTGAGCTGAATGACTGATTTGTGAAATAGGAAAAATGGTGTGAAAGGTATGGGTTGGACTTGTGCTACAGCAGTTTGGATTATGCATTCCAGTAAAGTGAGCTGGTGAATATTCTACATACTGAAGAGAAGCATGTTAATATCATTAGTGCTATAGCATGCTCTGAATAGCAATTTTCTCGCAGAATAGTCTTGAGATCATGGCCGTGAACTCTTAAGCCTGGCTTATGCTTCTGCATCAACTCAACGCTGTAACCATGCCGGTGCCTCGAAGCTCTGCGTAGAGGGAACCCGCCGGTGTGGAATTCACCACTATTCATTTCATGTGCAAAACTTTGTTATCTTCTCTTTTCATTCTCCTGTGCACAGAGAACAAAGGCGACCCAAGTGGAAACAGTGTTTTTGGAGCTGGAGACGACTGATGTGGAACAGCAAATGCTATGAACCTTTAAAAATGAAGGTATAGCGGGAAAGTAAATGCCAGAAATGACATTCAGAGCAGACCAATCACAGCCCTCGTGGTCTGTGTTGCTTCAACATGTAGTTAAATTTTTGGAGGTGCACACAGGGGTTCGCGGTGCCACAGAGGGCTGTGCAGGGGTAGGCTGTCATCTTGACGCAGAAGCATAAAACAAGTTTTAGTCTTGCTAGAGAGGAGCTATGCAGGATTTCCACCTCAGCTATGCTACATTTTGACCTTAGTAAAACCACTTAGGAGTAATTGTGATGGTTAAATAAATGACTTGTAACTTATTACAGGGAGAATGGAGGCTCTCTGCCTTCCACCTAACACAGGCATGTCCAAACTATTCCACAAAGGGCCGTGTGGCTGCAGGTGTTCTCTTCTCTTGTTTATGACAGATAAGACTACACAAATATAAACATTGTGGCGTGTATATGATAAATAACATGATCCAACGCTTCTCACCGGCTTCATTGAAAACAAATGCACATGGTCGAGAGGAGGGTTAGTAAAACAGCGGAAAAGTGACTGGACTTGCATAGTTCCCCTTTAATAATACAATGGCATCATTAGGCGTCTTTAAACTCTGCTACTGACAAAAATGTCCCAACATGTGTTTAATCAGCGATAAAAGATCTTCAATACAGAAATATGAAACATCTAAAAAGATACAACAGCCTCTCACTGATGCTGAAACTGTCCCTCTGGTATCTTTAGGAGTTAAGGCATCAAAGACCTGGGCGGTGCTCAGAGTACACTCTGTGCCTTTTATTGATGCCTCACTGGATCGTTTCAGGAGGATACATATGAAATGAATTCTCACTGCCATTTGGAGTCATTACCATAAGAGGTTACCAAAGAAGACATGCCACTAACCATGGCACATTTAACCATTTCCCTGCGTGCACCTGCCCACTTGACTTCATTGACACGTCACACAACTCATTACACAGTGGAATGAATGAAATTGTGTCATCTTTCAGTTTTGCCAGCTGCTATGTTAATAATAACACACATAAAAAGTTTATGAGAGACGATCACGATCCTGCAGTGTTATACTGATCACACACTCAAACTCTAACTGGTGAGTTGAGACACTTCGAGACAGGCCACTGTTGCTAAGAGAATGATGTTTCTCGCTGATTTAAAATGAATGGCAGGATATCTTTGAGGCTCTTCTGCCTTCAGGGAAGTGAAAAGATCTTTCCCACAGTGTGACCACAAGGTGCTCAGGCCATCTGTGTCTAGTACTTCACCGCCAGAGCCACATGCCTTTAAATTACATGAGTTAATGGGGGAAATGCTTTCTACTAAGACCCCCCCCCCCCAGTAAAAGCCAGGACAAGATTTACCCTTGTTCAGTCCCTTGCTCGGCTATTCTTTCTTCTTCTCTTGCTCTGACAACATCTTCTTTGGTCTCTTTTGGGTTGCTTCTGCAATTATAAACATACTGATAGCAGTGATCTAGCTAGCTTGAGAGGTGTTGAGGTGGATGTTGGTGTGTGGCATGTTGCCATAAAGCAATTTATGTTCTTGCAAACACAATGGACATGGGCCATTTTCCAGATTTCAGTGAAACATCAAAATGATTTTGAAAGTATCAAAATCATTTACCTTTATAAATCCCCCACAACATATTCAGCAGGAAGTGGCTTGTTTTGACATAAGGGTCTGCATATTTACTCTCCTGTCGATCACATCTGAACTGAGTAGAGTTTGTAAGGAGTCTGAGTTTTACATTCAGTCTATGTTCAACTCAACTTTATTTATATGACAGACTATGTTTCAGTATTAGACATTCATTTGTCACTGAGTCAATAAAATACTTTGCCTCTTTGTGAGCTCAGCAGCTCCAGATAAGCCACACTGATAATGTCGCTCAGTCATTCACACAACAGCCATTCAGTGCAACCACAGGGTTAGACTGCAGTGCTGATTATTATTATTACCACCTTGAAGGTCTTACTGTTTGTGACTGCAGTGGTTCATAATTAACCTCTTCAACTCCGCGCCGGCGTCCCCGAGCCGCTCCTCTTCTGCAGTTTCAGCTTGCGCGGGCTTACTACATTGGTAAACATGGCGTATTTGGTATCTGTGGCTTCATTAGGTTGTTTTGCTAATTCAGTATCGATTTTATTTTGTTTCTCATTTATTTTTGCACAAGAATATACGGAATATCTACAGTCCGAAGCGTGATCGTTTTCCCTGTTTCAACCGAGGGAGACGTTCCCTTGGTTTTATTTTGAAGTTAGTGTACGACACGGATGTTGAAGGGAGGGTGCTGGACATTGATGTATTATAATGGACAGTGTAAATAAAGATTTAGCTGATTCAATCGTAAATGTGTACAAGATGAAGAAGAAGAAGACTCGTAAATATAAGCGCGCAAACATGGCGACATTGCGACCGCGGTGTCCGCAGTCGCCATGTTGAAACACGGAGGAAAGGGTTAGTTATGCCCATACTTTATGGGCATAATTTAATAATTGAACAGTTCAATATTGCAAATTTGTGTGATAAAAAAATGCATGAGAAAAACACATTTGGTGTCTCAGTATACCATTTGGTTATCATGTGTCGATTTGGACTCTCATCTCCGCCTGGATCTTATCATGAAAAAACATTGCAGAATAGTCAGAATAGTCAGGGGGACCCTCAGCCGCGCATACTCAGTCACACACACACCCATATTAGTCAGCTGGGCAGCTGACCGCTGTGATAGCTACGGGGAGCCGGACCGGACCGCGAAGACTACAGCCAGGCTAACCCAGAACCTCTGGCTGACCGGGCCGGACTCAGCAGAGACACTCAGCCGCCCGTTCAAACACTGGGGCACACTGTACAGAGCAGGAATCAGGGGGGCAGGGGCAGCTGGCCACAGCCGCTGGCCCCCGGTGAGAATAATAAGTGAGCCACGCTGACCGGGCCGGACTCAGCAGAGACACTCAGCCACCCATTCAAACACTGGGGCACAATGGACACACAGGAATCAGGGGGGCGGGGCAGCTGGCCACAGCCGCTGGCCCCGGACTCAGCAGAGACACTCAGCCACCCGTTCAAACACTGGGGCACACTGTACAGAGCAGGAATCAGGGGGGCGGGGCAGCTGGCCACAGCCGCTGGCCCCCGGTGAGAATAGTAAGTGAGCCACGCTGACCGGGCCGGACTCAGCAGAGACACTCAGCCACCCGTTCAAACACTGGGCACACTGTACAGAGCAGGAATCAGGGGGGCGGGGCAGCTGGCCACAGCCGCTGGCCCCCGGTGAGAATAGTAAGTGAGCCACGCTGACCGGCCGGACTCAGCAGAGACACTCAGCCACCCGTTCAAACACTGGGGCACACTGTACAGAGCAGGAATCAGGGGGCGGGGACAGCTGGCCACAGCCGCTGGCCCCCGGTGAGAATAGTAAGTGGCCACGCTGACCGGGCCGGACTCAACAGAGACACTCAGCCACCCGTTCAAACACTGGGGCACACTGTACAGAGCAGGAATCAGGGGGGCGGGGGCAGCTGGCCACAGCCGCTGGCCCCCGGTGAGAATAATAAGTGGCCACGCTGACCGGGCCGGACTCAGCAGAGACACTCAGCCACCCGTTCAAACACTGGGGCACACTGTACAGAGCAGGAATCAGGGGGGCGGGGGCCGCTGGCCACAGCCGCTGGCCCCCGGTTAGAATAGTAAGTGAGCCACGCTGACCGGGCCGGACTCAGCAGAGACACTCAGCCACCCGTTCAAAGACTGGGGCACAGGTACAGAGCAGGAATCAGGGGGCGGGGGCAGCTGGCCACAGCCGCTGGCCCCGGTGAGAATAGTAAGTGAGCCACGCTGACCGGGCCGGACTCAGCAGAGACACTCAGCCACCCGTTCAAACACTGGGGCACACTGTACAGAGCAGGAATCAGGGGGGCGGGGGCAGCTGGCCCCAGCCGCTGGCCCCGGTGAGAATAGTAAGTGAGCCACGCTGACCGGGCCGGACTCAACAGAGACACTCAGCCACCCGTTCAAACACTGGGGCACACTGTACAGAGCAGGAATCAGGGGGGCGGGGGCAGCTGGCCCAGCCGCTGGCCCCGGTGAGAATAGTAAGTGAGCCACGCTGACCGGGCCGGACTCAACAGAGACACTCAGCCACCCGTTCAAACACTGGGGCACACTGTACAGAGCAGGAATCAGGGGGGCGGGGACAATTGGCCACAGCCGCTGGCCCCCGGTGAGAATAGTAAGTGAGCCACGCTGACCGGGCCAGACTCAGCAGAGACACTCAGCCACCCATTCAAACACTGGGGTACACTGTACAGAGGAGGAATCAGGGGGGCGGGGGCAGCTGGCCACAACCGCTGGCCCTCGGTGAGAATAGTAAGTCAGCCACGCTGACCGGGCCGGACTCAGCAGAGACACTCAGCCACCCGTTCAAACACTGGGGCACACTGTACAGAGCAGGAATCAGGGGGGCGGGGACAGCTGGCCACAGCCGCTGGCCCCCGGTGAGAATAGTAAGTGAGCCACGCTGACCGGGCCGGACTCAGCAGAGACACTCAGCCACCCGTTCAAACACTGGGGCACACTGTACAGAGCAGGAATCAGGGGGCGGGGGCAGCTGGCCCCAGCCGCTGGCCCCCGGTGAGAATAGTAAGTGAGCCACGCTGACCGGGCCGGACTCAGCAGAGACACTCAGCCACCCGTTCAAACACTGGGGTACACTGTACAAGGAGGAATCAGGGGGGCGGGGCAGCTGGCCCCAGCCGCTGGCCCGGACTCAGCAGAGACACTCAGCCACCCGTTCAAACACTGGGGCACAATGTACAGAGCAGGAATCAGGGGGGCGGGGACAGCTGGCCCCAGCCGCTGGCCCCCGGTGAGAATAGTAAGTGAGCCACGCTGACCGGGCCGGACTCAGCAGAGACACTCAGCCACCCGTTCAAACACTGGGGTACACTGTACAGAGGAGGAATCAGGGGGGCGGGGGCAGCTGGCCACAGCCGCTGGCCCCCGGTGAGAATAGTAAGTGGGCCACGCTGACCGGGCCGGACTCAGCAGAGACACTCAGCCACCCGTTCAAACACTGGGGCACACTGTACAGAGCAGGAATCAGGGGGGCGGGGGCCGCTGGCCACAGCCGCTGGCCCCGGTTAGAATAGTAAGTGAGCCACGCTGACCGGGCCGGACTCAGCAGAGACACTCAGCCACCCGTTCAAAGACTGGGGCACAGGTACAGAGCAGGAATCAGGGGGGCGGGGGCAGCTGGCCACAGCCGCTGGCCCCCGGTGAGAATAGTAAGTGAGCCACGCTGACCGGGCCGGACTCAACAGAGACACTCAGCCACCCGTTCAAACACTGGGGCACACTGTACAGAGCAGGAATCAGGGGGCGGGGGCAGCTGGCCCCAGCCGCTGGCCCCCGGTGAGAATAGTAAGTGAGCCACGCTGACCGGGCCGGACTCAACAGAGACACTCAGCCACCCGTTCAAACACTGGGGCACACTGTACAGAGCAGGAATCAGGGGGCGGGGACAATTGGCCACAGCCGCTGGCCCCCGGTGAGAATAGTAAGTGAGCCACGCTGACCGGGCCAGACTCAGCAGAGACACTCAGCCACCCATTCAAACACTGGGGTACACTGTACAGAGGAGGAATCAGGGGGGCGGGGGCAGCTGGCCACAACCGCTGGCCCCGGTGAGAATAGTAAGTCAGCCACGCTGACCGGGCCGGACTCAGCAGAGACACTCAGCCACCCGTTCAAACACTGGGGCACACTGTACAGAGCAGGAATCAGGGGGCGGGGACAGCTGGCCACAGCCGCTGGCCCCCGGTGAGAATAGTAAGTGGCCACGCTGACCGGGCCGGACTCAACAGAGACACTCAGCCACCCGTTCAAACACTGGGGCACACTGTACAGAGCAGGAATCAGGGGGGCGGGGCAGCTGGCCACAGCCGCTGGCCCCCGGTGAGAATAATAAGTGGGCCACGCTGACCGGGCCGGACTCAGCAGAGACACTCAGCCACCCGTTCAAACACTGGGGCACACTGTACAGAGCAGGAATCAGGGGGCGGGGGCCGCTGGCCACAGCCGCTGGCCCCGGTTAGAATAGTAAGTGAGCCACGCTGACCGGGCCGGACTCAGCAGAGACACTCAGCCACCCGTTCAAACACTGGGGCACAGGGTACAGAGCAGGAATCAGGGGGGCGGGGGCAGCTGGCCACAGCCGCTGGCCCCCGGTGAGAATAGTAAGTGAGCCACGCTGACCGGGCCGGACTCAGCAGAGACACTCAGCCACCCGTTCAAACACTGGGGCACACTGTACAGAGCAGGAATCAGGGGGGCGGGGGCAGCTGGCCCCAGCCGCTGGCCCCCGGTGAGAATAGTAAGTGAGCCACGCTGACCGGGCCGGACTCAGCAGAGACACTCAGCCACCCGTTCAAACACTGGGGCACACTGTACAGAGCAGGAATCAGGGGGGGGGGGCAGCTGGCCCCAGCCGCTGGCCCCCGGTGAGAATAGTAAGTGAGCCACGCTGACCGGGCCGGACTCAACAGAGACACTCAGCCACCCGTTCAAACACTGGGGCACACTGTACAGAGCAGGAATCAGGGGGGCGGGGACAGCTGGCCACAGCCGCTGGCCCCCGGTGAGAATAGTAAGTGAGCCACGCTGACCGGGCCAGACTCAGCAGAGACACTCAGCCACCCGTTCAAACACTGGGGCACACTGTACAGAGGAGGAATCAGGGGGGCGGGGGCAGCTGGCCACAAGCCGCTGGCCCTCGGTGAGAATAGTAAGTCAGCCACGCTGACCGGGCCGGACTCAGCAGAGACACTCAGCCACCCGTTCAAACACTGGGGCACACTGTACAGAGCAGGAATCAGGGGGGCGGGGACAGCTGGCCACAGCCGCTGGCCCCCGGTGAGAATAGTAAGTGAGCCACGCTGACCGGGCCGGACTCAGCAGAGACACTCAGCCACCCGTTCAAACACTGGGGCACACTGTACAGAGCAGGAATCAGGGGGGGCGGGGGCAGCTGGCCCAGCCGCTGGCCCCCGTGAGAATAGTAAGTGAGCCACGCTGACCGGGCCGGACTCAGCAGAGACACTCAGCCACCCGTTCAAACACTGGGGTACACTGTACAAAGGAGGAATCAGGGGGGCGGGGGCAGCTGGCCCAGCCGCTGGCCCCGGACTCAGCAGAGACACTCAGCCACCCGTTCAAACACTGGGGCACAATGTACAGAGCAGGAATCAGGGGGCGGGGACAGCTGGCCCCAGCCGCTGGCCCCGGTGAGAATAGTAAGTGAGCCACGCTGACCGGGCCGGACTCAGCAGAGACACTCAGCCACCCGTTCAAACACTGGGGCACACTGTACAGAGAGGAATCAGGGGGGCGGGGGCAGCTGGCCACAGCCGCTGGCCCCCGGTGAGAATAATAAGTGGGCCACGCTGACCGGGCCGGACTCAGCAGAGACACTCAGCCACCCGTTCAAACACTGGGGCACACTGTACAGAGCAGGAATCAGGGGGGCGGGGGCCGCTGGCCACAGCCGCTGGCCCCCGGTGAGAATAGTAAGTGAGCCACGCTGACCGGGCCGGACTCAGCAGAGACACTCAGCCACCCGTTCAAACACTGGGGCACAGGGTACAGAGCAGGAATCAGGGGCGGGGGCAGCTGGCCACAGCCGCTGGCCCCCGGTGAGAATAGTAAGTGAGCCACGCTGACCGGGCCGGACTCAGCAGAGACACTCAGCCACCCGTTCAAACACTGGGGCACACTGTACAGAGCAGGAATCAGGGGGGCGGGGGCAGCTGGCCCCAGCCGCTGGCCCCCGGTGAGAATAGTAAGTGAGCCACGCTGACCGGGCCGGACTCAACAGAGACACTCAGCCACCCGTTCAAACACTGGGGCACACTGTACAGAGCAGGAATCAGGGGGGCGGGGGCAGCTGGCCAGCCGCTGGCCCCCGGTGAGAATAGTAAGTGAGCCACGCTGACCGGCCGGACTCAACAGAGACACTCAGCCACCCGTTCAAACACTGGGGCACACTGTACAGAGCAGGAATCAGGGGGGCGGGGACAGCTGGCCACAGCCGCTGGCCCCCGGTGAGAATGGTAAGTGAGCCACGCTGACCGGGCCAGACTCAGCAGAGACACTCAGCCACCCATTCAAACACTGGGGTACACTGTACAGAGCAGGAATCAGGGGGGCGGGGCAGCTGGCCACAGCCGCTGGCCCTCGGTGAGAATAGTAAGTCAGCCACGCTGACCGGGCCGGACTCAGCAGAGACACTCAGCCACCCGTTCAAACACTGGGGCACACTGTACAGAGCAGGAATCAGGGGGCGGGGACAGCTGGCCACAGCCGCTGGCCCCCGGTGAGAATAGTAAGTGAGCCACGCTGACCGGGCCGGACTCAGCAGAGACACTCAGCCACCCGTTCAAACACTGGGGCACACTGTACAGAGCAGGAATCAGGGGGCGGGGCAGCTGGCCCCAGCCGCTGGCCCCCGGTGAGAATAGTAAGTGAGCCACGCTGACCGGGCCGGACTCAGCAGAGACACTCAGCCACCCGTTCAAACACTGGGGTACACTGTACAAAGGAGGAATCAGGGGGCGGGGGCAGCTGGCCCAGCCGCTGGCCCCGGACTCAGCAGAGACACTCAGCCACCCGTTCAAACACTGGGGCACAATGTACAGAGCAGGAATCAGGGGGGCGGGGACAGCTGGCCCAGCCGCTGGCCCCGGTGAGAATAGTAAGTGAGCCACGCTGACCGGGCCGGACTCAGCAGAGACACTCAGCCACCCGTTCAAACACTGGGGTACACTGTACAGAGGAGGAATCAGGGGGGCGGGGGCAGCTGGCCACAGCCGCTGGCCCCCGGTGAGAATAGTAAGTGAGCCACGCTGACCGGGCCGGACTCAGCAGAGACACTCAGCCACCCGTTCAAACACTGGGGCACAGGATACAGAGCAGGAATCAGGGGGCGGGGACAGCTGGCCACAGCCGCTGGCCCCGGCCTCAGCAGAGACACTCAGCCACCCGTTCAAACACTGGGGCACAATGTACAGAGCAGGAATCAGGGGGGCGGGACAGCTGGCCCCAGCCGCTGGCCCCCGTGAGAATAGTAAGTGAGCCACGCTGACCGGGCCGGACTCAGCAGAGACACTCAGCCACCCGTTCAAACACTGGGGCACAGGTACAGAGCAGGAATCAGGGGGGCGGGGACAGCTGGCCACAGCCGCTGGCCCCAGCTGACAATAGTAAGTGAGCCACGCTGACCGGGCCGGACTCAGCAGAGACACTCAGCCACCCGTTCAAACACTGGGGCACACTGTACAGAGCAGGAATCAGGGGGCGGGGGCCGCTGGCCCCCGGTGAGAATAGTAAGTGAGCCACGCTGACTGGGCCGGACTCAGCAGAGACACTCAGCCACCCGTTCAAACACTGGGGCACACTGTACAGAGCAGGAATCAGGGGCGGGGGGCAGCTGGCCACAGCCGCTGGCCCCAGCTGAGAATAGTAAGTGAGCCACGCTGACCTGGCCGGACTCAACAGAGACACTCAGCCACCTGTTCAAACACTGGGGCACAGGTACAGAGCAGGAATCACGGGGGCGGGGCAGCTGGCCCCAGCCGCTGGCCCCCGGTGAGAATAGTAAGTGAGCCACGCTGACCGGGCCGGACTCAGCAGAGACACTCAGCCACCCGTTCAAACACTGGGGCACACTGTACAGAGAGGAATCAGGGGGGCGGGGACAGCTGGCCACAGCCGCTGGCCCCAGCTGACAATAGTAAGTGAGCCACGCTGACCGGGCCGGACTCAGCAGAGACACTCAGCCACCCGTTCAAACACTGGGGCACACTGTACAGAGCAGGAATCAGGGGGGCGGGGGCAGCTGGCCACAGCCGCTGGCCCCAGCTGAGAATAGTAAGTGAGCCACGCTGACCGGGCCGGACTCAGCAGAGACACTCAGCCACCCGTTCAAACACTGGGGCACACTGTACAGAACAGGAATCAGGGGGGCGGGGGCAGCTGGCCACAGCCGCTGGCCCCAGCTGAGAATAGTAAGTGAGCCACGCTGACCGGGCCGGACTCAGCAGAGACACTCAGCCACCCGTTCAAACACTGGGGCACACTGTACAGAACAGGAATCAGGGGGGCGGGGGCAGCTGGCCACAGCCGCTGGCCCCCGGAGAGAATAGTAAGTCAGCCACGCTGACCGGGCCGGACTCAGCAGAGACACTCAGCCACCCGTTCAAACACTGGGGCACACTGTACAGAGGAGGAATCAGGGGGGCGGGGGCAATTGGCCCCAGCCGCTGGCCCCCGGTGAGAATAGTAAGTGAGCCACGCTGACCGGGCCGGACTCAGCAGAGACACTCAGCCACCCGTTCAAACACTGGGCACACTCTACAGAGCAGGAATCAGGGGGCAGGGGCAGCTGGCCACAGCCGCTGGCCCCGACTCAGCAGAGACACTCAGCCCACCCGTTCAAACACTGGGGCACACTGTACAGAGCAGGAATCAGGGGGGCGGGGGCAGCTGGCCCAGCCGCTGGCCCCCGGTGAGAATAGTAAGTGAGCCACGCTGACCGGGCCGGACTCACAGAGACACTCAGCCCTCGTTCAAACACTGGGGCACACTGTACAGAGCAGGAATCAGGGGGGCGGGGACAATTGGTGGCCCCAGCCGCTGGCCCTCGGTGAGAATAGTAAGTGAACCAGGCTGACCGGGCCGGACTCAGCAGAGACACTCAGCCACCCGTTCAAACACTGGGGCACACTGTACAGAGGAGGAATCAGGGGGGCGGGGGCAGCTGGCCACAGCCGCTGCCCCCGGTGAGAATAGTAAGTGAGCCACGCTGACCGGCCGGACTCAGCAGAGACACTCAGCCACCCGTTCAAACACTGGGGCACAGGGTACAGAGCAGGAATCAGGGGGCGGGGCAGCTGGCCACAGCCGCTGGCCCCCGGTGAGAATAGTAAGTGAGCCACGCTGACCGGCCGGACTCAGCAGAGACACTCAGCCACCCGTTCAAACACTGGGGCACAGGGTACAGAGCAGGAATCAGGGGGGCGGGGGCAGCTGGCCCCAGCCGCTGGCCCCCGGTGAGAATAGTAAGTGAGCCACGCTGACCGGCCGGACTCAACAGAGACACTCAGCCACCCGTTCAAACACTGGGGCACAGGTACAGAGCAGGAATCAGGGGGGCGGGGGCAGCTGGCCACAGCCGCTGGCCCCCGTGAGAATAGTAAGTGAGCCACGCTGACCGGGCCGGACTCAGCAGCAGAGACCTCAGCCACCCGTTCAAACACTGGGGCACAGGGTACAGAGCAGGAATCAGGGGGGCGGGGCAGCTGGCCCCAGCCGCTGGCCCCCGGTGAGAATAGTAAGTGAGCCACGCTGACCGGGCCGGACTCAGCAGAGACACTCAGCCACCCGTTCAAACACTGGGGCACAGGGTACAGAGCAGGAATCAGGGGGGCGGGGACAGCTGGCCCCAGCCGCTGGCCCCGGTGAGAATAGTAAGTGAGCCACGCTGACCGGGCCGGACTCAGCAGAGACACTCAGCCACCCGTTCAAACACTGGGGCACACTGTACAGAGCAGGAATCAGGGGGCGGGGGCAGCTGGCCACAGCCGCTGGCCCCCGGTGAGAATAGTAAGTGAGCCACGCTGACCGGGCCGGACTCAGCAGAGACACTCAGCCACCCGTTCAAACACTGGGCACAGGGTACAGAGCAGGAATCAGGGGGCGGGGGCAGCTGGCCCAGCCGCTGGCCCCCGGTGAGAATAGTAAGTGAGCCTTGCTGACCGGGCCGGACTCAGCAGAGACACTCAGCCACCCGTTCAAACACTGGGGCACACTGTACAGAGCAGGAATCAGGGGGCGGGGGACAATTGCCCCAGCGCTGGCCCCGGTGAGAATAGTAAGTGAACACGCTGACCGGGCCGGACTCAGCAGAGACACTCAGCCACCCGTTCAAACACTGGGGCACACTGTACAGAGCAGGAATCAGGGGGGCGGGGGCAGCTGGCCACAGCCGCTGGCCCCAGCTGAGAATAGTAAGTGAGCCACGCTGACCGGGCCGGACTCAGCAGAGACACTCAGCCACCCGTTCAAACACTGGGGCACACTGTACAGAGCAGGAATCAGGGGGGCGGGGACAGCTGGCCACAGCCGCTGGCCCCGGACTCAGCAGAGACACTCAGCGACCCGTTCAAACACTGGGCACCATGTACAGAGCAGGAATCAGGGGGGCGGGGGCAGCTGGCCCCAGCCGCTGGCCCCCGGTGAGAATAGTAAGTGAGCCACGCTGACCGGGCCGGACTCAGCAGAGACACTCAGCCACCCGTTCAAACACTGGGGCACAGGGTACAGAGCAGGAATCAGGGGGGCGGGGGCAGCTGGCCACAGCCGCTGGCCCCCGGTGAGAATAGTAAGTGAGCCACGCTGACCGGGCCGGACTCAGCAGAGACACTCAGCCACCCGTTCAAACACTGGGGCACACTGTACAGAGCAGGAATCAGGGGGGGGGGCAGCTGGCCCAGCCGCTGGCCCCCGGTGAGAATAGTAAGTGAGCCACGCTGACCGGGCCGGACTCAGCAGAGACACTCAGCCACCCGTTCAAACACTGGGGCACACTGTACAGAGCAGGAATCAGGGGGGCGGGGGCAATGGCCACAGCCGCTGGCCCCCGGTGAGAATAGTAAGTTAGCCACGCTGACCGGGCCGGACTCAGCAGAGACACTCAGCCACCCGTTCAAACACTGGGGTACACTGTACAGAGGAGGAATCAGGGGGGCGGGGGCAGCTGGCCACAGCCGCTGGCCCCCGGTGAGAAATAGTAAGTGAGCCACGCTGACCGGCCGGACTCAGCAGAGACACTCAGCCACCCGTTCAAACACTGGGGCACACTGTACAGAGCAGGAATCAGGGGGTCGGGGGCAGCTGGCCACAGCCGCTGGCCCCGGGTGAGAATAGTAAGTGAGCCACGCTGACCGGGCCGGACTCAGCAGAGACACTCAGCCACCCGTTCAAACACTGGGGCACACTGTACAGAGCAGGAATCAGGGGGCGGGGGCAGCTGGCCACAGCCGCTGGCCCCGGTGAGAATAGTAAGTGAGCCACGCTGACCGGCCGGACTCAGCAGAGACACTCAGCCACCCGTTCAAACACTGGGGCACACTGTACAGAGCAGGAATCAGGGGGGCGGGGGCAGCTGGCCACAGCCGCTGGCCCCAGCTGAGAATAGTAAGTGAGCCACGCTGACCGGGCCGGACTCAGCAGAGACACTCAGCCACCCGTTCAAACACTGGGGCACACTGTACAGAGCAGGAATCAGGGGGGCGGGGGCGCTGGCCACAGCCGCTGGCCCCCGGTGAGAATAGTAAGTGAGCCACGCTGACCGGGCCGGACTCAGCAGAGACACTCAGCCACCCGTTCAAACACTGGGGCACACTGTACAGAGCAGGAATCAGGGGGGCGGGGGCAGCTGGCCACAGCCGCTGGCCCCGGTGAGAATAGTAAGTGAGCCACGCTGACCGGGCCGGACTCAGCAGAGACACTCAGCCACCCGTTCAAACACTGGGGCACACTGTACAGAGCAGGAATCAGGGGGGCGGGGGCAGCTGGCCACAGCCGCTGGCCCCCGGTGAGAATAGTAAGTGAGCCACGCTGACCGGGCCGGACTCAGCAGAGACACTCAGCCACCCGTTCAAACACTGGGGCACAGGTACAGAGCAGGAATCAGGGGGGGGGACAGCTGGCCCCAGCCGCTGGCCCCCGTGAGAATAGTAAGTGAGCCACGCTGACCGGGCCGGAGTCAGCAGAGACACTCAGCCACCCGTTCAAACACTGGGGCACACTGTACAGAGCAGGAATCAGGGGGGCGGGGGCAGCTGGCCACAGCCGCTGGCCCAGCTGAGAATAGTAAGTGAGCCACGCTGACCGGGCCGGACTCAGCAGAGACACTCAGCCACCCGTTCAAACACTGGGGCACACTGTACAGAGCAGGAATCAGGGGGGCGGGGGCAGCTGGCCACAGCCGCTGGCCCCCGGTGAGAATAGTAAGTGAGCCACGCTGACCGGGCCGGACTCAGCAGAGACACTCAGCCACCCGTTCAAACACTGGGGCACACTGTACAGAGCAGGATCAGGGGTCGGGGGCCGCTGGCCACAGCCGCTGGCCCCCGTGAGAATAGTAAGTGAGCCACGCTGACCGGCCGGACTCAGCAGAGACACTCAGCCACCCGTTCAAACACTGGGGCACACACTGTACAGAGCAGGAATCAGGGGGGCGGGGCAGCTGGCCACAGCCGCTGGCCCCAGCTGAGAATAGTAAGTGAGCCACGCTGACCGGGCCGGACTCAGCAGAGACACTCAGCCACCCGTTCAAACACTGGGGCACACTGTACAGAGCAGGAATCAGGGGGTCGGGGCCGCTGGCCCAGCCGCTGGCCCCCGTGAGAATAGTAAGTGAGCCACGCTGACCGGGCCGGACTCAGCAGAGACACTCAGCCACCCGTTCAAACCTGGGGCACACTGTACAGAGCAGGAATCAGGGGGCGGGGGCAGCTGGCCACAGCCGCTGGCCCCAGCTGAGAATAGTAAGTGAGCCACGCTGACCGGGCCGGACTCAGCAGAGACTACAGCCAGGCTAACCCAGAACCTCGGACAGGGGGACCCTCAGCCGCGCATGGTCAATCACACACACACACACCCATATAAGTCAGCTGGGCAGCTGACCGCTGTGATAGCTACGGGGAGCCGGACCGGACCGCGGAGACTACAGCCAGGCTAACCCAGAACCTCGGACAGGGGGACCCTCAGCCGCGCATGCTCAGTCACACACACACCCATATTAGTCAGCTGGGCAGCTGACCGCTGTGATAGCTACGGGGAGCCGGACCAGACCGCGGAGACTACAGCCAGGCTAACCCAGAACCTCGGATACTTTGTGCTATCTTCTTCAAATTTGAACCAGGTGTTCACTGATAGTGTGCTTACAGGCCTATACTGTCATTTACCTATATGGATAAAGCCACACAGACCATTTTTTGTTTTTTTTAATTATTTTTTTTTAGGTGGACAGAAAATCTGAATTTTTTGCTCACTTACTGGCCCACTGCTCTGTTCCAGTAATACCTAAAGTGTTTTTGACACTTTCACAAGAAACTCTATAGTGTCCCCTTTCTGGCAAGCCCTCATTCATGCATGTAGTCAAATTGGTTCAGAAACTACAGCCATTATAATATGAGGATGGAATTTTAAGCGTTTTTGCTTCAAAATAGGGTGGGAGTGGAAGAGGTTAAGACAAATAATAAGACATTATTGCAAAATAATGATGTGAATAGAAAAATTCAAACTTATTATTACCAATTGCACGTTATTTTGTATTTCAATTCAACATTTGTAATTCAGTCTGGGGGGGAAAATGATTTTCCCTCTCAAAGACTGTTTATTTCACAGCACCATTTTATTCCATGAAGCCACTTTTCACCACAAAGTCTTTATCTGTCAGTTACCACAAACAGACAGGGCTTTTGATCTCCATACAAATTAAATGAGAACATCCATGGTGCAGAATACAGATTTTATTCCAATGTGAAAATACAACTGAAACTGGGGTTTTAGAAACCCTTCAATTCAAAAACAAATGTTCAATTATTCAGCAATACTGAGAAAGGAGTAATAATTTACAGGTGAAGATGTTATTTTGGATTAAAAGGAAAAAAATGTACCTAAAGGCATTGCAAAGCTTATCAAAATGAAAAGTATATGAAGACCATGAAATGTTTTTTCTCTAATAATACTCTGTCTTAGAAACAGTATGCTGTTCAAGGGGCCTTCTCTCGGCTGAGTCAAGCTGCAGATCTAAGCTGTTGCAGTGCTGCTGCTGTTGCTGCTCAAGCTGATGTGATGTCCTGTATTTGTACCTTTGACACAAGTTGAGGCCATGCTGCCTTTGGCCTCAGGGGGGCAGAAGTGCACTATATCTGCACATGTTAAACATGCAAAACAAAACATATTCAGGCAGAACATTCGCTTCAAACATGGCATTAAGCTTGTCAGAAAATAAGTGTAGTAGTTTTAAAAATGGGGGGGGGGGGTTTGTGGATCAATATTATAAATGAGTTTCTTATCAGTTTAAAGAAAAAAAACTCTGTGTTTAGCTGTTCAGTCACTGACACAAAATATTTAAAAGGTCAGGTTGAATTGTTTGAGTCATTGGCTACTACAAACTTCAGTCTGTCCAGTTTACTTAAACTCACTGATAACAACACAAATGAAAAAATGGGGCTCTTTGTTGTAGATCTGAGTTTGTGCAGCCTGGAGGCAGGAGCAGGGGTGAACTCAACGGTAACACTGAACTCTCATTGAACTCCTCCTCAGACTGCACTCGCCTCCTCTAGTAGTGAACTGCAGAGCCTCTCCAGCCTGTTTCATCGCCCACAGGTGCACATGCTTTTGTGTGCGTCGACAGCCACAAGGCTTTAAACAGTGCTGTGTGTCCAAAGGGCCACGACGAGTCAGAGGGATTTGAGATACAGTGTGTGTTTGAGTTACAGTAAGGTGTGGTGGTAACTCTTTTTTCATTTGTTTTATTTACTTTAAGACTCAAAATTCACAGAAGCAGATGCAGGACAGTACAGTTATCTACTGTATTTGAGGCACACACATTTAATTAATTATCTTTTGTCTGTTTCACTATACTAGATTCACAGATTTGAGGCAATTAATTAGTTTTCTTTGAGTTACACCTCCTTGGGGGCTGCTGCCGCTGCTGGAGCATGTCAACATCAAAAGGAGTCCCAGCTCCGTCAGACCTGTTTAACTGGGTCTGGTTACTAATTGGACGGCACCATGTTCCTCCAGCATCATGGGAGGTTGGATATGACAATATTCAAAAGTTAAGTAGTTGCTGGATTAAGTTCTGCAGTTGCACTGGGGGGCTAACTCATAATGGCTAAAAAAAGGTGACAAAGATACCTGAGAGAATTTATATTACAAGGTAATATAAATTCTGCCTGTGTTGTGAGTGCCCTGACATTTGCCCTTCTCAAGCAATACAGTGAAGCGACTGTAACAAGTTTTTCATTTAACTACAGACAGTGAGAAATTAAAGGAAAAACTGAGCAGAGAGCAGGATGGCACCGCCCCCCCCCCCTCAATCTGTAGGGCATGAGGGGTCAGCGATGCTTTGTCCAGCATGACAATGATGTGAATCACATGCTGTGGCCTTCAGAGTCACCAGATTTCAAGACAGTGGAACTTTTTTTTTTTTTTTTTTTTTTTATAGATTTTGGGCTGATGAGCTAGAAATGAAGGCTGCTCACTGCAGCCGGGTTTATAGAGACTGGAAAAATCAATGCCACGGAGCATTGAAGCTGCACTGGTGACACATGGGTGGTGGCCCAACAAGACACTTAACATTACTTTGTCCTTAACTGTCTCACTCATCTGTGCCTTAGAATAAATATGGTCCATTTTAACTTTGTTTTTTTGTTCCTGGTGCTGATAGCCACAGTGAGAGGCACTAAAGTCATGGCACAAAGCAAAGGGCCACAGGTTATCAGTTATGAGCTTATTTGTCCTCTTGTTTTGACTCCATTATTATTGTTACATTTTTTACTGATGCTGATTTGAGATCTCCCATTTAATGATGCACACTAGAGCTTTTTCTTACTGTGGTACAATATCTGTTTTTTGTTTGTTTGTTTTAAGTATATTTTTTTGGGCATTTTGTGTCTTTATTTAATATATAGATGAAAGAGACAGGAAATGGGGAGGCAGAGAGAGGGGGTAATGACATACAGTAAAGGGTTTCCCGACGTGGGATTCAAACCAGGGCCGACTGCAGTGAGGACTGCAGGCTCTGCATATGGGGCGCCTGCTCTACCCACTGCACCACACGATGCCCCAAAATATCTGTGTTTGTGGTACCTAGTTTCATTTCACTCATAAACCACTTTATAAGTCTGTCAAGACAAGTGCAATATAAATTAGGTTTATTATTATAGGTTGGAATTCTAATCTTGTTATGGTTCCTAATCTACCAGGGGAGCCACCAGGACATCCCAAGACATCCATTTTATTTCATCCATGCATTCTCTATACCACTTATCCACACAGGGCCATGGAGAGGCTAGAGCAAATACTAGCTGACAGGGGAGCTGGTTACACCCTGAACAGGTTACCAGTCTATCACACAGCCAACAAACAAGGTAAACACACTCACATTCACGCCTACGGAGTCGCCAATCAATCTACTGTGCATGAACTCACACAGGCACAGGAAGATCATGAAAACTGCACCCAGAACTTTCTTGCTGAGCAGCAGCCGTGCTAACCACTGCACCACCATGCCACCCTGACAGTATTTGCCTTGCTGACAAACAGACCCACTTGAGGCTAACATTAAGAGTCTCTGACTCTGTCTAAGTTATACAATTCTACCCTCTCTCCAGGAATGGGAGGAAACATCATTTGGATATGGATAGACTCCTAATTGTCAGCAATTAGGAGTTTCATACAAAAAGCATTTGTCGGACAATCCCCTTACATTAAAAACAGCCACATTCGAGTCATATTGCATACTATGCTTTTGTCCAGAATTTCAAGAGGTTGTGTTTCATTACAGGCTACATAAGACTTTTTATGACAGTGCTGTCTCTGGAGTAGAGGAAAACCAAGAAGAGAAACCTGTTGCAGAGTTATGCTGAGGATGGTGTGACATCATAAGACTCTGTGAATGATAATAGCGTTAATAGTCCAACGCTAGCAGGTACGAAACAGCTACAGGAGAGAGGGGTGGCTTTCAGTCAGTCCACTGTTGTGCTCACACAGTTCTGAGAAGAGATAGAGTGGTATGGGTTTGGGTTGAGTCATGCAGCAGCTTAAAAAAAAAAAGTAGGAATAGCAACAGTTGCCAGGCAGTTAGCCAGCATTGATCCAGCTCAGCTATTCTTTCACACAGAAATGACGCTAATTAATTCCACAAAATAAAAGTGCGAGGCCTATCTCAGTGGGACAGAGACACTCTCCACCTGTCCTCTGCTGAGATACAAGAAACTTAGTCATCCCAAAGAAAAGACTGTTGCTTTTGTTTTGTTAGCAACCTGAAACACACTGCAATTACTGAAAGGCATTTTCACAAACAACACAGTGTATGATCTGCTAAACCCTGAGGTTCAGACCTTGGAGCTTGTTCTAATTTAGCTCAATTTGGCTTCTATTGAGCAGGTTAGCACAGCATTGTATCACACACAGTGGGGTTGTGCAATTGATTTGAAATCCTCTCATGAAACATGAAATCTCTCCACAGTTAGTTATTAGTTTATCAGTTGATTTTGGCTGCAGGTAGACACAGCACTGAGAGGAGCAATTATATGAGCAGAACCAGTAGAACAGACTTAATCACAGAAAAGAGGGAGTAGGGACCATTAGCAGGATGCTGGAATAGTGTCAAATGGCCTTTCTAGTCAGAGTGTGACATGTTCCCATGCATGCAGACAGACTAAAGCACAGTAAAAGTGTTTAACTTCTGCTGTCTGTGTTTACCATTACGGATCACAGTGCACAGGGTTGTTTTGTGTGTGAAAGTGTTTACAGTTTTGCAAAAATAGGTGAGATGAGATCTGCAACACATTTTAGCAATTCAGAAAAACTGTAAAAGAGCACCAATCAAACCATAGACTAAGGACAGCCATGAGTGCACCACACAGAGGTCATATACTAGAGGTTAGGATCCACCTAGTTCCTTCAATAAAAAGTCAATAAGATTTTTAATATGGCTTTTGCACTGGCTGCAGAAAATGAGCTCCATGACAAACAAGCTTATGATCCTTACAAGTTTTGCTCAGTGCAATAATCTTCATGAACACTTCTTTATAATTTTTTAAGTCTAAACACCAGAATGCTTGGCTATAAATAAAAAAAATAATATATCACATCGCAGCTAACCTCCCAACCTGTCAACTGATTTCAAGTGTTTACCAGCTTGTACAGAGCTGGTGATAGTTTCACCCATTTCCAAAAGCACAAGCATAAACATTCAGTTCAGTTATATTGTAATCCCATTAGATTGCAGGGGGACATAACACATAACAACTGTCAATTTACTTTTGAAACAGGATGTGGCTGTGGTTGAAGCACAGATAAGAAAATGCAATGACAGAAATTTTATGGTGTCTTCTTTTTGTCCTAAAATGGCTGATCAAAATGTACACAATCTAATATTTTATATTGAAGCTCAATGATTTGCTGTATTTGAATACAAACAAATTCACAATAAATCTGTCCTCATACATTTTTCTCTGTTTCTGTTGTAATATAAGAGAAGTATGAAATAGTGACCTGAGGACAGCTCATTAAGATTACAAGTTATTTCCAAGCTGCTTCTACTGAATACATTAAGTTTATATATAAGTAGCTTTAGTTTGAAACAGGATGGAGGATTTACAATACAAAGTTACATAATGACATTAAGTCCAGTGATATTGTAATCCCATTAGATTGCAGCCATTCAGCAACATTAACTGTCAACTCACTTTTGAAACAGGATGTGGATGAAATGTACAGGGACAGGAATTTCTATGGTTCCTTTTTCAACTTTGATTGGTCCATCAAAATCTTCAAGTCACACTAGAGATGCATGATGTGCAAAAGTCGAAATGGTTATTTTTCCTTTTCTGTTATCCAAAAAAAAAAAAAAAAAAAAAAAAAACTGCTGTACCTGCAATTTGGATATTGCACTTAGCCAAACTGAAATTTCACTTACATTACAATTAGTTGTACAGCCCTATTTAATATAATGCCAGCGATTATTGATAATGCAAAGATGTTGCCCACATATTGTATAGAGGTTTACCACCTCTGTCAGCCTGTCATGTCAATCAGACTGCATGGTGGCCCTCTGGAGTAAAACTTTTGCATTTAATGCTTTTTCATTGGCAAACTATTAAAAAAAAAAAAAAAAGGTGAACACTTGTGATTTAAGTGTATTTTATAACTATTACTCCGAGGATTGTTTATGAAACATGAGCAGAACATTTTGTGTCTCTGTTTAGAGGAAGAGTGTGATGGTATTCTTTATTTCTCTCTTTAAGTGATGATGGCAAACACTGAAAAGGGAAATTTGTAAAATGATAAAACAGTTCATGGCAAAATGATAAAGATAACTAGTCTGCAGAAGCAGACTATGTTTGATAAACACACCACTGACCGCTTCTGTTCTGCTATGTCTATGTCTCACATTTGCTTGTTTAGTGTGGGTCAGGTGTCATGGTGCAGGTTTAGCAAAAACCGTGCTGGGAGCTGCCTGGATTGACAAACATAATTTAGAAACTGGCATTGAGAGTAATTTCCCAATTTTTGAGTTAAGTTCCTTACGAAAGACTTTACTGGAAATTCATACAAGGAACTGGAAACAGCACACACAACAGGACAAAAATGCAAAGACAAATACCGGTCTCTAAATATGTCAAGTATCTAAAAACTGTTGTTTCAGTTTCAGCTTAGGTTGATTTCACACATGAAGACTCTACCAAAGTGCTTATAGGAGTTCACCGCAGTGAGGCATGCAGTCGACAAAATCAAGTCAAAGTCAAATACTAAATTTGCTGATTGTTGCTATCGGGGAGAGTCCCCTTGCCCAGTTCAGCTCCTGATTGGGTAAGTGAATTAGAGGCCATGTGCCTCTGTTCCTCTTTCTCTCTGCCTTATTAACAGACACCGACACATCAGCAGAGAGCGTCTGGTCCTGACAAGCTGCTGCTCAGGTAGGAAAGGGTGTATATTGGAGTCAGGTTAACAGATGTTTTTTTGAGATATTGTGATGTGTTGTCTTCAAAGACTGATGTTTATAACATATAGACTGCGGGATTAAACCGTCCTGAGGTGTTGAGTCTAACTTGTTGAGCCACAGGGTTGGGCTTCTCACCCTCAGCTTCAGTTGCAGCGGATGTATGGATACACTATATTTGCAGGATCTGAAATGCAAGATGGGGAGGAAGCAGTGAAATACTGCAAAACATATTTGCTACAGTTTATTGGATCATTTTGTTATCCTCTGGTTTGACAAGCAAAGACTTTAGCTGAGTATTATACATTGCATAACATGTGAAAGAAGGCTGCAACAGAGATAAGACAGATTCATTAAGGCAATAGTATTTAACAGCTAATATTCTGTGCATTGTCAGTGTTATAGCTGCCTCAATGAAGTGCTGATGTTTTTGGTGTGTGTAGTCTGAGATGGACCTGGGTGGTTTTTCGGTTTCCTCTCGTTGATAAGCAGCTGTCTTACTCAATTATTTTACACACAGTTTTGTTGAAAAGATAACGTGACCTACTGACTATCTTAAATACAGAAAAGTAAACACTTTGACCTCGGCCACATCTCTGACCGACTTAGAAACTGCCCTAAGAGAGGTTCCCACTGTTAGTAACATGTCATAGATTCTAGTCAGTGAGTTATTATTCAGTTGTGCTGTGGGCTCTGCAATGTACTAAAGATGACCAGCAACAAAAGAAATAAAAGAAGCTATGACAGAAAAGAGGTGAGCATGTGACAGCTGAGTTAAGGACATAGCATACGTTAATGCTTTAATATTACACTGAATTCAGTTTATTGCATGAGACTGAATGAGTGAATAGAAATTTAAGTTAACAGAGTTACTTGAAGCATTGTATAACCTTTAACATTTCTGCATCTATTCAAAAATGCACGCTTAATATAATATAAACCAAAAAAAATCAACAACAAAAAAACATGGCGGACTTTGCTTTTAGCCTCAGCCTAATTTAATAAAGCTGTAGCTTGCCTCCTTATCAGGGTCATGTGACAGTCAGTCCTTTCACAGGCCTCAGCTGAAGCGGGAATCCCTATCCCAAAGGAGTGGTGAAAAACATTTCTGAAATTCTTTGACCCATTACAGTATAATATTTCTACATATTCACTTAAACTGGATTTTGAATTCAGGACTTGCTGTGAAGTATTTATACATGGTTGCACTTGTGTATTAATTTTAGCAAACAAAAAAACAATCAATCAGACTATTTCCCCCACTGCTGGCCCAAGGACTTAATAATAGGTTTTGGAATTTGCAGAGTCAACTTGGAAAATGACTAAAACAATTATATACATATGAATGTGATACTGTTGATTATCTTGATCATGGAGAATAGTAAATGTTGACATCACTTCAAGCAGAAATAGCAGTGCTTTAAGATGCCCCTGACAAAAGTAATAAATGTTATGACATATTTCAGCAGAGAATAAGGAAGCAGGCAACTTGTAATAAAAAGTGACACTTTCTTAAAGAGGATGTTTAATTTACTACACTCTTTACACAACAGCAAACCCATTAACCACAGAAAAGCAGAAGCTCCCCTGATCCATGGGGCAGGTTCATCAACAAAAAGATGAGAGTGTTGCTGACCATTTTGTCCTTTTTCTTTATCTCACAACAGTCAAGATGTCTCTGTGCCGTTGGCTCATTCTGGTGGTGATCATCTCTACGACCACAGGCAGAAACCCTGGAGTAAAGGTCAGGCTGACACAAAAAGGCCTTGAATATGGTAAGGGTTGCTGCAGACCTTTCCTCTTCCAGTTGGCCTCTATTTAAAGTGCCTCAAATCTCTCTTCATCCAAATTCTTCTGGTTTTGTTAGGCAGACAACTGGGCATGGTTTCCATCGAGCAGAAACTCAAAAGCGTCAAAATCCCAGACATGTCAGGAAAAAAGAAAGTGTCTCCCATTGGCAAAGTCAAGTACAGTTTGTCAAAGTAAGACAGCTCTATATTCAGATCCAAGAAATTCTGATGGTAAAGATGATAAGGATTTTTTAACCAAGCATTTTCTTTACTCCAGTATCCAAATGGTGAATGTGAGACTACCACAGTCTGCAGTGGCTCTTGTTCCTGGGACTGGCGTCAGACTGTCCATTGGTAATGCCAACCTCGGTCTGCGTGGAAACTGGAAGGTCAAGTATTTCAGAATAATGTGAGTAGAAAAAAAAAAACTCCTCAAACTGTGAATTTAAAATCATTCTGTGATATTTCTGCTGCAGTGGTGTCTTTGTTTTCCTCCACAGAAAGAACAGTGGCTCATTTGATTTGAATGTGAATGGACTCACAGTCGGCACAGGCATTGCCATGAAGACCGATGAGACAGGTCGTCCCGCAGTCAGTGCTGTCAACTGCGCAGCCAACGTCGGCAGCGTGAAAGTCAAATTCCACGGGGGAGCTAGGTAAAATAAGCCCTGCAGTGAACATCACAGTACATTTGAATCCATATGAGTGTCAGCTTGTCATATGTGATGTGCTATGCACTTCCCTGATGCCTGTGGTTGTCATTTCTTTCAGCTGGTTGTACAATCTCTTCAGAAAATACATTAACAGAGCTTTGCAAAAAGCACTGCAGAAGCAGGTAAGGGTAACAGGCCTCATGCCCATTGTTTTTGATGACCACCTTAACCCCTGTGGGAATCTTATTTCACCACTAGGGGTCCTCATAGAGACAGTTAAGGAGCCCCAGCCAATAGATTCCTCTTAGGGCAGCTTAGAGCATCAGGGAAAGTCCTGAGCTAGAACATAGGGTGGGGTTGAGCTTGTTGCTATCAATGACATCATGATTCATGACTGAACATCCTAAGTAGAGTAAATGCACCGCTGAATTAATGTAAAAATACAAATCTGGTACTTAAAATAAGCGATACACCAGCAAAATGTACTTTAAGCATCAAAACTAAAACTACTGAATGGCTCCTCATCTGCATAAGGCATAATCAGACAGATATTACTGATGCATGTCTGTTTAAGCTGCATGGACAGATAATACAGAGTTTCTCTCTTCTTTGTTGTTGCAGATCTGCCCTCTGGTGGCTAAAGCAATATCTGATCTGAACCCTCAGCTAAAAACTCTGAATGGTAAAAAAGTCTGTGTAAAAACAACATCCATAAAACATATCTAGCTGTTTTCACAGATGCACTGAATGTGAGTGACTTTGTGCTTCACTGTAGTTCTGGCCAAGGTGGACAAGTTTGCAGAGATCGAATACTCCATGGTGGCATCACCCACAGTTTCACAGACATCTATAGATTTGAGCTTGAAGGTAAAGAGTTTTGCTTCTCGATGCTTCTGCTTCTCTTTATACTTTCAGATTCTGAAAGTTAAATGTGATGAAAGATTGTCAATCTTTTGTCTTTTTGCTTTTGTCTCTTCCTCTTCTGTCCTTCAGGGTGAATTTTACAACATTGGAAGCCATCGGGAGCCTCCGTTCACCCCCGGACCCTTTTCCCTGCCGCCTCAGAACAACAACATGTTGTACATCGGCATGTCCACCTTCACTATCAACTCCGCAGGCTTCGTCTACAACAGAGCTGGAGTCCTCAGCCTGAACATCACCGATGATATGGTCAGTGCTGGGGGAAGCTACCTCTTACTTTGCAATGGAAGAGGTTGAATCACAGCAAAGCTACCATTGTGAGAAATCAAGTTTTTCTTAACAAAAGGCTTTTTTTCCACTCTATATTGTAGAGAAAATGATCAAAATAGTGATAATGATCATGTTCAAACAAAAAACTTCAACCATTGCTTTTGTACACACAATGTAATGAATTGACATGTTTGAACATGTCTTGACGTGTTCAAAGGGAGTTCAATCACAGATATTTCTCCTCATTAGTGTTTTGTAGTTTCAGAAAAAGTAGTGTTGACTAAAAAAAGAAGTGTCATTACTTTGATCACACCATGAGTGTAGCTTCAGCAAATTGCTGAAAAACATGGCTAGATTGTAGTTCACAACTCCCCAACACTGTGTGCGATGAGCAGCACCCTCTTGATCTACTTTCCTGACCTCCATCCTTTCCCCACTCTTTCACAACAGATCCCGAAAAGCTCTCCCATCCGACTCAGCACCAGGACGTTTGGGACCTTCATCCCACAGGTGATAACATATTCCAATGATCGGACAGGAATCATCACCTTTGCTGGCGATGTGTCATAACCCTAAGCTATGTACTTCCAGATTGCCAGACAATTCCCAGGTCTGATGGTGAAAATGCTGGTGAAGACCTCCAAAGCTCCTGGCATCAGCTTCCAACCCAACAACTTGACAGTTCAGGCAGTTGGCACGGTGACGGCATTCGCTATCCAACCAAACGGCACACTCAGCCCTCTCTTTGTCCTTAACTTGGTGGGTTGAGCAGCTGGCATGATGACAAGATAATGTGTGATTTAGAAAAACACTGGCACTTCCTCACCCTTATTTATCTCACATTACAGGACACCAGTGTCAGCGCCAGAGTGTTCGTCAGTGGAATGAGGCTGGCTGGAGCCGTCACCCTCAACAAGTGAGTTACTTAAAAATCAGGACTTGCTCTCAGAGGAGAAAAATGGGGCCAAAAGGTCCCTGTAGAGACGAACATCACGGTCTAATTCTGTTTCATTTGCACAGGATTGGACTGACCGTGGCGACAAGTTATGTGGGAGAGTTTCAGGTGAGAGATGCATATTAAACACGACTCCCAGTGTGTACCATCACTACCAACTCTATAAACTAACCCCGGCCCTCACCTTCAGGTCAGATCCCTTGACAGCATCCTGGGAATGGTCCTCCGATTGGTAGTCATACCTCAGCTGAATGGTGAGTTTCTAGCTTTTACTAGGTGCTATGATTAATGCTCAGGCTGCTGAATGCAGATCAGCCCTGAGTTCAGGGGTCATTTTTTTATTTCAAATCCAACATCTACCAATTACCTTTTTTGCAGCAGACTATACCAGTCGGTCCAAACCCTTCTTGTCTGAGGTCCCATCCCTTTTGTTTCCAATGCACTCATCTGAATTAAAGCTTAACTCAAATGGCATTTAACACCCTTAATTATATATATATATATATATATATATATATATATATTTAAAAAAAAAGTTACAACATTTTACTCTTTCTAGCATCACAGCTCTAGAGATGACAATGTCAGGTAGTCCAACATTTTGTACCAAATGTAACAGCATGCAGAAAATTTCTTGTGTTATGAATCCCACACAATTGCTGCCATATTATTTTCTGTTATTATTTCATGTAAATCTATTCATTTTGCTCCACAGTTCAACTTGCAAAGGGATACCCACTTCCTGCAATTGGAAAGATGAAGCTTGTGAACACTCAGCTTCAGGTCCTGAAGGTTAGAGACGTTTTTCTCTTTGTAAATGTAGCTGGACAAAAACAGGAAACACCTTCGATATCTAACTGGTTTATTGAACTTGTAATCTCAGAGCTGTTATTTACTGCTGTTGTTTTGCTTTATTTTTCTCCAGGACTACATGCTGATTGGGACAGATGTTCAGTTCACAGCTTAAACTGCATGCTGCACTTAAATCTAACTGCAGTGAAGCACAATCACAGCAAGAGTACAAAACTTCTTAGAAATTGAGCAATGTGCAAATATTAGTTCTTCTCCACCTGAGACCACCTGAAATGTGCACAACTCCAGTTTGCATTTGGATCTCACCTCAGATTTTTTTTCATCATTTTTGTGTGTTTTCTTTTATATTTTGCATTCTTCTTTTAAATTTGAACTGTGTGCAACTTTTCTATATAAAAAAATGTAGATGAGAGCAGTGAACCTCTCCACCAGGGTTACCGCAGCCCTGTCATAACAGGCGACAGACTGCAGGGTGGGGTTTGCTGCTGTCACCATAATCATCTCTTTTGAAATAACGTGCTCCTTCCAAAGCAGATCACAGCACTTTCTGCTGCTGACTTTAGGCAAATTCTTTCTCAAAGTTTTTCGACTTTGCAGCTCACGCAGCGATTGTACACAAATGTGCTGACCCACTGACATTTTTAAACCAGTTTGAAAAATCTCCATGACATCAATCAGGCACCACCGCTCACCGCCACGGCAAAACAGACAACATCGTTTTAATTTGAATCCAAACAGCTCTCGGTATCTTAAGCAGTAATATGTACAAAAAGATAGTTGGTACCAACAGTATAAATATTATTATATTGCAGTTTTGCAGTCTTTAAGAGCAGCCTCCATGTGTCTTCAGAGTCAGACAAGAGAAGAAGAATGAAGAGTAAGAGTTTGTTTCCTGTGGTGTCACCTGTGTTAATCACTGGCAGGTTTCAATCATGCTGCTGTCCGAGGTCATGTGTTCATCAGCCTGGCATGTTGGCGGAGTCTCATAGTGCTTCACTGAGCTTCTCAGGGAGCTGTGAGCGAGGGCTCGACCTCTCAGGCTCTGCGAGTTTGCTGATGATATCTACAATAAAGACACAAGACATCAAACAATCAAAGACTGAATGATGAAATCTCTGAAAGCAGCATGTAACGCCATCATGGTGCAACTGTGATGATTGTTCAAATGAAGGCGTCCGAGTATCAGAAAACACTTTTTTATCATGCTGTAATCTTTTATCTTGCTCTTTGATTTTATGGTTGATATATCACAGCTACACGTGAGTTTAATATGACTTTATTATAAGATGTGCCCATATGTGAACACATGGATATTTTTATTTTTTAGGAATGGAGATATTTCCAAACTTGTCATATCTATCTCATACTGATATCTGACAACATTTTCACATTTGGAAGTTTAAGAAATGTACCAACAACATATCAACATAAACATGAACATACACCAAGCAGCCGCAGGATTAAAACAGGTGATGAGTTTTAACTTGTGACTGGTCTGTGTATTTTTTGACTGTGAACCATGAAGCTGTGGTAAAAAAGTGAACAAATGAAGGTAAAAAAAACCCAAAAGAAATTACTCCTGATTTAGAATTAACTATTAAAGAAACCCATTGTACAGACCAATCATCGACCATATTAAGATCAGTCACCTGTCTCAGTGTTAAAATATGTATTGCTATTTTAATGTTGTAATTTTCTATTGAGTTGAATGCTCTGTGTGGGTGCACTGGATCAGATTCAATTAACAGTGACTGACAAACTAGTGGATGTCATCAGACTCTGATTCATATGTTCCTGAATTCTGATTGGTGCACACAACAATGTCATCACTTGTTTGTACTGAGCCAGGTGAAAAAGATTTTCTCACAGGCATGCTGCTTCTAAACAACCCTGAAATGTCTTTGACATTTCACCAATGTCTTTGACATTTCAGGACAGCAGCTTGTTGTCCTGCACTGTTAATTATCTGTGACAATTTTATATCAATCAATAGTATGAGCCATATTTGTCAATAACATTTTAAACTTCAGTATGAACCAAGCCCTACCTTCACCAGCACATAGTCTCCTGGATTGATCGGTGCAGTCGTGGATCCTGCGAACTGAACAGCAACGTCCTCTTTGGGGAAAATCACTTTCATGTTACCATCAGTTCTCCCACACAGGTCCTTGGCTGATCTTTTGCTTTCCTGCATCAAAATGACACCCAGTGATGAGCAGTGTTGCCTGGTAACACGTTACAGTGACACAGTATAGTGACACCACTTGGATGACGACTTTTATTCTTCTGCCCCTGTTTAGGATGATAAATAGTTGCAATATTCATGTGTCCATTCTCTAAACTATCAAGATGGTAATATAATGTAGCTGTATTAAAGAGTGACCATAACATTGCTGATATGTCACCATTGAGCTATGTGTCATGAGCACAGTACTCACTCCCTCCACCAGGATGAGTTGTGTGCTGCCAATGAGAGCAGCATTCACCCTGGCAGCCTCCTCTCTGAACACAATGATACACTCCTCGAGCCTCCGCTGTTTCTCCTCTGCTGGCACGTCATCCTGTAGCCGATGGTAGGCGTGGGTTTTCTGGGGAACATGAGGGACAGACTGGGGTTTTAATTTACTTGCTACAAGGCATTTCTAATGAAACACACATGTACGCTACAAACCCACAAGAGCTCACCTTCCTCATACTGTAAGCGAAAAGGAACCCCACGTTGTAGCCCACCTCTCTGATCAGAGACAGAGTCTGTTGGTGGTCGTCCCCTGTCTCACCGCAGAAGCCTGAGATGAAGTCGCTGCTGAGGCTCACCTCTGACGCATACACACAAATGATGTCAAGCACACACAGGTTGAGGGTTTTTCGTTCACTTTAATGTTTATGGACCAATCTATCTGCAGATACAGATAGATTTTTTAATCAAGAAGTGGATTTGTCACTTCCTCTTAAGTATTTGGGATGACTTTGTGGTCAATATATTACCCCCAGCTGGCCTCTCAGCTGCAAGCAGAAAGCTTTGATTGCAAAACACTTTTCAATATTAACAGTATTTGAAGGTCTGAGTAGAGCTATGTCATTGGTGTAAGGCAAAGGAGGTATCTTGTCAGGGAACAAGCATATTCCAATGAGTATTCCTAGGTAATATAATATCTCAGTTTCAGCAGTCAACCCACACAGGCCGCACTGCTTAAACTAAATCAGGCTAACTAATACAGGCCTATATGTTTTCACATCTACACTGGCTTTTCCACCATTTAAGTGTGGTTGAGGGCAACTCAAGCCAAATTTTTTACAGAGTGCTCACTATGTACAATTGCATGACAGCTGGAATTTTATCATTCAAAATGAAAACAATGAAAAACCTGATTGCCATAACCCACCTGGGATGATTTTCTTGATGTTCTGCACAAGATCAAGGTAAGCCTCTCTTGTATAGCTGTACTTTTTGAAAGACAAACATGTTCAGAACACTTTTAAACAAGTCCTCACAAACTGCTAGGTAACCTGGAAAGTGTGGTGGTCTCTCACCCACGACGCATTGCTTTCAGGACCTGGCTGCTCCCGCTCTGGGCTGGAAGGTGAATCTGGTTGCAGATGTTCCTTCGCTCTGCAATAAGATGCAAAACCTGTGAACACAGAATCACCAGCTGAGTTAATATGGGACTTATATGCAGGTAATACTTTGTTGAACATCTTTAACTGTGACCTGGCAGATTACAACCAGCACTTGTCACAGATGGTGTAACTTTGAGTATGATGTGTTTTCAGTAGCTGCTCTGTTGACAGAAATTAAAATTGTACCTCGTCAGGAAAATCTTTGGGGTGAGGGGAGGTGAATCTTATCCTCATATCTGGATCGATGAGTGACACTCGGTCCAGCAGGTCAGAGAAGCGCAGACCTCCCTGTTTCGTACGGTAAACTGTCTTAAAGCCCCGGCTGAGCTGCGTCAGGTCTGAGCTGCAGAACTGTTCTTCTGACATGTCTCTGTAGCTGTTCACATTCTGACCCAGCAATGTCACCTCTTTCACACCCTGAGGAACACATCAACAGATAAGAATATTCTAAGCTGCCATCTTGTCCTGATACTGCTGACCTGAAAATGACTTCGACATAAGCATTGAGCCTGTAACTTACCTGGTCAGAGAGCATACGAACTTCTTCAAGAATGGAGCTGACAGGTCGACTCCTCTCTCTGCCCCGTGTGAAGGGAACGATGCAGTAACTGCACATGTTGTCGCAGCCTCGCATGATGGACCTGCCGGGGGCAGAAGAGGCACAAAGTCATCAAAGAAAGACACAGTGTTGCTGCAGAAAATGAAACTGGTGGTGGTGAGGAGGACAGATAACTTCTTCTGAGAGCATCATCCCACACACTCACACAAAGGCACTGTTTCCATGAGGAGCATGGTGAACAGGCATGATGTCAGCATAGGTCTCCTCTAAAGACAGCAACACGTTGCTCGCCTGCTGACCTCCATCAGCTACAGTCAAGAGGCGGGGAAGGTCGCGGTAGGCATCTGGTCCAGCCAGCACATCAACCAGCTTCTCCCGCTCCAACAGCTCTGTCTTTAGCCTCTCTGCCATGCAACCTGCAGAGATGCACCATTCATACTTCTTAGAGGCTTTCACTTTAAGATGTTCACCTGCATGTGTGTTATTGAACACACTTACCTAAAATCCCAATTTTCATTGGCGTGCTTGTCTTTAGCCGTTTTCTTTTCATCGCTGTTAGTTGCTGTAGTCTGTTCCAGATTGTTTGTTCAGCCTTTTCTCTGTGAGGAGACAAGTGGGGGTTTCTCTGTTTGTTAGTGCATTTGATGTATTCAGCCATTTACATTGTTCATGAGATTGAAAGATGGTGAGTTCCATCAGTTGTAACATTTTCCTACCTTATGGAGCATGTAACCAGAAGGACAACATCAGCCTGCAAGCAGAAAAACATATTCATTCAACAGCACTGACATAATTCACCCCATAACGGATAAAATAAAAACAGATCTCAGCTGTACCTCATTCAAGTCAACTGTGCGTAGATATCCCTTCCCCTGTAGTATGGACCAAGCTATCTCTGTGTCATTGACATTCATTTGACATCCATAGGTTTCAAAATACACTGGAGAAAAAACACACAGGAAAAAAATTAACTCTAGTTGACAATTAACTTGAACATACTGAGCTTTGTCAGTATTTTCACCCACTAACCTTTCCTTGAATTCCCCAAGTCCTCAGAGAGGTAGCCATGTCTGTCTGAGGACTCTTCATCTGTCAGGGGAGTCTTAGTAACTGAAACCCCTTTGATGAAATCCTGAAAACTCGGACCAGAGGACAACTGAGTCTTGAACTTGTCCACAGTTGTCCTCTTCTGTCTCGCAGGGACACTGACGTTAGCAAAATTTGAACAAAGTCTGGGTTGCACACACCTGACAGGTATCCAGGGTTGATGGAGAGTAAACAAGGGTTTTAAAGTCCTAAAGATTTCCATGTTACGTTAACTGTAACAAGAGCAATGACTGAAAGAAAGCTACACCTGAACGACCTAGTGGATTACTCTAAGGCTACGTCGTTACTGACATTTTGTCCCTTGTTTTCCTGTGTTTTTCCTTAATAACTTACTACATGTGAGCGAGCTACGCTAGCTAAATGTCATCCACGCACTCTTCAAATGGGGCCGAAGATGTTGCAAAATCAAGAGGAATATCTCCGCATTCCAACGTCACGCTACGCAAACCCGGAAACAGATAAATACTCAACGTCTTTCCCATGGTCTTTCTATGTATCAGCAATAGTGTGGCTTAATCTCTATCGTATAACAGCTAAATAACCACCTCTACAACCATCAAGATAAATATTTGTTTTTGAATTCAGTTGCACGTGTGTAACACGGAAGAAACAGCGGGTTTTTGTGTGTCAGAGATAAAATGGACTCGGTAAAGTGTCCGGAGACAGATTAGTATCGTAACTGACACTATTTGCCTCAAACTATCCAAATAAATCTTTGATAAAGCATCGTTTGGTGCTTTGCGGAGACCTGCTCTGCGAAGATGAAAGTAAGCGACAGGGACTCATCTTGCATTCCGAATGTCCGTTAGCATCTGTTGCCCCCTGGTACGTCAAACTTCACCGTTCGTCTACAAATCCCCCTTTAGTGGAAATAAGGTTCCGGACGGTGATAGTTTGGAAATGACCCTTTAGTATAGCCACAAAATATGAATGAATTTCTATTAGTGAGACCACACCTATCCTAATGTATCCTAATGTCTTTTCAGAGGAAACACTTGACACAAACCCTGACATAAAACCTGTTTCCTTGAAACGGATAATTGTTTTGTATTGCTGTTGTTGTTTTTAAACTACATTGTTTTTGTTGTTTTTAATGGTCTGGGAGCCATTGATTTAAATGTAATGGCTTGTTTTCAAAGCAGCAATAAGCAGTGTTATTTCATTTTATGGCCCCCCCCCCAACAGATTTTTTTCCCTGTTTATTTATTTTTCTAACCAACTTCATTGGACAAAATTCTGTGAAATGATGGTCTATACATTTGCATTAACCCTCAATAAGCTTATTTTTAGAAAGGTTTTGAATAATGGATGGATGAATAAAACAGATAATATAATGGCTCATAACAGTATCATAGCATCAAGTCTAAAACCCGTAAACTACCACACATCCTGCCACATATTATGTATTCTTTATTTTAAATACCATTTCTCGATCTTACGTTTCATATTGTAAGCCACTGCAACATATTTGGCATTTCTTTATTTAATTGTGGTCATACTAATAAAGCAAATAGTAATTTGAGAAAATAAGAGAGAGAGAGCATGCAGATCGCTCAGCACAAGAAGAGAGAGACAGAGGGAGAGGGAGGGAGAGATTATGTGTAATGTGGGAGTGACTGGAAGCTACAGGTTCAGTATAAACTGACCATGGATGCAGGGATAACACACAGTACTGTTCCAGCATCTCTTTTGTCCAGTCTTTCCTGGCAGTCAGCGATGATGTGAGAGGATAAAGAGGAACTGCAGGGCATTCACATAAAATATCAAGGTAATCTGATGACACACTACAAATGTGTTGTGTAAATGTTAATAAATCTGTGCTTTGATCATTTTAAACATTTTAAAATCAGTGTTGACATTTTCCACCGCAGCAAACATCTCCGCCTGCTGCAACTTCGGTGCCTTCTGCAGAGCCACAAGGCTGCTTGAGAGGAAACTGTGGTTTCAGCGTTTTTTCTAATGTAATTCCTACTCCTGTCGTTTATTCTAGCCATCCATTCTTCTCCAGAACTAGCTGTGATGATGGAGAAAGCTGCACTGCTCCTGTTTTGTTGCCTGGTCATGTCTTTATCAGGCTCCCCACTCTACCCATCCATTAGGTAGGTCCTGACTGATTTATTGCAATTCTTCACACCTTTGTTTATTTCCATTATCAGAGTTTTTTATGAGTGTTTTTAAGTTATTCAAATCTTTTATGATCACTTAGCTCAGCTGTTGAGATGTATAAATGTCTACCAATGGGAATTAAATACTGTGTGAAAGTGTGGAAGATGATTACTTGAATAAAGTATGTTTTAAAATGAAATTAAAACACTGCCCTAAATGCACTCCTGGATTATCTGCATCATAAATGCTGCTAAGCTTTAGGGTATAGTGTATGTATAGCTTTTACTAAAAGTGAATTTGGAAAATAATAATAAAAAGTTATTTACATAAAAGAATGAATATGTAGCAAGACAGAGAATTACACTCAAGGCTGAAAATGAATGACTTGATCCCAGTGTCAGGGCTAAAACTACTCGGTCATACCCATGTACGTATGTGGTGTATGATGTTTTCAACCTTACACCGGCTTCTCTGCATGTACCAGCTGTGTTCTCTGCACTTCTTATGCCAACAGGGGTCAAGGTGTGCAGATTAGTCATTTTAGTGTTACATTTACACAGCAGCATCACAGTGCCCTGTGTCAAAGCAGCAGAATGTCATTTTACAAGAGCAGGAGCATTTTGCACTCACACTGTGGATGTTTTAGTCTAAAATACATCCCCACCATCAGAACTCTCTCATGATTAAACCAGGTTCTGTTTAATATGAAGAAGTGAATACATTTATATATTCTATTGTATTGTAATGTGTGTGAAGATGTGTGAACACAAGACAGTCGTTTAGTTAATGTTGATATTTCTCAGGTTTGGTCAGAGGGACACATCCATCCTGATGACATCTTCTATAAATAATCCAGCAGAGAAGCTGCGGGATAACACGAGTCCTCCCAGGGAGCGAGCAGAGTTACGGTCAGTATGTTAATATGGACTGAGTGGCTGATGTAAACGATGGCTTAAAGGCTCTTTTGACCTAAATTACATTTTTTTAAAAAAGCCCATACATGTCTTATGTTTCTCATGTGTGGTTTCTACCACTGGAATGCAGACACATTTGATTTTTTGTGATGTCTGCCTCTAAGTCTTCATCATGCACCCAGCACAATGCAGGTGAATGATATTTCTGATTATGGTGCACACAGTGTTTATATTTGAATTTAGATTTAACTGAATTCAGCAGCAGCATATCCTTACATGTCTCAGATACTGAGGATAATTTACACATCTCACAGCGAGTAGTTATTATTGTTGGTAATGGTAGAGATCATAGTGGTATTATAGTTGTAGTAGAAGATTTTTTATATATATTTCAAAATAGTGCCAAAGAAAGGACCTTAAAGCAAGACAGTATGTGCAGTGTAAACTGTTCAAGAGTGCTGTTGTGTAATAACAGAACCTCTGAGACCTGTCCATTTTCTGATTTTAGCATGGGACGTCACGCTGACGCCATCTTTACAAACAGTTACAGGAAGGTCCTGGGCCAAATCTCTGCCAGGAAGTTCCTTCAGACAATCATGGGCAAACGGCTGGGGTAGGTGGTTACAAGAGGAACGACATCATCACTCTGGTCAATTCAAGTCCAACAGGAAACAGACAGACAAAAGGTGGTGTGTTTTGTTTTTTGTTTTTGTTTTTTTTCCCCCAATAGTGATGAAAGTGAGAGCTACATGAAGCGTCAGTCAGATATCTATGAAGGAACCTATAAAGAAGATCTGACATCCATTCAAAGCAATCGGAGATACAGAGTGCAAGGGAATGCCATGGAACCCAGGTAAATCGATACTCTCAATACACCCATGAAAGCCCAACCTACATTATACACATAATAATTATAATGACATCTATGTCTGTCATTAATCTGAGTTCTTCCTCTTTGCAGACTGCTGAGTTGAGAACTGCAGTATGGATGCATCTGCCAGTCCTCTACTATCACCGCACCTCTCACAACCATCTCTTTTTTTGTTGTTTATTTTGTTTTGTTTTTTTCACACCTCCTTCAACCTGTTTATTCACAAATGCAAATGATACTGTCATTTTTCATGCCCATTAAAAGCTGTGAGGAAAACCTGCAACTCAGCTCATGACTGTGGGAAAAAAACATGGTGCAGAGGAACATTTTAATTGTGTAATCTGAAACAGCAATAAGGAATAATAATTAAAGAAATCTCAAAACCCATCTCAGAACCAGTGTGGTCGTGTTGAACCAGGGAGTGTCAGAAAGAAACACAGTAAAATGGATAAAGGATAAATATATATATATATATTTATATGACGGTGGTTGTGATGAGTTAACTGTGCTTTTCAGATCGTCGTAGTCTGCAGCCTTAAAAACATGTTCATGTCCCTAAAGTCAGCCCCTACATTATATTTCTGTACTAATTGCATCAGTTATAATTATCCAGTAATACATGTAATAATGTCGCTCTATATAATGAGTACCTGATATTTTTACAGCAGCTACACACATTTGTTTACACTTCAGTTGGCTGATTTGACCTCCTCTCAAGAACATGCACTTACACAGTGAGCTCGACCCACATGGCTCACTCTGCAGTTAGCTGTGCGTCACCTTTGAGGATGGAGGCCCTTATAGAGCTTCTTCAGTGCAGACCAATCAACAGGTGCAATTTAGTATCACTAACATCTGGGTTTTTTCAGGATGTTCAAGGATGCTGCTTCACCGGTCTGGTAAGATTGGATGTTTAAGTGGAATGAAACCATACTAATTACATCTAATCTCTGCTTTTTTTTTTTTTTTAATGTTATGGCTATTCCAAACGTCTAGCCTATGTGTAGTTACATGGAGAAATCACATACTTTTGCTCTTATAAACTGTAAACAGTTACATTCATAAATAATAACAAGTGGTTCAGTTACAAATCTTCTCTCTCTTAGTTACCATCCTCCACCACTGCTCAGTAAAAACACACCTATAGGGAAGTTATGAGGGACTTTGCAAACATAACTATAAAATATGTTTTGTTAAATGCTGTTTTCTTATTGCTGCTTTTTACATTAAATTTAATTTGTCTATAGATCTATAATCTATCATCAAGTCTCCCCCTACTTCCGTTTTCCACTCGACTGTCGCAGTTCATTTAAGATGTAAATAACCTCATCTCTTGTTCTATATGTTCCTATTTTCTGTTTCTACACAAAAAACACAAAGGTGAATTCACCTCAATTTCTTTATTTCCTCTTCTTCATTACAAAAACATCACATCCGCAAATTGCCTGTATTGAATTATTAACAATTTTTCTGGGGAACACAAACTCTGTATCAAATGGCAGACAACCGCTTCTTCAACACATTTGACGCAAACAGGCAAACACGCTGGCGTAGTTAGTGATGATCCAAGTGTCAGTGCTCCTGCCAGTGGTGTTTTACCATGAGACATGTTGACTCAGAAGTACAGTTAGGAGGAGGTGAAATGGGCACAGAGCGACAACAAAGAGGAATGTACAAAAAAAAAAAAAAAAGAAACACAAATGACCCAAACTCCATCAAGAAAACCAACAAATAAAAAATCCAGCTCACTTAGAAAACACTGGCATGTTGGACAGTAAGAAAACAAATCTCACAGGAAGATGAAGTGCAACAATCAGTAGCTTTACAGCTCTCGGTGAATCAGACAATCTGTTTATCCTCATGCATGCTGTCATGTCTCAATTTCTTCCATTTGGCAACACAGACAAACTGCATGTTTAAACTGTTAATTGAACTGCCACGCTGTGTTTTAAGTCTGATTTTGTTGAATGACTCCTTGGAAATAATAATAAAAAAAAAAAAAAGATCTTCGTCAACGTCTTCTTTTAGTTTTTTCTTGCCCTTATTTTTTTTCAAGTCTGTGGGAGAGAGGAGAGTGGATATTAGTTGTCACCACCATAACCTTTCCAGGCTTTACTAAACATCTGATCACTGGCAAGTCATGTAAAGGGTTAATCCATGCATTCTAATGCACAATTTTCCACAAAAAACAAAACACAATGTAATTTGTCAACAGACAAATGTCCAAGTTTCAAACAACACATTCTTTCATTCATGAACACAAAACAACATGTCACTCAAATGTGATGGTACAACCACGAGTGTCAAAACCACAGTGGAAGGGTGATCAAAGCGTTGGTTATGGCTATGGTTGTAATGATCATGGATGATAAAAGGCAAACCAAGGGGGGTGGGGGGCGGTAAGTAGAGGTACACTCTAGAGTTCAAATGAGTGAGCACCACACTAGCCATGCACACTGCCAGCCAGTATGGAGATGCACCGTGGATGCCCTTACTTCAGCCTGGAAGCACGGCCGAGTCATTTGTTACAAAAGGGGGCTTTATCGTAGGCTCCTATACTTTGCCAACCTACTACTTTGCTCAGCAGCAATCCTGAAAGAGGAGTAAAGAGACAGCGAGGTGTGGATAGAGGGGTTAAAACGAGATAGAGACTAGCAGGAAAGAAGAAAGAAGAAGTAGTAGTCCTGACATTTGTGAAAATCAGTAATTGCAATATCTTACTGGTTTAAAAGGGTTAAATGGGCTGTGGTAAGAGCAAGAAGTAAAAGTGAACAATTACAGAGTGACGTCTTGAGTCAGTGAAACAAGCTCCAAATTGCTCATTCTAGCCCTTGGAGGGCTCTACATATTGCTCATGTGAAGAAATGGCCCACTCAGATCATCACTCGTGCAGATTTTGCTGCCACGCTTCTCTCCTGGCCCAAGTAGGCACAAGATCTCCTCTGGGGAGAGAGCTTGCCATTGAAATCAGCCTCTAGGGACCAGCAGAGGGGCTAGAGATATAGAACAGGCACTTCCCTCCGGTTTGGAGCTAAGTAGCACCGAGAGGCCTCAAAAGACCCTGGTCCTCTCTGTCTAAAAGGGTCTAGGCTTTCTCTCTGGGATTAAGGACCCTCTAGGAACCATTTGTGCCAGGTCCCATCGGGAGACGTACCTCTTCACTGCTTTCTGGGCCAGCATGCGGTTCCCAGCGAGGAAAGTTACACCACCAATAATCGCCAGGTACTTCAGCGTCTGGAACATGTTCAGGTGGGTCCAGTAGACGTACATCAGGCCCAGCATGGCTGAAATGAAACAACAGTGCCGACTTTAACATTAGCATCCAAACATGCCAGCTGCACCGTCTTAAACATGCCGTCATATATTGACCATTTAATAGAACACAGTGGTTCACCAAGTGGATGCATCGACTCCTATCAACTGAAAAGATTAATTTCCATTTTTTCTGGTCCGTTGTGCATAAATATAAATGAATGAAACAAAAAAGGTGACCTTAACAATTACTGACATTTTCTGACTGTCTGTTTTTAGATTAAAAAACCATAAAAAAGTAAGAGGAAAAAAAAGATCGTACATTCAGCATAAAAAATTGAGTTCTGCTGTTTGGCACAACCAAGACGGCAGCTCATTCACAGGTAAACAGCATTTAGAAATAACAATTATCAGAGAAAAGGTTTCACAGTAAACAGAGCTCAAAGAAGTTTAGATACCTCAGACTATTTGTGTAGAATTTGGGAAATATTCTTCAGTAATGGGTGCAAAAATGAAACAAAACAACAACAATGGAGGGAACTGAAATTAAAAACATATTCACCTGAGATGGGAAAGTTAATGTATTGATAAAAGTATTTTAAACCAGCTTAGTTCATCATGAGTGAATCATGTGAGTTATGAGGCCACTGAAGACACAAAAACCAGCAGCAGCTGACAACAGCTCTGTGTAGAGCAATGAGACAGGGACTAACCTGCGTGTCCCACATGGAACAGAATGGTGCTGGGAGAGAAGCTGAAGTTGGAGATGTTTGCTCCGAGCTTAAACCACTAAAGAGGAGAGGGGGAATAAAAGACAATGTGATTTTCATCCCCTTCAAGAGCTGCAAACAAAAGGGCTGAAAAATTGTTTACAGCCTGGCACACAATGCACTGAACCACTGTAACAATAACTATTACTCAGAACTGCAAATGCCAGGGAAAAAATACCTCATAGCTTTTGTGATTTCAAATTAAAACAAGCATAATATTCATGCACTACTGGAGCCTCATTCACTGTGCATGAAGCCTTCCTGCTGAAGAGCTTTTCTGGAGAATAAAAACTAGACCACAATGTGTATACAACAACAATAACAAAGCTGAATGCTCTAGTGTTGATTAATAATAGATGTAGGTTGGCTTTTAGGTGTGCCCTTAAACAGGATAAAATGGTTTCTAAATTATTTCCATACATGTTGTTCTGCAAGTTCAACTGACAGCAAAAAATTGAAATGAGGAAAAACAGGAAGCAATTTGCACAAGGTTTGTAATATTACCAGGATGAGCAGGAGCAGGAAGGGAGACAGGACGAGCGCAGTGAAGGTGTTGGACACCACAGTTGGAGGCTTCTTCTCTGGTTCCCTGAATAAGTGCTGAAGAGAAGAGATTTTCACTATTAACTACCAGTTTATAGGTTATAATCATCAGGCAGTAAAATCACATCCAAATCAGGACTAAATAAATCTTACCTGGATCTCTGGTTTGGGTACATATAGGGTCTTGGGCTGAATGGTAGCTGGGGCCTCTTCATCCACAAACTTCAGAACAACGTCAGCCTTTGAAAAGCATCACAACGTTTTAGACATTGGATTTTAATCCTGACCTCTAATCTTCCAGTAAATAATCCTCATTACCACCATCACCTCCCAACAGATACTCACTACGTTCCATAAGATGGGATTCTCCAGGGTAGCGTCCCCAACAATTAGGTAGAGGGAATAGGTACCAGAGATGGAGTCAAACTCTGATTTCCGCTCGGCTGTGTCCAACTCGAACTTGTACAGATTCTTGTTGTCGGGTTCAGCCACAAACACAACTTCTTGGCCAGTTTTCTGATTGTGCAGCCGGACGAAAGTCTGTGACAGATAGCATGAACAAGTCTTAATCTTTAGACAGTGCTGAGAGCTCCATTTTTCTGACCCTAACAGAGGCCGTTGTTTTCATGAGACTTCGGCTAATTGCATAATATAACTGTGGATGGTCACAAAAGTGTTTCTGAAAGCAGATGAAGTCAGCATCAATGCACAGTTATTTTCCACACATCACTCTGATTACATACCTGGTGAGGAGTAAGCTCCACTCCAGTGTTAACGTCAACCAGCTGGAAGGACATGGCGAAGTTCTGGTGGCTGTCTGCGGTGAAGGAGCTCTTGGTCTTGGAGGGGTAGTCCACTCTGCATCATTAAAAAAACAATAACATTTACTAACCCAGGGTCATGTCACTGAGGTTCAGAGGGAGGGAATTCACCTGTCTCAAACTTGAATTCTAACCTTGTTGTCTTTGTGCCGATGCTCTGGTCCTTGTCCACCACAGAGAGGTCCATGTTAGTCACAGCCACCTCAGTGGACACCTTTACTTTAAGCTGCAGGTGGACAGAGTAAGACCCCAACAAAGTTCAATCTTCTCCTTCTACCAATATCTTATTTGTATTATCACATTTATATGCTCCTTAACTATTGAGTAGCCTCAGTAAACTGTATGTGTGATGAAAGGTCAAAACTAGGTATTGTCAAGACAAATTCTTTTGAAATACATTTATATAAGAACTGTAGCAGATTAGAAGTGGCCTTATTGAGAGACCCCACATCATCTTAGGTATGATTTTTTTTCTGTCTAACTGTACTACAGTTTATCTGCTCTTGGGTGAGACTTCTAGCCATATGTGACTTGATTATTTTTATTATTAATCAACAAATAAGCCAAAAAAGTTTTCTTCAATTAAGTTGAGGGACTGACAAGAAACATATTTGAACAACGTAACTATGATGAAGTGCTTCATAAAGTTCCTCCATAGCCATGATGGTATTACATTACACAACTGTTTTCACAATCACTGGTAGTGGCTATGTTGAGAATACAAAAATAGGTGGAGTGGCCCTTTAATTTAAATAATTGACCAGGTAACCTGCACGCTTCTTTTAAAAATGCACTGCCTATTCAACTTATTTATAATACATATCACAAAACTCACCTCAACGTGGTTGGCAACTAGTCGGCTATCCCCAGTCACAGCAATGGTAAACTGGTAATATCCACTGGCAGGCTGGTTGGACATGAAGTTCAGCTCAAAGACACCACTGAAAAAGAGAAGAAAAAAGAATGTAAGGTGTTCTCATAATTATTCAATACAAAAAATGAATTAATATACCAATGAATGTAGGTGCACCCGGTTAAGAAATGTGTATTGTATTTTCCAGCTTATTGGATCATTTTAAAACAGCGTGATAATGTAAAGCTAACACTTTTCTCTCCAGCAGCACATACTCATTAAGTGTGAAGGGTGCTTGGCTGAGGATGATGCTCTTGGAGGCCACAGCATACGCAGACTCCACCAGCACGTTGGCTGTGGCCAGAGGTTGGGACATGACATCAGTAACAAGGAGCTGTGAACCCAACAGAGAGACAGGGTCAGTACGTTATGATTAAAAACCAGACAGTGGACTGTGGCTCAGTTGAGATCAAATGAGGTCTTTACCTGCAGGCTTGGCTGGCTGTGGGACACTGTGGCTGGGCCCTGGGCACTCACAATGACCGGCACATGGAAGCGGTTGTTAGAGAGAGCGGCGGCGGCACATGCCACACTGAAGGCCTCAGCCAAAGAGTCCCAGGACTTCTTGCTGAAGATCGAATTAACCAGCTGGATGACCTGGTCCTGAGGGGAGAACATAACAATAATCCATTGGTTTCAGAGATTAAAAAAACACATGAGGAGAAAGGACAAAACCTGAAATAACACCAGTGGCGTAAAGATCATACCTCCTTGAGAGGAGGCTCCATGTCCATATGATCAGACAGGGCATAAGCTGCAGTCACAAACATGGCAGTTGCCTCAAGTCCCTCTTCAAATTGGAGGTAGATGCCACCAAGGTCATCCAAGCGAGCTGTCAGATCCTGAAAAAGGAAAAAAAAAAAGTATTAAAATGTCATTCTGCTAAGACAACAACACTGTACATAATTAAACTCAGTGAGTCTGAGTCAGAGAATGGTGATACAGCACCACCTGTTGGAAGTTGAAAGCTCACCTCAATTTCCTCCAGTATTCCTCCGAGCTCTGCCTGCTGGGAGAGGTGAGCTGCTGTTTGCAGAGCTAAGTTGATACTGTACAAAGAGAACATATGTTTCTTGTAAATTAAATTGTTCACACAATGTGTTCACAGACGCTGATAAACCTCTAAAGCAACAAAACTAACATGTCACTTACGCCATAACATTATCCTCTTTGTTGATCCGAGCTGTCAGGGCACCTACAACTTCCTGGGATGCCAGAGGAAGTCCCAAAGAGCTGAGTGCGCTCACGGCTCGATGGATCTGAGTCATGGTGGAGTCTTCACTAACTGCTGCCAGAAGGATGTCCCGAGTTTCATTGGACACAGGGATCTATGGAGTGGAGAAAAACCTCATGTAAATCATCCAGCACCACAGTGTTTGAATTATAAGATCACTTTTTTTATGGCAATGTACATGTCCACCTCATTGTCTGTCAATTATTCCGCCATCATTATGATCAGATGAGCTAATATTTACAGCACCGTGACCATAAAAGTACCAAAAGGGGGGGGGGCTGACTATCATAAAAATATTATTCTTTATTCTTTAATGTCCAATTGCACCACACACATATCTACTTACAGCAATGTGTTGTATGGTTAAGAATTGGAGAGGGACATTGTATACAGCATTTGCATACCTCACATCCTGAAATGGCCTGACTGGTCTCAGCAGCAAAGAAGACAGAGTCAACACTAGTGGGATCAAGCTGGGATTTGAGGAACTGACATACTTGCTGCAAAAAGAAACACATTTAAAACAAAACTTTTAGACATTATGTTCAGATCAGTCCTGTATTGTACATCAAGCTTATTGACAGTAATGGAGTGATTTAATTTTCCTTTCTTACAGTGTGATCCGGCACAGCGGCTCCAAGTTTGGTGAGACCCACAACGGAGTAGTACGCGGACTCCAGGTCGGTGAACGGTTGGCTCAGGAGGTTCTGCAGTCGGGACACATCGGGCAGGGAGAGGTGGTGGGACGGTGTGAGCGCCTGAGCTCCAGCAAGAGCCAGGCTGAGGAGGAAGCAGCCGAGCAGCCCTGCGGACACAGAGCGGGCAAAAAGGTTATACGTCGGCCGGTCCGGTCATGTATTATTACAACAACTGCGAGTAGATTAAACATAATACATTTTTACAACACACTATCCCTTAGAAGGACATGTATTCATTCATTGAGATAACGCTCTCTTGGTCATTGCAGGTTTAGCAACGAAGCGAGCAAGCTAACATCAGTAGGAAGCAGCACACTACATGCACCGCGCGGCATTTTCCCCTACTACTTCTAACACCGGTAGTTTAATAACTGCATACACAATGTAAAGTAAAATGTGAAACAAGCGTATTTAACATTACAGTCAATTTGAATGATTTAATTCACTCACTAGACCGGTCCATGTCTTGCAGTCTAATGCAGCGTCACCAAAACCGACGATTACTTCCGGTGACTCCGAGTGAGCTGTCAGCAGAGGTAAAATATCCGGTGGTAGAGGCTATATTTCAAAATAAAAGCACAAGGCTTTTTTCCCCTTTACGTACACGTTGACAGCAATCAGGATATGATAATGAATAATAATGATAATAATCATGAAAAAAAAAACATATATACACACACATATTTTTACTATATATATGTGTGTGCGTGTGTGTGTGCGTGCGTGCGTGTGTTTTCTTGGTATATATACATTATACATATATTTTTGTAGGTATATCCATTGGCTTCAGTCCTAATATTAAAACAGCAGACACATGGAAAATCAAAATCTGAGATGAGATTGGACAATCTTGCCATTCCTTAATTATGTGTGTTGAGCACACACTTCCATTTAATGGGACTGCTTGAACTTGTTCTAAAACCAAATCTCCATCCCAAGTGGTTGAGGTAGATGACTGTCCACCCTTCATCTAATTCTGCTTCAGGTTTTCCTTGCCACTGTCCTTGCTCTTGCTGGGAACTGTTGGGTAAATACTATTATGAAGAGAAGGTCGACTCTAGACCTGCTTTACTTGTCTTGAGAGTGTCTTGAGTAGCTTCTGTTGTGAATTAGTGCTACATGAATAAAAATTGATTTGACTTGACCACAAATGGCACATTTACATAACACAACAGTGTATAGCAACATAATAAGGAGAAAACTGTATACTGGAAATAAGATTTGTTTTATTAAACTTCTTAACAAAAAGTTGTATGTTAAAATAAAAAACATACAAAACCAAATATTTACAAGCAGTGCCAAATAACATAATACCAATATCACCAAAGGTGAGTATAGCATCCATACCTCTATTACATCTCAGCTAGCTGATTATTGCAAAAAAAAAAAAAAAAAAAAACAACTTCCCCAGTTGTATTTATCACTTTGTTGGATCTTCTTAAGTCGTGAATCACTTTTGATGTGTGCTACAATCACTATTACATTTTTAGCAGATGTCAAATTTTCCACTAATAAGGTCCTGACTTACTTTATATATTGAGATCTATTACATAAATCTATACATAGGCTAAACAGATCTTACAAGACAATGTTTACTTAACATTTTCAACATACATCACACATCTCTAAATGCATTACTGATCACCCTGTCTGAATTTACCCCATAATCAAAACTACAGTATATCCATCCATTGGCTATACTGCTTATGCTGCCCTACAACAGTTTGTCATATAACAGAGATAGATATGGAGGTTCAACCTGAGTATTTTTACTCTTGAAAACTTAAAAACACTGTTAAATTGCAGACACATTATGCAATGTAAAACTCATTTCAAATAGCAATAGTACATAGGCGTGATTTTTCAATTTTACATTCACCGTTCTTTTCAAACATGTTTAAGTGACAATACAATGAAATCACAAAGTCATTGGAGTGAGACTAAATCTAAAAGCACCATTCTCTCTTAAATTATTGACAGAGCTATATACTGTAAAGGTTTTGCTTGCTAGGGACTTGTTCCAAAAAAATAACTGCTAAACCTAAACGACAGTACAACAGCAAAAAGGCAAAGACAGCAACAGCAACTTTGCTTTGTGCATGTGTTAGATGTTGGTGAGTAGATGAGTGAAGTCTCAGGACAGAATCAGGGCCCGATTGGGTGCGTGGGATTTTAGTGCACGAAGGTAACGTCTAGCCTTCTCCGTCATTATGAGCTGGTCTTTCGTTTGCCCACATACAACCGTCTCCCATTCTTTTGACATCTGAAAAGAGAAAAAACACATTGCAGTCGAATTAGAGCATAGTAAAAAGGCTATGTAAAATACTTTCCCACTGATGAGAACCATCCTTGTAAGGTTAAAAATGGAGCTTACTGGAACTGGGGGTGCTGAGCTGGGAAATATGGCGCTGTCACTGGGCCCCAAGAGGAAGCCCTGATCCAAAATATTTTCATGCCGCTTGCTGCAAAAGGATGAGGAGCTCAGAGGAGCGACAACAGGTTCTTCCTACATTCAAAACAAAAAACAGGACAAAAAGCCAGAAATTAGAAGGACAACAAATCTACAAACAGGCTAACAACGCATTCAAACACTTTTTTTTTTTTTTTACCTTGATGCTCTGTTTAGCCTCAGTCTTTATGGCTTTGCGTTTGGATGTGGGCATCACCTGACAGTCCATGACATCAAGGGCCAACGATTTCCTCACTTTCTTCATGGGAGCACGATGCTGAGAAAAAGAGAAAAACAAAATAAAAAGCACCAGGATCAGCACAAATAGCTTCAGCAACAACAATGATGATGAAGAAGAAAAATATGTCATCAGTCACAAATAAATTTAACTCTCCAGGAGAACACATTCGGATGTGGTAGAACAGGATATTGGCAAAAACTAAACTGCAGACAGTAGCTGCCTTTACATGCAGTGTTTTCCTCAATCTGATTGAAAACAATCGGATTAAATGAATCTTATTCAATCTGTATACATGAATGCTAAATAGAGCAATCCACATACAATCCGCATATACATGGCCCCAGCTGAAGCCTGTTATATAGTTTCATTGATATGTGCAGATGGTCTCACTCCCACTACCTGCAGTGCAAGAGAAGAAGAGGTGCACTTCCATGTTTACACTTAGAGCAGTGGATCCACATCGTGTTTTGTTGGGGATGCTTATTTTGTTGTTTTTGTATTTATTTGCTGCTCTACGGTGTTAGCAGTTAGTTATCATCAAGAGACACAGTTCGCCCCAACGACTGTCCAATTTTTTTGTTTATTCGCCATGTTTGTTATGACCGGCTTTGACTTTCCTATTTCCTGTTTCCTTTTTCCTGCAAATGTCAATACGTGACTCCTACGAACTAGGGCGCGCATGCACAGAATGAATAATCCACTCTATCGACCGAAACCACTCTATTCAGCCATTTATATGCGGTAGCAAGCTGATTATCAATCGGCGTAGACTACCTCTTTCAATCCGATCGGAAATTTAATCAGATCCGGGTGAATCAGATCCACTAAGGTGTTTACATGAGACATTTTGAATCTGATTGAACTTTTAATCCGATTATAAATAGGATTTTTGGACCCATGTAAACGCAATTGTGACACAATCAACACTGAGTAAATTCTCCATGTAAAAGGAGTGTTTCCAGAATTGCATAGGGAGATCTTGTTTAGTGTTAGTACTGTATTCCTAGTAAGGTTCTCAGTGACAGCATTAGTTTAAAACATTCTTGAAAGGCAGTGGCCGTAGCAGCTGGTTGTGGGAAAGGAATGAACAAGAGTTTTCACACAGAGTCACTCCTGTGAAGCTCCCTGCTGACCAACAATGGGCAACTTGTCACTGTAATGTATCGCTCCAAGGTGTGAATTTGTCAACAAGAAGCAGCGTGGAACAAGACAAACAGCATGTCCTCAGTGTCCCCAAGCAGTCAGACACAAACACTTGAGTTGTACATGTGCCAGCTGTTGTTCCACTAGCTTGTGTAATTCAGTGTTATGTCTCACTCAAGGTTTTGGTCAGTGTTTTTTTCTGATCAAAAACTGAATGTAATCGGATTGAGTGGTAGTTGATATCTACCCAATTACTTACTTTTCTATCACTACAATACTTGTGATTAGAAGGTTTAACTGTGATAGATTTGTTAGTGTTCGAAACACTGCAGATATAATCCAGTTCTTCTGCACCACACAAAATATAATCTTTCCAACTTTCTCCTTACTAAAATAACAACTTTATCAATAGACCCTCCTTATTCCTTCTACCGAATCACCACTGAGCTGGCCTCAGGTCAGCAAGTTATGCTGCCTTTTCAGTTGTTTAAATTATTACAAATGTGGCTGAAATCCTGAGCTATGTTTTCTTAATTCCATGTTCTCTTTAGTAGTGTATGATCCAACCCTTAATATGTGTAAATGTTAGTTAATGCTTTGGCTCTCCTTACAGGGAATTACGGCAGGGTTTCCGCTACATGTAATTGATCGTGACACACCGCCACAGCAAAATATAAGCCGATACACCTTCAGAATGATGATTTCTTTTGTGTGTTTTGTACACCGGGGGGGGGGGTGCCGCCACATCTTTAAAAAACCTTTATACCAAAGGTAAAATTGACTCATAGTTACCAATGTTTTGCGCCGTTGCTCAGGTGGAGTCGAACGAACGACTAAGTCGATTCCACCATCTCTGAGGATGACCTCGTTTATGTCGTCTTCAAGGTTCGGAGTCTGAGGCTAAGAAAATGAAGCAGAAAATGGTTTGAATGCAGGGTTGATAAAATTGAACTCACTGAAAATCACAGACAGATACTCACCAGAGGCTGTAGAGGCCCGTACTTCTCCATGGCATTTTTGAACGGCGTTGGGGTTCGTGGGGTCGTGCAGAGCTCGGATTTGTGGTTGGGTGTGACGAATCTACATTAAAAAACAAAATATGAAACATGAGCAGTGAGACTCAAAATCAAAACATATATTACATAATAATCTGACCACTAATCATCAGATCTGAGTTAAAGAGCACATACACTGAGTTCTCCTTCTGAGTGAGGGGGGTCTTATCTCGCTGTAGTGGTGTAGTAACAATGGCTTTCTGGCTGCACACAGGTGTGGACGTGAGGGAGGGGTTCTCCAGGTCATGACTGTCCTGCTTGGTCCACATGTTGAGGAACTGAAACAACATATCAGATTGCAGATCACCTCATGTGATGATATATGCAGCATCAGAGTCATTTTCTATAGTATTAAGGTTTAAAAGCTTACTTGAGATGGAGAGAAGGGCAAAATTTTAACAGGAGTGCTCTTGGGAGTCATGGAATTATTGGCATCAGGTGACAAGGCAATGCGTCTCCGGCCTTTGCGGTTCAGTATGGAGGGCGGTGTGACCCCACCAGGAGAGATGGGGATGAGTTCCCCCTTGCTGCCTTTACTCAACTCCTGCAAGGCACTGCCCTCCAGACGAAACTGGTGGCGCTCTGGACTGGGACTGTCCTCAGGCAGGTCAAAGGCCGCTAGGTTGCACCAGCCATCCAGGTCCTGAGAGCAAATAACAAGACATCTTACTGTATACGTCCACATCGTATGAGGTGATATACTTTACCTCATATGTACAGTCACTGTTCTCTAAAGGGGTAAAAGGCAAAATATATGTGGCTTTTTTAAATCAATACAAAGTTTATGTCTGTTTTATAAACATAGAACAAATTATGTGAACATAAAAAACAGAAATTAGTATTTATTTAAACTCAGTAATACCTTCCATTATCAATAAGTAGTTGCTGAAAATGAGGCTAAAGGAGGTGTATCTGTTATTGCACTAGTTAGACTACATACTATGCTGTGACAAGTGTGTCTGTTGTCTGAGGTGAGAATACATGTTCTGCCTTGCCATTTTACAAAATGTTGTGAATACAAAATAAGGGACATTATTGTGTCACTGAGACAGATCGATTGAACAGAAGCCCATGCTGTTGGGTTGGATGTCAGAGCCAGTGCGGTCTAAAAATCACATATGGGGCTCCAGTATGCCAGCTTCTTAATGACAATATACTGGCATCTCTGTATTGTACTGGGGATACTTACCCCATCCACCATGTCCAGCACTTCTTTCAGTCCTGGCCCACTAGGGGAGAGGAAGCCATTGCTGTCCACCACCCAGCCAGTACATTGTATTTCTCCTGAGGTGTCTGCTTCAGTCTTAGGGCTTAAACTGTCCTTTGGGGAAAGAGAAGCTTTTGATGGCCCTGCTTTGCTGGGGGTGGCTTTAACAGAGGCAGATACTGGCGTTTCCTGAAACTGGTGGAAGAAAACAGACATTTATAACGATACTGACGCTATAAACACAATTGGCAATGAGTAATGTAGACGTATATAATATGTCTGCTGACAGATAAAAAGCATTTAAAATCATTATATATTCCAAGTACGGGTATGTCATTTTTCAAACAAATACAGTGGATCACTTACTGAGAGATGTGGTTTCTGCTCTGGGTCCTTGTCTGCACCATCTTGAGAACAACTGGGCATCTGTGTATCAGAAAACTGAATTTTCAATACACGTAATCAGATTAAATGTTACAACAGTCAGGGGGATATCAAGGGAAGCTAGCCCACCTGTAGATCTTTATTCACATGGGCCAGCAGCTCCTCGAGCTCATCTGGCCTAAAGACCTCTCCAGCATAAAAGCCCATTTCCAACTTCCGCTTGATGGTTGAATTCCAGTGATTCTTCACAGCATTGTCTGTCCTGTAAATAAATGTTATAACGTGAATCCAGTAGGGAAGGCAAAGCATTATTACATACATCAAAATATGTCAACAACATATTCTCCTGAAGTGAATGATTTCTAGCTCCTGGCTGATTGTTTACCTTCCAGGGAGCAGTTTGGCAATCTCAGCCCAGCGGTTTCCAAGCAGGCAGTGAGCTTTGTAGATGATGAGATCCTCATCTGCTGTCCATGATGACTTCTTAACACTGGGATTGAGGTGGTTGTGCCAGCGCTCTCTGCACTGCTTCCCCAGTCTGCCTTTAAGATGCTTGGCCACCATAGCCCACTGCTTGTTGCCGTAGAGATTTACAAGCTCTATGACCTGAGAAAGGAGGGATGTGCATCTGAATTATAACTCAGTCTCAAAATGACAACAGACATACTGCATTTCTAGCTTAGCAGCCTACCTTCTCATCCTCCTCTTTGGTCCAGGGACCCTTTACCAATTCTGGATCCAAGACCTTAAACCAGCGGTGTTGACACTGGTGTTCAGTGTGATTCTAAGCAAAATAAAACAAATGTCAGATGCCTTAAAACACTGAATAGGACCTGTTGACATCACTATAACCCCCCCTAAAAAGTTCATTAAACTCACTGGTATGTAGCTGGCAACACATTTCCAATCATTTGGTCCCAGTTTTTGAACCAGAGTCTTCAGCTTGTCATCCTGTAAACACAAACAAATGGCCATGTTTAGTTCCCTGTCCTACAGAGTCACTATTTACTTTGACGGGTTAAAGCCAACATGCAAATCGCTGAGGGACAAGTGGTCAAAATCACCTCTTCTTGAGTCCATTTCACCTTCACTTTTCCACCATCCTTCGGCTCTGCTACATCTGAATCAGTGTCCTGAAGCATGGCCTCCTCTCCATCCTCACTAAGAAACAAACCTCTGCGATGAATAATGCTGACAGGGAAAGTAGAAACTAGCCACTGGCCCGCCCTTGTGGTGCGGCGAGGACAACTTGATTATCAGGTTTATTTTTAGGTTAGCAGGGACTTCGTGCCCATATAACACGGTCAGAGTACTGTTTGCCACAGTTAAAGCACAGGCACGGCGTCAGTGGTACAGATTAAGGTGATTCATAGCAACATGTCTGGGGTTAAATATAGTGACTGGTCGGAAAAGGGCGGAATAGACTAGAGTCCGTAAATTACTCGTAAGTTCAGGCCAACTTACAATATATTTACCTCAATAACCGAATATATTTTGAACTTAAAGATATTAAATGGTGTCGTTAAATCCGCCTATGATTAAATAAGTACTGCTATATCTAAAATGAACTCAGAAAACAAAGTTGAACATCTTACCCGCGCGGCCACCAAGACATTTCCCTCTGTTTCTGTTGTTTACGCTGCGACCGTGATATGTCCTGCTGCCTTTGCACGTCATGTGCATAAATATACGGTGTTATATTGTAGTACTCCGCGTATTTGGTGTCTTTTTAAGCCGGTCTGCGGTAGCGATGGAGACTCGTTGTTGCTGTGTTGAGTGGTAATATTACAGCCTGATTCTATCAGCTGGAGCGGGGCGCTCGGGTTGTCCGCGCTCCTGGATTTCTATCTCGCGCCCTTCTCTGGCGTAGCCACCGGAAAGTGACGTAACTGCGCAGTAGTTGTGCGCGCACGGACGACCAAGCTTCCGCCTGGACCCTTCAAAATAAAACCTAAAGCAGAGCTGACGTTGACCATCCCATAAAAAACACGTGGGGTCTGCTTTCATATACTAAATCCTATATATTGTCATGTAAAGTGCCCTTTGATTATTATATAAAATGAATTCCCACGGATAAGGCTGTCATATTGTCACGCATACCATTTCTTGATAAATGTTATACTTTCTACACTGCATATAACACAATGTTTGTCAAAACCTCTTTTGCAACTTAGTCAAGCTGAATAATATACCCCAAGCCTAGGTGCACATCCTCACTTCAGTGTGCGCTGTCACCATGGCTAAACATGATGGTCAGTATCAAATTTATTTATGGGAACTAGTAATATATGCAGTTGACTGTACAAGCTTTGAATATATGGTATATTTTGTTGTAACTTCACACAGAATTAGGCTTTCAAACATGTAATAACATGTAACCATGACATCAAAAACATATGAAGAACAACAATCATAGTTAAAAATGTGTCTGCACCTGATTTGCTAAAAGAGGTGCTCCGCCCCCTTTAGACTGATGACTTGCTCTGCCTGCAGCTGGGTCAATTAGCATGCAGCTTCAACAGTTTAAAACCCACCTGGCAGAGAAGCTGACACTCAGGCCCAGGGAAACAATGGAGGAAGCTTTTGTCATTAGAGGTAAGAAAGCTTGTTTTATTCTAAAAATTCATTAATTAAAATCTGACCACATGACATATTTCTAAGTGTTATCAAATGCTTTACATCCTAGATATGAACAGCTTTGAGTCTATGTCCCCATCTGAGCTTGACAGGAAGTTCTTTGGGGAACAGAGTTTGCTGTCTGCTTTGTCACTAGAACAACTCTCCACATCAAGACTCTTAAATGAGACGGCAGCTGAAGTATCCAATGCCAGACTGTCCACCCTGGCCTTGCAGTCCCTGTCATTAGATCCCATTCCGTCTCCTCAGGCTATTTCAACAAACAGCTTGAACAATCCAGAGACTGACACTTGTCACCTGACAGTTCCTTTACCAGGGAAGTCATCTACTCCCCACATGTTTCAACAAAAGCAAGAAAAGGCTGTGTGTTCCAACCGGTCGTTTAGTGAGTTCACCACCCCTCTAATGTCATGGGACGTGTCTTTGATCAAATCAGAGAGCAACAGCCCCAAACCCTGCATCGAGCCCAGTGCTCTGGAGGCAACTTGGAGTCCAAAATCCCAGTCTACAAAACATTCATTGGCTGAAGTTGCTCCCTGATAATACTTTTGAGACTGTCCCCCTAACACAAACTGAACATGAGAAAACTCACAGGTCTGGAAGGAAAAGCACCCTACTGTGTCTACCTCTGTACTTACCATGGATTAAGTTCAAATCAAAGTGGATCTTAAAATGCAGGATGATAATAAAAAAAGGTAAGGTGCACAGTTTTTTTTTTTTTTTTTTTTAATACTGAACATTTACTCCATGGCAATGCTGACAATCCACACTGTAGCACTTAACTTTTTTTTTCTTTTTCTTTTACAGGATCCATGTATGAGATGCCCAAAACAACAATGTTTTTAAGGACTTGGATATTTAAATAAAGATGACTTTATTTGTGTATGTATTTTTACAATATATTTTTCCACAATAAAATAGAAAATTGGTATAAAAGACTTTATATTGTTTCTAATACAAGTATCATGTTGCTATAGTTGAGTCCCCACCTACTTTAACCGTCTCTTTGCCTCCCTTTTTACTAGAATATACTCACATCAGCTTGGTGATGGTAAAGTATATTGAAGAAGGCAAAGTTGAATATTATAGAAGTTACTTCAGTCCAATCACAATGGAGTGAATCCTGCCTCTGTGTCAATGTCATGCTCCTGCAAGAAGGATTTTGGTTTTAGAAAAATGATCACATAAAGTTACTTGTCAGAAATTAACAGTTCTCTCAGTTCTCTCACCTGATTAAGTTTCTTGAACTCTACAACCTGGAAGAAAATGTGTTCCAAGATGTGTTTGGCGTCTCTCTGATCTTTATCCAATTTTGGAGTCACGCCCAGAATTTCACCGCATTTTCGCACGTAGAATTCAAGATCATCATCTGTACCTGTAAGATAAGAATATATCTTTAACTTTTGATATGTCACATTTTGCCACCTAATTTTAGCCACCTAAGTACTAAACTTACATTTATTGGTGAGCTGTGCCAGGCGCACTTTCTCAGAGGAGAATGTTTCATCTAGATCAAACAGGTCCAGCATGGGTGGAGGTAAATCACTTAAGACGGGTGGAAAGACCTGAGAAGAGGAAGGGGAACGTGTGATTTAAAGTTGTGTCTAGATGTGATTATATGTATGGAAAACATTGGTTGGAAAAGGAATGCAGGATTGTTACTGACAGCAGGTTGAAGCTGAGGCAGAGGGGTCTCAAACTGCGGTGTGATGAGCTGCAGTGGCTCTTCTTTGACATTAAGCTGTTTGTAAGCACTGCAGGAAACAAAATATTTTTAGCTATGGAGAGAAGCAAAGCTGTAAAGGTGGGATAATATTAAGGTACATTTTAGCATTCTCACCTGAAGACTTGCGGCAAAGTGTCAGTTGACAAATTGAACAAAGACATGTCAAAGAGGGAGGTGAAGTCCCTGGGGTTTTCCTCTCCCTCCTGTAAGCACACTCTGAGCTGTTCTGACAGGCATCCTGTGTCTGGCAACATGGTGTAATCTGTGATCTAAGCAACAAAAGGACACAATTTACATTTACTAATTTACAAGACAATAATAGAGATGCCATTCTCCCATCAAGTATACTTCCTAACCTCTGGGTCCTCCGCATCAATCTGGTTCAGCTGAATATTATCTGTCATGAGCCACTGGAGCACAACGTCCTGGGATGGAAAAAGTACAACAGATTTTTGCATAAAAACTGAGGCTCAACAAATTCCACAGTACAAGAGGGCACTCATACAATGAAGAAACATTTACATGTAAACTGGACTCACCATAATTTTACTGTTCTCTTCTTTGTCTATGTACTGGTCACTAAACATGTGACAAGAGCCCAGCACAGCCAGTTTGCCGGCCTCCTTCACGAGACAAGAGATCCTTCAACATCATCATCTCACAAGAATAAATTTGTAAATAATACACTGAGAACAATTCTTAAAATCTTTAATCTCTCTGACCTTTCCTTGATAGAAGGCCAGGACAGGCCTGTTGAGTGGGAAGCAGACTGATCCAGTTGAAAGAACAGCCACAGCTGGCTTCATCACACTCAGCGTGGCACCATATGGGTACACAAATGTGAGAGCCCTACACAAATAGACCAAAATGGTTGCATTCAAAACAATCTCCTGGATCTTTAAATTATATTTGTGCTTATGTAAAAGACATGAATATAAGGCCAAAAAAAATTACTGTGCATTGTTTCCAACGTTTTCATCTTCAATCATTCCTGTGACCACTTTGCCAGCAGCACGACTGATCTCTCTAGACAAAAAAAGAGGCAGACAGACAACCTTCTACGCTTAGTACATTAGTGTTTTGACACATTCATGTTAGAGCAGCACAAATACATTTGAACAGGTAATGTAGTTTATATGTTCTGGAATATACATATGTTGCAATAAGAAATATTACATGCTACAACCACAAACCTGTTCAGCACACCATTGGAAACAAGTGCCTCCTTAGGATGGAAGTATTTGTAATACACGTTCCTCACAACAGCGTCTGTGGCAGCGATGAAGAGAAAGAAGACAGATTTGTAATAAGAACCTAGGTTACCTACAGTAAATGATTGATAATCAGTCAATCAAATGATGTTAATGCTCAATATGTACCATTGTTGACCATAATTCCAAATTCCTCCAGAAGAAAGTTGATGTTGGTGTCATATTTAACTTCTCCCCCTTCTCCAAGCATGACCAGGACATTTCCTCCTCCATCCAGGTAATATTTGAGAATCTCCAGCTGGAATAAAGTGGGACAGCAGAATCAACACATGCTTGTGTGTAAACTTGACTAGCATCAAGCTTTTATTACATTTTAAGTTGGAGAATATATCTTGTCCTCATACATCACCTCTGATGCTGTGAACTTCTCCCTTGGGCCTGCAGTTATCCACAACTTGACACCCTTAAGTTTCTCCACAGACAGTTCTTCTTTTATACTATGGGACAGAACATTTATTTAGTAAACTGTGTTCTTTCCTAAAATCACAGCAAATGCTAAAAGAACCAAAAAGCCAACAGACACTGCTGTTCCACTTCATAACCTTACCTTTGGATTTTCCATTGAGCCCGTAATCTCTTCTGCATGGATTTGTATCCATTGTTCGTGGTAAAAAGTTCCCTTTTTGAACCATTGAAGACCACGGAATTGTGCGATTCCCTCTCCATAATTTACTAGATCAGCTGACGATTTTATGTATCCATAGAGCTACAAACAGTTAACTCCAAGTTAGATAGAACCTATATAATTAGCTACGCATCACCATTCAGACATTCTTACTATCTTAACGAGCTGGATTAAGTAAGCACGTTAATTTCTGTAAATCATTATCTTACATCAAATTGCAAAGATACATAGCATACATCGCTAGGACTATGTTAGCAAACATAGCTACGAAACTAGCTGTCTGTTGCATTAGCCGTGTAGCTAATAGCTTGACGCCGTTACCTTTTAATAGCATCCAGGGCTAATGACCTTCTTCCCGTTTGTTTGACTACAAAGAGATAACATACGGTAAAAATTCGCATAGAACGCCTGTCTCCACCTGTGACGCTACCTTACATGAGGTTATTGTTGCCCGAGTTACAGTAGCTCAACTGCTCTCCTAGTAGTGATGCATTATGGGAGAGAGCTGTAACCAGGGGCGCTAACTACATAGCAACCATACAGCGCAGCAGTGTGTGTCGGTGAAGGGATAACCTTCTCAGGTCACTAAATATATATATTTTTAAGAGCTTTTCAGAGTGTCCTAACCCTCAGAGTGTTAATCAACATGTTATTTACGGTTAAATGCTTCCAAAACTGGTACAAGAACAACATACCGTTTCTGTAATATCAAACAACACATTTCCAAGTTTAATAATCAGTTTTCCTCAAGGGCGTAACTTTGAGTTGAACATTGGGGGGGTTGAGATTTCCTCCTGTGAAGCAGGTCTGAGGACATGCCCGCATGAGAAAATCTTTAAATATTTCGATTATATAGATATATATAATATATATAAATATATAATATTACAAACATAAACTAACTATGGCATATTCTTCTGTTGTCCTCTCGCCTGGTGTCATTGTGTAAGAATGCTTGATACAAGCAGGCCCTCGCGCGGACCAGGAAGCGAGGGTCGGGGGCTGAGCCCGGCCAGCTGCCGTGGTCGCGGTACATCACGCTCAGCCACACAGTCTCTGCCTGGACAGAGGCTCCCTCAGCCATATACAATACATACACATACAATACATATGGCAGCTCCCTCGAAGCGGACCAGGAAGCGAGGGGCGGGGGCTGGCCAGCTGGGCCGGTGGTGGCGGTACACCACGAGCTCAGGCCAGCCACGGGGAGACTCATAGACCTGCCATACAATACAATACAATACAATACAATACAGTACAATACGGACAGCCCCCTCGAAGCGAGGGGCGGGGGGAGCCGCCACATACATACAAGTGTGACAATTAAGTACTTTACATCCGTTTTTCAGAACAACCTTGGCTTTCAGATACTCATGCTGTGGTGGTGTCACATGAATATAGAAAAAGCAATTAGACCAGATATAGAAAGGAAAATAAAAAACGGAAAATTTATTTCGTATGACAATACCCCCGCCATCGTGAAAGATGTCTAGGGTAATACGATGGTAGAGTCGCCCCCCCCCCCCCCCCCCCCCCCATAAATCACGCCTAAGTGCATGAGTGAGGCTGAGTCCTTGTTGGTCTACCATGGTCACGAGCTCTCCAGCCCCGTCTTTGTACTGTGTGTGTATGAGTGAGGCCAGTCAGTGTTGGTCTACCATGGTCACGAGCGCTCGAGCCCCGTCTCTGTACTGTGTGTATGAGTGAGGCTACGTTAGTGTTGGTCTACCATGGTCACGAGCGCTGCGGCCCCGTCTCTGTACATAGTGTATATGAGTGAGGCTACGTCAGTTTTGGTCTACCATGGTCACGAGCGCTGCAGCCCCTTCTCTGTACTGTGTGTGTATGAGTGAGGCTTCTTGTGTGTTGGTCTACCATGGTCACCAGCGCTCGAGCCCCGTCTCTGTACAGAGTGTGTATGAGTGAGGTTAATTCGGGGTTGGTCTACCATGGCCACGAGCGCTGCAGCCCCGTCTTTGTTAAGTGTGTATAGTGAGGCTAAGTCTGTGTTGGTCTTAACACTGAATTATTGTCACTGTGGTACATTGTAGATTGAGTGCAGTGAAGTGGTAGATTTAGAGAACCAAATATACTTGCATAGTAAAAATCTAAGTATAAACATAGGTATACACTTTTCTTTTATCATTTGAGTCATAAAATAAAAACTAATGGTCTTTTTTATACTTTTGCAAATAATGTTTAAATGTTGTTTAAAAAATGATGAAGATTCTGGACTTTTTAAAATGTGTTATTTTATTCCAATAATATTAGAAATAAATGCTGCAGATTGCTTCAAAATGTCATTCCCATTGGAGGAAGATCGGGGATTTTATAAGGCAAACAGGTAAAAACAATCATCACACAACATGCAAACTGTGAATTATATTAATTTGTACTTTTACACTTTAGTACATATATGTTATCAAAATGTGAAGCAACACCTGATTCTGCTTTCAACTGCTGAACTCAAAACGGTTCATTCAGACTTAAGGAAAACAAGAGAAATACTGTTCCCACAGAGTAACAACTTCAGTAATACCCCTTTCACAGTTTTCTGATAATCATGTTACAGGAAAAACTAAAAGGCAATAAAATATAGATTCAATGACCTCCCAATTTTTTTCCAAAAGGTACAAATCATTTTTGATCTGTAAACATCTCAAGACACATCAAACACAGGCCTGGGATACGCACTATCTTGACATTTTGTTCAGTACACAGTTACAGAAAGAGGCACACCAGGATCAAGAGCGAGACCTGGAGCGGGACACAGAGTGCTTGGCTGGGGACTTGGAGAGCTGATGGTCCTTGTGGAGTGGAGATTTTGAGGCGTCTTTTTCGTTTCTACTCTCTGAGTGGGAACGTGAGCGGCTTCGAGACTTCTTACTGTGGGATTTCTCCTTGGAACGACTTCGGGATTCGCGTTCCGTCTTGACTTTGGATCTACTCTTGGATCGTGACTTGCGAGTGTCTGAGCGAGAGCGAGACTTTTTGCTCTTGGAGGGACTGTGCAATTTACGAGTGTGTGAACGAGACTTTTCTGGAGATTTAGAGTGACTGGACTTCCTCTTTGACCTAGAGTGTGATTTCCGTCCAGACCTGTGTGAGTGTGACCTGCGCTTGCTGCGAGACTGAGAACTGTAAAAGAGAAAAAAACAATTGCAATATTATATGCTATGTAATGTACTATACTACATGTAGACCTTTAACTAAGCTATTTATTGTTAAATTATAAATTATGTTATCATCTCTCCAGGCAATGTTTCAGGCCATTGTGTGAGCCCAGCGCTGGACTTACCGTGAACGAGATCTGGAACGGCTGTGGGAACTCCTGCTTCTACGGCTGCGGCTGTGGGAGTGCCGCCTGCTACGAGACCTGTGGGTTCAACATGACAGATAGATATAAAAGGTGAGAAAGAAAACTAACGGAAGAAAACAAACACACTGGCACTCCAATGCATCATCAGGGATCATATCTGACTTCATTTACCTGGATCTGCTGCCAGAATAAGAGCGCCTGCGCCGAGGTTTGTCCTCCACCAGTCGGATCTTCCTCCCATTGACATCAGTCCCATCGAGCTTCTCTAAAGCTCGTTTCATATCTGAACGGGACCGAAATTCGATGACGCCCTCGTTGGCACGGCCTTTATGAGCATCAGCATAGGTTACTTCACCTGCTTGCCTCATAAAATCCTGTGAAGGGACAAATGTATCAGGTAAACACGCTTCCTAGACACCAGTTAAAGTGAATATGAAGCGCTTACTACCTATTTCACTCACATCAGGGTTCTATTGATGTTCTACTACTTTTTCTACTGGTCACTATTAAGTGCCACATATAGACAGAGCAGTTAAGTATTGGATTTACAATACAATAAGTCAGTGTGTATGAATATCATTCGTATACTGTCTATTCATCCATTGCCAGTCCCAGCTGACATCAGGCATGGGAGGGGTATACCCAGGACTGATCACCAGTCTATTACACTCTCATTCACACCTTTAGAGACACCATTTAACCTCATATGCATGTCTTTGGACTGTGGGTGGAAGCCAGATAACCCAGAGAAAACCCACACAATGGCGCTAATGACTGCAATGTGCCACTACAGTGTGAATTCAGTGTGGGAACTATGTCGATTTTAGTATCCAAATGCATTTATCTGACATTTATCTTGGAGTCTGTATCCTGATCAGTTGTGGATCACCTCTCACCTTGAGGTCCTGCCAGCTGCACCTGCTGACAGGTTCTCCACAATGAGGCGGTGCTCAGTGCGTACAGGTGGCCCATACTTGTCCCTGCCAGAGCGATTCCAGCTGCTGTAGCCACTACCTTCAAGGAGGACAGAGAGATTAATGTTTAAGTTACCAAATTCTGGAGAAGTGAGGGCTCCAAACTGCCTGAGCCTCTTATTTTCATTTACTAATGAATGCTACCAACTGTCAAACTCTTTCAGAGGCATAACACAATTAATAAAAGATGGCTTTTAGCCCACCTCCTCTGGACCCAGGGCCCTGTTGAGTTTCGATACATTTATGGAGTTAGGGATACTTTAAACTGGGCTAGGTAATGGTGCATCACTAGAAAACCTGTAGCTCTCTTTACAATATAAATAACAATTACGACAGCATTCTTCTTGATTTTTTTTTAAAGACCACAGCTTTAAAGAAACACAAATTTGACAGAAATAAATGTGGGAACCAGAAAACAACTCTTAATTGTGTGGTCTCCCCTGTATTCTCCACTACTTTTAAGTATGATCATTAGGGCTACTTTTGTCAGTGCCACTGATTGATGCAGGATGCAGAGAACTTGCTACTGTCCCTGTTGTAACTGTGCATGAAAACTGAATTTTTGTTTTACCCCAAACAGCTGAGTAGCCAGAAAACATGAAGTTCCATTTGTAATGTAATAAGACAAAGATGACACCTACCAAAAACTCTCTGATTTACTACAGAGCACTGGAAGCCGAATCAATAGCTGAATCATGTGTTGGCTTGGTCCTCTGCAATATGTCTTGCAACAGTAAAACCAACAGGATTCCTCACCATCACCCTGGTCTATTGGAAAAGGATGCTGTCATCATGGATTCCGGTTATGTCAACCAATGGTCAAATGGCAAAGGTCACACACACATTGTAAGGGGAAAGCCCAGGCCAAACGGGTCAGGCAGTCATCTTTACCCTCAATGGACTCGAACTCAGCCCGCAGTGGACTCTTTCAAATTAAAACATTAAGCACTTTGTTAATGTTGACTTCAAACTGAATACAATGTAGCTTCAAATATCTTACCTTCTCTTTAATCACTGTTAATAATGGGATTTTAACACACATCTCTTTCATTGTACTAAGTTTTTGTTTCTACTTTTTCAGATCTATTAGATGGCTGTGGGCATGTTAAATAATGACTACCAAAGTCTGAATACTGAGAAGAACAGGCTTCTAATACCCACAATGTGAGGTAGGATATGTCACATGAATTCTGACGCCTTCACTGAATTTAGTTCTTTGGTTGTATGGAAAGTCAGTGAGCGCCAACACGTGTTATGTTGTGCTACTCAACAGAAACTAATTTGATTCCCACATTCTCATATACCTAGATGTGCTGAACTTACTGCGCCCTCCATAGCCGTATCCATCCCTCCTCGGTCCACGGGCATGTTCAATGATGACTCGCTCCCCACACAGCTCCTTGCCATTGAGTTCATACACAGCATCATCAGCATCGCGCATGTCCTCAAACTCTACAAAGCCGTACCTGTGTGACATCAGTGGGCAAGATTCAAAGCAGGAAATGGCCATTATTTTCATGATTCACTTGTTTCACATTCATTCATTATCAATTCCATACAATGTCTAAAGTAAAAACAAGTGACTATTACATATTACTGTCACCAACCTTATATTGATGAGCCAAAGCTTCAAAGCCCTTTAAGAAGTTGTGAAATACTAGCAATATAGTTTTATAATTTTATTTTATCTAGTGTAGTTCTAGTTATAAGTGAAACCAATTCCCAAGTGATTTAGCATCATTATTATTTCTGCAACTCTGCCATCTATGTCATGGTAAAATTACATGAATCGAGGACAAAGTCACGTTATCATTTGTAAAGCGTGTGAATGTAAAGTTTTCAACCATGACAGTTTTCGTGAGACCCTGACGTCAGGTACAGCTGTGTGCTCAACGAGATGCACGTGACATTTGCCTCCCTGACAGTTTGGTTTGTTTACACTGTTGTGTCCCAAAGTCTGACGTTGAATCGAAATGTAAAAAATATATTCGTGCACAGTTTACAGATAAACTGCTCATTACAATCCAGCCGCGCTGGCCACACATCTGCATTAACGTAAACACTAGCGATACTAGCTGTGTTTACAGTGAAGCACAGGTCAACACTGCTAGCGTCACCTTAACGTTAGCTAACAAACAGCAACAGACCGTTGTGCACATTTTTTGTCATTGTGTTCACAGTATAAAGAAATGAGAGGATGCTATATTGCCAGTTCATGTTTTCAAACATTAGTTAATACCTCGTCTCAGAACTAACGCTGAATGAAGATTAGCTAACCTAGCTAATACGGATGATAAGGTGATCTTACCCATTTTTCAGGTCGATCTCTAATAATTTACCATAACCGCTAAAAAATCTTTGAATGTCTTTCTCTCTTACATGATAGCTAAGCTTGCCGACATATACCCGCGGCATCTCCGTTAGAATGTCACAGTTCAGCTATACAAGTTACTATGCACTTGGAGATGGGCCACAGTCACACAGGCCGAGAAAACGCTCAACCTGGTCAGTTTCCGGCCCGAAACCTTCAGAATAAAAGTGTCATGTCCAAAACATGTCCAGAAAGTGCTAACATTACTTTTTATGTAATATTCTTTTTTTTTTTTTTTAACCTACATATTGACCTCACACGTAATCTGCAGCTGTATAATAAAACATACAGGTCCAGCCATTCATCCATACAGTACACAGTAAAAAAGTTCAGGGATCAGGCTGGACATTTCCCTGATTCCTCTGCTCTTTAATTCTTGCACTTAACTTTTTATCATTAGATCATACTGTACTTTTCCTCTCCTGCTTATTCAGAATAATGGTACTTCTTTCTCTCCCTAGTGATAAAATCAGGCTATCCCTTTTCTGTTCCTACTTTCCTGCTCCCTTATTCAAATGCTCTACACTTTTTGAGAAAACCCACAGGGTAGCTGTTAGTAGATCATTGTGATAGAATGGCACACAAAGTATATAGTATAACATAAGGCTCTGTTTTGTGGAACTTTCCAGTCATTCAAAACACATTGTTACATTGTAAGGCTGTTTTTCCTCAACTTGCTACTGTGGCCATTTTACACAGTTAGCATACTAATGTCAGTGTTGCTCTTATGTTTGAGTGATGCCTGGAAAAAAAAACAACTCCCATGCTTTGTATTTCTTAATTTCATGGCAGAAGCCAGTATTAGAATATGGCCTTTTTTTTTTTTTTTTCAAACTGGGGCATGCCAGATTATCCAATTTAGTAGCATGTTTTTTGTTTTTTTTGTGGCCTCCTCTAACAAATGACAAGTATGCATCAATAACTTTAGAATGTTTTATTGAATTGAGATCAAATTATTTTTTGCATGTTCTTATATATATATATATATAAAAAAGACATTAACAAAGTTATGTCTATAAATAAAAATGTATATGAATTAATTTACACATAATTAAGACATGTTCAAAGATGTTATAAGCAATGGGAGAAGAGGAATATTAGGAATGTGCTTATAGTTTGCTGGGCTCGGCAACAGGTGTCACTCGCAGGACACCCTCCTGGGAGCATGAGGCAGCCAGCACCCCATCTCTCCTCCACAGACGGCCTTGGACCAGTCCCCGACTGCTCCCTAAAGGACACAATACAAACCTTTTTAGACAAAAGCAGGATGGACCAAATGGACCACAACAGACCACAAAGTAGTATACATATTTTGTCAATTTTGAAGCAAGTCAAGAATTCACGCCAAGTCATTTTGTATTGTCATATGGAATGATTGTCAACCAAGTGCAATGATAACAGTATAACCACATACTGACTGCCATGATGCGCACATCCAACAGATTGCAAATGAACCACATACTGACCTGCCCATGGGCTCTCACACTCATACAACATCCACTCGTCACTGCGGAAAGTAGAGTGGAACCACATAGCGTGGTCCAGAGAGGCAGAGAACTTGGCTCTGAAGTTGGGATAAGGCAACAGCGCAGTGCCCAGGAATGCAAAGTCTGAGACATATGCAGCAACACAGCAATGCAGCTTCATGTTGCCTTCACCTGCACAGACACACAGATAATATGCATCAACAAACTCATCTTAAAACTCATATTTCATAAACAGTCTTTGACTACAATGTCAGGTGCTGGTTGCCCATCTCCAGGTTCTTATACACTATTCCCTTATACAATTCCATATACAATTCTTGATTTTTAATCATGATGATATGGTTATTATTCATGCTTTTCCTCCCACATAGAAACATATTCTCTTACAGTGAGTACCCTTGCCTCATCATAGGCAACAAGACTCCTCATTGCATCCTGCATAAAAAAGTAGGACAGTCATCCTTAACAAATACGGGGGGGGGGCAGCATTGTATATCATTTATTTAGCACTGCTGCAAAAACTAATGGTTATCTCTGCTCTCTGAATACATTTAAACACAGCACTCACACAATAAATCACACATCATTTTGACTTAAGCTGTACGTCCTGTTCAAAAATACCTTGGAAAAAAAGGTTTCAGATGCGACATATAGAGTGAGCCCCAAAAGGTAAGTTACACTCTCTTATTTCATTGTAACTTTTAAAAGGTGGCACCTTTGTATCTGTAACCACACTCGCATTTTTTAATCTATCTTCTGTGTGTCCATTTTAATTGCATATTGTGTGTGTCCCTGACAATGCATTAATTATATGTGTGTGAATTGTATGTGCAAGTTTCTCACAAAAGAGACAACCTGTTTAAATAAAGAATTTACTAATGATAAAAGATATTTTTAATGTGTCCATAATACTGTTTTCTGCTAAATGCACACAACCTCACAGTTTGCTCAGACAGGGAAAAATATGTTACTCATTTGATCATAATTACACCCTATAATTATGCAGTGTAGTCGCAACTTCTTCAATATACTGTATGTAGGGTATATGTGGGGTGAATAAATATGAGCATTTTACCAATATATCCTCGTGCTCGCACCCAGAACAGCTTCTTTGGCTCAGCACCAGCAAGCCTGTTGAAGTGTGGTGGGTGGACTGGCTTTATCTCAATGGGGACCTCATTAGCCAGGAGTTTATTGAGGCCTTGTTTTGACTTTTCTGCCAGGTCTGGTTTACTGTGAAAAAAAAACAAACAGAAGAGACATATGGATCATCTGCAGGATAATTAATGGACTTTTATAGCAAATGCAGTTATATAATAGAGCATGAGTCAGCACGTTTAGTAGGACTGCTCCAGATTGCACGGTTTTAGCTTCTTATGAGCCACAAGCAGACGGGCATAGATTACAAAGTATGTATGTTATGTTTTTCATCCTCTGTTTTTCCAAGCATTGCATTAGATCTATCTTCATGTTTAAAACTGTTGTGGGGTCCACAGGAATCATTTGGATGTACTCTGATTTCATACTTGGATTGCGACTGGAGTCAGTTTTTACATCTATTAAAAATGCAACAGTTGCAGTCTCAGTACTGAACTGAAAAAGATCCAGTCAAAATCAGATATTTTAATAATCATCCTCTAATGTACTTTGTGCTGCTACCTGCACCAACAGATTCTAAATATTAGGTTATCAATGCTCCTCTGACAGTAATACAATATGGGGGTAAAAAGTGCACTCGTATCAAAGTCATAAAATGGCACCAGGGCACAAAAAAGTTTTACAACACTCTTGTGATCTCATTCAAATAGTTCTGCTCTTTGAATGATTAATGAAGAAAATGCTGTAGTTTTTATACTTCACCTCTGCTTCACATATGCTTCTTTAAAGAGAACAAACAGAATGCTGGCACTCATAGATAAACAGTCTTCTCCATATTTAGCTCCACATATTAGCATCTTTGGAGCTGTGCACACGACTACAGTCTGCTGCATCTGCATATTTCCATTCATTTCACCACTTATATATACACATCTCCTCAGGCCTGTGTGTGGATTATTCAGAGTAAATGAGACTCGGATGTTGGGAGGATACACTATTGAGTTTATTTTTATGTAATTTTCAAGCACCACTCATAAAATCCCATTCACTTCCATTTCATTGACAGGATGACAGAAGTCTTAAATTAAGAACAATTTAGATTGTGTGTGTGCTGTTTTGTTTTTTTGTCTTTCTTTGCCTACATTTGTCCCTAGTTAAGGTTGCATTTGTTACTCTACCTGAGATAGAGATGAATAAGCTCCTCAACAGTGAGAAGGTCTTCAGGCTGAGGGACCACCGGCATGATGAACTGGTGCTGCAGGGGGCTCGGCTGCAGCATGTGAAAGGATGCTTGGCAGATCAGTATAGGCTGTCCGTGCTGGATGGCCCTCACAGAGCGCACTGTGAAACTGCGACCATCTCTGATGCGGTCGACTTGGTAGAGCACTGGAACCTTAGGGTCCCCTGAAAAACAACACAAAATACATCAGTGGAAAACCAGTCTATGGGAGTTTCTGTGGATTGTTTCCTGCATTATTCACTTGACAATGATGTGATTATGAGCATGATTGACAGATTGCTATAAAACAGTTGTGGTCTTTGCTTCTTTGGATGAACTTGGTTCATTCTGTAGAAAGGTGGTCCATCTTACCTGCTCTTACGAAGTAGCAATGAAGAGAATGGGCGTAGAGGTTATCGCTGACAGATTTGGCAGCGGCCACAAGGGCCTGACCGACTATTTGGCCCCCAAACAACCGTTGAGTGCGAGGCACCCAGTGATGTGTCCCTCTGGGAAAAATGAAAAGAAAACATTTGAAATATACACACAGTTGCCAGTTAAAACATTCCTGAAACAACTTATGTCTCGATGAAAGTTAAAATGTTTAGTATGTGTTGACATTGTGTTACAGAGGTTTACAGGACTGCGGTTTGTGATGCTGCATCACTGTGTTGCATCATACAGAGAGATGTTTCAAAGTCTGGTACTTAATGAGACACTGCAGCAGAGTGAAACGTGGTAAATTGCAAAGAGGAAGTGTATACTTCCCATGCCATACGACATGGTGTCGAATTTACCACAATTTCGACGGGACATGAATACAGCATTTATTGTGGCTCAAGTAAAGCGACAAAGTTCAGACCGCTACCTGTACAGGTCTACGTCGAGCTTCTCTAAGTTTAAAACGCTGGTGACAAGGATGCTTTTGAGGTCCTGGTTATACTGAGCCTCCGCTTTCTCCGAGCTTTCGCCATCAGCTGATTTCGGTAGCTCTGTGCCTCCTGGCAGGTCACAAGTTTGATTTGAGCCGGTGGGGCAACTCTCAGCATTCACTTGTTCGTCCGCCATGTTTGTTTGGTTACTTCTTCTTCTTCTTCTTCTTCTTCTTCTTGACGTCGCAGCAGACTGAACGCTGCGGAAGCGTGTTGCTGCCCTCCAAAGGTCAGATGCGGACCTCCACTTTAATGGAGAAAGTCTGTGAAAACTACTATGCTAGGAATGGATTTCAGTGAATAAACCGCGCCTCATTCCTGTCACTTGATTTTATAAGATGTTAATTTAGTTGTGATAGTGGCTACAGTGGATTAACAACTTGTGATTAAAATTAATATCATAGTGAATGTCTCAGTTCAATGTGTCAGTTCCCCAGTCAGACCAGCCAGAGGGCCAGGCTAGGTGTGGTGATGCTGAATTGTGTATGACCGTACCACCTGCATAAAAACAGAAATTGGCTCTGGAAATGTTTTGGGTGATGTTATTTATATCGATTATATATATTGAATGAACTGCTGAAGTTCCATTGTCCCCAGTGTTGTTGTATACCCCATGGTGTACTGCTTGTTCATTTTTTCAAATAATCATTGTAAATGTACGTCTTAAATATTCAAAGGTTTGACCAGTTTTCTGCCACTCTGTGTCTGTGTTAAAACAAACTGTCAGTGGGGTTAGGCACAATGTAGACTATACCAAGTGAAGTAGTTAAAATAGCTTTAGAACTTTTTACAGATGGGATTCATCAGAGGTAAGTAGCCTATGTTTTCTACAGAACTATCAAGCCTTTTGACTTGAGCAACTTCTGTAGAAAGTGGTTCCAGTTTTAGTTTCATGTAACTTAAGCTCTGCATAATTCAGTATACAAGTACGCTCACCCAGCCATGGATTTGATCCAGCAACAACAGTGGATAGTTTATATGCAGCTTACTGCGGGACAACAGACTCGTGCAGAGATTTTCTCTGTGTAACACACCAGGGGCAGTGCTGATATTCTGAATACTTGGTTGGGGAAAACTCTCAGTTCATTCACAGATTCATATTTCAACAGTTACATTAAGGTTAGTTGTCACAGTATAATAAGAATAATACCATAAATCCTTGTTGCCATTCAATTTTTTATTTGCTTTCAAAGGGTTGATGCCCTGGGTTTGTGCGCAGCAATGAGAAAGTCTTCTTCTTATCATTCCAGAGACACAATATAGTGAAGAAAATCTTATAACATGGCATTGAATCCACATTAAGATAACCAGCAAACATGGCACAGTCACAGAAAATGATTGGCTTGAAAATGAAGCACTCCATCGATCTTTATAGGGCCAAGAAAAAACAAAAAAGAAAAAAAAATTGTCCCGGGAGAAAGCCCCCAACTACAGAACAAGCTTTTAATCTATTTAGCATGGACTCACAGGATACAATCTACAATTTACCCAGTGAGTCCTTCAAATCTAGAGCTTTATCTGTTTTCCAATACCGCAGAATAATTCTGGAGGCTGTAACAGGACCCACCATAATAATTGAAAATGCACATTTTGATACAGCAGCACATTTGGAGTCAAACATAATGGAATATGATTATATCTGTTTTGATTTAGCCTATTTTCATTTGGCTTCAATAGGGAGGATGACATCATCTCACTGTCCAGTCTATATATTCCTGTTGTTCTCCATTAATAGGCCAGTTTAGCATTTAAAATACACATAATATAGGTTCAGGTAGTTTTATAATTTAGTTCCTTCTCTTTAGGAGAACACAGTTTGCTTATTTAATCCTTAAGAGACCTTGTATCCAAAGCAGAGATGGAAAATCAAATACATTTCCAGCTTATTCAGTATGCCCCAGCTCAATGAACGATAATGAAGGTAGACAACATTACACCAGGCTTCAGACCTTGCCCCTCCACTGCATCACTGAATAGAATTCAAAAACCACCTGCATGTCTATAAATCATTAATGGCTTAGCCTCGAGATACATCTCCCACATTTTGTAAGATGTAAAACCACTACCTGCTAAGTCATGTGGAAGCAGTCTGCAGTTAGTTGCTGAGTCATTGCATGGAAACTGCTGAACTCGGTTTGAATCAAACCTCACACAAACAGGAAAACACATTTTTTTGAATTGGGGTCTGATTCCTTTTAATTGCCTCTGAATTCATCAATAAATTTAAGTTATATGAAGACCAATAAATGTAACTGTCTGAATGTGGGTCTATAAAATGTTGGAGTGACCTCACTGACCTCACTCCATAGCAGCACTTCGGTTTTGATATCAACAAATCTTACATATTTATTTTATACGAACACAAATAGTGCTTAGAAACATGAGAACTCTTTCCAAAATAAGTTCAGTTTGCCCAATTTAAAATAGAGAAGATGAGTTTTTGAGAAAATAATTACAAATACATTTTGAATGCAAAAAAAGAAGGCCTGAAACAAGTATAGTGATAAAATGGGCCTTTTTCTTTTTCAATCCCATAGCAGTAAATCCTGTTGCTGCCATGTGGGTTCACAGAGATACTGGCAGCAGCACTACAGTCTCACCTACAGTGAATTTGTTAACAGCCGCCCCTCAAAGTGGACATCTTCCACATAAGTTATAGGAAACTTTTGTGTGATGATGTCTGGGGGCTGAATGAAGACATCTGTGTTTCTGGTGGCAGGGCTGTGTCAGCACCACAAAGGACACTGGTGGGACACTGTTCAGCGTTCAGGAAATGAGTCATCGATAACAGACTGTTGCGCATGGAGGCTTTGGATGCCAGGACTGTGGTCACTCAGAGGATGTCAGTGTTGTCTGTGAAGGTAAATGTACACATCTGCTTTACATTTCAGGCAGATGCCTCTACTCCAGACCTCTCAGCTCGTTTGCTCCTAGGTTTGAGTTCCTTTTGCTTTGCTTTGCATCTGGTTTAAATACATCCCCTGGTCTGTTCACCTGGCAGCCACTCACTGTTCCAGCGACCCAGTGCATGATAGCGCTGTATCAAAGCTGGAATTTGTATTTCTTATGCGTGTGTGATTGTTTACTGCTCTGTAGAGGTATCTAGAAAGTAAAAGAAAATCTGTGTGTGTGTAAGGAAGTGCACTTTAGTTTTTGTTCGACTCAGTGTCTGAACTCAGAAACTCCACTTTCTGTTATTTCCCTCCGGTCTCTCTCCTTTCTCTGTATATATATATATATATATTTGTTTTGTTTTGTTTTGTTTGTTTTATTCTTTCTGCTGCTGCTACCTGGTGCAGATACACACCCTGTTGTGTTTTTCTATGGCTTTGACTGCGCCAAATCTAGAATTCACTTTGTTCTGTCTGAACACACTGCAAGTGTCAAGTACAGATAGTTGCCACTGTGTTGTTCCTTACTTTTGTATACAATAACAACATTATACTGTATTTATTTTTTCATTACTGTTTTTCTGTGGGCCTTCAGGGCAAAGCACACACAAGAGAGGAAACGCAAACATTCAAGGAAATGCAAAAAATAAAATAAAAAAATGCAAAAACACAGTCTCAGATGTTTTGTGCATTTCTGGGTAGGGAGAACATTTTTTTCAGTGTTTGTGCTTTGTCCTCACAGGCTACTGTAGATCGGCTACGTTTTACTCACACACTTTTTACTGTAGTTTTTGTGACAACTGTCAGCCATGTCTTTTCCTATCACAGACGTGGTTAGATGGTTTGAGAGGAAGGGCCTGAAAGTGTCAAACTGGTGCTCCACATGAAAGATGGCTGCTCTTACTTCTCAGTCTCATGTTAGTTTGTTCTTAAACTGCAGGTTTCCTGATTCCTTTCTTTGTCAGATCAACATCACACACATCTTCTCCTCCAATTGCTTTTTGTCTACCCTTATTCCTTTGTCATCCTTCACCATACAGTAACAACACACTTAACACAAGTACATTACTGGATAATATATTATACCTATCTTTATGTGTTATTCTTTCTTGAGCATGACGTCACAGGATCAGATGCCAAAACCACATTGCACACATTATTTTCTATGACTTTCCTTCTGCCCTGCATGCGAAAGTGTCTGTGGTATCTGCTATATTACTCACTCTCCATGCAATACCATGTTCATGTGTCTCTCCTGATTAAGGTAGCCAGTCAAAGGCCTTGTAGACTGAAAGCCTGCATAAACTGTGTAATTCCTAATGACTCCATCTGACATGTTTGCCCAGTGTCCCTCTGACCCTTGATGTGTGTCAGTGGTTGAGAAAGGCCTGTCCCTCCGCACCAACGCACACATCTTCCTTCACGGCAAGACTGAGCCTGAGTGACAAGAGCTGCTACTAGTGTGCTTCAGTGAGTCAGACACTAATACTCTGACTTAATGGACAGAATCAATCAGGGATCAATGCCTCACAGACAAACACTGGATGTAGGCCTCTAATCATGCTGCTCTCTCTCATCTCACAAGTGTGCAGGAGGAAGAGGAGACACCTCGCTCTGTTTATTGGCTCAGTTCAGCTAGATTCCCCCCCAAAATCACTACTATTTATAAAGTACTATAGGAGCACAGTATCAGGTTCATGGAAACTGTTTTCTTTTCCTTATATCAAAGGGAGAAGTGACCTGTCAATGGAGTGAGATTTTGAACGCATTTTGGCAGTTTTACTTCAGATGTTGTATAATTTACTAATTACTATGGGCTGCGCTCAGTGTTGGCTCTGTTTTAGCTCCATGGTAGCATCGCTTTTTAAATTTTTTTTGAGCTTTATTGAAATTAAACATTAATTTACATATACATTAATAAATACATGAGATGTCATAGAAATGTGTGTGAAATATGTCTCTGCTTGTCAGAAATGAAGTGATGGATAAACAGTGAATTACTCAGGTTCTGCTTCACCCTGTGTTGTGATGAGAATGATGGTGATGATGGAAGATGATTTGTTTTATATATGCTGCCATTTTATCATCTTAACAGGACATGTGTTGGTCAGTCATACAGCTAATCACTCTCACACTGTACAAATAAAGCAAAGAAGCTATTTCAGCGCAGAGACTTGTGAGCTATGTGCCGTTATTTGAATATTTTCACAGCCCACTCATAACTCTTCTCATTAACATTTCCATAAATTACAGTGCACATGTGTTCATATGGTAGACATAGGGACATTAATGCACAACATCTGTCACTGCGCTGTGCTCTGCATCTCTCTCCCTGGGCAGCTCTTACTGTGTCTCAAAGCTGTCACTGGCATTTATCTACCATCTCTAAGAGAGAGCATTCCTGAGCCAATAATCCTGCACACACATGGATATCAAATTATGGCAATTATGTGGAATCACACTCAGTAAAGATGATTATATTTTGGTACTTTGTTTGTTTTTTACATAGTGTGTATCCTCAGGGCCTTGCCAACATAACAAATTCATCTCAACTTTTCTACATTTGCAGATCAACAATTGGATGCAGTTACAGTTGTATCTTTGATGGGGGTTTCCTACAGTTTCATATGTCTTGGAGGTGTTTCAACTCTCATTCACATAATGTTACCGATTTGTGCTTCCCCTGACCTTAACTTGAACACAACCATAGACCTGAATTACAATCTATCCTAAGGCCTCGTCCCGTCACAGACATCAGCTGTAACTATGACAACACAGGATCAATCAGTCTTTCAAAGGGAGAGCCACAAGACCCAAGCCACAGACCAAATCTCTTATTTTCTTAAACAGCTGTCTTCATATAACACCATCAAACCTTCCTATAGTAAATTCTGCAGGTTTTAAGACTCCTTGTGCAGGCTGGTTGAATATTTCTGTCTTTGTCTAGTCCTAGTTTTAGTCGTCAGCCATTACATATTACCATGTCAGATGAGCAGACAGATCAGCAGACAAATAGTACATCTGCACGTAGGCCTAAATCCTTTATTCAATAGATGTAGACGACTCAGCCCAGTGGGAAAATGCCATTAACAGAGTCCCCATTTTCTCAAAAGGAGCATGAATCCAGTGCTGCCTTCAGGGTCTGTAGGATATATCACACTAATAATATGCAGTTGCAGTAATGCACCAAAACTGTTGAAACTGACTAAATAAGGTAGTGCTGCAACTATGATTGGTTTCGTTATGGATTCATCTGCTGATTATTTTTCTGGATGACTCTATTTATTGATTGATTTGTATTATGTGAAATAAAAGGTATTTGCCCCAATTACATTTACCCAGAGCTCAAAGCGAAACCCTCAACCATATTTTTTTTGTCCTACAACAGTCTGAACATAAACAAATTTTCTGTTCTCTGCAATGTAATGAAAGGATGGAAATAGATTTTATAAAATGAAACTATGATTTTTTTAAAAACTATTATTAACTACTATAGACCATTTTCATTTTTCAGAACAGATACTGAAAAGGCAAAACTGAAACTATGAAATATTAAAAGATTAGGCTGTTCTGTGATCAAAAATTAATATTACGCATCATTGTGTCCAATTTTCTATACAGATCATTTTTATTCTCTTTAGTATTGTGATATTTTAGTAGATGTACCTGATGCTCTTCCTAGGTTGTATGTGTCCATCCATCTCATTCTTACAAATACGTATCTCAGTAACGCCCAGAATGAATTTCTTCAGATTTGACACAAACATTCAGCTGGCCTTAAAGATAAGCTGATTAGAAACTGATGGTCAGAGGTCAAAGGTATAACATCACCTGGAGGAGTGAGGAGGTAAGCCTAATTCTATCGATTTAGAAAAATGGTAAAAAAAAAAATGGTATCAAGTCAAAAGTAGCTCTGTATTACATTGAGTTATGAATCTGAAGCACCTCTGCAGAATTTTGGTGTTTGAAAACCAAAGGAGATGTCAAGTCGAATCGAGAGCTTCGAAATTGGGGTTTACGAGCTGCACTTGAAGGCGGCATGATGCTACGCGCGTAATGGATTTCCCCAGCACTGCTGCTTATCGGGGAGCAGGAGCTGCAGCTGCAGCAGTCCAGCCACATTAACTCTGCTCCACCACTTGATGCTGGTGACCTTGTCTGACGGTGGTTACGCCTTTCGGTCTTGCATTGTGCTTCTCTGTTCACCATGGCATCATCGGACGGGCTGGACGAGGACTGCGTGTTGCAGCGTGGAAGATCTCAGAGTGACCCGAGCAGCATCACCGAGGTCCGCCTGGGTGAAGCGCACAGAGCAGGTAAGAGGAGAGGGGAGGAGAGGTGGGGGCCTAAACGCATGTTGGACATCTGTCATCGGCTCAGCGTTGTGCTTTTGACAGGTGTCCAAGGAAGAGAGACACATCCCGGTTTTGGGGCTCGCCTGCAGGCAGCCCATCACGCCTAAACACCCGCGGTCATCCCATTACATTTGTATGCAACCAACGTAGGTTGTGTTGTAAACGTGCGTCATTTACTACCTCCTATATATACCCACTCCTGTGCTGTGTCGTGCCTTGCAGTGCTTTAGGCCCTATATGTTATTTGTGTAATGATACTGTTATTTACAGTGACAAATAGGCTCATGAATCAGACATGTAATGTCATGCAACATATGAGATGTTGTCCAACTGGTGTCACAGGCTAACACTTTTCCAACACATTGATTTTATATCAAAAACAACATGCACTGATTTGCTTGTTTCCCCCCATATGCTCAAGATCCCATCAACCTGTCCCACAGCCCATTTGATTCCCCTTCATATCATCAGGCTGTGATTGACACACAAACATGGTTGTTGCAGTTGATGCCATTACTGCAAAGCAAAATGAATGTGTAAGTGTTTTTGTTTTTTTTTTTGTTTTTTTAATAATGCATGTCTTTTTACTCTTGTGATTTTTTTTTTTTGCAGTGTAACTTGCCATCAAACATGAACTGCAGTATGTCGAGCTGGAGCTGATGAGAGTGCTGGTTGTGTATTTGGCTGTTTCCATGGTGATCCAAATGGCAGAAGGCAGCACTTGGCTCTCCAACTGTGAGCCGACATGGTGTTTGTCTGCTGCGCTCACTGGTTGTTTTCTGTTTTGTTTCTTTTTTTCCCCCCTTACACTCGGTGATCTACAGCAGCCAGCCATTCAAAGTGAAATGCCACTTAGTCTGTGAATCGTGTTTATTTGTGAGATGGAATTCGCATTTCCACTGGGAACTGCCGGGCTGACGTTCACTGCTGCTTCAGAGCTACCAGGCAGCCGTCATAGGATGGGCTGCTGAACACTAGATCAATATGAAAACATGATATATCAGTCAGACTAAGTTGCAGGCCCTTGACTTTCCTGTTTGACATCCATCATCACCCACATACTGTAGACTCAACTGGTTACACAGCAGTGGCAGCAGGGAAGTGATGAACTGAGCAGCTGTTGTATCTACACAAATAAGGGGTTCAGTTACTGAATCACAGCCTGATGTGTGTGGGGGTTGCGGTATAATGTATGAGACAGCACATACATACTGTACACATTCGTTTTCCCTCGTGTGTGTGTGTGTTACAGTCTGAACGTCAGACCTTTTCACAGGGCCAGCTATCTTTAGATACGAGGGGCCACAGCAACGCTGCGAAGGATCTTCAAGTTCTCTTGCCAACAGCAGATATCGTTGTGTTACTGCCCTGAGTTTCCAGATCTTGTCACGTTGTCCTGGTGGTTGTTATGGTTATGTAATAGCTTTTGATGTATGTGCAACTCTTGAGACCACGCTGGCTAGGATACAGTTCATTAGCATCTTGAACTTAATGTCGTATTCAACAAGATCAAGTCTTGCAGCAGATTTCACCAAAGCTGACGTTTCCTGTGCAGCGTCATGCAGATAGGGCCTGGGCAATGCAGCAGTGAAAACCCGCCTGCTTTCCCCACCTCTCCATCCCCTCTGCTCGGTGCTAACCCTTTCCTAGCCTTGGCACCCCTACTGCGGCTTTGATCCTGGCACTTGAAGAAACCATCTCAATTAAAGGGGAGAAAAGTAGGAGTGACAAATCTCTGATGGTAGCGTTATCATGGCACCTGGCTGGGCAATGTCATACTGAATCAGCTGCACTGTACACTCAGCCTGATAACCTGTATGAATAATTTTGCCTTCCATTGTGATGTCTTGATAATGATGCAGGGGGAAAAATTAAGGATTTTCTTTATGGAACGTGGTCACGGCCAAAACAGAAATCACTTGTCAAATCATCTGACAAGTGCCAAGATTTAGCTCTCACTTAATGCTCACAAATCAGATTCTCATGCTGTTCATTTGGATGCCATAAAAAGCACACAGGGCACAGAGGACTCTGATTTAACCTGAATACATGTTTCACAGAACTTATCACACGACAGCTAGTCATCAGTGCACTGCTCCACTGCCTATAGACAGAAGACTGAGAACAAAACTCTGTGCTGTGGATTAAAATCTCATGTGTTTCCACATGGTTTTTCATTCTGAGCCGGTGTTGAATCTACCTTGTTGAGCAGCATATACATATTACATCACCATCTCTGATCGAGAAGATACAGAGCAAGAAGTGCAGCCAGAATATTGTAGCCTAAAGGTGGAATTCGTGCTGCAGTGAAATTTTGGCATATGCAGTAGCTGTAAAACCGGATATTTGTTACTTTCATAAGGAAAAAGACTGAGAGTGTACAATGTGACAGTTAAAATGCCTGCAGACAGAACAGGAGCCTCAGTTTTTTTTGTTTTTTTTTACATTTACAATCAGTTAACAGAAACTACGAGCTAAAGTTTGAACATTTGAGCAAAATGGGTACATCCATGTTACTTTGTGCACCTACCAATTAATGGCCTCTGCTTCTCATTTACTCAGCTGTAATCAATGTAGTGTTTTGTAATCTGTCCAAGTACAGTCTTGGATGTGCTCTAAAACTGCAGTAATCAATATCTTTAGATCAACACTGAATTACAACTTGTAACATAAAAGGAATCACTTGTAGTGATGAACTCTTTCCTGTTGATCCAGGGACTTGAAGAAACCACCAAATGTTGTTTTTGATTGACAGCCGTTGATTTGTCAGATGAAGGAGAATGAAAACAGTCCACGAAATTGGTAATACCACTACAGGAGCTGGCATTTTCAAAATGAGGGCAAGAAGCCTACGTCAATGATACTTGTGACGTAGGTCGCCATGCTGGTCATACTATACAACTCACTGTCTTGTGTTCGGGATTCTTGAGGTCTTTGTGCTGTTCACACTACATGATTGTAGTAGACTACACTACACTACACTGCCCCACTCTTCACCAGCAGGCATGGCCGACAGCTCTACTTGGTCTCCAAACGATGTTTTGTATCGAAAACTCACGCGAGAACTCAATGCGCGGGCCGATAGTTTTCATAACAAACGAAAAAACAAACTAAGAATGAAAAAGCTCGCAAAACCTTCCTTGAGGCCATAACAGTGCTGCTGCTGTTGTTGTTGTTGTTCTCGTTGTTGTTTTCCTGCTGCTGCTCAAGTGCTGCTCTGGGTCACTTCTGCATCCTTCACGACCCCCGTGTCTGCTCTCATTGGCTGGTGCTCTTTTCACGTCAGCCCGACACGACTGGATATTAAACATGCTAGATATCCAGTCGGAGTCTGGGACTCACTGTCACGCTGTTGGCAAAGCACCCAACTCACGTCTTTGATCTGTTCACACATAATGATCCAGGCTCGCCGAACAGACAACTGGCTCACCCCTATTTGGGGGAGGGTTGTCGTGGAATGCCCCAAACCAGTCGGCGAGCGGCCGATTGGGCCAAAATCGTGTTGTCTGAACAAGGCTTAAGTCATCAAGTGCCAGAAACTGCAGTTTCTTGAATGGCCACTTGAGGCTGGCTCCTAAAGTGATCAGTCACTGCCATCATCAGTCAGTGCCAAGATGGTGACAGTGGTGCGGCCCACTCTGAGCTTCAAAATGTTTCTTCAGTATGGGTGATGTCATGGAGCCTGCAGTCATCTTTAGTTGTAGTCTGTGGTGCATGCACATTTTGCAGTCTATGTTAGTATGGGCAGAGTTTGAAGTTTGAGTTTTGAAATGAAAACGCATTTGTGTGGATGCAGCCTGAATGCTGGTCTCAGATTTACCAGTTAGCCAGGAACATGAATGATCTGCTCTTGCTGTCTAAATAAGCAACTGCTTGCTGACAAGTTAGCAGATCGATTGTGGTGCATTGTGTTCACAGCTCATTATTCTCCCTAGTGGCCGAATGAAACAGCGTAATTCAAGAATATATGACAATTTAGGTTCACTACAACAGGTTTTGCATTATAACATTACATTCAGCAGATTAACTGTGAGGATCTGGTAGTTATACAGGTTAGTCAAGCTTATGGAAGAGGGGGAGTAGTATCATTAATATGCCAACATCCTGGTTCAACCTTGACCTACTGTAGTGATGCTGTTGTGTGAATGAGAGAGTATAGTAGCATTACAAGTGCACTCATTTTCACTTGTCCTAATAAAGTGCTATAGATGAACTAGCTTGTTTATGAGCTGAATGATCATCTCACTGCTCATGTTTTTGTCTATGATCAATAGAGGTTGTGTCCAAAACAATACAAGGGAGACTTACATGAAATAAAATATTCAAAATGACTTGCATTTTTTTTTATGTCCTTAACAATTAAACAGGCATATTAATAAGAGACAGTAACAAGTAGTGAAGCTGACTGATTTTGCAGTGTTATGGTCTCAGCATCAAACCACAGCCGTCTTTTTGTAATGTACATTTTTAGAAATGATGGAGGTGCCCTGTCAGTCCCTGTGTTGCCTCTATCTTACAGGAGTCTCTTCTTTCGCTCCCCTCATCTCCCTATTTGAGCTGGTGCTGTTGTGCTAATCTGACATGCTGCTCTAACATCAAAGGCTTTCTCCCTGGACTCCTCCAACCGCTGCCCCCCCTCCTCCCACGCCTCCCCGCCCCACCCCACCCACACTTCTCAGCTACTGACGAGCCTCAGTTTTAGTCCTCACATTCAGTCAGAGGATGTGGGGTGGGGGCACTGATGAGGAGATTAGGATTTCTTTTATCTGAATCAGGGCGCCTCATGTTTTATTAATCAAGAAGCCTATACATAAACCAGTGTGTCTCATTCCAAATTCAGAGCTGTTATTGAACCGAGAGAAAAGCAAACCTGGCACCTGGCAGCGCACTCCTACATGCACGCTCATGTAAGCGAGGAACATGTGGTGGATCTCTTCACAGCCACATGTCACTTCACAGCAACTGCAGTTAGAGGTGAGATGGGATAAAAGTGACAAAACCTGGTAAGCACTGTCACTATCACTGTACTGTAAACAGTTGTCAAGACCCAAGTTGGGTTTCTTGAGATTTTAACCAGGGTTATTACCCAGAAAATACAGTACATCTATGGCCCCCAGGTCTCTGAGCTCATATGAAAATAGAAAGGTGCTTAGGCATAAATTTGTCACTTCCTTTACAGTCCCTGTGATCTGTGTCGCCTCCTTATCCACAAAAAGAGTATGAAAACAAATAGGTTATTTGAACTCTTTTCCCCTAAACAAGACGGGAACAAGCTGTAACCTCTGTAACAAGACTGTACTGTCTTGGCAAGAACTGTTTAATGTCCTTTCTATGCCAAAATTAGCAAGTGTACATGGGGTTTTAAATGTAGGTAAACCCACTAAAATAACCCCTTTTAACAGTGCAAGGCCTAGTTTGCCTTTCTGATCAGAGAGGACACACACACACAGCACCCAGAGCAATGTCACATGCACTGGCAGAGAACACACAAATAGAAAGATAGAGTGAACGACTGGCTGCTGTGCAAATTAGTAATATGAATTTGACATGTCTCATCTCAAGGTTGGTGCTCCGGTAAAGTGTCAGAGCCTATATATGGCAGACAATGTTGTTGGTGATTGTGTGTTTTTGAAACTTATTTGGAGGCTGCAGCTCGCTTTTTTGCATAAGTTTTGAAGGCAACATGCAGTAGGAACACATAATCCACAGAGAGCAAACAGTTCATGAAGGTGATGCACCTCATGCCTGTTCTCTTCCTACAGGCTGGCAGACCATGTATTCATAGACAGGAGGTTTGCAGTTGAACCTTCTTAAAATACCAAGCAGAGAAGACTCTAGAGAAATACTGAAGGGCATCTTAAACACCGGCATCTAAATTCTACAAAGTGGGGTCAAGAGCAGTTGAACGGTGAAACAGTGGGTGAAATTGCCACAAGAGGGCTCTACTTGGCAGATGGCTATATTTTGCATAAATGAGGTAAGCAGTCACTGTCAGGACGAGTCCAGCACTGCAGTCACCTGACATCTCACAAAGAATAGGGACAAATGGTTTGTCCAAGGTCATGCTGCATATAGAGTGGGCAGACACTCACTCAGGATTACTCAGCACCATACTGCAAGGTTTAAGAGGACGAAGAGAATTAGACTCTAAGATGCTCTAAGTATTCACTGCATCTTCACTCTTCCTATTGTGAGAAAGAGTGAACATCATTGAGGCAGTATCTGAAGTCTTTTGAATTTCAATCAGAGACGGTTAGAACAAAAAAAAAAAAAAAAAAAAAAAAAACTCCACATTGACTAAACCGCAAAACTTTGTGTCCCACTGTGATTTATTTTTAGAGCTGATGCAACTCCTTATTGGTTTTTTTTCTCATGCCTGTTTCTGAAGTGGAACATCTGAAAGCAATGATGAAGGATTTAGTATGGACAGCATGGGCATGATTAATGTGGAGCATTGCAGAAGTGTTTGGACTTTAATCTAGGACAATAAATGAAAATGTGATTTTGCTGAGACGCTAATGGGTTGTTCCCTCCATGAATTTTATCCTACCCTTGAGTCTTTGGTGCAGCATTGATTCTTTTTTTATTAGCCAGCCAAGACTCCATTGTACAGGGGCTAATTCAGAAGTACCTTTTGTGCCAACTCATCATTCATGCCCTTACGCACTATGCGGAGATGTCCCTGGGTCCCTCTGACTTCAAGGCCCTGAGGAGCAGCACAGCAGGAGCGACAAAGCATGACATCATCCTGACTGTGTTGGAAGGACATAAACACACCATATAGACTCACTTATACTTCAAGCAGCAAATGTTTGTGATGTTTAGCCTAAGGATCAGATTCAGCATATAAAACATGAGCAAGAAATATGTGTGTAACTGTAAAAGATAACCTCTGTGTCTGGGTAGCCCTGGCACTGCAAGTATTCTTTGATTATGAATGACTGAGGAGACGGTGACTATTTCTCTGAGCTGACCTTCATCCTTAAACCTGCATTATTTTTATGCTTTCTGGCCAGTGGAGGGCTCTAACATCAGGCTTTTGTCAGAAATGGTAAAGGGTGCTGTGATATGATGTGTGCATATTGTCTTCTTTACAATAGTGAACTGATGTGAAGAAGCTAAAGGAGGAAAGAGGAAAACTTTCTGTGCAGACTGCAGCTCCATTTGCCACAAACATCTGTAAACTTATCACTACAGCCTGCGACAGCAGCCTCACCCTCTCAGCATCGCTACTTGCAGCAGAGGGATAGAGGATATGACCGATAGTGACCTTTATCTGTGTCGTTCACTCAAGAAAACGGTATATGCACTCATCAATATTTGTTTATATATCAACAGCACCAATTTTCCATAAATCTTGCAGGCTTAGTACCATGTTTTTCAGTTTTTTAAACTTTGATGCTTAAAAAACCCTAATCCTACTGAATGACCTTTTTAATATGAACAGTGGGATCATCCATGAACACAACAGTATAGACACAACAGTTTTGGTTATTCACAGTGAGAGGTTTCACTGTTTCTTTTCCAGATTAAAAATCTGAGAAACAGAAAAATGTTCAGATGATGCCAGCCAGTGACTTGGCTGTTGCCAAAGCTTCTTCAAAATGATACTTTATTTATTTATTAGCTTTTGAGTGATTTGACCATCTGCCTGAATCAAGAGCGCATTGTCTGATACAACAGGATGTAATTACCATCAAAGGAATAACATGCATTTATTTGTGTTTCAAGGCATGTTTTCCCTTTAAGAGAGCAGAAAAAGGTGAATACAGATATTTCTGTCTCAATGTACAGACTTGATTGAAAAGCAGAAGGATTGGCGAAGCTGTACTACCCCCACCCCTGATACACACAAACAAACACATACACACACATACACTGTCTCCCCTCCCCCCTCAACTAAACAATCTGGGAGCTCTTAACAACACAGAGAAGGACTTAAAAATTGATGCTCCTCAGTGTTGAAGTTCTCATCAGTACAGACAAAATTAAAACAAAGAGGTGCCCAAAGAGACGAATAGCTTGTGCGTACTGCTCTGCATGCAACATACTGTTTTCCATCCCAACAGCTTTGCCTTTACGCTCCAGTGTGCTCTCTTTGTCCATGATATGTACTTGAGCAAGCACACAAATGGATGTAGTTCTGCATGTGCATGTGTACCTTTTTCTGTTTTGTGGCCTTACAGGGCTTAATATACTGGAATTGTAGTCTCATATTTGCAGGCATGGTACATGCTCCTGAGGGTAGCTGTAATGTGCTTTATTCAAGAAAGGAAGAGCGTTTATTATGTGTGCAGCAGAGACTGAGATCTACCCAGTGACTGGGTCAGGCAGTGTTGGGGGAAGCGACTTGACTTAAGCTGTCAGCCATTTACACATAATGTATCTTTTATGAATGTTTCATGTGCTGACCTAATTCCTTTCAGAGCCAAGTAAAAGCAATATGTTGCACATGAGAACACAGCACAGCATCCAGCTGATCCTTTTGACATCCTCATCCCACAACAAGGGGGATAAGGGGGGTCGGGCAAGTGGACATAGAGCTGCGATATGATCACTTGGATGCCCTGGAAAGGCAAGAACAGAGGCTCGAGACCACCCCAGCAGAGTTATTTTCAGCTGTTTGTTTTTGCAAAATCTACTCATCCCACAGAGATGGCAAGTGGAAGCGGCCTAGTGAGGGCTTTGTTACAAAAAAGAGATACTTTGCTCTCTGTTGCACATGTAATTAAAAACAACTGCTAAAACCCAGAGTAGGCATGGAGAGACTAATCACTCTGACTGATGTGAATCTCTCAGCAGTGTAAAGGGGAGGTGGGGTGGGGGGTGGGGGGTGGGGGGAGGGGCAAGCAGCTGCAAAAATCAGCCTGCTGAAACTGGGTGCTGGATTTGAATATGTGCATTTCAATCCAGAATTAAACCCTAACAAGTAAAAATTACAGCATCTAATCACCACCGAGCTGCTGTTCTGACGTGACCCCAGCTAAAGCCCTGGTACAAGAGCAATTAAAAAACAGCAAGTTTAAAGGGATTCAAAAATCTCAGCAAGACGCAGACATGTGCTGTTTGTCTGTCACAGATATGTTGCTTATAGAAGTTTCCTTAACCAGCCTGTGTTGTTATTAGGCTAAAAATTACAGCATTTGTCATATGTTTGTACAGCCTATGTTTATCTGAACAAAACCTCCAACTGCCATGAGAATTATGAATCTTGTCAACCAAGGATAGAGGTGGAAGCTTCACGGGGAGGATATAGGGGTTGGCAATATCGATCTGCTGGATAATTGATTCATCAATTTAGTCCAGCCAAAGCCAAACCTTGCTGAACCATAAACATTGTAGTAGGGCACTTTCTGTGAGAATGTCAGATTGACTGTGGGTCACTCATTCTGTAGGTGAGCTAGCATTACTTAACGGTGCCATACTTGTTGGCGACATGTCTAGAGTCTCAGATATAGTTGAAGTCCTGGTGACTATATGATAATGAGCTAAGATCTTTCATCTGCAACCAATCGAGGATTGACAAGTGCCCTTCTCTGGCAAATACACCTTTTTCCCATTATTGTAATTGCAATGGTGGGTTTCCCTGTGACATTCCCTGTTTCATTAAAACCCTGTTCAAAAAACAAAATAATGACTGGCGTAAGATGTTTGACACTGGAGATGTGTTGGGTGAGATGGTGAAATTTAGTTTGTAATTTATTTTCTAAAGATAGGTTGAAGACATAAACAGCATAAACTTGTATGTCAGAACTCCACCTGCATGTTTGAACAGCACTTCACAGTGCTTTTGCGCTATTCCTTCTTTTCAGCCTGAATATAAACTTAAAGATAACTTGATCAATCAAACAAAGTCAATCAAAGTACACTCCTTCTATGTCCGACCAAAGGAACCTGGCCTCCTCCCAACCTTTAAACATCCTCTTCAGAGGAATCCCTGAGACTACTTTGTTTGCAGCTCACACACTCTAACACAGGCAAGGCTGTGTCTTCCCCCACTGCTACAGTCCCGATTTGTCACTGTGACACTGCATTGGCTCGCAGGCAGTGCAGGCTATGACTGTACCTGATGAATGATTCAGCAGATTTAAAGGGGAACAGTACAGGAGCGGAGCAGCGGCAGAGTTTATGAACATAAAATGTGTGTTTTATTTTTAAATGTTTAACACGATCGCGCCGACACATGCTGTATTTGATGATGCATCATGTGCTATTTATGACACATAGGTTCTTATTTGCATATGACTACTAGATAAACTCATACCAACACATCACAATATCACTCACAGTAAAAGAAAATGAGTTCCAGACTAAATGTTTGATCATTGATAGTTTTGTCAATCTAAACATTACATCATTTCATTAATAACTGACCTCTGATTCAGTTACTATGTGACTAATGTGTGAAACACATACCTTCTCCCATCACTGGCAGTGTGATTGTTTTGCTGTTGGGGTTTGCAATCAATTGTAAAGTGCTTTGGGGCAAATTATCCCACAAATGGACACTCCATAACTGCAGGTTTGAGCAGTTATGCTGCTGATGTGCAGCATGTTTCTCCATTTCCCTGTCCTCCCCTGAGACTGCACAGCACTTACATACCCTCCCCACTTACAAACACACACTCATGCACATACACACATAGACCCATGCATACGCAAATTCACTTCCACCACCCATTATGAATTGTGTTTCACAAGTATCAAACCTGCAATGAGCTCATATTTCAGAGATTTTATACATTTTGGGTTTTTCAAAGGCAGGGCTGTTCAGGAAGCAGTAATAACCTCAGTAATTCATTTCAAGCCTGTGTGAGTGATAAAATCTGAATTCATTCAGGCCAGATCTAGAAAATAATGAAATCACTAGGTATTCTTGTTTTGATTATTATTCATCCATTTGTGTTTTTTTTTTTTTTTTTTTTTTTTGTTGTTGTTATGCCTCCAAAGGGTGTGCATATGCAGTATCTCCTCAGTCTATTAATAATGTCACTATGTATGAAAAATCAGCTAACACCAAACCAAGATGAGTTACATTAATGCAAAATCTCTTATTAGGCATGTTTCATGTTGATATATCAACAAACTCACAGTCGTTTTGATACCCTGCATGCACGCCCTCATGGATGATGTTGCCTGGAAACTCATCTAGCCTGGATTTTATTCAGCGGTAACTGCCAGTGATGGTGCCCAGCCATGTTGACTCACCTGTTGTGTGTGTGTGTGTGTGTGTGTGTGTGTGTGTGTGATTGGTTGATACTCTAGCTGTCTGCAATTTCTCATGTGTCAGACTCAGTATTACAGACTGGGATGAAGGTGTTATAGTCAGCGTCTCTGACATGAGACGTCAACACAGAAACAGCAGGAGAAGCACAGGTGTAATGTAAATGACTCAGTCTCGTAGAGTGCCTTAGTAGTCCATGCCTACATGCACATAACCTCACTGTGGAACTCATACATTCAGGTGGGAGGCCACCATCATTAATGTTATTAATTACACAGTGTTTTTTTTTGCTGTGACAAGAAGTATTTGCTGTTAACATCAAAAGTAATATACTCTGGCAATTTGGCTGTAAAACCGCCTTTGATAAATACTTCCCATGACCATACAATAGGAATACGACATTACTGCAGTCGCTAGAGATTCCTTCATCCTTAAGTAGGCAAGGTTGGGGTCATGTTTCACTTTTTTCTCAACTGGTCACAATTTGTGTGCACTACCTTTTGGCAAACCATCCATGTTCGGCCATATTAAACGAAGACTTGTAAATATTGAATGAGATTCATGTGCTTTGAGTAGCCCACGCCACCAGTTATATTCGTTGTTTACTGCTTATGTATCCCTGAGGAGAAATCTTGCCACTGACTTTTATCATCTCTGATGTAACTCAGCCCTTCCTGCTTTTAATGTATGAGTAGCGCTCTAGAAAAATCGATCTGAAACCACAGACTTTGTTTACACACCAAGTTAATATCTTCATAATTAATTTCACTTAAGGACTGTATACAAGTAGATACAAAGATATATTTAAACATAGGTGTAAAGAGCATTTAAACATCAGGGTTTTTTAATGAAAAACACACACACACGCACACACACACACACACACACACACAAAACATTGTACCTATAATGAAAAATTTAAAGCAGTAATTCTTTATTATTGCTGTGGGATTAGTGGTACAGTGTATATACTGGTATTTACTGAATAGGCACTTTACAGCAACAAGAGTGCATATATTTCTTCTTTTATCACCTGCTGTATTTTTCTGACCTGGAGTAGCAGCCTGATGTTTTTATTTTTATGTTGCTCTGATGCTTTTGGCCTTGTTACAAGGATGACAATGTTGTCTGTTGTTCAGTTCACCACCTCCAGACTGAAATATCTCAACACTTTTGGATCGTCTCATGACTTTGGTGATTTTTTACAACAACGATGTTGACATTTTTGACTTTTAGTGAAATGTGTGGACAGCTGTTGGATGGATTCCAGTGACATTTTGTTTACACATTCATGTTCCCTTCAAATAGCCTAGATGTTTTACAGCTCCAGTGATCCTCTTACTTTTCACCCAGCAGGCCAGCAGGTCAACATGTTAACAAATCTGATACTTTATTTTAGGATTAATCACCTACAAAGAGATATTCCTCCATCAGTCTTGTAGTTTGTGTTCTGTGCTAATGAATATTAGCATACTAAACTCAGTTAAACTAGGATGCATGGTTAATGTGATGTCACTGTGAGCTGTTAGCATGCTAAAATTAGCATTTAGCACTAAGCCAGTACAATAGAGTCCCACAGAGCTGTTTGTGTAGCTGTACAGTCTTACCTTGCTACACTGGCAAGCTACAAACTCATAAACTTAACATGTTACTCAATGATAATAATAATGAGGGTAATAACTTTAACCTGTACCCTGGTGAGGTAGGCCTGGTAGTGCAATGTCACTGTTCATACATCATGTAGTCTAATACAACAGCATTGCAATGCTGCCGTTTTGAAGGTTCATTTAAAATGTGCCGTTGAGCTGGTTTTATTATCACTGTACTGATAATCAAAACTATATTGATAAAAACCGGCTTCTCAAATGTGAGGATTTGCATCGTCATCCTTGTCTCATCATGTGATAGTAAATTGAATAAGTTAGTTTTTGGACTGTTGGTAAAAAGAAAAAAAGAGACGCTTCTACTGATTGTGACAGACATTTTCACATATCAGTCTAATTTAAAAGAATGAAGGGCATAGTGCAAATTTTTATTTCTAACTGTACATTTCATTGAATCACACTGAGAGGTATTTATATATATATATATTTACCTAAATGAGGACCAGCCTTCACTTATTTATGGATATGTGGTGTATTGTTGCAGGGCTTTTATGTCTAAATGCATTAGCAGTTAAACACAGTCTAAGTTAATTTAGCATAGATTGTAATATAATCATCGACCAAGCTTTGGGCTTAATATAGAAATACTGAAGCAATTAATCGTTTTGATTGACAGACATCTTCGTGTGCATGCGTGCGTGTGTTTGTTGTGTGTGTGCGTGTGTGTGTGTGTGTTAAGGCTACTGTACAATGTTTTGCAGTAGAAGATGAGTTGAGCGCGTGCCAGTTGCTTTGCCCACCTCCTCCTCCTCCTCCCGTGCAGAGGGGCGGGGTTCACATGGCACATCAATATTAGCAGCTAGCTGCAGATGTAACCCGCTCGTTTACTGACACTTCAGTTCCTGCTCTACCCAAGACTCTCTCCTGCGCTGTTAAACCACAATTTATGCAACACCAGCTTGGACGAGCTATCGTTGCACAGTGGGTTTGTTTCCCTAAATACACCGCGGCTGCGAAGTCCCGGTTGTTGTGAGAGCTCAGTCGGCTCAGTAGGAACATATGATGTGAGTAGCTCCGGAGCTCTGGAGTCGGACTGGATATAGCTGTGTGTCCTATGATATGTAAGTACCACCCGGTAACATCCACTCAATACCACCACATGTATTCACTTTAAAATGTTCCATGTAATGTGTTTGCCTGGACAACTTGTCTTTAGCATCACATACTGAGTGGTGCTATTTCCACCATCATATAATAGTCCTATAGTGACCCGTGGCGTTCAGGAGGGAGTTAGTAAGGAAAGGAGTTGAACATTATTTCTCTCTTAGGGTTATGGTGCTGTTTGTTTGTTGTGAGATGAAATGCTCTTGTGTTTTTGTGCAGCGTTAAACACGTGGCAGTAAGTTATTAGTGAAGTGAGTGAGGAGGATGCTGTGACATCTCCTAGTGGTTTGTGTCAATCCCTCAGCTCGCTCATTATTTGCAGCATCAGCCTTTTTGCTTTAAAGCCACACTTACTTCACTGTGTAGTATCTGACATGGGCTGTTTTTTTTCCTGCTTGACAAAAAAAGAAAAAAGAAAAAAAAAGGTGATTCTTCTCCTGTATTGGCAGAAAAGGAGATGTTAATGTTCACTCAGTCCCCCTAACACTTAACCACTTTGATAAATATTTCAACATAACTTGCAAATTGCACCCTGACTTACATTATGCATCGTTAAACGCCAGGCCGTGATTGGCTGCCGCTCTCCGTCTCTCTGTGTGGCAACAGCCTTCCCATCCGCCCAGCAACTCCCTATTCCTCATGCCGTGGTGATTCTCTGCCTCCGAGGGCCTTTTCTGCAGCATCCAGTGCGGTAACCATAGCAACGGGAGCCTGACCCTGGGCGTGCTGTTACTGTTACTACAGGCTTGACCTGAATTCCTTGCTGCATCCCAGGCAGGCACACACGACTTGGGCAACTGACCTGCTTCTCTTTGTTAGTGGTCAAGCCGAGCTGAGGGTGTCGGTTGAAGCTGTGGCACTGAAACGCTGGACGGATCAATAAACTCAGCTGTGGTTGGACTTGTGTTGTAAGAGCAGTCTGTACACTTGTAATGTTATCAGTTACAGGTCTAGTGAGGACAAAAGGACATCTGAAGACACCACTTTAGGACAGGATGATGGGTATTTTTTCACTATACTGCTCACCTTGTGAACATTTTGCTATAGATTACATGCTGACATGATAGATGGCTTGTACCTACGCTGAGCATGTACCTGAATGATTAGATGACATCACTGGCTGGTCCCTGCGCCATATTATAAAGATGGAGAATATTGTTATGATATCAGTAGGTTTTGACCTTGTTTTTAATGTCACACTGTGAACACGTTGCACTTTTGCTTGAGTTCCTGCCATCAGAGTTGGCCTCCTCCTCCACATGCCATCAAATCTATCCTCACCTGTGGAATAACTCAACATGAATCAAATCATAAATCAAACATCTCCCTTTGTTTTCCTGTAATGTGACTGTGGCCAGTAAAGCAAGTGTGTGTAATTCATTTCTTTTGGGATAAATGAGCAGATGTTGTGGATTTAGATGCTGCTGGAATTGATTTAGAAGATAAAAGCGTTCGTGTAGCGATTCCTGCACAGCCCACAGCTCAGCTGTAGGCTCCCTGAGGTGTCAGCTTGTTGGCGGAGCCAGACTGTGTAGGGGTGCCTATTTCTGTCCTTTCTCCAAGGGGCCTCTCCCTTTCCCTCTCTCTCTCCCTCCCTCTCTCTCTCTCTCTCTCTCTCTCTCTCTCTCTCTCTGTCTGTCTGTCTCTCTCTCTCTCTGCCACTCAATGCAGCATAACAGAAGTCAGCTCAGTCAGCCTCTGTAGTTCTCTGCCTGTCTGTCTATCACTGTGATCCGTCCTCTACTGCGTAGTTTAGACTTAAGAGCTCTCCAAGCAGTCAGAGAAGAAGCTAAGAGGAAGAGCCATTGATTTCAAGCCTTTATCTCTGGAGAGAAATCAAGATCTCCAACATTAAATTGATGTAAATTGATGATGCACGATGTACTTATCCCTTTCCAAAAATATCTATTATGTCATGCTTTCAGCATTAGTGTGTAGTTTTTTTCTTTCTTTTTTGCATTTCTTTGTCTTGCACATTAGTGCGCTTTATAGTTTTTGGAACATAAAGTAATAGGAAGCTGGCGATCGCTGCTTGAGCTATTTCATGACCAGTGTTGCTGTTGTTGCGCAAATTTGTCCACCAGAGCACTCTTGTACCACTGCTGCCAACAGCCTGCTCCCTGTTAAGTCATTGAATGCATCACAGCTCAGCTGTCTTTTAAATGGCCTGTTCTGCCTACTGACTATTCAAAGCCCAACAAATATTCATTTTACAATGATTTGAAAGAGAACAGGAACAGACCTGTTGCAACCACATAATCTCTGACATGTTTTCTTTTAAAGCAGCTAGCACCATTTTTTATGACACTGTAGCCGATGATGTAAAAACAATGCATTCATGTGAAAAGGGTGTTTGTCTGCCATTCTCTCTGGGTCCACTGAGCTTCATGCTGACCTCCAGCTTGTTCAGCTGTCTGACCCACAGCTGTACTGCTCTGGTTCACATTCACAGTGTCTTTTCAGAGAAAAAGCTCCTATAAACCCAGAGCACACTACCTGCTGACCCCAGACAGACACAGTTAACAACTAGCTGGTGAACAGAGTGGGGAATTTTGCAGCTAAAGTGTCCAGGAGCTTAGGGAGACGGTGAATATTGCACTTAGATTCAGATGGACATGAATCTAAATGAATGACAGAGCTGCTCTGAATCTGCTAGATATGTAAATAAGCAATAAACTGACATATTCACACCTTCTAATGTTTATTGTTTATTGCTGCTTATTGTACATCGCTAAAGAATTAGTTATTGCAGGTTTGTGGCTAATTATGGATCAAAAAATAAATTCATTGAAATATTACTAATATATTTAAAATCTATTATGAAGTATTGTTAGAGAACAGAAAAAATGGACGACTTGTGAACGTGTCTATAAAAAACCTGGAATCAATCGAATGTCTAAAAACATGACAGACCAGGAAAATGAGCTCTGAAAACAAGCCATTTCTCAGTAGCAGTGTGCACGATTTGCAGGATGCTGTCACTGCTGTGTGTCGTTAAATTGTGCAGTACATTCCTGTGTACTTCACTGTCCGCAAATGTGAAGCCTAAAATATTATAAAGTCTGCAGGGAATACAGGCTGCAGATGTCTGCACTGACCTCAGAACAGGCAGTTGTGCACAGGCTGATTTTATTTATCCTCCGTGTGTCTTTCAAGGCATTTTTTAAAAAGCGTTCCATTGTCTACATGTTTTTTGGGGCCAGGAAGGTTCTGGCTGCCCCGAAACCATGTGAGTCACTCGCAAACAATGTGATTCTCTGTCTTCTCCCCCACCACTCACTGCTCCTCAGAATTAGACCGGAATCAATAAGGCATTTACAGCCAGTGACCCACATTTGGTACTCTCACATGATGATGGGATGTCAGTAGTATTTGCTCAATTGTGTTAAAAGTGACGTGAAGAAATGTCTCAAGTCCTCACTACACTGAAGCGCTGATTGATGTCATTGCCGCCCGTTTCACGGTTGATTTTCTCATCTGCAGTTTTAATGCAGCTGTGTTTGTTTTGTGTGGATGCAGATGGGATGGACCAGCAGAGGGTGCTGCACTCAGGTTGCTTGGTCTCAGGGGTTCGTACGCCTCCCGTCCGCCGCAACAGCAAGCTGGCCAGCCTGGGGCGCATCTTCAAGCCCTGGAAATGGAGGAAAAAGAAAAACGAGAAGCTGAAGCCCTCAGCGAGTGAGTATTACGTAAGACTCGATCAGTCTGGGAATAGCAGCGTGGAGGGATGTATTCACAAAAACCACATGTTTTCATTTCTAGTGCAGTCAGTGGACTGGTTTCATAAATGTTTGTGTTGTTTAGCGGTGGAGAAGAAGGCAGCTGTACGACAGAAAAGAGATGACCTCGTCAAGAGGACCCCCGGGGAGACGGAGACAGGTGCAAAATGAGACATGAACACACACTCACAAACATACACACACACACACACACAGCCATGCATATGACTCTAGGCTGATAACAGTTCATTTGTTTAGCCACATGATGCCAGACTCATCCCTGTGCTTTCGCTTTCTCGCTCTCTCGGTGTTTGCAGAGTCAGATCTTGCCTGTGGGGGTAACAGTGAAGATCCAGACACCCCCACTCACTCTGACGCTGAGGACAGAGACGAGGAGCCCGTGGCGCCGCTGGCCAGCACCAATGAAGACCTGGGCAGTGACCTAGAAGCATCAACAGGTAGAGTGCAATACAGTGCCTTGTAATCATTCAAAAAAATCAATAAGTATAGAAAGCACAGCACTTTGTGACATTGTTTAGTTTATAGAGGTAAAGCTGCATTAGCCAATCACACCTGCTGAAAGTACCAAAAAGCAAGAGAAAGATAATAGTAAAATAAATGGATTAAATGTGTCATGTGAAAGCTATTGTTCAAGTGGCCTCAAGAGAGACATCATGTGACTCTGCAGTTCCCGTTAAGCTTTACTGAGCATTTTAGCATCTTTCTGCTCTTTTGGTTTTATAGCCCTAACTTTATTGTTTTGATTTAATCTTTCCCCTCTCATTGTGTTATTTCCAGCAGCAGAAGCAGCAGCTGCGTTTAGTCAAAAAAAAAAAAAAAAAAAACCTCTTAAAATCCACTGTACAATGTCCAGCCTGAAGACAGAAGACAGGCACAGACTCACAACATTTAGCCGGGGAACATTGTGGAGCATTTAACAGCAAAAGAGCAGATATTTCCCTCAGGAGTGAATATTGGATTTTACATTCTACAGGTGGCCAGAGGCACAACTCCAAACACTAGATTTGTATCTGCAGGACTATAAATCGGGCAAATGTTTGATAAATTTATGAGGTGATAATACTTGCATGTCAGTGTTTTTTTACAGCTTGCTGCAGCGCCCTCAAGGGGCTGAACCATGAATGAATTATCTGAAAGTTATTGAGAGCCTGACCCAATTATCTCACTCTTCACTATATGAGGGGTTTGTATTTTTACATACTGAGCTAGGCAGTAACTAATATCAGCCTCTTACAGAAATGATGATATCTGTGAATTTGTCTGCTGATATATTAGACAAAAGATCAAAAGGTCAGTTTATCCAGCGGGGATTTTTCAGTGTCTTGTATGAGAGATAAACTATCATGTAATTTTAAGTAATTCATACCTAGAATATCTACTCTTTTTGAAGAAGTTGAAGATATTGCTTTAATTATTCTTTAATTTTTCACAATCATGACTTGATGTTTGAATAGGTCATTGTTTGACTGCCTGTCACATTTTTTTGCACAATTGCCTGAGCTTATTTACTAAAAGTGACCAATTTATTTGTTCCTTTTTGTATGTACACTGTGTATGTGTGTAAGGAACAAACTGATCAAGAAAAATAAGTTGAGAAATATGAAATAAGTTAATTATTAATCATGTACATTTACTGCAGTTGATTCTTTACATTTGAGTGAGACATGAAAGTCTCTCCTGGTGCAGTTGTGTTGTATTCACCATGACTCTGATTGTCCACTAAGTGGAGACAGAGACTTACTAAACAAACCAAACCTTTGCTGTTACCATCACTGATGCTTCATTTCAGTGCATGATGTGACTGAAGACACAAAGACAGTAGGAGACCCCGGTCACAGTGATGATGGAGAAGACGAAAACACCTCACTGAGCAACCAAAGTGAGGAGCAGCCGAAGGGGAAGGCAGACGCTGCCGAGGGGAAACAGCAGGAGGCGACGGCGGCCCCTCCTCAGAGACGAGCCAGCACTCCGCCCCCACCCAACCTGCCAGTCAAACTGCTCACCAGACTGGGCAGCTTGGAGGGTGAGTTCGCCAGGGTAAGACTGGTGATGCAAAGCTCCTCGTCCTTATCTTGATGTCTCACACTGATGATTTCTCACCTCAGGTGCCCCCCCAGTGCCAGTGAAGAAGTCCCCAGCCACCTTACCCAGAAATTTCACACTTCCTAAAGACCCTCACGGCTCCCTGTTGAGAGGCAGGATCTCCACACCAACTGGGTCCCCCCACCTTGGAGCACTACACCCACAGCTGCCCCCTAGCTGTATCATTGAGGAACTGCACCGTGCCCTGGCCACCAAACACAGACAGGACAGGTCAGTGTTTGGATGTTAAGTATTTCTAATACAAACACTTTCCTTATATACATTAAATGCTTTAACAATATTGCATTAAATTCAATCAAATAGCTGTTACATTAGTTGAGCTAGTAAAAGACCCACAAAAAACAGACTGCTATGTCTAATGTTTTATTTGTCTGTGAAATATAGTGAGTTTATCCAGTGCAGTCGATAAGCATTCAGTCACCTTCAGTTGTCTCAAATCATAATATGTTGCAGCCTTATCAATCTACACTCAGTAAGCCATAATGACGAAGTTTGTGAGATCTGTTTTCAGTCCAAACAGTTATTCACATTGGATATATTGAAGTGTATGGTGGTTATTATGAACTTTATTTAAGTTCCAGGATAAATGACTCAAGTCAGCAAACACATCCCTGGATTTCATTATTCATTGACCTTTTTAACCACTTTGTGGAAGTAATCCAGCCATCACATACGAAGGTGTAACTGACAGGTTTGTCTGGTGATGTGCAATCTCAGTTTCCAGGCGAAGGAGGCGCGTTCATCTCCAAAACGGCGTCTGGACGGTCGTCTGTCCCGCACGTCCAGCACAGAGAGGGAACCCGCTGGGGAGTCTGAGAGCAAGAAGGAGTCTGATGAGAACAAGGAGAACTGGCGTCTGGACGAATACTTGAGTGACCAGGACAGCTGGAATGAGTCTGTGATCTCTGGTAAGTCCCCACAGACGTGCCGAAATATTTTTCCTTTTCCTTTTTCCTATTATCCGCCTCTTAATGTACAAAGCCAACAAAATCAGGGCATCCTGTCAGTGGATAATGAAGCGGCATAATCTCTGCTGATATTTGTTTACAGTGAGAGCATGACAGGGAGATTTACAGCACTGACGAATAGCAGACTTACTGGTGTTAAATTTCAGTGGTTCGTCAACATCTGCTCTGGTGGCCTAATTCTCGGCCATTCATGTGGGTCATTGGTGCATAGCCGCGTGACCTCAAGATGTCTGTGACTCCAGGGTGAAAAAAAAGGATAAAACGTGGGGTTAGATGGACACGACAGATGAGCACGCCACCAGCACGAGGGTAACGTGATGTAAATATGCGCCATCTGCGTTGCAGAGGATGTGACAACAGTGGTGGCCGTGAGGTTCTGTCAGAGAGATCAGTCATAATGAAACATACATTTCAACCAGGATAGTGTCATGTGGATCCAAGTTGAGGTGCAAATGTGAAGCATGTAAAGTTGTCCATGGGAGAAATGAATGTGACTTAGTTAGAAGCATTTCACAAATCTATACATGAGCTGCTTGGTTTGGTGGTCTGTCAAGTCAGAGATGTGTCTTTTTGACCAATGAACTAAACTGCCTGTCACCATGAAGCAAGGCGGCGACAGCAGCCATCAGCAGCTCTTGAAACCCTCTGAAGGTTGAGGGGAACCTGTTTGCAGAAAAGCAAAAATCTTGGATCAAACCTTGATGCAGTCTGGATGAAGATTTGCAATATTTCCAGGAACTGTAACCAGACAAACAAAGCCAAAGCTACACAAGAATGACTTGGAAACCAAACAATGTTAATGCCCCACAGAAAGCAGGGAGTCACAGTCCAGACTTCAATCCAGCCCAGAATTTGTGGCTGGACTTGAACATTGACTTGATCCACAGTTATTCAGGGTTGTGCAACAAATACAAAATATAAGGTCCAAGGAAGGTGAACACTCCTAGCTGCCTTTTTATCAATCTATAGAGATATATCTGACTATTATTTATGGATAGGCTACAGATCATTGCTAAAAGTACAAATAGTAGGCATTTTAAACTTGAAATAAGTGTGTGTGTGTGTGTGTGTGTGTGTATTAATTAATAAGGTTTTAGTTTGTTTAATACAGCTGCTGCTCAGGTCTTATGAGAAAGCACAAAAGCACACTTTGTGGTGATTAGCACCAGTTCAGCTGGTTCAGCTGGAAAACTATGTGTGGCATCTCTGAAGCCACTGTGTCATTATTATTGACCTTAATTTGCGCTCCACACCAACAGGGACTCTCCCACGCAGGATGAGGAAGGAGCTGCTGGCTGTCAAGCTTCGGAACCGGCCCAGCAAACAGGAGCTGGAGGACCGCAACATCTTCCCCGTCCGTAGCGACCAGGAGCGGCAGGAAATCCGCCAGCAGATTGAGATGAAGCTGGCCAAGTGAGTCGCTCTGTGTGGACCCAGATCAGCCTGCCATCAGCTCCCACCCACCCCCCCCATCAGACCCCCTCCCTCACCTCCTCATGTATGTCTGTTTCATCACTCATTGCTTCTCTGTTTTCCTTCCACCATCCCCTAACACTCTGCCCTTACACATACCACAAAGGCCTTTACTGTACTTTGCTAACTGATAAGGTGATGAAGTTGACTTTGAATATATATGAGCAGCAGTGGAGAGAAAACCCACCTCAGTTTTCCAACCATTTCATTCTGAGTTAAGCGGCAAATATTGGACCAGCTGTTCTGTAACTCATATGGCTTCTACATATGGTCTAGGTCAGTGTTTGGCAACTGGTGGCCCGTAGGCAAAAACTGGCCAGCCAGCAATAATATCTGTCCCGCCAGATTATTTTGATAATCAGATTTTTTTTTTTTTATCTCACAAGATTGGATTATCAATCCCACATTTAGCCATAATGTCCAAATAGAGATTCTACCCCCTCGCACATGAAGACATTTATTACACTTTTATCCATGTTAAGAGTGAATGACAGACACAAACAGTCACGCATCAGGCCGCTGGCTGCACTGTAGTCAGTGCATAGTGCCTGAAGCTAAAACAGACCTCCATCATGGCAGCAACATTTGCCCACAGCAATTTTGCCTCCAAAATCAAAGCATAAAGACCTTTTTTTTCAGTCAGAGACAAGTAAATTAAAGTTACATTTGTTATCTTTTGAGTATGATCTGGCCTAGTGGATTAGGAAAAAATGTACGCTCTGGCAGCTTGTCAAGGTTAGGGTTAGGTTTTTGCCACAAAACCTGGCTCATATTAAGAATGAAATGAATTTTAGAAGTTGTGCACAGTCGCTGCATCCAGCTGTTGTTTGACCAAAAATATTGCAGCTCTGTATTTGGTGTAGAAAAGTGTGGATCTTTTGTCTCCCCTCTCTGGCTGTGAGAGTATTTTTACATAAACACTGTCAAACACACATTTCTGCTGCACCAAAATAATATTCCATTATTTAGTAAATATGAAAGCTACGTAGTCTACTCCAAATATTTTTGCAAATACCCTCTCTCCACTCAGAGCTCCTCAATGAAGAAAAATCACATCAGTGTTAATCCATGTGTGGCCTTGCTGTCGATGGCTTTCTCGTTGAGCCTGTAATCCTTTCTCTGAAAGCCCAGTTCTGGAGCATCACAAACTTTTCTAGGACGACTTCTGTGTTCCTAGACTCTGTCAGGTGCTGCATTGAGCCTCCAGACATATTCATGCTTTACATGTGGACCACATAAGACCATTTTTGCTTCTGGCAAACTCCCTGGCAGAGGTAAAACACATGACCAGTGGCACACAGCTGTCTGATCAGACAGTAGATATAAAATTCTGGTGAAGTGCACAATACAGAGGGATTTACCTGGAGCTGAGATGCTTAATCAGCGTTGTATGGACTCCTTTGGCAAAGAGCTTGAATGTAATGTCCAGTTTTAACTCACAAACATCAAAATGTAAACATTATGTGGCAAAAAGCAGTTAATTACACACTGTATCTTGTATCTCCTAAAATGTTAAACCTACTTCGGTTAACCTTTTGAACACCTTTTACTACTTTATAAAGTTAATGAGGTAGCCAGTCCAGAGACTGTCAGGCTTTTATATTTGTGATCTGTGTTTGTTGTTATTAGCTGTCATTAGCTACATCCAGCTAAAGCCAGTTCTATGTGATTTATCCTTCTTTTATGAACTTGGTCAGTCTTAGTTGAGGAGGTTGTCAGTGCATTGCAGATAGCCATAGTGTATTGTGGCGTCCATTAACTGGTTGTTAACTTTGGTGTAAATCGTCACTCAACAAATCACTCTTGAGTTGTTGTTCCTCTCCTTTTCCTGGATCCTTGGTTGTGGCTTTTCTGGGTCAAGCGGGTCTGATTTTTGGAGTGTGGAGCAGGATTTTCCGAAAGGCAGAGGATGAATGCAACACAGAACATAATCGTATTTGTTGTGTTATGTAAAAAGCAATAGGCTGTTGTTATGGTAACTTTAATAGGATTAACAGTCAAATCATGTTGGTTTTTTAAGGAATAATAGTGAAGCAGTGTGTGCTGCTGGGCTTATGCAATGCTCAGTGGGAGAGGGAGGGTTCAGCCACTCATGTTGTAACACCAAATGTATTGTGTGGATGTATAGGGACCTAACTGTGAAGCAAGATGGCAGCTTTAATCTCTAAAAGTGTTGTGCGTCAGGTGTGTGTGCTGGGCAGTGCAACCTGCAGCTCTCTTGGCAGTGGGTGACTGTTTGACTCACACAGAGTTGAAGCTGCTTTTGTTGCTGTTAGCACTTTTCACTCCGTGGACTATTAACACATTTGTTTTTTTTAATACCTTTGTTAAAACAAGCAGAGCAGCAGTGATATTAGCCTGTTGGCGACAGGTTCGCACTTTTCTGTGCACTGCTGAATCCTACCAAGTGCCTTAATTTGAGGTTGACCCACTTTCAGCTGCCGATTTTTGGTCGAAACAGATGCTGTTCTTCACTGCAGGAGATAAACAAACCGCAAACTTCTAATTAGCATTTTCAGACACGTACATGCTTAAACGATTTTCAGCTCCAAATAGCTGAAAGCGTCATTTTAGCTTTTTAGAACACACATTGGATGAACAGAAGTCAGTAACGGAAGTCGCATGTGCATCTAGTACCATCTGTTTATATGTCAGCTTGAATCATAAGAACATTTTGAACACATTATAACAGCATTATGGGGTATCATGCTACTAGTTATACATGTGAGTGCATGATATCATGTTCAGCAGATGAAATAAATAACAGATTGCACAAGGTAAAATCTCAGTTGAACACAGTACACATTGTTCCTGTCAGATTCATGACACATTGCAGCATGTTGTAACATTTCCCACTGTGTGGTAGCTGCACAAACTGCATGATGGCTGCTATTCATCTCAAACAACAGATACAATATTTGATGGAATGATGATGCTAGTAGCTGGACATTGACACTATTTAGCACCATAACCATTTGCTATAACAGTGATTAATACATTCAGACTACAGGTAGCCTCTGTATAGCTGCTTCAATCAGTTGTCAGTTCTTGCATTAACAGTGGGTCTAATTAGTCTGTGTAATGCAGTGGAAGTAAAATACTCTGTTCCTGTCAGTGTGATATATTGAAGTAATAATTCCTGATACATTTCAATCTTGGCAGCATTTTAATGTTTTAGCTGGTTGAGATGGACCCAGTGTTTTCACTTTCACTTGCCATCCTAATTAGTGTTAAGCTCCTCTGCACCCACCTGCTGAGTTTGTTGCACTTGCACAGTGTAGGGCAACAATCCCTAATCAGCGCTCAGATCATGTAATTCCTAATGGCAGGCAGCTGTTTCCAGTGAACCCACTGTACACACAACCTGTCCTACTGCAGATGGTGGACTGACAGTTAGCAAGGAGTTGCTCATATCAAACATTTTTGATAGGCGTTGGTAGAGACCAAACAGAGATATAAGGAGAGATATGATATCATATTACTCGGATGGTAATTTAACTTTTGCTCCATCTGATGGATTTCTTAGCATAGGCACACAATTGCCATTATGTCCATGTAGCTGTAAGTTGGCTGAAAACCATCATCAGCAGGTTCAGTGTTGTCTGTGCAGTGCGGTGCAATATATGGCCCACCATTAACATAGTCAATCAAAGTACACAAAGAAGACAAGGCTGCGTAACGTGACACTGCATGGGAGGATTTGCTGAGACAAAGGATGGGTGAAATGACATAATATCCTCTTTTGTGTCCTTGCTGTATGGTTTTATTGTATAGTATTTATTGTTTGTTTGCTGTGGACAGGTTGTAGGTAAAAAAGAAAGGCTTTAAGCCTTTTTAATGCTCCCAATATTCATCATCCACCATAATAAATCAGCTTACATAGGAAATCTGTAAAATTTATTATGTTTGACTAGAAACACAGTGTTTATCATCTCGGGGGTCTAGTCTTCTTTGCTGAGAAGCAGGCGGACTCACTACAAATGTCCTTACTAAGCAGTGTCACAATGAGCTGTTTAGTCTGCCTGTGAACCAAACGACCCACTGAAAACAAGCTTTGTAGTGGTCGTCCATGTGATTCCTCTACAGAGCGTGGCACAGTGAGTGCTGCGGAGCTGTCACATTTGTCTGTGAAGTCGGAGTCACTGAATTGTAAGAAGTCAAACAAGCTCAAGTCAGTCTGCCCCTCATCACCCCGGAGCATCTCTCGAAAATGACACAACATCACAAATGATTTCCTTCATTCAAATATTGTTTTTATTTCATGTATCGACCATTATTAAGTACCATCGAGTGCCAGTGGCACACTCTACTGAAAACCATTTTCACTTGTCTGGACAACTACAGTGAAATCTCCAACAGGGACGTCTGAGCTCCACATCATGTATATGCAATGGTTACATGTTGTAACTGGCTATAAATGCACAGCATTTAAATGACATTTTTCTAGTTTTATTGGCAGCTCAAAGCACTTAACGATACACTCATACATCATTCATATCCATACACTGATGGAAGAGGCATCAGGACCAGTATGGGGTCCAGCTGAAGAGGAAAATAACCGTAACCCAACATTGCCAACTGGAACTGGAGTAGTCGAGGGGGAATAAAATCACTGACCATCTGATGAGCAGACGTTAAAAAATAGTTTTTTTAAATTCATTAAACTACAATCTAATTATTGTTTTATTTAAAACATTGTCATTACATAATTATTTTTGAAGCATAAAGGTCAGCACTGAACTCAGTGAACTCCAGGGAGCCTGGGATCCCTTTGTGCCCTGGGTGTGGTTTCATTACATACCCAGTGCTATTCCAGGTCAAAGCAGCTAATTAGAAAGATGAACTATTAGAGCCGAGAGAGAGAGTGAGAGAGAGAGAGAGATATGTTGTTTTGCTCCTGTCCGACCACACAGAGAGGGAAACAGGGCAGTGAGCGCTTGATGAAGCCTAATTAATTGACAGCTAAGCCTTTTGCCCCCTGCTTTGTAACTAAACTGTGAGGGATGAGCAAGGGAGGGTAATACAAGACAAACTAAATAATACTGCCCATCAGCTTCTTTGAGCCTGGCATCATGCTCCTCCATGTGCCTCCTTCGTCCTGCACCCTCGCCCCTGGCATTTCACAGATGCATGTCAGTCTGGATAGTTGGAAGTGGCTTTTGCGTGTTTCCGATGTATGTGACGTTATTGTAAACCGCAGTTGTTCCAGCCACACCTCGATGCATGTGCGCCTCTCCATGGGCACGTGGGGAAATTCCAGCAAGTTAGTGCAAAATAGCAAAATGCTTCATGAACTTTATCATGGAATCTGCCAAACAGGACTCTGGGAGTGTGATAGCTGACAGTGTGCAGAGGGCATTGTGTTGAGACACAGCTGCTGCACATCAAAACAATGCTTATGTAAAGCAGACTCCTGATTACTCTTGCATAATAAAAACAGGAACCGATCAATTATGTATCAGAAGTGTGGCAGTGGGAGGCCGGGCTGTGGACCGTATGTACGCTGTGTTAGTTGAGGACAGAGGTCAGAGCAGCAGGTCTGCTCTGAGCCAAGCTCCCTGCTGGTAATATAGTTCACTCAATGTGTTACATTACTGCAGTGATTAGGTTTCTGACTAAAGCGTCTGCATTATGCCAACCTAATCAATCATCATCACTCATTGAAAAGCATGATGTTATTTAATGAGAAACAACTTCATAATGTGACGTGATTGTCAGTATTTTTCCCATTGTCATCTAGTCACAGGATAAGACCAAAACCAATAGGAATTGATTATACTAACAACTGTTTGTGGATAAACACGAGTGAGCTAAATCATTGCACCCGTGACATGTGTTCATTCATTACCATGAACATAGGCATTGTAGTTTATTTAGAGTCAATCACCCATACATCATTCTTCTGTACTCACTGCAGCACCAAATGTGCACTAATGTGCTGCTGAAAATATACAATACAGTACAATCCTGTAAGAGTAAAACTGCAGTGTGCAGCTCTCTTAACAAAATGAACAATAAACTATAAACCCTCAACAGACAGAGAAAGGAATCAGAGAGTTCTGAGAGATGGACTAATTCACTCTTTGTTTTGGCCTTGTTTAATTTGATAATGATAAATTGCACTGAACAGCACAAGGCCTGTCTTTTCACCTAATTATTTACAAATGAGTGGACATTTGACAGTTTAGGGAAGAAAAAGTGACAGAATCAGAATTGAAATGAAACTGAATTGAATGCAGACTTTATGCATTTAAAGTGGATTTTAGAGCAGGACACTTTTTATTTTAGTGAGAAAATCTGTTTTAACCATCACAGTGCAGTATAACTCTGTAAACAGAGTGACAGAAATGCAGTCTGCATTTAACCACTGGGAAAGTTTTCTTTTTTTACATGAGAGGGAAGTTTTATATTCGTAGAGGAATTTTTATCACACTTCACCGGAAACATACAGCAGCAATAAACCAGCCAGTTCAAGTGATACTCCCTCTCTCAGGGGTTGTCCGAGCTAAATTCCAACAAGAGACGTGACACTGTGATGTGTCTCTTTTTTTTTTCTTGTGATCTGTTATTTAGATTTTTATGGCTATTTTATTTTTGCTTGCCTCTATTTTTATGCCACTATAAGGAATGGAGCACTACTAAACTAAGTTTTGTTGTATCCACATTTGCAAAGTGAGTAAATTGTATTAAATCTATTATCTCTGGAAAATGCAGTCCAAGAAAACAGCAGCAGCTGGTGCTGAAAATGGAGCTAACACAATACTACTTTAAAGCTGCAGTAATGATTGTGCTCATGTAAAACAGGCTCATCAGTATGAATTAGTTAAATATATAAAGTGAGTTTCCACAGCAGGATAAGGTTTAGCTTTTGAATGGACTGAAGTTTTCAGACAGTCCCAGCAGTTTATGACTCTGTGCAACATCTTAAAGCTTTGGTTGAGCTTTTCTAACCAGACGCTGTGTCTGTGGGCTGCCTGAGTTCTCACAGGTGCTGCAGCACCCAGCACCGACTGCAGGCCTGGCTGCTCAACAAGAGCTGCCCACATGAACTGAGTCAGAGCTGTGGACAGCTGAGTATGCCATTGTTTTGGGTGACGCCACCATGTGCTCGTCTGCCAGCGTCTCCGTCCTGCTGACCACACGGTCTGACCAAGGGCGTGACGAGCCTCCTGGCAGCTCGGGAGCCCCAGCAGCAACAAAAGCTGAGGGGACCCTCTCCCATACCCGTCCTCTAAACATCCACCTCGTTCCAGCGTTTGTGTACGAGCTGAGTGAATCATACTGAATCTGTCATATTGAATGAGTCGTGCTGAATTAAACAGAGCGATGTTTGTGGAGGAGGCTAGCATGCTGTGTCCTGTCTGAAGCACTCATAACAGTGTTTGTGAGGGGCCTTGAGCAGCGCAGCTGTTGTGTGTTTGTACAAAATCAGGAACAGAGCAGCCTTCATCGCAGACACAGGACAATCAGTCTCTCTCACCTTGGACTCCTGGGCACAGCAGCAGTGCTGAGGCATTCATCTGAGTTTCCCCATCCAGTGTCAACAACAGCTCAAAATCAATGGAGACATTATGCCAGTATTTTACAGTGAGCAGCTTTTAAACCCACTCTGGTTTTAATGTGATTTGATGAATGTGATGGAAAAACTTTTTGGTTAGAGAGACATGATGAAACACAGTTGGTTTAGACTGTGTTTTACTTTAAGTCTAATTCATTTGAATAGTTGAAACTACCACTGTCCTGATTCACTAGAACCCATGCACTGGGTTTGGGGGCATTTTGAGTGTTTTAAACTGTACTGGGACGTCTCTACTGCAACTGACTTATTTTTGGTGCCTTAATGTGCAACTGACAGCAGTGACTCAACATGTTTACGATGAAAGCTGAGAGCCCCCCACAGTGTAGACGTCTCATTTCAGTGATTATAAATCAGCAACCTCTGTTATCTGTTTTATCGTAATCAGAACATATGTATAATTTAATAAAAATCAAAAACTCACATCCAGGACTAAGGTCACATAGAGTGATCTAAACAGACCTATCGTTTCTCCTTCTATTCAAAGTTGTCTTGGAATCTAGAGATAATAGTATGTAGTAATGTATAATGTATTGTTATTGTATTGTATTGCAAAGTGCCAGTATACAAAGCCTAACTGAATGCAGTGGTAGTTGGATTATCTGCAATATAAACACACAGGAACAGTGACTATAAGGTGTCTTTTCCTAAAGAGGAAAAATGAATTAAGTTTGGTTTGCAACAGTTGTGCAGTTTGTCTTCCATGTATTTGGATGTATTTGAATATATAACAAAAATGCATCAGAAGATACCAAACTTGAATGTGTTTTCGATCAATACATGAGAAGTTTAGCTTCAACACTGTTGTCTTAAACTTCCTTGCAAATGAATATTCAGAAAAAGAATAAAGATCGATCCTGGTACCTTTATGCAAGAACCCCCCACACAAAAACGTCATAATGCTCTTTCCATTTCTGCTGTGATGCAACACACATGACATGTGGCATCGATTTGCAATAGTTGAGCGCAGAGCAGCACTCTGCAGCAGAATGCAGAGCAGTGGGCTGGCCTGGGATAGCAGAAGGGAATCCTCTCTTTCTAAATTTAGCTCTCTTTGCGAAACACTGCAGCAGGAGCAGCAGCAGCAGCAGTCATAATCAATTGCCTATCTACGTCACAGCTCCGCTCCCCCCCTCCGCCCATGTGCCTCACTGGTGGAGAGACTGCATTTTCTCTCTCCCCACTCCCCACTGTTTGAACTATGTCTGCTCTCCCCTGCGGGAGCTGGGCACAAGTTTACTGCAACGATAACATCTCCGTCCCTTTTGCAGGCATCATCAGCTCATGCCCTCAGCTGAGGAAATCATTATGTAAAAATAACACTTCCTTGTAACACACTGCTGACACTTTGCTGCAGCCTGCTAGATCCTCTGAAGAAGGGTGGTGCATCTGATAACTGAAGTAAAAAAAACTAAGAAAGCTGCAGATGGAGTGAGAGATAGAGGAGCTGGAGCTGGCAGGAGTCATTTAATATGAACATGAGCAGATAATTTGTCGGAACATGAATGCAAATGACGTTTAATATTACACAGAGATGAAACAACAAGAGGATAATTTACAGGACATAATGGAAAAAAACACTGACAGCCTTATGGCTCATGGACATGCCAATTTCCTTACCATGCTGATAGTAAGGACATCAGCATGCAAGCTAACAAGACGAGGAAGAACCTGTGAATAATGAAATAAACACCTTTCATTATATGAGAGGGCAAAGGTTAAAGAACAAAAACCACTGTTATACTACACATATTCAACTGGAGTTGCTGTTTCCATTTCTGAAAAGGACTAAAGCAGATTAGCTTGTCTGACCTTTGAAATGCAATCAGATATATAGCATGAGGGTAGGCTGTTCACAGTAAATGACTGATGCAACAGGATTATGAAAATCACGTTTGTAAACTTATGTAATTGATATCATGAGTTATAGTTCCTCTCCAGACATGTTTGAAACTATGTAGACATGATTGATATTTATTTACCATAGTTTCCTCCTTTTGCCTTTAATGCAAAAACCATCTTCACTATTCAAATGTCTACATTATGCTCATTTACCCAGCTTCTATTAAGTCCAAAGGTTCTCTGGCCTCAGAGAAAGGAAGACATGCAGCAGTGATGATGGTTATAATGATAGACGCCTGCCCAGTGTTCCCTTCAATTTGCTGAGCCATGAATGGACTAATAACTGGATATTTGTGTCACATAGACCAATTTCTGCTGACACCACAACTCACCATGTGAAGCAGGACGGAGCAGCTAAACACAGCTGCTGCCCAGCGCTGCTTTAAATAACTGAGTATTGCACAGAGCAGCTGACTGCATGACAACATGGCAGTGTTAGCATTGAGAAAATCCAATGCTTGGACTTATAGTTCAGCTTATTGTTGGGGTTTTCTCAATTTGGAGTCACTCTGAACTGCATAAACAGATTGAGTGGAAAATAATCTCATGTGCCAAGGCAGATTTTCCATTTTCAGCCAATCAGATCTTCGTGACGTCCAGACAGTCACCCAAGTGCTGAAACTAAAGGAAGATGAAGTTCATCGGCTTAAAAGAACTGTCTCCTTCAGTATCATCAAAGCATCATCTTTATTCCTCCCTTCATTCACTTTCCATTAAAATGATATCACTATGAACTGTATTCAACACAGTCGCAGTTTCCAGGCAACCGAGGCTGTCACCATTGGAGTTTCATAATCCCTTTAACCCGAGATGAAATATTAATGCATTCTCTGCTCGGGCTCCCCCCTCTTCTTCCCTCTTCTTTTTTTTTTGGGTTCCCCTCCTGCTGGTAAGAAAACTGCGAGGCAAGTGACTGCTTTCTCAAAAGCCAGAAATGTCTGAGTGCTCAGCTTTCAAAACAGTGAGGAGCATCATACGTTACACAACAAAAACCTGGCCTACTTAGAGCACAAAATTGATATTAAATAAAGAGGACACACAGTGTAATTGATGCAGAAACCTCAGTTTCCGCTGACCAGCACTCAACGCTGCACCACCTATGGTCAAGAAAGACAACTTCATTTTAGTTTAGTCTTGCACGTTGTGTGTGCTTGACCTGCAAAAGATATGGGTTTTGTTAACTGGAGCGTGTTTCCTGCTCATCAGGTCAGAACTGTTCCCCTTGTCTCTTCACTTTGGAGAGAGATGGCAGCTGGGTAAAACACAGCCACCATGACAGAATGAAAGCAGTAGGAAAAAATACATAACGTTCTTATTCTTTATTTTTGTTCATAATTATCAGAATGTTTTGACATGGAGAAATCTAAATGTATTTCTGTCCTTGCTGCTGAACATTTGAACCATTCACTTAATTTTGTATGTTTTTTTCAGCCTTTTTAAGGTGATTGTAGGATCACTCACAGCCAAGTGCAAGTTGGGTGTCATGAAAACCTATAAAGTCAGTTAAAGTGGAAACCTCAGACACACACACAGATACAAAACAAGAGCTTTAAACGAGGAAAAACTGCAGCTGTAGCAAACATTGTCTGAAGGTGATGCAAGTGTTGAAAATGCTGCAGTAATTTCTTCCCTTGCCCGGAGGCGGTGATATCAATTTCTCTTCATCTGCGACTCCTAACTGCAGCTTTTATTTTTCACCTATTCCTTAGTTTGACAGATGAAGAGCTGATCATTAACCCAACAGCTCACCTCGTAGGGAATCTGCAGTCTGCTAAATGTGAATTGGTGTTTTTGTGAGTGAGTCATAGGTGATTTGTCATTTGGTGAAATAGTTGAGAGTGACTTGCTTTGTATGCAGTTTAGCAAAAATGTCTGGAACCCTCTGACCCTCGCACCATCACAGCCATTGCCCATTACTCGAGGTGTAAATCTGTCAGCTGAGGATATAAATAAGAAAGTGTGTAGTTTTTTTTCTTTGTGGTTTTGCATGAGGAGAGCTCCTCTCAGGATTTTTATTTCTGCCTTTATAGTGAGCAGCATCTGAGCCGGGCATCAATCCAATTACAGCACTGGAGTTGGCAGATATGGTAAAGCAGTTGGAGAGACGTAAGCAGCAGATGAAACAGCCTGTACATATATGGCATGAAGCGAAATCCTCAAATTACATGTTGCCACCACTATAAGACCATCCTTGTCCCACATGCAGTAATTAACATTATACAATGGCTTTTTTCCCACAGCTCTGACTGCGTGTACCCTCTAATTGAAATGTCAGAAGTCTCAAAGCCTCTGCACCCACACAGTCCTTTTCTCTCCTTTCGAAACTCCATGAAAAACGGGTAGCTCACCAATGATCAGAGGCGTGACTGGTGACATATGTGGCTAATCTTGTTTGCTTGTCACCCACTGCTACTTTTCACATCCTCTAAATAAACAGATACAGTAGGGGACATATTAGTCGTCCCGGTCTGGCCATTGTCCACCTCCAGCATTGATTCCGGCTCCCCATTTGACTGTAACAGTGTTCATTATGCAAACAGAATCAAAAATTGATTTGGAAATAGGTTACATCTGCTGTGTTGGCTAATGGATTGTTTTAGAAAATCAGTGTTAGCTCGGGCTTTTCAGAGTAGTTAGTGGAGAAGGATAAGAGTCTTCACTTAGACTCAGATTATTAGCCTATAGCTTGTGGCATAGGTTTAACGGCAATGCTGATCTATTTGTACTAGTTGGATTACTGTTGAATTTTGCACAGACATTCACAGGCGGCAGCATAGGATGAATCCTACAGACATAGGTGATACCCAGAGTGCTCTTGTAACGCCATGTTTGGCTTTCAGTGAAATGCTACATGTTCATATTCATATTCCCCTGAGGTAAAAGACACAGTGACAATTCTCGACCAATCAGTGGTCTGCAGTGTTTGCACTTCACCTTTCAGTACCTCTTTACCCGTTTTGGAACCTCGGCCGAGGTGGTACCAGTAAAGTACTACCAGGTACCAGATTCCAGCTACTTCCAGCTACCTACACAAAAAGGGTGAGAAGAGTCGAGTCGAGCTGGTACCACGTAGTGGAAGAAGGGTAGCTAACACTGTAAACATTAGGTTGGCTAAACATGTGTGAGTTAATGTGTGAGTGCGTTAGCATGCAACCATGAGCATTTACCTCAAAACACCACTCAGAGTTTTGTTTATTTCTGGACTGGATCAAACTCTGCACATAATGGATGTGTGTCCACGTGAAGTTCGTGTCCTGTAGAGTAACCTATTGTGTTTTCTCCAGTGCCAACGATTATGGCTTACAGTAACTTTGTTTGGGTTTGAGGTTGGACCATGCTATTTGAAGTTGCCTCCTCCACACTGTGCTCCCAGCGGGTCGTTCAAGAGCCAGACATGAACCCCTGCTTGAACCGTGGACCTGTGCTAAAGGGCAAAGCCTCAGGGACAAACAGTCAGCTAGATATGCAATTGATTTTTGGTTTCATGTCTGAGTCTTTGAATGTGTCCCATTCGTCTATCATCAAAAGCACAGCAAGCCTTTGAACAGAGGGAGCCTTACAGAGGCACTTGAGTGATTTACTGAACGTTTTTTTTCGTCATTACTTTAAATTTATTGTATAATGGGGGACAATAGAGTGGCAGGACATGCTGAAAATATCCAAGCAGCGTTATCCTCAAGACAGTCTTTCATATTCCTGTGACCTAGTAACTGTGGGAGACATCCAGGTCAGCACTTAAACACAACCACGTTACATAAACGCCGAGCTTCTGTCAGCTCAGAGGGTTCCTTTAATTATTCCTGGCAACTAACCACCAACCGGCCTCCCTGCACACCCTGTCCCTCGGGCCGCCCTGGGCTCACTCTAGACTCCACATCTAACCGTGGCGCTCCTGTCCCCGGGCTCTGTCACTGAGGGGAAGGAGCGAAGGATTAGGACACACCTCAGTGGGCAGTATAGCTGGCTGCTGCCCCGGCCCGTGGTGCCTGACTCATCCCATTCTCCTCCACTTTTCATGGGCTGACATTCCCATCAGCCCTTGCTCTTACAGGCAGCTCATTGCTTTGACATGCTGGTGAGTTCTCCAACAAACAAGGAACTTTTACCTCTGACCAAACAGAGTGGGTGAGTACTTGTGAAGCGCAACACCGCAGGAGGCTGTGACTAAAGGCCCCATTAGGATTGTTTGGCAAAACATACACAGGCTGACTCACTCCTGCTTCTACGGAATTTGGATCTCATCCTTTGTCCATAATCAGCACCTACATTTTCTGATGGAAAATACATCTGATCTTTTTTAAATGTGGCCACAGCAGAATATTTGACAGATTTCTCTTTGTCAACTAAGGCTACTAATGCTATTGATCTGACATGTTTTCTGCTGCGGACCACACATCCTGCCATAGCTCTGCTCCATTTAGCACATTGACCATCGGCTTCCAATATTGCCATGGCTGAGGTCCTGTTTTGTAAGCCCTCAGTGATACCAGTCACAGCTGAAGCCCTTACAGCACAGGGGGCTTATTTTAGATCCGCTCTTTAGGTGCCATCCACCTGCTCATTATTTTTAGAGCTGTGGATGAAAACCTGCAGCTCATGAGTGCTTCTCCACTATTTTGTTTTTGTCTGAGCTCGACTGATTGGTAGTAGTATAGAATTATTTTTTTATGCCTTTCAGAAAAATCATGCTCTTGATCTGAGCTCTGTAATATCCGCTTAGACCCAATTCTCACTGATGCTCATATTTAACCTGAACCTACAGCTGCACAGTGTGCAATTCATCCTGACAGACTTTTTGGTCCCAAGATGTTCAGTACACACAGATTAAATAAACAGCTGCAGGAGGTTGATTAAATATGCATCTGACGCATTGAAATAACATCTGTAGACTCACTTCATCTGACACTTTATTTTTCACCAGACCCTTATCGAGGTTTTGGTCCAAAACTATTAAACAGATCAGCTCCAGTTATTGATATTTTATTGCATGACATAAAGATGGAGAATGACTCCTGGAGTTGATTTGACATGATGATCATTCCCTTGTGAATGATCTCTGGCTGAGTACAGGCTCTGGCTCACTCAGGACACACAGGAACAACAGACTCTCCATCATGTCTCACACTGAATTAACATTAATTAGCAGCAGTAAACGCTCTGTGCTGCCAGTGAATCTTGTCATTCAAATCGGTGAAAACAACAGTAGGCAGCTGAATGTTTTGTTCACTACTTTGTGCTAATAAGAAAGCAGAATGTGCTAAAATCCTGAAACACATGTGTCATAACTTACATTCAGTAGCAATGTCTGTAAATCACTTTTTTAATGTTTTCACACTACAAAGACGAGCAGCTTTGCTACTGTACCTGATGGTTTTAGTTTAGAAACTGATATTTTGAAATACGCCTGGATCAGCACTGACACTGATCCTTTGCGTCACTTTTTAATGCACCATCACTGTTTTGTTTGCTTCATGCATGACCACTAGTCGGCACATGCAGCCATCGGTTTTACGGGAACCCTGGTATCAGCACCTGGGGTTAGTGATGTACCAAGAAATGTAGCTAAGTGCTAACAGGGAGTGAAAGAGGGAAGTACAAGCTAGTAAACATGTAAACACTACAAGATTTAAGATGTGTGTTTTTGTTTTGTTTCTTTTAAAAAAGCTGATTTTGTTAGATTTATTAGAATAAATCTGTGTTGGATATGAAACCAAATCTTCTAGGAAACAACCTTGTGTAACTTTGGCAAATCAAACGCCAGTCATAAGGTTTTGAACAGATCACTGTCCAAATTCTTGTGTTGAGAAGGTTGATGCGTGAGAAATGGTCAACCTACATGAAAATAGTTGGCGTAGGGTTGAAAATATAACTTACTTTCCAAGCGTTTGTAAAATGATACCAAGCACAGATGCCTATAGAGGTATTCCCACCGCATTTATTCTAAGTACACCTGTGAACAGCAGTTGTCAGGACAGTCAGTTCTGTAGGGATCATTTTGATGTTGCTGAAAGATGCGTGAGCTCACACCGCTGTGACCGAGGGCTAAATATCTGTCTGTCCACCTAGATAATGTGGCGAATGGAGGGGTTGTCCTGCTCTGAAAAAGACACGGTGTTCCCAGTAAATGTAATGTCCCCTTATTGAGTCAGCACTTTAAGCCCCTGAGCTGGTCAGAACAACATCTGATCTAATTTTCTGTTCGTCGCCGCCACCGTCACCACCACCACCGCTGCTGCCGGTGTGAATCATAGTTTCGCCCTCCAGCAGTTGTGAATATGTTTTGGTTGATTATTTAAGCAGATTTTAAAATGAGCCTTTTTCCCTTTTTCTCGTGTGAGTCGTGACTGATTGTTGTTATTTAACCTGGTTTTTCATGGAGCAGGTTTCCTGTGCAACACATTACAGCATTTGTTTTTTCTCTCTTCACTGAAAGATAACCAAGGAAATATTGTTTCTGGTCACAGGCTGTGCACATTTTCTGTGAGTTGAGCACTTTGATACTTTCCAAGAAATGCTTTACAATCAAAAAGACATGGAAATCTACATTTATACCACAAGGGGACTTTAAATATTGTCTTTTCCTATTTCCCTTGCTCATATTTTCCTGCCGGTCCAGGGAAATAAACTTCCAGGCTTCATCAGTAGTGGCCCATCAAAATCAGTGAACTAAAGATCAGGGAAGGGTTTTTATATTTTATGTATTTTTTAATGAAACTGGCTTGAAAAGAAAAATCAAAAGGTTAAACTTAAAGTTCCCATGAGGCAATTCAAGAATTTTCCTCTTGGATGCTATTACTGTCTTGGCAGCTGTGTGGCAAATGTAGTGGCCCATGAGTGTGTCGGGGGTGGAGCAGAGATTCATCCTGGAGAGAAAAGTCATGTGTGGAATCTTGTAATTCAGGTGATGTGGAAATCTGAGAGCTGGCCCGAGTTAAATCTGGTTTTACTGAACCGCCCTGTGTTGTTAAACATGTAGGATGAATATAATTAACATGTAAATGCAGACGCTGTGCCCCTGTTTGCTTTCATGTCATCTCTGTCCTCATCCTATACATATATACCACCATCTGGTTACATGTTGCATTTTTGTTAGTGCTCAATATGCCATCAGTTTAGATTAGAAATTATAATTTAAGTAGTTTAGCAAGTGAAATGATCAAGCGTCAAGTGATTTGAGGTAAGTTTTTTCATTGTAGGCGAAATTAAAATGAAACACCCCTTGTAGATAAACTGAATAGAGGGCAGCCACTGAATATTTACCTAACTCTCCTGCTCATTGTCATCTGATGTCTGTCTCTCTGTGTTGTTCAGTGAGTTGTTGTTTTCATCATCTGACCATGTCACACCCTTAACACACACTGAGTGATCTGAAGAAAGAAAATGCCTCTTTGGAAGCTCCAAAATACACTGTTGCTCATCAGGCAACTCCCTCTGCTGCTGCAGGTTGGTGTGTGTGTGTGTGTGCGCGCGCGCCTGCCGAGGGAATCTCCTCCTCAGTCCCACCCCGTCACATTAGTACTGTGCATGTGGTAAAAAAGGAGGCAGGCGGTGCTGCACCACTCACTCCGCTCAGCGCAGCTCAGAGCGCAGCATCCTCGGCTCCGCTCCGCCGGGACAACAACCAACGCGCCTCTTTCCCAAACTGCCGGAACATTCAACCCAAGCTGCTCGTTTTCAGTGGAAAGTCTCCCTGGTTTTCTTCTTCTTCTTTTAAACTGGCTCTGACGCGTGCTATTAAACGCACAGCCTGACGGTTTTCCCGATGTGGAGCCTTAAATGTTATAAAACCAAAACAAGTCGCTTTTTGGACTCGAGGTGGGACGCGGTGTTTGCGTTTTGGATGTGCGGATCTTGGCGCTCTGCACACCGGCTCAAGCACCCGAAGTGCTAGTAGTAGGAGTGAAAGATTGACAGACTTTATACTGAGGAGAGAAAGCCCAGCAGCAGCAGCAGCAGCAGCAGCGGCAGGAGGAGAGGAGGAGGGAAGATGGTCCAGAACGTAATTCTGGTGTTTTTCCGCAGGAGGCTGAGCCAGAGGCCGGCGGTGGAGGAGCTGGAGAGTCGGAACATCCTGAAGCGTAAGTAGTTCACTCAAACACCTCAACTGTGAGTCACGAGACCTTAGCTTCAGTTTCTGTTAGTGCCACTGGGCCAACAGTTCAGAAATCGTCTGTTTCCATTTAATGTAAAACATATAAAAACGTATTTCAAAGTAAGAGTCTTTAAGAAATGTTTCCTCATTATTATAATCAATGAAAACACTTCAAAGTGTGGATTTCCTGCTTTTTTTTATGTTTGATACACTTGTAAATAGACATTTTATGGGTGTTAATCTGTTGTCCAGACAAAACAAGTCAATTGGAGACAATATCTTGTGCATTTTCCACTTAACTAATTTGGGAAGTGAACCAGTGCACTCAGTGGAGCACCAAGCTCAAACAGTCCCACACGTCTGCCATTACCATTATATATGTCTAGTCTGATTTGTTTACATCAAGATCTAAATATTGTATGCTGAAATAACATTTGAACAAAAGTGCAAAAAACTGTTCCTGGATCCACCTCTTGAACTGGGTCGACATTAAACAGTTACAGGATCTTCTCTGGCTCATGCCTCCAAGTTTGTATAGTTGTTTTTGTAATCCTGCTGACAGAGAAAAAGCAGCAGAGGCAAAATAATAATAATAATGAAAACATAGAAAATTGCAAGAAGATTCGAAAGACTTTTCTGTCCAGAGAAACTGACAGACGTTTGACAGCATCCCCCGCAAATCTATTGTGTCTCTACAGGGAATGTCTCAGTAGTTTGTAGATCTGACTGTACTGTGTATCTTTCCTATCTGGACTTATATCAGACATTTGACTCCTTAAAATAACTTGAGCTCATTGTCATAGTTGCACTTCTTCAGGGAGAAGGTGTCAGATTGTAGCACTTGAAACTATGAAACTAGTCCCTGTGCCCTTCGAAGTTGAGGACAATTGAAAAACAGCCGTGTGAGGAATGAAGCCCCCCATGAGCGCTGTCTGGGGCCACCTGTGATCAAAGAGCAGCTGCGTGTCCCCTCAGTGGCCCTGAAGAGTGTGAGCGAAACACAACCTTCTACCGTCAGGACTCTCACCCTGAACCCCGGCCCCCTCCTCTGATAAGCTCCAATCGCTTTGTAAAAATGTGAAAAAAACAACAACAAAAAAAATTGAATGGCGTGCTCCTGGAAGCTGCGTTCACCCCAAAAGAGTGCGACAGGTGCCAGCCTCGTTTTTAAGCTGCCAAACTGGTTCAACAGCTTAAATATTTTTTGGAATGAAAAAGAGAGAGAGATTAAAAACAAACTAAGTGACATCTAGTGATCTCTCTGCTCTATCTAATGAAGAAAAATCCTATTAGTGCTCTAATCTGCCTGCGTCTCACTCTTCTAACTCACATGTGTTGCTGATGTGGATTTGGAGTCGACCCATGAGTCCTGATCTCAGCACTGTCACACACTGGCTCACTCATGAGTATTGATTTGTGAGGAGGATTGGACATATTAGCTCTGTTAATCACAGACTTCATCAACTGTCCAGACTCATGAAAGAGGCAGTCACAGTGTACTTGCCTGATATTGAGTGTAGTGACTGGCTGACTGGAGATGTCCATCATTGTTGACATCAAATGATTTTGGCCTGATTTTTTTTTTTTTTTTTTTGGGTGATAATACTTTTCTTTTGCTTGTGTCAACAGAGAGAAATGACCAGACAGAACAGGAAGAGAGGAGGGAAATCAAACAGCGGCTGAATAGAAAGGTAGGCAGCGGCTGCACTGGTCTGAGCCATTTCCTAAAACTCCATCAATTTAATCCCACATTTCATCCAAACTGCCTCTGTTTTTCACATTCAGTTTCGATCACCAATCTCTTTAAATGCACTCATAAAAGATACTGGTTATGATACAGTTGTGTCTATTTTCCAGTTGAACCAACGGCCGACAGTGGATGAACTGCGGGACAGGAAGATCCTGATTCGTTTCAGCGACTATGTGGAAGTGGCCAAAGCTCAGGACTATGACAGACGTGCTGACAAGCCCTGGACCAGACTCTCAGCTGCTGACAAGGTAGATCAAACATCTAGGCTAGATCAGCAATACATGCTTCTTAAAGCTTAAACTGATCCAGTGTTCATTGTGTGACATCTATTGTTAAATAGACCTGTGTAGGTTTCTCTCTGTAACAGTCTTCAGCGTTTTGTATCCATTTGCACCACACACTGAGAGCAGGATTGCTGTGACAGTGGATTGTGCTGCAGGAGGCTGCTCAGTCAGCGTCTTTAGATCTGCACTCACTGCTGCTGCCACAGTCGCAATAGAAAGCTCATCAGCTCAGAACAGTCAGGCGTTGATTTAAGGGTTAGGGGTTAGCAATTGTTCCAACCATTATTTTTCTGCTCTACTGCTGAGATTTAAAGGTCCCATATTTTACACTTCCCCTCCATTTTAAGTGTTGCTCCATACAAAGATCTATATGGTTAAAAAGAAAAACAAAAAAACATCTACTTTTACATCTCTTCTCTCAGGCGTCCTTGTGCAGCTTTAATAACCACAGATCAGTGAGCCAATCGTGAGAGAGAAGGCTCTGAGCCTTTCTTCTGATTGGCTGACTGTTTTCTGAGTTATCTAACAAAAATATAGCAGATTTCAGTTCAACACTCTGAAAAACCAAACCCTGCAACGTTGGAGGGTGGGCAGGCGGGACTTTTTTGTGACATCACAAAGTTACAGGATTCCTAACACCTTGCTTTAGGCTCAGTTTCTGAATATAGGCTGTGTGGGCTGAGAAGTTTCATACTCCCACAGTATTCATATACAAACACCTCAGACGTGCTGTATAATAATAATAACAAAAAAAGACTTATGGGACCTTTAATTCATTTGTTGTGTTATAAAAATTGAAATAACAGTAGGGCATATCTTCTCTCATACTTTGTCCAGAATAATCAAATTTGTATTGGAAGTATTAATAGGACATTGATTTAACTCATCTCACATGATCAACATTTTGAACATAACCTCCTGACTGTCACGTACTTCTCGCCTACATAAATCCCAGTTGACCTTAGATAATCAACACCGTGACAACAGATGTTTCTGTATTTTCATAACATCCTTGTTTGAGGTTCACCACCTGAGCATCAGCGTATGTGGGGGTGCACCTGGGCTCAAGGTTGATGTCGCTTTTTGTTCACAGGCAGCGATACGGAAGGAGCTGAATGAGTTCAAAAGTAATGAGATGGAAGTCCATTCTTCGAGCAAGCATCTGACAAGGTAAATGTGTGCCAGTGTTGTCCTGCGTTCTTTTTGTCAGCTTTATTCTTAGAAGGTGATGTCAATGGGGGTCAGTGTGACATTGTGCAAGGACTCAAAGGTGGATTATCCAACAGTCTCACATCAATGGCTGCATGCCCTGCAGAGCAGAGCAGAGCTTAAATTTAGCTGCAATCAGGCCCCTTGAGATGAAAAAGTTGCACCCTTTTGCACCACATCTCCACTATAATGAATGCCTGCACAAATTTAGCTTATATTTTGCTTATGTCAAGACTGTGTGTAGCTTAAATTAGCCAAGTCTCTGCTTGCGCAAGACCCCATTTTTGAGAAGCAGCTATTGGCTGCTGTTAGGAGCACCCACCGATAGGCTAATAATAGGACTCCTGATTGATGAAGCCCTGCAATGGCCCTGGTTCACTTTCCCTTCTTTTTCCCTCTGCAGGTTCCACCGGCCTTAGCAAGGTTTCTTCTGTGAAGAGTTGCTCATACCTGGTTCTGTCAGTGAAGACCTTGCACGGAGTCTTCCAGCGCCCTGGCCCACAGTCAGTGGGTGTCCTGATATTTGGGTCCAGCAAACCTTGGAGGCTATGTCTCTAGAAATGGAGCTGCCGGTTGGGGGACAGCGGGGGGGAGGGGGGGACGCATGCAGCAAGCTCCACTTCTCGCTCAGAGTAACATCTCCTTAACCCTCACTTCACACTTGTCAGAGGAGCAGGAAGAATCAAGGTCATGTATTCGCCACAAACAAGCAGAGACTTCTTTTTGTAAACTGACTTTTTTTTTTTTTTTTTTTTTTTTGAAAAGATGTTCTTTTTGATGCCACAGGGGGGAAATGTGCATGTGACCGAGTTGACCAGTCCCACTCCAGTATCAGTAGTCACATCCCCGAGCTGTGTCTGAGTCTCACTGATTCAGTTGATGATGATTTCATATCGACAGTGTAAATGTTCTTAAGAAAAAAAAACCTTGTCTGTGTACAAGACAAATATCCCTTTGTAAGCACTATTTATTGTATGTACAATACAGGTTTTCAATTTGTAACAAACCCTTTTTTTGTCTTGTGTGATTGTAGTGTGTTTTCAAACATCATGCCACTATAGAAATGTGATTCGGAAGTGTCAGAATTACGCTGATAATTACTGACTCGCGTCTTAAACGAGATGTAATCCCATCAGATTTATCTCAAACAATAATTTTTGTGCTTTACTAAGCAGATAATAAAACTGCAGTTACATCCACTTTGTTGCATCAGATCAAGCAGCAATCAGTGCAGGCGGTGACCTGTTTCCTCTCATCACTCTGATGTGTTATTCTTTGGTAAATGAGGACAGGCATCAGTTGCAGAGCATTAAGTAGGTTAGTTAGGTTAAAGACCCTCATGCAAACAAGTCCACCTCACAGCATTTGTCCAATTTGGAGTGAGTTGTGGGTCTAATCACTGTTTGCAGAGGAACAATAATGAGAGAAACAAGGCTTTGTGTGTGGCTTACTGTGAGCCTGTTATTCCCAGACAAAGACATTAAAATAATGTAGGTGCATGTGAGGTCGTTGTAAAGCTTCTTTTGGAAGGTGGAAGCCTCTTACCTGATATTAGATTTGACGAAAAAAAAAAGAAATTAACTAACAATAGCTTGGTAACAACTCTGTCAGGCACGTTAGGATTGGCTTTTTCTGACATCAACATGCCTGTTACATGACTCACAGCCTCCGTCCTGGCCCTTGTGGATGAACAGATGGCAGCTCCGGTTTAAACTCTTACTGTACTCCGGGACCACTCACTGTCTGGAGTAATGAAACCAGCAGCTATTGGCCCAAGAGCTACGGCGGTCTAGTGGACAGTGCCCTGTCCAGGTCCAGTGCAGCCCCCGGTAACCTGTGGAGATGCGTGGGAGGAACGAGGGATGCTCTCATAGTAGGGCATGAGGGGGATTTCCTGACTTCCGGGTGTCCCTTGCACGGGTGAAGGCCAAAGATAAAGTCACACACGATCAACATATGTTCTGCTGTTTTTAGCCAAATGTAACCGTGACGTCTTTCTCGTTCCAGAATAGCCTAAGGATTATAAATCATGTCATAGCTTGGACCATTTCCTTATATATTCTGGAAAACAGTTGGCTAGAAATTGGCTGTATGGGACAAGAATAGTACACAGTGTCACTGTTACTCAACAACACTGAGCACGGAAGTTGTTATTTTTAATCACACATGAACAAATCCTTGCTTCAACTACTAAATATTCATACTGGGGAATCAGTCATATGCTTGATGAATGAACCATGAACAAATACTTGCATGTTACTTTTCTTTTATTCCACAACACAACAGGCCAGGCCATAATAGTGCTTCAGTGATGTAACTCTGTCACTGGGACTCATAATGATGCATCAGTTTTCTTCATTTCAATCTCAGCCGTCCCCGGAGCAAACGTCACTATTCAGCCTCATCTTTGCTTCTAATATGGTGCATTCTTATATAACTACCGGCAACAAACAGGAGATGACAGTTCCCAAATAAAGGCACAGCTCTTGCAAGGCTTCATGGATGTGCGCCGCAACAACTACACTGGCATGACAGCTAAATGACAGCCAAGGCCATGAGTGAAGAACATCTGAACAAACGAGCGAGGCAATGGAGCCGAGGCGAGCCCTGAGGCCTCCGAGAGGCCAGGATGTTTGATTTTGTTTCTAGTGCAACTGTAACAGGTTCAGATGATTTCATTTCAAGTGCAGAGGATGAAGGAAGCAGCATTAAAGGTTGTTTTTGCTGCACGGTTGTGGCTGTGCTCTGTCCAGTTCACTGACATACTCATGCTTTTATCCACCTCATAATTAGTACTACAGTGGATCAAATCTTTGTCTGTGAATCCAGTAATTACAAGCGACATACAGACGCCAAGTACAAGAGACAACTGAGGGTTGCCAGGTTATGAATCTCCTCAGAGAGCTCTGAACATAATATACTTTTCTTTAGGGAGTGTAGCTGCAGAAGGTTGAATCTTATTCCTACAAAACATTAACACAAACTTAACATTTCTAAAGGCAGGTTAAGTTTTCTACTGGTGGAATGCAACTAAGTACATGTGATCACATATACATGCTCGCGTGTGTCTCGATTATGTCATACTTTTCAGATTAAGAGTTCACATGCAACTTGTGAGAAGTGAGGATAAGTTATGATGCAATGCTTTGCTCTTAAACCAAACAGTGGTTTACCAACAAGTACCTATAATTAGCTACAACATTAAGCAATAACATCCACATCAATGTAAGACATAATCAAGTAATTTAATTTATTTATAACTAACAACAAAGCAGTCAGGACATTCTGCTGCATCAGAGCTTTTACTTTCGATACCTGTCGTAGATTTGCTGATAAATTCTTATCATCCTTTTCCTTTTTTGAACACATGCTCTTAAAGTTAATTACAGGAACTGAATACTAACAAAGATACACTAGCAAACTACTAATAAAAGTTAAAAGGTGCTGTATTTTAAATGGAACATGTAGGTTCTTAGCTTTGAGCAATTATGCCATCTGGTGTCCCACTACTGGAACTGAATCTGACTACCTCAACACTATCAGTACAAATGTGTTATTGTAATCACTTTTCTATTTATTAATTTTTCTCTTGCGTTCTCTGTTTGGTAATCACATTTCCTTTTCTCTTATAAATATATTTATGCCTGTAAATCATAATCTGTAGATTTTGTGCTAAATGCACACAGCTGGTTTTTAATTTCAGTGTTGGGTGGGTTCTCTTTACAAGCCCTTGCGGGTTTCTTCATCCCACCTGTGCATCTGTGTTTATCTTTTGTTTTCATCAAATGGACAAATGAATGAACTGAAAAACGAAACTAAACTAAATGAACACATGCAATGTCAATAAAAAGAACAAAAACATCTGCAAGGAGTGCAGACAACAAATAAAATGTTTGCAGGACACTCTAAAAAGTCATGAACCCATCTGGACCAATCCTGTTCTTCACCCCTTCCATGACTCTTGAAGTTAAAAGCTTTGAACAGTGATTTTTCTGTTCTCTGCTGTGTTGGAAATGATTTCAGGGCAGGTGTTAGTATTTAAGCACCTGCAGTTGTGGAAGAAGTATTCAGATCATAAATTAAGTAAAAAAAATATGAATGCTACAGTGTAACACTGAATTTCAAGTACAAGTCTTCAGTACTTCAGTAAAACTACAGAAATATCATCAAATACATGGAGTTAAAACATCAAAAGTACAAGTCTGTTACTGTCAATATTATTGAACTTTGAAGGTGATTTTCACTCTGATAATATTGTATTTCTTGAAGAAGTGAAAAAAATAAGACAGCTTCATCATCAATTCAAACTTCTTAAAACAGGAACTTTTTTTTTTTTTTTGTGGGTAGAACGGCCTTAATGACAGAATGAATGGATTGTGCCTTCAATGACAAATTCCTTTTTTTTTTTTTTAGTTGTCTCTAAGTGTTGTGTGATCTATAAAAAGCTTGGCATGCTAAGTTAGTTTCTGGGTGGTCAGATGGCTGCTATCATATTTAAAGTATGCCATGCAGTTGCATTGACAGATGCAGATGGAAGAACGCCCTCCTATGAGCCAAACATCGCAGTCTGCCAGAAGAGTCCACTGGAATCTGGGCTCTCGTATGAGTGGAAACTTTTTGGTGAAAGGTCAGTCACTGCGACGGATCTAAAGGACTCGGCCACAGTGCAACAGATGAGCTAACAGTGCCCCTTGTAATCCCCCTAACACCAAACAAGCTGCAGAAGAATGAGGTCAAGCCCTATTGGTCACAACAGAAAGTAAACAAGCTGCTCGTGTTTCAAACAGATCATTAAGAGTCTTTTCTATTTGCATGAAATCAACAAAGAATATGGATTTGTTAGCTTGTGCAACTCTGGGATGCATCAAGGGTGTTTTATCCAAGTCAGACTGTCAATCATTAAAGTGGGTCACCAGACTTGCTAAAGTGCAAAGTGAGCAAATTCTTATATAGGCAGGGATTTAATGGAAATAAAAGGAGGACAGCGACCCTCCATGACCTCAAACAGGCTGGAATATTTTAAAGCGTTACTCCATCAATGCTATGAAGTTCACTTTACTTGTCACGAGGCAGACATAGAAAAATCAGCATTTCAACCTGGTGGTTGTGCAAATTGAAACAAATGCTGTGTTTTTGAGCTTGACTGATACTAGCAACTAACTAAAAACCAGGACATCTCTCTACGGCCTGTTTGACTTTGACCACTCATGTTTTTAGGGTTAGAGTTGTCCTGTGAGTTCTTTCATTGAACTACAACACTAAATCTATGTTATATAAGTTACATTATCATCTATTAGAATAGATTTTATTCTTAGGAATAGAATTAGTGTTAGATTTAACACCAACAACTGTTATCTAGAGACAGAGACAGAATTTATTCTGTTTAGCTCTTTACACTGAACTCCCTAATTGCAAAATCTTTTGCTGCTGTACTTTTTCTAAAAGGTTAGCTGTGAGTTCTCCCTATTTCTGTCATCATCTAATCAGAGGATGGAGGAAATATTCTGATCTTTACCATATATAGAATATATAGCAGCTCTATCAGCACAGCCCTGCCTGGGCAATTGTTTTGGCTTCACTGTTTGCAGGTTTGCATATCTTTATCACAGTCATTTCTGAACAGTCCTGAGCCTGAACAGAGCGATTTAAACTTGCAGAACATTTGCACATGCGGAAGTTAGTACCGTCAATAAAATTGCTGATTGCTGGAAAAGTAAACAGCGAAGGTTTGAGTTAAGTTATGATTGCATGTTCCAAGTTGTCATTTAAAAGTTCCACTTCCAGTGTGTAGGTTGCAACTCAGATGTTGTTTCCTGTAGTGAAGGGGATTTTTAATGGTAACAGGCAGGGGAAGTGGAAAGGGAAGAGAGTGCTGCCTGGAATACGCGTTAATGCCCACATCGCCTACGTCTGTGAGTCACACTACTTCAAGAGCAACTTAACAGGAGGCCGAAAAGCACTGCCTTCATCTAAGTTTCTAGCTTGCTTCACCTTTCACTATCTATGGAAGGGTATGGGAGAGTGTGGCCACAAATGTGCTTTGATGCACCTGTAACCACATCCAACAGTGATGGGATCAAGGGATGTAAAGACTCATTAAGTAACAATACTGTGAGCACTGTGATACCTCATAATAAGTAAATGCCCTAATGTCAAAAAGGTCACAGTGCATTATCAGTAAATAAGTATACACTGGTGTAGTACCTACACATTATATGATTATCATTACTTATTCATTAGGAAGCTATGTAAACACCATTTTAGTGTTGTAAGTGGTTGAGGTGGACTTTATTTCAATTTTTACTCAATATGGAGATGTATCACTGATAGCAATACTTAATATCTCAAGAGTGGAACTTATGCTAACCCAAAATAGTAACATACAATCACAGCTTAAAATATTGCAAGGGAAATAGTGGCAATTCCTATTTGAATTTTGAGTGTCACCCATATCTGTGTGCTGGTGTTAGAGCTCCCCCATGTGGACACTCAGGTAAAGTGGAGCATGCTGTCCTCACACTCCCTTGGCACAGTCACCTTGTAGCTGTGACATGACAGTTTGTAATTTTGCCCATTGTTGTTATCCCAGTAGTCGGATCCTTTTACATGGTAGCAGATGGCAAATTCCAAAATCGCTCCTGGCTCTAAAATGAATGGCGGAACTGGCAGACGAAATCTGAAAGTGTCTGTCTCTGGAGAGTTGCAGTCCCCACAGTTCCCACTTGAAACCCAAACCGCCGTTGTATCTGTGTGTGTTCTCCAGTTGGTGAACGAGTAGTGCACTGTGACCTCTTTCTCATAAGCTAAATTAAGTACTTGTATAGTGCCTGTTATTCCCTGCTCTGAACACAGGACCTGCTGCAGACACACACTCTGAGCACAGAGACGATTCAGGAAGTCTGACTGAGCTCCCATATTTTCTGGAAAACAAGGTTTGAAGTAAGGCAGGGACAACTCCAGTGACTTCCCAAAAGCCAGCTCAGAGCTCATTAATAGTCTGAACATGACATGTTGAGGAATCAAGGGGTGCTCTTGAACTTTGAAGACCTTTACTTCCTCTAACTCCAATCCCAGTGAGTCCACAAAGCGTACCTGGAGGCTCCTAAGTTCTTTCTTCCTGTCTGCAGATGAAGGAAGAGACTGAGCTCGTCTACGCATGATGGTCTTGACTGGAGGGTCGCTTGGCACATTGGGCTTTGAAATAGGTTCCTTTACAGTGGGAGTTCTCGGACCTGGAGGTCGGATCCGAACAGGAGCTTTGGGAGGTTGAGGCTTGGGATTGTAAATATCCCGAAGACGGATCGTGGTGCTTTTAGTTGGAGTTATGCTGCTGGAGCCATTAATGAATTGAAGCTGGATCCCTCTCTTCTCACCAGTGCCCCTCTGCTGCCAGTTATCAGAAGCCATACTTTCCATGTACATTCACCTTGAAAAACAAAGCAGCCAATTGTTTACCCCAAATCGTTTTGCTTTTCATACAGCACACGCAAATACCTGCACTGAATATCCACATAAAGCATCAATCACAAAACTATTGGTCATTTACATTCTAAATACAAATGTTCAAAACATGTTCAAATGGACCAAACCTGTGAAGCACACGTCTTCTCCTGCTGGGCTGCTGTCTTCCTCACTGTGTGCAAACTGCTATGAACCCAACTGCAACCAGATGACAGATATGAGGAAACAGCTTCTGCTAGCATATGCCAGTAACACACCACTGGAGGCCAGGCATAACATCTTGAAGCAAAGAAATAAAGAAGCAAGCTGCCAACAGTAGCTGATCTGGTAAGACGACTCCCACCAGAATCTGCCTACGAGACCATCAGTGACTGCACTGACAACTGCATATGGAAAACAAACTGTAATCTATGGCTCTCACCCCTGCAGCTCAGCCCTTGACATATAACATGAGAGCATAAGCTGGGATGGTTGCTGTAGAGTGAATATTTATAGCAGGTAGCGGTGGGCTGTGCCTCTGTTCTTTGAAGATGCCTTTCTTGATTCTTTATAGTTACTGGTCTGAAATATCCTACTGGTTACAGGGTTAAAGTGCATGGAAATGACTGTCAAACTGCTGTTTACAGAGGTCTCTGCTGTCTTGACCTACAGGCTGCGTCTGTTCACACATATCTAAATATACACATACATTTCCTATAAGTGGGATCAGTAATCAATTAACATTAACAATAATAATTAATAAACATTTTTACACTGACAATGCAACCATTTCAAAGTGCTCTGCTGCTTTGCCCCATTTGACTCATGGATTGAACCTTGTCATCGTAATTACCTTTCTCTGGTGTCCAGTACCTGGCCAGTTGGCTTTGTTGACAGTATCTTTGGCAAGGTTGAATTGACCCAGTCAGGGCTTGTTAGGCCAAACCTTTAACTTGGGAGGAGTACTAACAATAATGGTCCCCAAACCACATTATATGAACAGAAAAACAAACGTCATAGGAAAACGAATATCAGCCCTTTGCTAAATATCATATCCTGCAATATTTACAAACTCGCTTCACCCAGCAAACACATATGAAAAATAATAATGAAAACAAAACACCCTTATGGGCAAGTAATTCCCCGCGCCCCCCTGCCCTCCGACGATGAAATACCGCCCCTGCAGCGTCGCCCGCGCGCACTTCAAAGACGCAGTCTAGCAGGACGAGCCAGGAAGTGTGTGTGTGTGAGTATTACATGTAGTATGACGATGCATGATGTAACCAGTTTGGCGGGTAAATCGGACACAGGGCAGTGGTACCACATGTCAGGGATGAAGAGAGAACCGAAACGGTGAAAAATGATGACTGGTGATAGATGTGAGTGAAGCCGAGGAGCACCGCGTGAACGGCCGTGGCACAAGCTCCACGTCAACTGTGTCCACAAGCATCACATGAACCTCCCGATCACATAAATGTAGACGTAACTCCACATTTAAATGAATGTGCGTGTGTTAGTGAGTGACAAGGTCCTCTCCTTAATTGCCAGTCAACGCGAGAGAAAGTGAAAGTTTGAAGTTTTGGCTTTAAAGGGACAGCATTAGCTGCAGTCTTTGAGATTGGATATCATCACATTAGCATTTGATGCTAAATCTAGTCATTTCACAGGTAACATTAGCAATCTTTGTAGGCCTAGCTTATGAGACCAGCATTGGCCTCACATTTTCAGAGTTAACAGCTCCTCTACCCAACTTCTGAACAGTGCATAGGTTTACTAACTTACTCTCGGACAAAGACTAGCATTAAGCTACATAACAGTTTTTTTTTTGTGTTTTTTTTACATGAACACTAGCGTTGTGTGGTCAGATTGGAGAAGAAGTAGAAGAGGGTGTAACCCATAAGTGACACTGTGAAGTGGATGTCACATCATTAAGCTCTTGGTGAGGCCACACTGTTGGGAAGACTGTATGGAAAAAACACACACACATCACTTTTTATCTATATTTAGTATCTATCACTTTACACAAAATAAACCAAGTTCGATCTTTTCAGACCTTTCAACCAGATTTAACAACCTTGCTCAACAAATGGAGCAGACACAGGTGTCGTGCTTTGAGTTCAGTGAAACTGAGGAGGAGAAGCTCCACATTTCCTCCACAGAGTCTTCCTGGGTGATCTGCCTCCAGGTGCCTCCTTTATACCTTCATGCTGTACCTGCTGGCTGGGCTGGTCCTGATGATGGCTGGCATCCTGCTGGATCAGGTGCAGGTCAGTGACATGAATGTAGGAGTGTGTTTCTCTGAGTGTTTGAGGAACAAACAGAAACAGACATTTATTGAATGAGCAGACGCTTCAACAGAGTTGAAAAGCAGCTGATGTTCCAGTGATCAAACGCATTTCATCAAGTGGCAAAAATGGCATCATTGTTATCTAGTAACAAAACAGTCTGAATTCTCTTCAATATTTCTCCTTTATTATTACAGCCCGGCACTAAAGGATCAAATTCACTGACTTTCTGCACAAGATTGAATTATTTGACACTGGGCACCGACTAATGATGGACAGAACAGAAGAATGGAGAGATAAAGAAGAAATGTGATTTGAAAGAGAAGAGCTGAGGAGGTAAAGAAATGGAGGGCCATGCTGTAAACCAACTGGACATCAAGGTGGGTGTCTTCTTCTTTATTATATGTATATTTATTGGTATTAGAACATTTTTGAAATTACTAAATGACTGTCCTGTATTAATATATGTTGTCTGTCTGTAATTTAGATCCTAATGCTTGAGACTGACTGTACGTGCAGTAATAATAACCGGAAAGCAGAACAGCTAAAAGCACCACAACTAAAATTGCCCAGAATTATACAAATTAATCCTCAACTCTCATCAGTAATCATAACAGAAATGACCGCATTTGTCACCAGGCCTGCAAGCTAAACCATGTGATACAGTCACAGTTTTGCTTGAGGGCAGGTTGACACATTAAAAGACAAACAGTTTTGGGCTTTTTTGGTTGGCAGCAGTTTAGTTTTAAGATAACACAATGTTGGCAGGCAGGCAGAGCAGACCTGAATCTCTTAGCGACACAAGGTGTCCTGACAAGATGGAGGAGGAGGAGAAGCTCCACATTTCCTCTAGAGAGTCATCCAGGACGATCTTCCTCCAGGTGCTTCCTTCCTACCTGCTGGCAGGGCTGGGACTGATGATGGCCGGCATGCTGCTGGATCAGGTGCAGGTCAGTGACAGAACAGATGATTAGTAGCTCAGAATGTGGCAAACATGTCCAATGTAATCTGCACCAAAATCCAGTACAGAGGCAAAAACATGGACATGATTGAGCCACTTTATCCTATTAAGCTCAGTTTGTTTGTTAACAGGAATATGATCAGACAGTTATTTCACTCTGACCACATCTGTCCAAAAGTCTCAACAGATGTATTTATTTGACTCTTAGTGTTTCTCCATGTGTCTATGAGCTGGAGAATCTGAACTGTGGTGGTGGTGTGAGGTTGAAGGTCAGAGTGACCCAGCAGTTCTGTAAAGTGACCTTGCCCCATGAGAACAAGTAAACAGTTCATGGCTGCACCTGAATTCAAGTGTAGTGTGCAGCTACATACATTAGCAGAATATGTCATTGTGAATTTAGGTACATCATGGATATAGGTATTATCCTATATTATCCTGTTAACCAATGATTGAATAATACGGCATGTCTTTCAGTTTTATTGTAAAACCTTTAATTTTTAACAGATATTTCTAGTAATTTTAATAATAATGTTCTGAATCAACTCCCTACACTACAGGCAGTTGCTCTAATTAAACAAAGCAAATAGACACAGGAAACTAACAATAATCCTGTAGCTTTTACAGATGAGAGCTGGATATGTCGTCACCACTCAGCCTTTCATCCAACTTGTAAAAACTTACTTTGGAAGGGGAGGTGGCAAATTAAAATAGAATTTTAGACCTTTATTAATGACTTAAATGATCTCGGAATTGATTGTTTCATATATGTCTATATTTTATTGTGTATCTAAGAGTTTATTTCATTATCATTAATTCAGGGTCAAATATTAAACATTGACACTGCTCTTTCAGAAAAAAGATGTAAATGAGAACAGCTTTACTGTTACTTACTTCAGCTGCATTAAAACTCTGAGCATGTACACGTGAGCACAAAGAGTCTTAGAGAAGCAAACAGATGAAGGCCTGAGACCAGCCAACCCTAGGCTGAATATAAATAGCATACGATACAGTTCAGCCATATATGCGGTTATCACCTAGCCTTGTTCTGCATCTAATCCACCACTTGCTTGAACAACCAACCGTCACTGTCACTTGTGATCAAAAGCTGTAGCTAGAGCGATTATTTGGACACAGACTAAAGGCAAAAGTGATGACAGGTTCAGGAATTCAAAAAGGCTGCCTAACTTTTGAGTGTATAGAGTGTGAGTGTGTTGTCAAACAGTATGGCCTGAGATCAGACTCTGCTTATAGACATGTCATCTTTACTTTTTATGTCAGTTTTCTATAAAATATGACAGAGGTTGATCTTTGAGAGGAGAAACCAAAACTCTTTTCATGCCTCTTCAGCTATTTGACCTTATAATTTATGTGTGCAAGCACCATAAACCTTCAGTCACGCCTCATTCTTCAGAAGCTGTCATTTAATAACCCAAAATTACAACCAGTAGTCAGAGGGGGGAGCTGCAGAGAACAGAGCACCCGTTCTAAGCCATGTCTCAAGGACACTTTGCAGCTGAGTCACTGTCCGTGTGTGTGTGTTCCTGTGTTTGTGTGAGGACACGGTTTAAGTAAGTGTTATGTATAAGCTTTTGTTCCTCCATTCAGTTACACTGCACATTAGGACCAGAGGAGTAAACAGCAAACTTTGCCAGAACCTGACTTATTTCTATTGTTCTGTTTTAAGCAGTACTGTAGTCATCTGTGTAAGCTATAAACAATTATGTAGAGGATATAGATTATATACTGTGCCAGGGCATTGTTTACGAAATATAGGATAGCAAATGATGAAAGGAAAGCAGAACACAAGGGATGACATAAAAAAAAAGTCGGGAATCACAGTTGGTGGCAGCCTGTGTCCCCCCCCCCCACCGCATCAAGTAGGATAAAACTGTGTCCTTTACAGGCAGCAGCAGCACCACGTGTTGGTGACAGGTACAGAACCTGCTGCTGCTCTGAGTGCGTCACCCACTCATAGTGAGGACATCGAGGAGCAGGGGGAGGAGGAGCTATCAAAGAGGGGGAGAGCACAACTGCAGTATCCTCTGAACTGATCTGAAAAGAAAACAGAAGGAAGACTGAAGAAAGAGGACTCCTGATACTGTCTGGTCACCTTGCTCACACTCAGTCGTCTGCAGCATCATACCCTCTCACCCACACATCCAACCACACATCCACCCACACACACTCTGTCTGTCTCGTCCCTCCCTCCAACACAGAGTGCCGTCACGTCTCATCTGTTCGTCTGGAACCAGAGGGAAGTCCCCGGCAGCGACACCACATTTGCTCTACCTCTTCAGTCAAGCCTCCGGCATCACACAATCTAATCAGTGCCCCCCATCGCACAGCTCACAGCCTGGACGGACATCCTGGTGTTCCACTTATCAAAATGGGGAAGGGGTTCCAGACTGGTCAAGCTCACACGGGGCACCAGCAAAGTGGTGAGGAGCAGGAGAAGGACGTGTGGAGGGAGAACGAGGAGAAGGAGCAGCAGCACAGGAGGGCTGAGAAGAAGCTGCTGGCCTTCTGGATGTCCCTGTCCCACAGGACCTGGACCTTCTTCAGGCCCCGTGACAGGCCGAGTTTCCAGCGCTCTGCCTCAGCAGCCCGTCTGTTGAAGAGTGAGGCATGAGAAGAGAGAGTGTGTGTGGCTGTAGTGAGTAGTACGTGTGTGCATGTGTCTGTATGTGTGTGTGTGGAGGTCTGTCAGTAGCAGACTATCAGAAGAGGCCTCACAGACCTGCTGTCAAGTGGACCTGTGTGTGTGTGATCCATTCAAGTGGATGAAAGCAGCTTCCTCCAACTAGTCCACCATTTGCAAAAGTACTTTGTGTTGCTGCCCTGCCAGTGTAGGGGTGACAGGTGAAGGGCAAAGCAAGCTGGTTGAGTTTTTTTTTTTCTTCTTTTTTGGGGGAAAAAAAGAAAAAAAACGAAAACTAAGAAGAGTGATTTAAGAATCATCAGCTGTGACTTTTGAAAGAGCCTGGAGTCAGAACTTGGGAAGCACACTGAAAGAAAAGGAAATATTCTTCCCAGTCTTCCCTCAGTCCAGATGGATCATTACATCCTCCTCAGATCAACTTGACTAAACAAACACAAAGTCAATAGGAGTCAGATTTTGTGACACAGAGGAGCTGTCCGTCCTCACCGGCACGTCGCAGGAAGGCTTTCTAGGCAGGGATGGGTTAACAGTGGATCAGCCATGGTGGTGACCCATCTGGCTCTGGAGCTGCGTTTCCAGGGGAAGAAGCTGAGGGGCTTCACGTGCAAACTGACCCGTTCAGCCCACGGCTTCCTGTCAGAGAGCGCGTGGGTCATCGCAGCCCAGGTCCTGCTGCCGTACCTAGTGTCCGGCTTGGGCATGGTGGCAGCCGGGATACTCATGGATGTAGTGCAAGTATGAAAAAGTGTGTGTGTGTGTGTGTGTGATAGCATGTTTCTACTGATGCTAAAATGAGTCTGGTGGCAGCACAACTCCTACAAGCTAGACAGGTTTATATGATTCTTTAAGATTTTTCATGATCACCACTGTTTCCTGTGGTTTCATTTTCCTCTGTCATTGAGGTAGAGAGGTGGTGACTTATTAAAAGGCAGACGAGTCAGACAAGGAATGAAATGTAATCTTTACATTATTAAGCTGTCATCTGTGGATCATCCTTACAAACAAAAAGCACTTAAGGAAATAAACAACATCAGTGCTGAGTGCAAGAGGGGAAAAAAAATCTGCCTCTTCAGGCTCCCGGGCAAAGATATTTATTGATAGCATTCAAGAGACAGTTGCCAATTCCTCTAACAGCATCGAATCTCTTTTATAAATCTGAACATACCAGTAAAGGACGGGATGTGCAGGACACAGTGAGGCAAACAGCAGTGTCAAACAGGGAGACAGAGCCACCTAATAGCTCTCACCCTGTTTAACCTCTTGTAAATATTACACCAGCAGCATGACACATCTGAATTATGCAGCAGGTCAGCCAGCTGCCGGTTTGAAGCATAAAGAGCCAGCAGATCAGGTTTCAATTACAACTTATCAAATCCCTCCACACTCACAGGTTAAAGGGTTGTGTTGAGAGGTTGTGAGGGGAATGATTAGCCAATGGACGCATGTTGAAATATCCAACAGGCTCTCACTGGCTTGATAGGGGCCAAAAAAACACTGTATATAGATTTACTTTAGTGATGTCACTTGTGTCAGCATCAGCACATTTGGGCTGAAGACTGTGAGTTTGAAAATGAAAAAGAAATCTAAGGTGTGTAGTTATGTTTGTTAACCTACTTTTCTTCAGATGTGCTTGAGATCTGTTGCTGGTACTTTGCATTGAGCAATTTATAAGACTTTAAGTACATAACAGCATGTCATTAAAAAAAAAAGATACAAGAAAAAAACAATATTCCTGGTTTTGCAATGATTCTGATAACTGCAATGTTGAAACAGTTGATAACTTGTATCAAACAATTTAAAAAATAAAATAAAATTACACATTCAAGACAAACAAGGTTTGAAAAAGTGTTCTCAGAAGTTATTTATAAGGGGCTTCATCCACTGTAATCAGATAGACTCACTGTGGTGTGTTTTGTAGGACAGTGAGAATAAAAAAAACATCACCTTTATTGGAGGGACTGCAGACAACAGTACGAGAGTAAATAGCCAGTCAAAACTTGTGTGTTTGAACAGTGGGCTGTGTGGAGAGGGGGCTCGTTGGGAACAGAGCATGCACTAATAGACCACTGTGGTGTTTTTCCAGCACTGGGAGGTGTTCACAGAGATCTCAGAGGTGTTTATCTTGGTGCCAGCCCTGGTGGGGCTGAAGGGGAATCTGGAGATGACATTGGCATCCAGACTGTCAACAGCAGTGAGTGGAAACACACTCACACACACATATACAACACAAACATTCAGTATGTAGTGTAAACACCTTTTTTTTGTCTGTTTTTGAATTATCTGTGCACATTAGAGACAAGCCAGATACCTATCAGGGTCAGTCTGACATCACTTACACCAGTAATTAGCCAGGACCTTGAAAACTTTATGTTGAGGGGTGAGAATTAAATTTCCACTGTATCGCTTGGAAAAAATGTGATGTGTTATGTAATCCCATCTGTGTCCACAGGCCAACACAGGGCAGATGGATGAGGCTCAGCAGCAGTGGAAGATGGTGCTCTGTAATCTGGCTCTCATTCAGGTGACACACTCATTCATCCTATTAATAACACATTGCACACACTTTACTCTTCTGGCTTTGAGACACTTCAGTTCAAATCAAGGAGTTTCGATGCCTTGATCCTCCTCCTGAGTCAAAGCATTGTTCTAATGCATTACACAGACAAGATGACAGATAGTTTCCTAATGGTTGTTATGATAAGACACTGAAGCATGAAGTCCAAGAGTTGGATGGATTCTGCTGTGCTTTGGACTTTCTAGGCCACTGTAGATTTAGATAAATAGAGCTGAGTAAATTCACCTATGTGCTGTTCTCCATGCACAGGTCCAGGCCACAGTTGTGGGCTTCCTGGCAGCAGTCGCAGCAGTGAGTCTTGGGAGTCTGACCAGGGGCAGAGTGGACGTTATCGATGCTGCTATCCTGTGTGCGAGCAGCGTCACCACTGCTTTCATTGCCGCACTATCTCTAGGTCAGACAAAGACAAATTGCTGCAGAGAAGTGAATGGCTGACAGTACAGAGTAGATGCACAGAATACAACATGCGTGGCAGCAGAGTTTCTGACCACTGTCATGCGTCATATGCTCTGTTAGGTCTGGTGATGGTGGCAGTGATCATTGGCTCCAGAAAAGTGGGCATCAACCCGGATAATGTGGCCACGCCCATCGCCGCCAGCCTCGGAGATCTCATCACTCTGTCTTTGCTTGCTGGGGTCAGCAGCCAATTCTTCTGTTACAGAGGTCAGAGGTCACATTAGTCAGTTCCACTACATAGTTTGTTTGCCCCCGTGGTTTTTTTTGTTGGTCAATTCCTTTCATACAGATGAGTCTTTGAAAGAGATAAAGAACAGTAGATGATCAAAAACACGATGACTATCAGCAGTATTAGTGTAATGGGGTATTTCAACCAGTAGAGGGCAGCAAAATCCACATGTGTCTGCATCAGTCAAACTCTTGGGTTTACCTGCACTATGATTGTTTTGATCATAGTCACAATATGATTATTTCTATTTCATACTCTCTCTGTTTGTTTCTTTCATTAAAAAGAAGCTCACTGATTTATTCTGTGCTCTATGTTGCCCTGCAGACATGTGGTATCTGCCTCCTGTGGTGTGCTGTCTCCTGTTGCTCCTCCTCCCAGTGTGGGTCATTATTGCCTGTGGCTCTGCACCGGTCAGAGAAGTCCTGAGGTCAGGCTGGCAGCCGGTCATTTTGGCCATGTCCATCAGCAGGTAAGCCGAGAGATGTAAGACCCAAATGCCCACAGCATTTCACACAGGTAGTGTAGCTGAGGCTCATGCACTATATGTTGTCTTCTTCCCAGTATTGGTGGACTGATTCTGGACAGGACAGTGAGTAATCCAGACTTCGAAGGTATGGCAGTGTTCACTCCAGTCATCAATGGTGAGCAGAAAATGAGCTCCCTGCAAAAGTAATCTCACCCATCACACCTAAACATCAGCTCACACTAATGAAAACACAAAGTCACAAAATCTATTATCTGTTTATAAACACATTCACAGGAGGTTTTATCCTGTGTTCAGTCCTTGTAGTAGATGTTAAGACATGCTGATATTTCACAGGACAACTGAACACATCAACATGCAGGTGGCACCAGAGGACAAGTGAGGGATTGCCTCAGTCAGAACATCTGTGTGATGGTCGTAATAGCTGGTGACTCTACAAATTAAAGGCTTTGTTTTCAGCTGACCTGGCTGATTAGACCTCTGGTTTAGTGTAACTTAAGAGGGGCTGTGGGGATGTGTCACCAAACTGCAGGGGTGCATTTCACTTCCTTTAATTGCGGCCACCATTTTGTCAGTTGTGTGTTTTACCTCTTACTGAAATGATGGAAATGAGGAGAAAGGAAACAAGGAAATAGATTTAGGGAAATGTGATATCTTTTCCTCTGACTCATGTCAACACAGCAGAGTATTTATATACCATTTCGTTCACATCGTTGACTTCCACTGCAGATGGTCTCATGTATCCTCGCCTATGGCCCTCGAGAGATCCGTCCTTGCTCTTCGATCCTTGCTCTTCATGGCAGAAATAAGAGCTTTGAGACATCTTTCAAGATGGAGGACAATTCCCAAGTCGATCAAATCAGGGGAATGGGAACCCGAATGTACTAGGCACTAATAAGAATAATAACCAGACACAGCAAATTTAGGGAAAGGTTAGGGAAATGTCAAGCAAGCAAAAATTAAAAAGGCTTCATGTTGTAACAAGTGCTCTTACCTTAAATTCAAACTATAAATGCTTACGTAAAGCATCTATGATGATGAAACTGTATGTGAATTTCCTTAGGTTTAATTCTTATTATCGAGGACTTAAAAGATGAGATTCGTTGATCACCTTGACTAAGATAGCTGTCATTGACATGCTGACATGTTTTTCCTGAAGGAGAAATCAGTGCTGGGCTTTGTCTTAGTCTTTGAAGAATGATATTTAATTTTCACAATTTGCTTAATTACTATCAATAAAAAATGTCATGTGGGAATTGTTGAAGCATGCATTTGCCCTACAACTGTAACCGTCACTCTGACAGTGAAGTATTAAAGGCTAAGCTCAACTTTTTACAGGTCTTTGGATATGAAGTGTTAGTCATTGAGGAGGCATTAAAGCACTGCTGCAGTTAAGCAGCCTCTCCTCCCTGTCAAAGGAACCTCAGAGGGGCCAGATCTTCGCTGACTGAAGTTTGTCGCTCACAAAGCGGCATACTAAGTAGAGAGCAATAACAATGGTCTTTACATAAACCACGAGCCTGATCAGAATGCCAACTATGCATTCACTGGCTCCTGTTTCCGCAGCATCCCTGCCAACCTCAGTGCTACCAAAGACTCCTGCATGTATTGCCATCCTAGGACAGGAAGTGCATTTGCATTCCAATTCAGTGCGCTCCCTCCTGCCCTGTTGACCAGAAACACTCCTCCTGTTTTGCCCAAATGATCCATGTGCTTTAAAGCTCTGCAAGCCAAGAGGTTCTGTTCTGCTCCTAATGAAATCAGCCTGAGGGAAGAGTAATACTATGATGAATATGGCACAACAACCAGACCGACTTTTCCAGACATTTCGAGAAATAAGGCCCAAGGGACCCTGTGAGTTAGGAATAACTGCTGAAGAGATTTCAAGCAAAATTGCTGTTTGGATGGTGAACCGTTTTTTCCATGTTCTATTCAGCAGTGTCTGCTCAGCCTTTTGTATGGAAAAGAGAACAATGGCAACTGATGATAATGGGACAGTTTGTCCAGTATTATTACAACAAGAGTTGTATATGGCACATACATCTTACACACACTCTTGTTGTCAGTTGAATCTCATCTTTAATGTGGAACTGAACCATTTTTATACATCAGTGCTTCTCTATGTCCATGCAGGAGTCGGGGGAAACCTGGTGGCCATCCAGGCCAGCAGGATGTCCACCTACCTCCACTACTGGAGTGTCCCTGGAGCTCTTCCATTTAAAATGAGTGGGAGCTGTCTTGGACCTTGTGCTACCTTCTGCTCCTCAGGTCAGATGTTGTAACATATAAATAACTAGAGGTGTGATGTCAGCAATAGAAATGTGAATGTGACTGACTCAGTTTCAGTTTGTGTACTTCCATACCCACATTTGTTGTTTTGAGAGAATAAGTATGTTCGCACTGACAAACACAAACTACAAAGAACTAACAAAATGGTGAACTCAAAAAAATCCCAAAGTTGAGTGTAAGTTGATGGACAGTGATGATGAAGTGGCCAAAACAGTTTCTACTGAGAAGTGGTTTACAGCCTTACAGTGTTTCCAACTAGATTTTAAAGTGCCTGCTTTGACATTTTGAGAAATGTACTTATCGACTTCTTTTTAAGAGTTAGATAAAAAGGTCAATAGGTCTGTGTCTGTACTATAAATTTGAGGCTACAGCTAGCAACCGGTTAGCTTAACCTAGCATACAGATACATCAAACTTCAGAACACCAGTGCTACGCTGATGAAAAACATTAGACCAGTCACCCTGATAATGTATACTGTAATAACAATAAGCTTTGAAAAATAGTTAAAAAATAGAATTAAAGAAAAAAAACATTCAAATATGGCTCAGATTTGATTGGTTCACTCTAGGTTTTGCTGTTGCTAACTTACCAGGATCAACTTTTTTTCTATTCATTTACTCTCCAGAAGTGGTTAGCAATGACAAGGTTAACTCTTGCCAACTATTGAAGTTGACATGCTAACCAACCTGCTCTGGCATGCCTGCACTCTGCCCTGAACATGTAATGTCGCCAAAAAATCACACTCAGTGGTAAAAAAAAAAAACAATGTACAAACGGCTCCTTTAACCTTTAGCAACACTTCCAGCCCTTTAGTCCCTTCTCCAATGTCCAGATGCTCTTAATGGTCTTATTTCATGATGTGATAGTGAGTTCCTCAAAAATGAAACCAAATTGTAGCCCAAAATTGAGTTCATAAATACACAGTAAAATTAAATTATTTAAATTAAATTAATAAAGGATAAAAAAATCATAACATGAACATGGAGACTGTTGTGGTGCAGAAATGAATCTTCACAACCCATCGACCACTATCTTTTACTGAGGATCTTTCTAACTTTATTACCAGGGTAAAACAAGGAGACCTGAATTCTTTCTGCAACCATCAAATCCTCCATAAAGCTTAGGGAATTTTCTTCTCTTCTTCTGGATATGTCCTGCAGTTGAATTTTTTCCATTGCCAGCAGAGCTTTGTTATGTTTTGCTTGCTTGTAAAACCAATCATTATTCAAAATTGTCCATCCCCTGCAATCTTTTGCTCATACTTGGTGGGTTATTTATTCCCATTTTTAAATTGAGCTTTCATTATTCATCACTTTACTCATTTATAGATGTTATTCTACATTTCAGCTCCCTTTTGTGTTTCATTGTATGTGGTGTTTTTTTATGTTACACTGTGTACAAGTTACTTGTAAACACTCATGAATTGAAATGCTACACATGACATCCATTAACAGACACCAGAAAAGAGCTCTAGTACTTAGAAGAAACACACTTTTAGACGTTTACAGTAGTACACACATCTCCTCTGTTCTGTGTTTATTCAGATGTGAACTCCAAATCAGCCAGAGTCCTGGTCATCCTAGTGGTCCCGGGTCACCTCCTCTTCCTGTACACCATCCACCTCCTGCAGGGAGGCCATACTGCCATGACGCCTACCTTCATCATCTGTTACCTGTCAGCAGCCCTTCTTCAGGTTAAATAAACCAATAAGGCTTTATTCAAATTGACTTGTTAGAGTATTTGATTTCCTTTAAGCTGAGTGTATTCTCAATTGACTCTTTGTGTTGAACAACTCTCATTATCCAGGTGGTGATTTTACTTTACGTTTCCAAACTTATGGTGTGCTGGCTGTGGCAAAGAGGACTGGATCCAGACAATTTCTCCATCCCTTACCTTACCGCTCTGGGTGACCTGCTGGGCACTGGCTTCTTGGCTCTGAGCTTCAGACTGATGCTGATGTTCAGTTCAACTGGGACTGGGGCCTGACACTGGCATATTCCTGCACACCCTGAATGTGTTCTCTATATGCAAGTGGCTGAAGCACACTGCAAAGCCCATTGCGCTTCCTTCAAGAGGAAGGGAGAGGAAAAAAAGAACATATACTGTAGGAGGCAAGTATGGCACGCTTGTGCTTCAATACAGGTGCACTATGGGACATTTTGAGCACAGATAATATTTTTTGCAAGCACATAAATTCAATTTTGTGGACAAAACGTCATGCAGAGGATAACTGACTTTGAGCAAACACAAATCTAGTCTGTGCTCAGTAGATGTGCTGTCTGCTGTTAGCCTTTCACTGTTTTGTGTTCACTCTCTCTGTAATTACCTCTGATTTGCACATATTAAACCAGCATTAAATGAATCTGTATCACTTCACAGACAAAACCATCTCTTGCATGGTAGTTTATAAATTACATACAGTTTGCACAACTGATTAGAGTGAATAAATAGTCAAATTCATGTGAATGACTCTTCTGAACACACAAGCCTTTCGAAGAACAAGTAATTTTTGTGGTATGCTATGCTAGCTATTGTGTCACAATAAAATAAAGTAGGCTATGCTATTAAGTTGTAATAGCAGGCCAGCTAAAGCTGCATAAGTCTCACTCTTAATACCTGTCGTACTGAGATCTAACATTTAGCTGCTCTGTTCAAAGGCACTGATTATAATGCCTTGGCTAACTTAGCTGCAGTCAAGTTAGCTGCCTAGCTTACTTGGCCACTGTCAGCCATAGTAGCTACCTACCAAAGTAGCTGGGGGGCCGATTTAGTTAAGACTGTGTAACCAAGACTATTCTTGTGTGAGTGACTCTATGATAGTGATAACCTATTTACCTGGTAACTCTCACAGTTACAGGGCTCACAGTGAGGAGAGATTATTGTGCATTTGCAAAGATAAAAAATGAATTTATTGAGCACAGAATAGATTTTTGTCTGGACACATTTTATTCCATGGTAATTGTGAATCCACAACATAACTTTTCAGTGCTCAGATGATCCCTTCATGCTCAGGATTGAGGCACAGATAGCCTAGTTATCACACCGCTGATAAGGGACTACAAAGAGAAAAGTGGATGGAAAAGTCGGTCAGCAGTTGTACACTGTTCTCTGGAGTGTCTGTCTCCTTCATATCAACATCACCAAGCTTGACACTGTAGTAGCATCTAAAATGGATAGTGGGAATACTGTTGAACCACTGTATTGTTAACTGTTGACATATTCTGCACACCCATTGTCAGCTATTAAATGTTAGATGGCAAACGATTGCATTAAAACAATAACAATATACTGTATATCCAAGTGTAAGTGTATATTAGTGTAATTCAGATGCTGCACTGTCTGGAGGAATGTTCTATTGTGTTTATTTTAAGTAGATTTGTGCCTTTAAACCATGATAAGCCTTCAGTTCTCTGAGTTTGGTGTTGCAAAATTTCTACTGGATATTTTATTTTTTGTGCAGCACAGTGCCACTGAATATACCCTGTTGTATTTAACTGTCTCTGTTACTGTGTTTTCTAGATATGAACAATACAGATATTTCTTTGTGCTATTTTTGTGTACAAACGATTTAGTTCTCTGTATGGGGCCTTTTCAATTGATATGCACCTTTTAGAAAGATGTCTGTCTGAAAATAGCATCCAAAGATGGGAATAATCTTATTTTCAAAGTGACTGCAGGCTTGACTGGACTTTGTAGTGCCATCACATTTGTAAAAATGTCTGAATGACATTTCTGCAGCTACGATTTGTCATTTAAATAAAATACGTACATGTAAGTCATGACTTTCTAAAGGGATATCTGTGCAAAAGTGTGTCAAGAATGAGGATGATTTCCTTCAAAACATCTAAACACTACTGACTAATATTGAAAGCAATAAACAAATTCTTGTTGAAATGCTTTTATTTGAAAATTGTGAGAGAACTATATATCTATTTTGGTTTGTATGACTTTGTAGAGTCAGAGATAACAATAAATAAAGACAGTATCACAGTTACACAAAAATCTCTTCCTACAGTACAAAATGAGATAAAATAAACACAGTCACAGTTACAAAAGTTGTTGTTGTTGTCTGCTTGGGTCAAAATAAGGCCCTCCACTAAAGGCACATACGTTGGAGACATTCACTGTCCAAATGTGATTCTAATACTTTCATAACGGTACTGCACTAGAGATTACTTTTGTGCAAATTACACATTTTGAAACAGCAGACAAAGTGAAATAAAAACCAATTTTGAATGGCATTTCACACATTCACTCTTTACAGTAAAATATTGTTTGCCTTCATGAGGCAGAAAGGTTCATCTTGTGATGGAAGGTCCTCTCCTATGTTTTTTCTCTTTCCACAGAGGTTCTTCAGCTTGACGTTCTATCTGTAAAAATAATCTCTCATTCTACATTTACTTTACTTTTATGGTGCTTCTTTCTTTTTTTTTTTTGAAACAGTATTTGCAACGTCTGTAATAAGGCCTGCACTGAAGAAAGCATCTCAAAAACAAATGTACTTTTCCAGGCTCAATAAGTTCAAGTGGAGTCCATGGATGAGTGACATCCCAGCCTCATCTAAACTTGAGGTAGGCTGGTATGGAATAGTTGAAGAGCAGGAAGTCCATACGATAGAGGTTGTACAGTTTCTTCTGGTAAAAAGGGCTGATGTTGTGGAAGAACTGGGCTGCCATGTCTCCTGTAGTCCTGGTGCTCTTGGACGAGGCAGGGAAGCTGACCTGGTCCTCCACCCCGGCCAGCTGCAGCACATAGCGGGAGTCCTGCTCCAGCGTCTCATATTTCCCCACCACGTCATAGTGGATGAGGCAGGGGTGGCACAGCGAGTGCACCCGTTCCCAGTGCTCATTGAAGGGCTCCTCTCTCTGGGTGGCTGGGTCCACGAGGTAATACACGAACTCCTCGAAGGAGACATCATTCCCTCTCTCCAGAGCCTCTGGCTGTGGGTCCGGCCTGTGTCGCCGCACAATCTTTGTGCCGTATCGTTTATGAAAAGCCGTGTTGTAGCTCCGTGTGAATTTGTTGCGGTAGGCAGACACCAGCCGCTCGAAGGGCTCACGTACAAATACAAACTTCAGGTAGGAGCGGAGACGCTGGTTAATCTGGGAGGTGGAGTACTCGGACAAGGTGCGGAGGTTTCCTGGGATGTGGGCCTCATTGGCAGGGATAGCCAGTGGATCTCTGTTGGACCCAGCTGCACCTGTCAGAACCATGAGCACGCGCTTCCAGTTGGTGCACGCCACTTTGGGCACGTAGCAGTATAGCAAGCCATGCTGGTCGTCCACAATGACATGCTTCAGGTCTTCGGGGATGAGGACTCTGCGTTTGCGGGTGTAGGAGTGGCAGGCTTCCTCTAACAGCTCTCGTCGGCCCTGATGGATCGCCTGTACTGCTGATTCAATCTGCAGTGAGACAGAAAAAAAGACAAATCTGGGTTAGTTGTGCCCACTATTGATTTTGTTATAATAGCATTCTCCCCTTTGAGTTGTTTGCAGAAATTTTGGCATCACTACATGAACTTTAGACAGTCCAATGCTGTAAAAATCTTGGAAACTTACAAGCAAACTCTTCCTTTGTAACAGACACCTCCTTTCTAACAACTGAAACATTTTACATTAGAGTTGCCACATTCACCCAGTCACACAGACGTTCCCCCAACCCAACTGGATGAAGAAGATGATCATCCACCATTAGTCTCACTCTGCTTCTATAAAGGCTGTTCGTTTTCTTGCCACTGCTCATTGAGGGAATTGCTGGTTCTGTAATCAGTTTTATGGTGGATGCAAACCAGACCTGCTGTTAATGAAAAATGTTTATGCACAAATCCATAAAATCCAAAAGAGCAGATACCCTGTATAGTCTGCAGATTGCCAAGACCCACTACTGTCATTTGTGAGTGTGAGCAAATATAGTCCGATGCTTCTCCTCCGGAGGTCTTAAACTCAGTCCATCTCCTGCCATCTGCATACAGCCTTAATAAAATCATGGGTCAGCCAGTTCAGCTTGGCCTCCTCATGGCACAAACGCCTTATTTACTTCTTTCACTTCATCGGGCTGGCTCTCCACAGCAGTGGTCGGAGCCCTGAGACTCTCAGTTTGACTCCGTGCCTTGACTCTATGTGTGGCTCTCTGTGTTTACTGGCAGACACTGGGTGATGAAGGAATCACCGGTCAAGGAGTATGAGGCCAACACCCACCACTCTCAGCAGAAATATGTGTAGAGTGTGTGTTTACAACATTGTCTTTCCACCTCTGACTTTAATCTCTTCATCTGGAGCTGTATGCATGATATCCTGCAGTTTTCTTAAAATAGACCAGGATGCACCGCAAGACAAACGCCAGTCGACGGGAATTCAAGTCATTTTTAAGTGTTAAATGTCTAACACAGAGCCATCAAATTCATAGCTTCATGATCTATGCATGACGTTGTGAAAAAGTGTGAAATTAGATAATGAAAAGTTGTTTTGGACTTCATAGAGCAATACGCTGCCTCTCTCATCTCAAAAATGTTGAATACATTCTCATGGCTCTCATCCAACAGTGTTTCCAGCAGCAGCAGCTCTAATGAACCCATTGTCCATCCTGTGCTCAACATTGGACAGTAGAGATGTGTGGGTAGCTAGCCAGTCACTGGTGAACACGTTCAGCAGCTACAGCACGAGCCAGATGTTTCCTTCAGGAGTTTAAACCAAACTCAACAGAGTGAACTCATTAAATGGATCAGGTGGCCAAAAAGACAACCACAAATCAATGCTTATATTGTTTCCTATCAACTGGATGTAAACTGGCTGTTTTAAATCTATTATCCATTTAATAACTTATACCGACCGATGCTGATAACTGATAACATTTTTAATAGTTTATAGTTTATATAGTATATATATAGTTTATATACACACCTGAGCTTAGAAAGACTAAGATGTAGTGAGTAAAGATAAATTTAACATTATAGCTATTGGCTGATATTGGCTGATAATTATCTGTACCAATAGTTTTCGTGCATCCCTATTTACAAATATAAATACATAATACATAATGTTCTATCACCCATTAATCCCACTCACTGCGTGTTTCCATCCTGAGTGCTAAGCAGCTTCCTCCAGTTTGGGAAGCACTCAAGTGGAAGGGAACTAAGAAAATATCACAAGCAATTAAAAGTAAATGATGTCTGCTGGAGCTGGTTTGTTTTCTGGCGTGTACACCTTCCATCTCCTCACAAGGAGATTTAACTGGAAACAGCTGTTACTGAGCCACTTCAGCATTATTCTGCCTCCAGCTCACATGGATGAATATTAGAGAAGTTGTATGGATTTATAGAGAGATGAAGTGAGTGTTCAGAGCCCCGCCCCGGGTGTTTATCTGAGAAAATCCCCTTTAATTGGCAAAATCCACTCCGAGGAGCTGTAATAAACTTAACCACAACAGCCATTTTATGCAAACAGGCTGCTCTTCAGTGAATGATTCACGTTTTCAGTATCAAATGTGATTTTGTTCCAGCGCAGAGGAGGCTGAAATGTACCATTTTTGAATCCAAGTATCTGAGCATCCAGTGGTGCAGTGACGCTATTGTTGTGATCAAAATAAGAGACGCAGATGCACATAAACCCAGTGAAATGATAGACTCTGGGTGGAGAATACACTGAACAGAGCAGATAGTGTGTATGAGTATAAGCTCCAAACACATCTCATACTTGCCAAACTTCCTCGGGGAGTTCAGTGCTCTTCAAGATAAATACATAGATAAATACACTAAATACATAATCCCATAATTTACTGAATTTCCCTACAGGTAAGAATAATAATAATAATAAGCTCCACAGAAGACAGTCATCTTCTCTGGTGATATCAATCTTAGATTATTATTTCTTTTATTCCCATCCAATATCTACTGATTGTACAAGATAAGATTTAGATCGTCTCTACAGTCTTAAATACACACTCCCACTTCCTGCCAAACTGTAACTGTATCTGTATAGCCTGTTATTTTACACCCCTAAGCAATCAATCATCTCACGGTATCCCAGCCAAACATTTTTCTTTTTTTTATGAACAACACCTTTGAAGACGAGATGAACTGTTTGTAGGGCTGCTCAGGATCACAAAACACAAGCTTTATCCTCTAGAGCCTGAGAAGCTGTGCAACGCTTATGGCTGTGCAACAGTTGTAGAGATATTTCAGTGTGGACCAAAGCATTAGTTATACAGTCAGTCGATGCAGGATAGTCTTTCCCTGAGATAACGTTATGAGGACTAGAGCAGAACACATGGATTCAATTGTATTGGATTTAAGATGCTCAAGGCTGAACTGCATGCATTCATTCTTCTTCTTCCATACTTTCCCCTTACTCCTACACAGATTCAAGCACACTGGTTTGAATATATCATACACACACATTCTGGCGGCCAGTGGCTCAATAAAAAACAGGACTCGAGGGTAGATTTAGTGAGCTTTCTGCGCCTGAAAACTGATGTGATGTGCCTCAAACACACATGTTGCATTTATCAAGAAGAGCAGCAGCAGACAGGAGCTGAAGTGTGAATGACATTTGTGTGTCTCTTTCTCCTCGTTGCATTTGCAAGGAGTGCACAAATAACAAGAAGAGACACGCTAAGAGATGATGACAACCAAGTGTCTGCTGGATTTACGGACGGCACACTGTTACTGTCAGTCCTGCAGGGAAAAGTCTCTGCCTCCGAAACAAGCACATAACCATAGAGCCAGGAGACAGGATTTACAGGGAAAATTGCAGTGGGAAAGAGCTGCACAATAAATTAAAGCTAAACCAAAACTGAAGAAGTTGAGCTATGACTGATGAACACAATGAGTGATTATTGTAAGGAGTAGTGTTGTGGTTTGTGTTCAACAAATGTGAATTTGAACTTTAGAGATGTAAAAAATATGTCTCAACTTCCACCTGATCTGTTATAGTAAGATGAGAGTCAGTGTTCATCAAATGTGACCTGATCTTTATCTAAGTCACAAGTGCAGACAAACACACAGAGAGATGTTAACCAGCACCAATGATGACTTCAAGCCTTCCGCTGTAACTCTGGCCTTCTTTTTTCAGCTCTGTGAGCAGATCAGATCAGATATCAGCACTTTGTGTTGAGCTTGTGTCAATATCAGCTGGGCGCCCACCTCCATAGAGAAGAACCACAGACACTACTTTTTCCAACTGTGGACTGATGAATATCCAAAATCTTGTGGGATCTCTTCTTCTCTCATGTGGAGGCCTGATTTACGTCATTTACAAGTCAAAGTAATTCTGACCCACATCTCCGATCTGGACTTCCTGACTGGACACTGTGAATGTTTGAATAAGGACAAGAACAGTACAAAGATTGTGTGTTTTTAGTTTGCTATGTACATATCTGTAACTTGGATGAAGATCTGACCATATTTCAAGACAAATTTATACAATACAGAGGATTCCATAAATCCCACCTCTGAACTGTCGCTATGGACTCTTCATTACTGGCAGTTAGCATTAGTGACTCTAGACCTAAGAGTCTACAGTCAAGCTATCAGCTCTGCGAGGCTGTGCTTACAAACAGCAGTGGTTCGAGCTAAATGCTCACATTAACATGCTCACAAGATACAGCATAATAATGCTGCTGATGTTTTACCATCACATCCTAGGGGACCTAAATACGCAGAGAAAAGTTTTTCGTAAAATTATCTGACTCAAAGTGAAAATGGAGACGCACATGAAATCGTCAGACCATCACAAGGCCACGGTGGTTCATGCTGTAGTGAACCCTTTCACCGCAAAATGCACAGACAGTACTTCACAAATAATGACAGTATTATAACCCAATATAACTTTCACATCCATATAAACATCAGTTTAATGTATGATTTGGCTGCTGCACAACACAACAACACACGACTGTGAACTGATGCAACATGATGAAAAAAAAAAACCTGTTCCCACGCTGCAGATACTGTGTACTGAACTATATAATTACTGAAAATTTCTCCAAGTCTTAAAGGTCCTCTTCTCGTGATATCTTGGCCAGGAGTATTTCATTTTTTCAGCTTTTGCAAAGGACTTTTTTCTTTACCAAATAAAAAAAACTATAAAAACTGCTTAGACACTGATGTCATCCCGCATTTAGAAAGGCGGATGGCTGCTTTCACACGTTAGAAGTTACCAGGCTGACAGAGGCAGCAATAACGCAGGTATTCATTACTTTAATTGTGTATTTATTTGCTCCAGAGGGCCAGTTCGGCCTCAGGCAACCACAGCCACTGTTCACTGGACACTCATAAAATCTGTCTCCAACCAGACTGAGCTGCTGAACGTGAGAACACTCACACTCCTCCCGGATAAAAACACATTAAAGGCCTGAATCCCCCTGCCGTAAAGTCAGGACATACTGTACAACAAAACAAAACTGTAACTGATCATGTGTTCACTGGTGACACAAGCAGTTCTATAATTTGTTCATCAGCTGATAGTGAAGACATATTTTGTAAAGTAGAAATATTAAGGCCTCCAACAGGGATGTCATTGATCATTATCATTTATTTTTCTATTCTAGTATGTCTAATGATTAAACTGATAAGTCGTGTTGCAGACACGTTGTCTACCAGGAAAGAGAAGAAACAATGACACAATTGAACATGAATGCAGCAGAGGGAGTAACTAATAATATAAAACTCATGAAAAAGATGGTACACGTGACTATGACGTACATATAGCCATGTTGCCTTTGAGAACATGTGTACAAGACGGAGGGCTGCTTTAGGTTTCACGGCTGTATGCTGAAATCAGGGCAAGGATCAGCTGCCCCATTTATCTTCAAAACATCAACAACTATCCTGATGAAGCCGACACAGTCATTTATATGTGAAATTTGATCTGAAAAACTGGATTTCAGACCTTCAGAACTGAGCTGCTGCTTTTTTCATTATAGTCATATCAAGTAGACGTGTTTCAAAGCAGCCACCTTGTCATTAAAAGTTTATTCATGGTTTAATATAAAGAGTTACTTTGGGATTTAACCTGTGCACCAGCTGATGTCTGCTTGCTGTGTTAGCTTGCTAGCTTCAGATAAGTGTTGTTCAATGTTTTTGAAAATGCCAGCAGGATAATATTTGCCTTTTCACAGTAGTTTGACTAATTTCCAATGTGGTGCTTAACTGCTAAGAGCTTAAAATATCCATATTTAGGCAATCATGAGACCTCTGGAGGCATTTTCCTCCACGTGCATACTGGATTGTTTGTAAACAGGAAGTTTGAGACATAGTTTTAAGTTTATACTTTAGAAACCATTACCCCTACTCCTATTTCTCCAGAGTTAGCTTAGTTCTTATTTCCTCTTGTCTGTCTCAGTGGCAAGACTTTCATAATCCAATCTCATGCCACTTGACTTTTCTTGTAATATCTTTTCTAATGAAATCTTCAAATCAGACCCCTCCTGCATTTCATTTCCATTTCATCAAATATCTAGCCAAGTCTGCTTGTTGTTAATACTATCTGCTGGTTTTTGTTTTGGCCTGTCCCTGCAATGCCCTAATGTACCTGGCTACAGTGCCAAGAGTAAGGATCATAAACTATCCTCCTATCAATACCTTTGCCAAAATGGCTTGTCTGAATGGATCCAACTGAGTTTGCACTCACAAATATGTTGGTATGTCTGCCCAAAAATGTAAGCCTGAGTACTTACAAATAAACAAGTCTAGGCTTGGCCTTAATTAAGAGAGGTATTACACATTGTAATATAGTTAGGGAGCTGTGGTTAAAGAGGACTGACCTGGTCACCATCACCGTAAAGTGTCTGTAGAGGGCTTCTCCTTGGCTTCTGCCCACTGCTTCTTTCACCGTCCGGCTCTGAGGCTGAAGAAGAACAAAAATTTACAGTCATTAATTATATTGTGCTAAATTTGCAAGAATAAAGTGGCTTCACTGGCCATTAGAGAAAATGGAGAATTATTGATTTCTTTCTTTTGAGTATTGAACTGTGGCTTTGAAATATGCCTGCTATGTAAAAAGCAGGCACCTGTCAAATGTGAGTTCAAGCTCAAATGTCAGTCATGTATGAACAATAAATAAATAAAACACCTAAAACAAAACAAATCCATCAAAGAAAGAAGAAATACAATAACCTCTGTGATATGATTTTACTATTAGTATTGTGCATATATTTTAGATCTTACTTTGAACCATGCCCAAGCACAGACTCCAACATTGTACTTTTAATACTAGAAAAATAGATTTAAACCTGTTAAAAATTGGAGATTAAACTGCAATGACACCAAGAATAAAAAATGTTGCATGTGAAGAATAATGCAAATTTTATTGGTTTGTTATATACAACTTTATCTGCTCCAGAGCTCTTGTAATGACAGATAAAAAAAGGTTTTGGCAGGTCAGAACGTACAATTTTCTATATTTAAAAAGTTACTTTTGTCAGTCTGTGGGCCGAAGAGCGGCAGGGAGAGAAGCCTAGAAAATGTCTGGGTATACCAAGAGGGACTGCTGGGAAACATGCGCTATTGTTTACAGGAATACGTTTTCACTCAAGTATCAGATTGCACAGATGCACAGGGTCGCAGCACAGTTTCACTGTCTGGACCTTGAAACGGTTAACCAGGCACTGAAATAACAGCCACCTAAAGCTGGCGTTATCACATTTTATACCATATTTGTTTAGTTAAATATGCACAAAAACAGAGATCAAGAATTTGTGGATTTAAAGGAAGTAATGCGAGGCACTATTTCTTGGAAAGAAGCAGTAGTCACACCTGAAATATGTCAAGCATGAATGATCAGTTGTCAATTTGTTTTACTGTTGTATGTCATTGCGATGCCATACCAAACATCTGGTCCGGGAACTTCCACATCTGGCAGAGTCTGGCTGTCATCCTCCAATATTGACTGACAGCCAGACAATTGTGTGTATGTGCCAGGATTGGCCCAGGTGTGGAAGAAACCTCATATAATATGGGCCAGATTCTGGTCATTGAACCAGCGGTATAACATGTCTAGGGCCTAAGTATGTGCCTGATTTATTTTGCTATCCAGGATTACTACATCCATAAAAATGTAAGAGTATAAAAATACACAAGATAAATACATGACCAAATATTCTACGAGCCAGCAACCAATTAGCCAAGCTTGTGGATGTAGCCACGAACTGGTAGCAGGGCATTTGGATCTGTCTCAGAGTAAAGAAATTTGCCTGTACTGAGATCTTTTAAGGTCACTGACTATAACATGATAGACCTTGTTAGAAGTTGCCTGTACTGAGATCTTTTAAGGTCACTGACTATAACATGATAGACCTTGTTAGAAGTTGAGCTGCAGCATGTGCCCTTCCTTCTTAATGAGCAGACAAGGACAGCTTAATTACATTATTAGACAAAGAAATTAAGGTTTCTTCTTTCACCACCTTCTCTCAGATTCTTGCTTATTGTGTTGAGACTGATGACACTGCCAACTTGATTGTGCTAGTAAGATAAACCAAATAACCTCTGGGGTCATTAATCATTCTAAACACAATTGCGGTTTTCTGCAGTCACTAAGATTGCCTGGGTGTTTTCTTATCTGCATTTCTCTTCATTAAAGCAACACTTTTCAAAATGATGAAGTAATGAAGCGATAACCCAATGAAAATAAGACACTTCAGGAAATTGCCTAAATCTCCTCCAAGTGTATTAGTGCCTCATAAATCAAATCTATTCCTTCTGTATTACTGGACAGTGACAGCACACCGCAAATCAGAAACACTTCACAGAATCAAGTCTTTCTCTGCAGCTGAGTTCATAGATCATCATCACCTGGCTGCTGGCAGACAGAGAATTTGGGTTTACAATAAACTGATTAGCCTGAGGCAAAAATTTATGAAACACTAGAAGCATACATGTTCCTGCACAGCTGTCTTCACTGAGATAAAAGGATAGTTACTGAATCAAAGAGCAGTCATTCAGCAGTGTTCAATGAAACTAATGTTTAAAAAAAAATCCCATTAACTTCAGCATGTTTGCAAACTTAAATAATCCAAATCTTCTTTTATGCTGTCATTTAAGTCCAAGGTTGCACACGCCTTCAACAGCATTTACAGATACAAAGGATTTAGTACTAATTAACATTGGCATTAAATCCTTTAATTCAAGCATGGCATTAATTTAGCATTAATTCCAGAGCCAATACTGTATGTCATGAGAATGATGCAGTCACATGAGTAGGAAATAAACTGGCAGCACATTTGCTATAATATTCAGACAAGAGCAAGACTCATGTAAGTGACCATGTTTCTATGCGTGCACCTTTTTCCTTACTGTACTGTGATAAGGCCGGTCATGGACCGTGCCAAGCAGCTTACGAGCTATAAACCCAGTGACACACTCACAATGAGGACAACCAACAAGTCATGAGCAGTGGTGTACTACTGACCAATGATGAACTGACATCTGTGTTAACCAGTATAGATCAGTTAATGCCTTTCAGAATATTTGCATGCTAGCTGCTTTTATTCCAGGTCTTGTAAGATGAATTCAGCTCACTTTAGTCAACACTTGAACTTTTGGAGTTTCCTGGAACCAGCAAAGTTTCTCACTCAGAACAAATGACACTGAACATTTATACCTTTTGTTTTTAACAGGTGCATACGTTTTTTGGGACCTTTATAGTTGGTTTAATTGAAGCAACACAAGAAGCATGAAGTGACTAAGTGTATACTTGTGATGTGCAAATAATGCTAATGCTGTTGTGGCTTTAAGCTAACTTCTAATATGCTATCAGACCAGGCTTTTACTAGCAAGTCAGCTCCTGGGGCTTTTGTCAATTTTAACAGAAGGTTGCTGAAGAGGGAAGAGAAGAGCTACTGGTGCTAGCAATAAAACTTGCTAGTTTGGCTTTGTTGCTAACTTCATCACACAGCTTTTAAAGAGGAACATTTTGAACTCTCTGGCTCTCCATCCCCTCAAAAGGTCAACTAGTAGAACTCAACAGGAAAACTTCAGGCCTACATGGAGTTACACCGAGCTAATCCACCAGTTGCTGCTATAATTACCCTACTGTTTTAAATGCTGGTGGACTCATTGTTAATAATTCACAGTGCGCGGCTAATGAGCTAAAACATGGAATTAGGCTACTGTACAAAAATGGTATTACGTCATGGACAAGTGGATTTTGGTTAGAATTAATTATTAAAATAATTCACGAAATATGTGGAAGCTGGGAAGATGCTGCTTTTATTATTATAACACAGGAAAGAGTAATTTGAGATAATCTTCTTGATTAGCACATTCACCTGTGCCAGGAAGCCGAACAACATCTTATTACTGGAATGAGCTGAGTCAGAGATGCTGCTAGATGCGGCTGCCAAAGAGAGGTTTTCTCCTCCGCCTTGAGTTACCAAGGTGATGAGAGAGACAGTACACTGACTTATTTGACCTGTTTTCTAAACACATTACCACTTCCTTATGGAAACTACCAGCAAGGACATATTTCCAACAGGACCACTCCCAGAAACAGCCCCCCTCCCGTGAATGAAACGCCAGTCAGCAAAGGTAACGTCTGAAATAATTTAGGAACTGACAAATAGCAGGCAGACTGTGAGTGTTTCAGCAACAAGCTGAGATCACACACTGAAAGACTGCATTGTATGTCATCACTCCTCCGCTAATGTGGCATCACTCAGCAAGTGAGGAAATTTACAATCTACATTTTTTCCAAGGCATTTAAACGACAGAAACGGGATGATAGTATATAAATTATTCAAATCTAATCTTTAAAATTTGTTCAAGATGAACAGCTGGATATCAGGGGATGTGGAAAATTGGATAGTGTACACTGTGAAGACAAAAAAGAGGTAAGAAGAAGCAATGTAATGTCCCCAAGAGTTGAAGAAACGGCAACAAAGACACACACAGCCTCTAAAGCCATATGGACTCAAACCATGTGCTATTCTAAGCAAACACTGTCTCAGCTGTTAGCTCAAATTCCTCCAGTGAAAAGATTCACCAACCCCACCTAAGGACTGTTCAAAGGAAGGAGTAGACCTGTTGATTTAACCCTGTCTGGACCCAAAACTCTGCAGCATTCCTCCGTGCTCTTACAGAACTGAGGCCTTAGGAAATGCAAAATATAGAAAGGCTGATGTGTGTTCCTCCCGTGCAGGCCATAAACGGAGCTCTGTGTTAGGTCCCACTGGGAGAACTGGGGCCCCCTCCCCGCCTCCTTGGCTTCTCCTGCCAAAGAGCAGCTTTACTGAGAGACACACTGTACAAGGGGAAGCCTAATCCTTTTAGGCCACAAATGTGTGTCTAAAGGGTGTTAGTGCAAAAGCAGAGCCGTATGGGTGGTGTAGTGTCAGTTTATTGAGTCTTTAGAAGAATGTATGCAGATGTGAGATGAGTCTTTCTGATCCTGTTCATAGAACTAGAGCTACAAGGGCCTGATATGCATTTGGGGGATGACACATTCTGTTGGCTCTCCATTTGGAATCCAGACGTATCCTCCAGCACACCTGCGCCTCAGTGCTCAATTGTTTTTGCAAATTATTGTTGTAAAGGATAAAAAATACAAATCAAAGTTCGCACAACAACATAATGTGCAGCTGTTGGTGAGCAGATGTACAAAGTTGTGTGTCATCTGCCTGTCTGGATGCTCTCCAATGTTCAAATCATTAACTGGAGAGCTGATTGCCGGACACCCTGCTGCAGTGCTTAAATCTGCACTCCGTCACGTGCCTTATCATGTGTTTCAAGCAGGGAGTACTGGTCAGTTTTTGGAACACCCTATGTTTGTTCAAGGAAAGCCAGGATTTTGCATAATCTGAAAAAAACAAAACAAAACACAAGCAAGGGCAAGAGTCTACCGCCAGGCTGGCAGCTCTGTGAGGCTTTAAGTACAGTGGTCCCTTAAGGAAATGCTACCATCATAATAACATGAGGTTAACATGAAGTTTGTCACCATGACCTTCAGAAAAAAAAACAGGACAGGTCCATTATTACAAGAATTATTCCAAGATAGTTGCAGTGGTTATTAGTTAAATTGCTAGAATCAGCCATAATTTTGATTGTTGTTACCAAGCAGTGTTGGTTTTAGCCATTTTGAGAGCAATCACCTGAGACTCCTGTCATTCAGTGTGAGACATCATCTCTGTCAGAAATTGCCAATGTCTATGATTAAAAATTACAGCTAGGGAGATTATTTTATCACTGTCGTTTGATCAGAAAGTCCTGGACAGCCTGAAATACATATGAAAAAGCATCTTCAAGAGGATCGTTTGAAAATCTTAATGCTTTGAGCCAAAGCATCACAGAGGTCTCCAAAATAATTAGAGACACTGTGGAGAAGATAAAAAATACTTAACATAAACAGTAAAATCCCACAAGTCAAATCACTTGAGGATATCTGTTCTGAGAACAGATGGTCTTAATGAAATCGATAAGAAAGAACGCTCAAGTAATATCTGCTTAGTAATCAGCCCCCTCTGCAGCTCTGTGTCATGAATATACAGCTAGCTGGAACAGGAGGCCGCCCCTGGCCTGTCATCAGATAGCCTGAGACGGCTGAGGATCTGACAGGCCTGTTGGCACAGGGATGTGGAGGCAGAACTGATTTCAACTGGCAACGGTGGCAGGTATCGTATGATAAGGTCACACACTGTTCCTCTGTGGGTGTTTTGTTCTGCCCCCCCCCCCTTTAACTCGGATAATATCACATCAACAAGTCATCATGAAGAGACAGGCATTGATCTGATCAGATGAGACTCTTTCCACACCCCCTCAAGACTTCCACTGTCCAAATTAGATATGCAGAGATGCCCTGGAGGAAACTGGGGTTTGTGCACCACAGGTGTCGCAATGAGGATGGAGGGAGGAACAGTTCATTTTTATTACTCTCATGTCCTCCTGTCAAGTCCAGACACAGCAGGTATGAGGTGGGGAGGGATACCTCTGCTGTACAGGGATAATCACATCTACCCCAAGGCCCAGACGGTCCAAACTGGTTCTGCTTGTAAATCAATACCAAGAACTTGCTACCTGATAAACATCAGCTCACATCTGTAACTGTTACTGACAACATAATTCATACTGCTGGGTTTTATTTCCAGACGGGATGTATAAGGAGAGGATCCGGACAATGCTGAAACACATGACACACCACATTCCAGACTCTGCTGCCCCACAGTCTTCCTCCTCTTCACTGCTTGTGTCTCAGTAAACTTTATGGAGAAACCACAGCTGCCCTTGTCGTAAAGACGCCACACATTGCAAAAAACACTTATCTTACTGAGTCACTTCTTTTGAGACAGAGTCAAAAATTCCTGTTATTCTAAAAAAATAAAACAAAGGGGGGGTGATCTGCCAAAGTCGAGACAAGTTGACATTTTTGAAACCCAGGCTTCTTGTAATAATTCAGAAGAAGGCGTCTCGCTTTTTGGTAAAAAAAACACTATTTCCATTTTCTGCGCCTATGACAGAGCAGCACACAGAACATGTACAAGAAACCCACTGTTTCTATGTAATTATCCTAAATTTAAAATAGCACTGCTATGTATCCCGCACGCAGAACAGTAGACTACAATTGAAAAACAAGACACTTTAACACTGTGTGGCTCTAACATGGCAGAGCATTCCTTTGTTATGTGCCTGCCTCTCTTGCAGCTTTACATAGTCTTTGAACAAACAATATGACCTTTACCCCAGATGGAGCAAGAGAAGGACGGTGTATGTGTATCTGAAACCAATTTAAAGAATCCTTTAAAGCTGATAGGCAGGATTTAATGCCTGAAACCTGAGATACCTTCTATGTACATTCAAGCTATGTGACATCAAAACACAGAGCATACCTCCTAAATCTAAATATATTTGGTCTCGGCTTTATATATGCATTTATTTGCACATGATTGCAGCATCCATATCCTGTGTCTCTTTGTGGAGCACGCCCTCGTAAATTAACCCCTGACGTCTGCAAGATGCAAGTACGCACATCAACAGTGCCTTGGCATTAATTAGAGTGTTTGAAGTGAAGTCAGGAGAAAATAAACCGCAACACCGACTGGCTGCTGTGTGTGTCTTAAAGAGAAACCTACAGAGGTTGCTGCCGCTGTCATTTTTGTTGGTCTTACCGTTAACAACCTCTCCCTGTGTTGCCATGATTGTTGTGGTTGCTTTGTGCAAAATCAGCAGTTCCCATGTTAAACATCCTGCGTTGGACAGGGATGATTCGGTTTCTAGTTTAATTCTCCAGGTTCATATAAAGACAACAGTAAAGTCTGTCTCGCAGGACTGCCACTTATCTTGTGCTGCGGTCAAAAAGACAAAAACAATCTGCTGTCTTAACCACCACAGAAAGATGTGAAGGAGAATTCATATGGACTAAGGGCTGGGAGCGTCTGACAGCACTTAAACTCGGATTTCTTCTTTCACCAACTTTATTTATAACACGTAATTTCATACAGTAGAATGTTTACTGGGTTTTACTGGCCAATCATGCAGGGATTTCCTTTTGAAACTACAATGCTGCGTCTAAAAGTTACAGCCACAAGGGATTGTGGGACAGGGTTTTTTTTCCTTTTGTAAAGCAAGTTTCAGTGTTTCCTATGTTAAACGCAGATTAGAGCCTTTAGAGACTATGACCACCAGATGCTTTTCTACTTCAACATGAGAATTTCTTCAATATTTACTGATGAAATCAACTCAGTGTCTGGGAGGAGGATGAGCTGGCTTGGACACCTTACCATCCCGTACAGTAAAAAGAGAGAGAAACCTTTTCATAATTTGTGCTTTGCCAACACTGTTAGGGAGAAAGTGACAGGACGGGAAGGAGTAACAGAGACTGATACCACGTTTTTCTTTTGATCCTTTACTTTTTGCTGAATTTCTGCTGAAAACACCCATGTGACCAGTGAATTCTTCCAAAAGATATGTGTTTTCTGCCTAAGTAAACAGAGCTGAGTGATTAGATGTGATTCCTCTGTTGGCCTTTTTTAAACCCTGAATTCATTGCACCACAGCCTGGTTTAAGTCAGTTGAAGAACTACAGCGCTTTGTTCCAGATACATTGGAGTGTAGACGACGTCCACCTACAGACGCAGTCATCTTTTTGAAAGTGGCCCCCGATGTACAGTACAAGCTCTGGAAAGGTTTGGCTTATGAGAAGCTCCAGGTTCTGAGTCATTAAGCTCCTGTAGTGGAAATGCTGCACCTGGCTGCAGCCTGTTGTGTTGTCACAACAAACAGTTTGACTTTTAATAGCAGCAGCAACAACAACACAGACTTGACTAACATTAATTATGCCTCTGATGAAGAGTCTGTTCAAGTTTCCATTTGAGACATTATGCTGGGGCCAGCATGTACAGCAACAAGGCCATCATGTTGACATTGACATCCCTGGATGTCATCTCTAATACAAGTGTCAACAATGTCACACACTTTTTTTTCCATTTAGTTTAATGCCATTATAAAGAATCAATCCCAGAGAAGGTGATGTGTGAAAGGACTCCTCAGGACAGGAGGGGAAAGGCACATACAACCAGCTACTGTAACATCACCACCAAATACTCCTGGAATTCATCAAACATGGCAGACTCAACAGTGGACAACCATTCAGGGGACTCGAGGTTTTCTCTTTAACCCTGAATGCTTCCAATAGCCACTTTTGTTTTTCCTTTTTGCTTAAGTAGTGTAGCAGCACGTTACAGCAAATACCTCTCAGTATGATGGTATGGAATCATCCAGCTGGTCCCAATAACTCTGGACCGTCTAGATGTCTGTGACAGCATCGCACATATCCAGAACTGACTGACCTCTCTTAGAAATCCTCCTACCAGCATGGGCTATATGTGCTTTTTAGCCCGTGATATAGCCAGGCATGTCTGAATGAGGCCATTGTATGTGGCAGAGAGGGCCCTGGAAGAGGTGGAAACAGATCTCAGTGAGGGCCAACCCCACTACCAGCCAGCTGCAACTTCTCCCAGCCTTCCTCCACGTCGCAGAGGAAACGCTCCGCTAATCAGTTTGGTAATGAAACTGTTCCTCAAACAAGATCAGCGGCTCTCTGGTAAACTTAAGACACAGGGCTGGTGTAAAGAGAGGGGGGGACACGACGGTCCAGAGGGAAAAGAGTGTAAAAATATCCATAGAGATAGACACAAATCCCTTCTTCATTTTTTCCCCATTCATGCACTTACTGATAACTGCGTTGGATTATCACTGTGCCCTACAATACTGACAGTGTACCACATGAATGCAAAGTGGATTCAACATTAACAGTCCTTAACACTATGTGACAGGCTGATGTGATTCAATGTGAACTCCTGAGGTACGATGATTTCTGATGGTGTGATGGTATACAACAATGGATTAAAATACATATTTAGGTTTTTTTTTTTTTTTTTTTTTTTTTTTTTTTAAATGGGACTTGTTGGATTATAAGGAATTTTAATTGTGCTTTTACAGTCTACAAACTTTGTGTCTTTCCACAAAACTTGTTAACACGTTAATTCTAATTTCCTTAAATTTATTTTGTTGTTCATACATAAGAGATTTTTACATCTACTGACAGAGGTGATGGAATAAACTATCATGTGTGACTTGCTGTGTATCATTCTTTATTCTAAGTTTTTAGACTAATTCCAGGAGAAAACTGGGTTTAATATATGAATGCAAGTCAATGTATAGATATTAGTCCAACCAGGGGGAGGGAGGCAGGTTACAATGAAACGAATATAAGAGGTTGTGCTCACCTGGCTTCAGATTGCTGTTAAAGTAGAATATGACCATGATGAAACAGCCCAAAAACAAGGCGAAAACCATCCGGATGACTTTGGGTTTCCTCATCCTGAGTCTCTGGAAGGGAGCGAGGAGCCGAACCGACTCCTGCCACGGTTCATGCGAAGAGGAGGCGGTTTTTGTTCTGACAGGCGTTGTCTTATTTTATCACCGATAGGAACATCGATCCGGCTCGTTGACCTTTTCTGCTGCTTATTATACTGTACATCCTTGCATGTCCGGACTGGAGGTCTCTGCAGCGGAGACTGGGGGTGGTGGTGGTAGTGGTGGTGATGGTGGAGGCAAAAGACGGAGCGAGAGGAGCCGGGCTGCAGGCTCGTCTCCCCCGGTACAGAGCCGCTGTTGTCGGCTGGTGGAGAGGAAGTGGATCAGGTGCAGTCCGAGCACAGGCCGCCGCTCTGTTTGTGTAAGGGGGGATTTATGCACCCGAGCGGGCGTTTGGTCGACTCTTTAACCCCTTTCTCCCCAAACACTGGTCGGCAGCGCCTCTACACGCTGTGGTCCAGCTGGAAGACATGTTTGTCATTTCCGGAAAGACTTTTCAAAATAAAAGTTAAAAAAAAAAGTTACCCTGGTAAAAAAGTTACAACCATAGACTCCTTGTACCGGTGCAAATGAGTAGGTAGAGACTGTAGGAATATGAATGTTTGCTCTCACTCTGAAAAATCAAAAACAATGTTAGAATTTTATTTACAGTGAAATCAGAAACAAAATTGCACTGAGGCCTGTCATTATATTTCTTAAAATCCCAAACCTGTAAGTAAATATTAAAAAGTGATAACAACAACTCACAACTATAAGTGCTGCAAAGAAAGACAACCAGTCACTTATAATGACATGACTGAAGTTTCCTTTAAGCAGTGTTCAAATGTGGTTGTATTTTTTAGTAAAACCCAGTTAGCCAAATAGTATATTCATTATTAACACCACCACCAACCACAACAACAACAACAACAATAAATCAGCAACTTTATCAAAATGCTACCCAAATACTGATATGAATTGCTTCTACTGGAATGAGGTACACTGTGGTTACTTTCATTTGAATACAGGAAATACTTCTTCTCTACACCATGGATGGTCATGAACACATTGGCATGGATATAAGATGCACTGTATAATTCAAGGAAATGGCAAAAACTGCATTTAACATATTCAATTCAGAGCTGCAGCTCAGGGTCAATTTCATGCTTTTATTTTGAAGCCAAAATGAGTACATATCCGTTGGTGCACCATGTGTCTGTAGTTGTGTTGACCCAGCTTTAGTTTTCCAGCCAACAGCCATGTTTGCCCAAAATCTGACAAACTGATGGAGTGATCTGTAGTATCATCTGCGTTTGATCTCTCTTCTCCTCTTTTTTTTTTTTTTACGTCACTCCATTAGTCACTGTTAAATCAGTGTTCCATGAGACTGGCTCCTATTTATTTCATTTGGGTGACGCTGGTATTTAATGATTTATTTCTTTATCTTCATGATGGATTGGATGGAAACTGCAATAATCTCTGATGGTGCAATTTTCAACTGAAACACAGATAGGAGTAAAGACAAAGTTCAGGTCACTGTTGACAGAGTGTTCCTGATCGAAACCTCAGGAATACAACATTTATTAATATTTTCATTAGAGTGGTAAGTTAATTTAAATCACTGTGTTACAGTGTTACACATGGAGCTAGTGAGAAATCACATCAATACAGAAGCAGACGTTACAGATGAAGGTAAATATTCTCCTAAATGCAATGATTTACTGCATATGTAATGGATTTTGGAGACAAAAGTAAGTTATATAAGATGTTAATGCTTGCAAGTAATCACTCAGTAATAACTGTGGATTTTATTGTAAAGATTACCAGGTACACCTGCTGTTTTACGATGACTGTGCATTGCAGATGTTTTAAAGTGATGAATCTGATTAGACTTTAATAATGACGCACTACAGTTCATTTGCCAAGTTATCTGCAATTTATGTCTTGCATCTATGTCCTTGTGGCCAAACACTTGTTGCCAAAGAGCTGAAGCCACAGTGACACTCTGCTATTGCCTGAACTGTCAAGGATTACTCAGGAAATTCTGGTCGCGTGTCAAGAAAGAAGATCACTTCATGGGATGAGTCTGATGGAACAAATTTCAACCAAACCATAATCTCTTGATCCACTTTGGAACTTTGGCTCTTGTACAACAAAGTTCATCATTTGGTGAATATGGGAGCAGGATGAAAAAGAAGAAGAATCTCAGAGTATACAGATATGCATTTGACACACATTGTATGTGAAGGGGGCATCGCAGGGAGTATAACCTCAAACGCAGAGCACATGACTGCAGCAGCTGGACTTTAATCTGCCGTGTGATAAAACTGCTCCTATTTTGAACTGTAAGGCCCGAGAGGGGGTGAGCCAGTCAGCGTTTTGTAGCTCCATCAATCTCAGGTTTAGCTAATTAGAGCAGGGAGGACTTCCTGCTGAGCAACTTTTGACCTTTGACCTTCCCTGCATTCCTCATGTCCAGGCATCGTGGATCAGATCCCTGGGAGAAGTCAGGATGGGTTAGGAGCCACGCGACTGATCAAACCCCCGGCCTGATGGTAAGGCGGTGTGAAGCCTGTCAGTGTTTACTGTCTGAGAATGGAATGATGGGTAACTGTTGGTGGGGTTAGGACTGGCTGGGAGTCAGCGCACATTCCCCCAGCGACTGACCAATCAAACAAGAGGTGTCAAGCAGAGTCAACACATGGTCAAAGGTTAAAGAAGCAAGGTTGGCACGGAAACCTGCCAGTTTAAATCTGGTCACTGAGGAAAGTGATAAGCAAGAATAACTAATTCTCTTTTCCTCCCAACATGGATGGATACTAAGCAAACCTACCCAGGGTCCCAAAGGATCAGAAAGTCTGCTGGAGTCCACCTGCAAAATGACCAGAAGGAGATGCAAGACAATCAGAGAAAGACAAAACCAGTCACAAAGAGATGAAAAATACACAATCACAGACTAACACAAAACCACCACACACAGATGCCAAATGAGTCTTGAGCAAGGCATCGCATTCCCAACTGCTGATAGTAGAGATGCTCTTGGAAAAAGAGCATGGAGCTCAGTTCTGCTGACAGATAAATGTGGTTATAAAATCTCCACACACTCAACAAAAACATTGGCTCAAAAAAACTAACGTAAGGTCCTGGCTGAGGGAGCAATTTTAAGTGGAAGGCCAAACAATTTGGCAGGTGAAATGGACAGAAATGGATACAAATAAATTACAACAATAAAAGGGGAATAATGGAAATTTAGATTTGAGGGGAATATAATATATACAACTTGGTAAAATGAATCATTCATATGTCTATCCATTAGCTATATTGCTAAAAGAAATAAACAAATTATAAAAAAAAGAAAGAACAAATGTAAATTAGCATCACTTAGGCTATTTTATTTTTTTCAAGCAAAACTTCCAATATGTAGAAGTTTCGCTTCAACACTGAATCTCTGAGGTTTTTTCTCTCATGCTCCTCAAAGAGGCAGCAAGCTGAGGCAAAGTCGGCATTCCACCTTAATTCTGTTTGTCAGTGAAGGAAAGCAGGCCTGCTATTTTCCCAAATGTCAATCAGTCTTAATTGTAGTTCAACCTGATAGACTTGTCCTTAGAAAAAGAAAGAAAAAAGAGTGTTCAGATTGTGAGTCACAACTTTCCTACAGAAAATTAGATTTAAATCACATCACAGTCTCTTCAGAAACCTTTTGGCTGGAGGAAGCAAAATAATTTATGAATACAATGGTTCTCCTCCTGCTCTGTTTGACAAGTTTTTTAGATACTTCAACAACCCTCCGAGACCTAACATTAAAAACAGAGTGTTGCCAACAGTGTGGCCTTTTTGTAAAGCATAATCCAGTCAGTTAAAATATACAAATTTAATAGGCCTACTTTTAGAAAATGCTTGGCCTGTCACCTTAGGTTCACATGGCTGCAATAACTGATTTCAAAGACATAAAACATTACACAAAAATCTGAATTATTAGTGAAACGAAAGCGTTGAGGTGATATTTGACAACATTTTCTTCTTCCAACAGTGTCTAGTGAAATTGAATCTACCGGAACCCAGACTGGGACCAGAACCGGTACCGGAACCCGAACCGGTAACAGGACTGATCAGGACGGGAAGCAGGACAAAAACAGGGCCCGGGAGCGGTTCTGTTCCAACGCTTCCGACGACATCTCCTGTATTTGACTTTACATCACTATGAACTGTGGGTAATTTTCTGAAGCAAAGTCAGACACCAGAACAGTTTCCTTAAACCTTTCTGTTTCCTCTGTTCAGCAGTTTTGTGGTATGTATGTGAAGTGAGGAAACATGTTCTACTGTAGGGAAAGCAGAGCTGTGCTCCTACTCTGTGCATCTGACACAGGTCCAAGCCTCAACTCCCAGCTGGAGAGATATTCTATACGCTGCAAGCCCTCCTCTCCTTGTAGAAAACCTTCCCTTAAGATTCATTACTAACACATTTTCTGCAGCAGAGGAGGAGGCACATGCTGGTTTACAGGGAACATCATGTACAAGTGGAGCAGACTAGAGCAGTGCCTATCACTGCAAAGGGAAAAGACATGTTTAAATGGAGCTTGCGATTTTGGAGAAAAAACAGAACTTGAATCATTTCACCTCATTAAGTTGCAAAAAAATTTGGTGTGGTAACTTCTCAGAGCAAATGTGTTTATAATGTTTCTGTGCTTGTTGCCTCAGATTTTCCAAACTAGTGCAAAATACCATAAGGTCTGTGTAATGTACTGTTCAAAAGAAGCCTCTTAGATGAGAGGAAACATTTCTTCAAAGATCGATATTTGACACTTTTATTTGAAGTGTTGATCCATGAGAGGACATATTTGTGGAACCAAAAACCATCTAAATGTTTACATCTCCAAAGCCAGTTATTTGGATTCCGCTCATCTTGGATGACCTTGATCTGGACAATTAATCCTCTTCTAAACAATTCAGTAAAAGCAAACTAGTCCTCTTTGCACCTTCAAGGCGAGGACAGGATACAGCTGTTTGTGAGACTGGGCTGCCATCTAAAGGCCAGCGACTGTTAGCACTAGCAGAGTCTGCAAAGCTTTGCGATGAACAGCCAACAGCTGAGTCAAGTGCAGCTGAGGAACATTTACTTTACATATGCACATTTACTACATGATACACTTCCTGGTGTGCTGTTGGATTTAGTTTGGTAATTTGGTAATATAAGATTTTCTGTATTAAATGATTATTGTCAATAATAATCAAGACATTGTTTATTCTCAAAATGTTAGAGGATTGAAAGATTGTTAGCCCTAAATGTAACACAAAATAATGAATAAAAATATGGAAAGTATGTAGCCACATATGTGAAGCTCAGTTGAAACCTTCAGTCTCACCCACTTTCCTGATGCAGGAAATGAGAGAGATGTTTCCCGGTAGAACCACTCCTGATTGCATGTCTCAAGTAGAAACCTTTTAATCAATAACTATGTTAAATAACACACCAGGACACTTAAAGAGATATAATTGGAAATTATAGACTGAATACCAGTAAATCATTTACCTCGGGCACAATTGAGAAATATTCCCTAGTCATTATGAGCCAGCATTGAGATTGATTGTGTAAGTGGGAGTTTTCAAGGGAAGCATGTGCTGGTCAGTGAAGAAAAGGTGTGTGCTTAAAACAGCCAGTCATAGTGGGAACCCACGGTGTCAGCAAGGGTTTGAGTTTCTGTTTGTAATCTGATCCGAAGTTTTTGGCAGCCAGATCCGATCAGATCAGGCTTAATACAGGGAAGCAAACAGATTTGAATTAGTTAACAAAGGAGGCGGAACAACACGTCTACTGTTTGTCACTGCCCAAATGTCACTTCCTTGTTATGCGGTGGATGAGTAAATAGATTTGGTTTTTGCATCACTGGTTGGCTGTGACAAAATAAATAGTGATTAAGTGCTCAGAACATTTTTTCTACATTCTTGTCTTCATTTTCATCATTGTTAGATTCATGTTGATAAAATATTTCTGATTCGTTGTCTAATCTGAACAGAACAACTTCGACCTCAAAAAGAATGTGGTGATCCTTGAGTGAGAGACAAAATTTCTACATAATAACCAAACAGTCACGACGCAAAATTTACATAAAGATGCAAAGTGACTAAGGAATGGTGTACAATGACCAAAACAACCAAATAAAAAAGACAAAATGACCACAAATATTTGCAAAGTGATCACAAAGATAAGCAAAATGACTACAAAGAAATGTACAAAGACACAAACTTTTATGCGGCTCCTCCTCATTTGTAAATACGTTTGCTGATTTGACAATTGACGCATTGAAGTACATGGATTTAATTAATTCCAGTACACAATACTGAGGTTATGAGAGTCTCTGATGTACAAATGAGGGTGTCATGGGACAGTGATCTCATACCTGCTGCTCTTGTCTGTAGATGTATTGTTTTACTGAGGGAACCAATTATATGTGAACGTATAGAAATATGCATACACGTTTGTTTCACATGACTCACAAGGAAATGATCAATGAGGCAGAGAAATGACATAAAGTTGATAGATGATCAACTCCTAAAGGAAGTGTTGGTGCACAGTGGTGTGAAGTTCAACACTGCAGCAGTGACAGGCACATGTCAGCTCGGGCCTGTCTGTCTCCTTCACCAGAATAACAAACACCAGTGAGGCAGTTATCATCTCATATCCCTGATAGACTGTCCTCAATAAAATGGGTACCGGCCAAATGAAACTCATCAAAGCTGCAGTTGTCATGACAGCCAGTGCAGGTGACACCGTTTTCAGATGTGAGCCGATGAGCCCAACAAAGGCTTCACACCAGCCCAGGTGCTATTGATCGGGACCGCCACTTGTGGAGGCTGAATAGTCCCACAGACACACACAGGGTAAATGACGCTATTATTCCTCCGGTGCTCTCTGATGTCGATGGCGAGAATAGGCCGCCCCATTTTGATCCACTGTGTCCATGCATGAGCAGCACTAAAAATATTCCCCCGCCTAGCTCCTGAGTATTCAAACTGTGCTGCATTGACACATTTTGCTTGAAGAAATAAATTTGTAAGTTGTAATTATTGTGACATGTCCTGCTTTTATCAACTGAATCAGAGAAGTTCACTGTATCATTTGATCAAATATGTCTTTCTAACTCTCCAAACTACATTGATCTCAAAGATGATCGTTGTGCTTGTGATAAAGTTGTGTCACAGTGAAGTCGAACCAACTGAAGACCATGTGACTGGCTGCATGGTGAGGAGATGGGGACAAGTGATGTTCTTAAAAAAGTGACATTTTGAAATAAAATGACACATACTAGAAGTGGTGTTGCAGAGGGGCCGTTGTGTGGCATTTATTTTTAGAGCAGTAATAATAACTTCCTACACATGAAATTAAAAATGAAGAACTGAAGATATAATAAGTTTCCTAAGTTTTACACGATTCATTTATTTTTTCCACTGTTATTGGGCTTACACAGGTTTGTAATGTTAAAATAGGCTCCAAGTCTATTTATGAGAAACTCTTCCCAGTATTAATCAGAAGTTCTCATTGTAACTCAACCCAACATTGTTATACACCAACAAGATGACCTTAACAGTTAAATGTAATATGTGGCACTAAAAATCAACAATAACCTTTTTAGATTTAGTTCCTTAGCTCTTAATGACAGGGATTACGTTGCATTTTGAAACCAAATAACAGACTGGCACTTCCTCTTTGCTACTTTAAAGACCAGTGTAGGGCTCCAAATCAGTAAGGCAATATATTACTAAAGAACTTGTTGCTTGGGTGAAATTAAACTCAGCACATTAACAATATCAGCTGTTTATTTCAGTTTTCTTTATGCTTCTTTATGTTTGAAACCAGTAAGTGAACAGGTCTGACAACACTAATGGTGAATTTCTCCTTTATTTCACCTTAAGAGAGAAGTAATCTACAGTGGTTTGACACCAGCGAACAAGTCATTTATAAAGATGACCAATGTCACGCACTGACAGCAGTCCGAATACTGTCCTCTAGCAGACTGATTATATCTTTTACATACACATAATGCAGAGGCAAACAGCAAGATGCAAACAAACAAGCATTAAATTAATAAGAGTAAAAACTTGAGAAACTGCTTTTGTTGAAACAACATTCAGTACAATTCTAGTTTATCTTCCATTCAACTCTATCAGAAACTGCAGCACACTGAAGGTTTGACAGGTGCAGGTCTGCTGGCTCCTGATCTCTGCAGACTTGTCATGTTAAACACTTTGGTAGAATAAACAGGGTTCTCTCCAAGGCAATAAACCCTGGTGCCTCCACACGGCAACATGTACACATCTCGATATAACCTACAGACCTGGTCAGAGGAATGTGTGGAATGATGACGGCTAAACAGAAGAGACACGATGACGTTTTATCTACACATACACACAGATTAAATAATAAATTTCCATCACAAGGGGGAGCAGAGTTCAGAGCCGTGCATCCAATCAAATCCTGTGTGCGCTTATTCAAATCTGGTCTACTTTAGATCATTTTCAGTTTGTATACCATGAGTACACTGGGGAGTGAACGACAAGTGTCTTAAGTTGGGGGGGTTGGACGAAGGGTACGGACCACCATCAGGTGCTTCTGCAGAGGGACATCGATCCTCACCCACCTCATTATTTTGGGTTACGGGCCAGGACGTCACAAACAGTCCAAATGCACACACTTGAAAATTAGTGTGTGAGTTGGCACTCCTCTGAGAAGAGCACACTGGTGGAGCCCAGTGGAAATATCAGCAGAGTAACCCCGCCGTTCAGCAGGCTGCCCTTATATTAAACTACTCCAGCCAGAGCTGGACACTGACGTGTCCTCGGCTCAGGCTTGTTCCAGTCACCTCTTAGCTCCCAGCTAGCCTCAACAAGTGCTTTTATTGATGCAGACGCCGGATATGGTATTCGGATTGTCCTGAGAAACAACTGCCCTGTAGAGTGAGCGACTGGAGGTGAGGCTGAGCTTAAAGGCTGGGTGGGAGCTAAGATGACAGAGGTCTGGAGGAGAGTCTAACAGAAGAGCAGCCCGCTAAACAAGCAGGGTTTAACCTCAGCAGCCAGCCTGGGTGATGTCTCCCCCGGACCTCTTGCTCACCTCCAAGGTGGTGAAGACCTAAAAAGCACAAGGAGACACACAAGTCAAGCAGAGAGTCTTTCTTAGGGACACAGACCAAACTCTTTCTTCAGGCAGGGGACTGCACAACTCAGAAATATAAAAAGACACTAGCCAGAATATTTCTGAGGGAAACGTTGTGATTGTAAGCATAAAACTACAAATGTCCAGTTGAATCTCAATATTACAGAGTGGTAAACATCCTCAATAACAACAGGTGAAGATATGTGGGCAGAAGTTTGTTATAAAATCCAATTCCAATATGTAAAACATCAAACAAGAGGCACTTGTGCCTCTTAATGTGTTGCAATTATCAACATACTTCATTAACATAATGAATGTATAATGTTAAGATCTTAGGCTATTACGATTAATTAAGCTAATTAATGCACACCATGCACCACAGCAGAAGAATTACATTTAAATATTAATTCATCTTAAAAATCTGTAACCAACTAAAACAGATAAAGGAGGCTTTTACTAAGATAAAAGAAAACTCAAAAAGAGATGTTAATACTTTAAGCTGTGGCTGCCCTGTTCAATGTGCTCTGATCAAATGTGTCTGGCACAGCCTGATCATTCACACAGAATCAGACTCAAAAAGACTTAAACCCCAGGGTAAAACCTAGTATAGAGCTGGACTGAGTGTGGTCAGTGTTTCTGGACACAGACAAAAACCACCATAAACAACTGACGTCATTTTGTTGTATCTGTTTGTTTCTCTCCACCTCTGTGGTCAAATACATAGTGTTTTACAGACAAACTCCCAATGCTGTTCTCATTGACTACCTCCTACAGTCAGAAGACGAGTCAATTATAGACCTTCATGATTCACTATTCACACTATTGCAGTCCGTTCTTGAAATTGCCATGTATTAAATATTCTAGCACAACACAAACAGTTCATGATCTTTGCATCGTTACAGTGCAGTTTTTTCATCTTCTTTTTAATTTCACTGTTGATATTTTACATTACATCTGCTTGATAAATCTCCATTAAAAAAAACACAGCTCTCTGAATTCAGCATGTTTGTTCTGCATTTTGTCGGTGTTTTGTAATTTCCTGCCGTCTTATTACCGGTTAGTCAACACAGTACTGTTGCTACATAGTTTAAAAACAAAATGAGAAACGTTCGATAAGTACTAAGCCCAGTTTGGCAAAGGAATCTCAGACTGCTCCAGACCTGGTTGCACTTAAGTTGCACATGTCATGTCCTCAAAAGACTTGATTGATTACTATTCTCTATGAAGTCCAATTTTTGTCAGTGACGTGGAGAGGCCAATCAGGAGGCACAAAGATTCTCAGTGAGATGCTCATTGTTGGGGTGAGAGAGATCAATATCTCTGCGTTGTACTCATCAGAGAAACTTGACCTAGACTTACATAAAATGACTTGACTGGGACTGTACTGTGTGGCGGTTTTATGCCATTGGGTTTTTTTTTTTTTTTTTTTTGCTTTCATTACAAAAACTTTGATAAATATATAAAGAGAAAAACATGAAAAACTTAAATTTTCTTTTCTTTTCTTTTCCAGAGGGCAAAATCTTTCTGATGTGTTTTAAAATAACCTTATTTGTTAGCCCTGTCTGTCTTTGAGAAAGTGACCACAGAGCAAACTGTCATCACTAACTGGAGTTTGAAAAAAGTGACCACAGTGAACCAAACCACAAAGTTACAGAATGTAAAAAGAAATACATAAGGAAAAAAGGTTATATTCTGTCTTTTAATAACATGTTGAATGTTGTCTTTTTACCTCAGCACAAGTCGGGTGGATGCCGATGGTGCCGTCCAGCTGCTCCTTGGTGACTCGACATTTCATGGCTGCACCGAAGCCTTGCGTCACCTCTCCTGCATTTGGGCCCAGGTAGTGGAACCCAACGACTCGAAGCTGCAAAACAAAAAAGATCCATCATTCACATGGCACATTTAGGAGCTCAGCTGACAGGTTGCTTCTGTTTAAATTCATTAAACTGTGTGAAAGAATCTTACACTGTCCAGTTTATTGCAGATGATCTTGGAGTAGCATCTGTTGTTATCCCTGCTGGGCACGGTGAACTCCAGAGGCCAGAATAAACTGTGGTATACCTGAACACACAGATCAAACAGACACAGTGTTGGTCAACGACTGTGAAACGGAACCAGCTACATTTTCGATGACATGAAAACCACTTGTTATTTAAGGAGGGGATGCTGAAAAAAATCTGTGGTCAGAGTCTGTCTGTGCTGGTAGGTGTGAGTCAAACAGTCTCAAACATACAGATCACAGCATGAATCTGCATAATTTCAAGGCCAGTCTTTGTTTTTGCTTGAACTATTTCCCTTATTTTTTATTATTTGTTTGCCCTGACAACCAAGCCAAGAACATTACACAAAACATGTTTCAAAAACAGCATTACATTAGACAAAATATGTTCTGAGCCAAGTCTACCAATGTAAGAGGATTACAAGTCTTCTCTGATTTTGGGAACCCAGATTACAAAGCAGAACTCTTGTTTTAGAGACGGACTTTACTCCAGCCGATCACAAGGTTCACTGTGAGGTAAACCAGATCTCTAATAAATTATTCAGATGACTCTCTGGGTGTGTGTGTGTGCATGTGTGTTACCTCGATGTTGTCCTCCCCGTAGAGCTCAGTGGCTTTCTCCTCTGACAGACCACAGGAGCCGTACTCCAGTGGGGTGAAAACGGTGGTGGGAACATTGACGTAGTCACACTGCACAGAGAACAGATAATTGATTGCTATTTGTTGTCAGGGGAAATGAAGCCTTCCTGCTGTCACATGTTACAATATCCAAGTGATTAATTAAATAGTGGAGGGTTTGACATTGAGGCTTCAATAGGTCTGCAGCAGAAGTGTCTTGTAATGCTGGTGCACCTTGAGCGTTGATCCCCCGTAGAGGCGCCGTGCCAGCAGCTTGCCAGCCTGGATGGCGACAGGTGTGAGCTCCCACTTCCCTTCCAGAATATCTCCAATGGCATAAATGTGGGGCACGCTGGTCTGCTCTTCATCATTCACTGGGATTTTTCCATTCCTAGAGGTCAGCACAGAGAAATACTTAGCCTCACTACATGGAAAATAACCAATATTTCATTATTCTGACCACATGAAATATGCAAACATAGTAAAAGAATAGGTGAACACTGAACACGTATTTGGCTAAAGGATCTGCAGCAACTAAGGGCTGTCTCCCTGTCACAAGGCAGAGTTCATATTAAGTGGGTCTACGGTATGCTTTTCAGCATGGAGACACATGGCTGTAGCGGTATTCTTTTTCCAGGCCACGCTTCCATTCTTCTCTGTGCAGCAGGAGAATCAAATCAACCTGCTGATGGTCCATGAACCAAGGAGCCCTGAGGCTGTGTGTTTGCTTCATCTGAATACTACTATGGTCATAAGACTGGAGCATATGACTCAGAATGCTCTTTTAAGCTGGCCTCATGCTGTCTTAATCCCTACTGGCCTCATAGGCTCAAACATTCAGTCATTCACAAAATAGTGGAAAAGACCAAAACCTCTGAGAAAGGCTAGTCTCACTGCAGCTGTAAGATTAAAGACAAATAATTGACTGCAACACAAATTAATGTGAGAGAATATTTAAGATCTAAATCATTAGTTTTCACACATCATAAGATCATAAATAACCAGAAAAAAGCACAACAGGAAACGCGCTGAGTCATAACGGAAAGTGCTACATAGTAACATTAGCGTGAGAAGATCTTACATTAAGATAATTTATTTTCCATGAAAAACCCGCTGATACACTATACAAGGGCTTTGTTATTGTACTAACGAGACACCCCTCCTCTCCCCTGATCAAATCCCAAAGCGTGCTCACAGCCCCCCCCCCCCGCAGAGAGCCATGAGACGGCAATAACTGCTGAATCACCATGACTGTACCGGAGTCTTAAAGGCACAGGCCACCATATGTAATAGGGGGTGAATGTATGCAAAAAAAAAATACACTGACATATGAAACTTACTTGGGGTTGACTTTGACACCCGTCTTGTCCAGACCGATTTTGTCTGTGCATGCATCTCGGCCCACTGCTATCAACACCTTAAGAACAAGGAAACAGCTTGTTAAGTTTAAAAAAAAAATGTCCTCAGGCAGTGAAGTTGCTGGTGCTTTGTGTGCACAAGAACGGCTAAATATGAAACCTAGAGAAAATAATAAATGTGTTGGTTATTTATTTAACTTGATCATGTCCTTTCTTTAACCCTGGTCTGTGTGATAACAGCTGAAAATCAAAACAAAGCATCTTTCTTGCCTTTTTAAAACTCTCACCAAACTCTGATGGAAAGTTTTGACTTAAAACGTAAAATAACGAAAATAATGTAAAGAAAAAAAAATTAAGAAAGCAAGCTTACCCAAAACTGTTAGCTAGAGAAACAATGTCAAACTAATTCTGACTCAACTACATAGAGTAGCTGCTCTGTATCAACACAACACATGGACACAGAAGATCATATCTCCGTCTATTTATTTGACTGAGGAGGAGATAGCCAGCACTGTCTCTGCACTTTGCTGCAGAGTAATAATCAAGATTCAAAAGCAGGTCTCTCTACTGAGCTAGGCTAAATTAGCAGTATTAGCTAAAGACATTCAGTTTTTCTGTGTGTACTTTAGCTGGATGATTATGAATTATTTTAGTGGCACTGATGCATAAGAAAAGAAAGTCAAATGGCATAAATGACAGAAAATTAAATGACATTCCAAAAATATGAATTTTATTCATTTATTTACTGATTTCAAATCATTAGTTTGTCGATGTAATTTAATCAATTTAGTGGATATGATGTTTTATTGTGTCATTTTAATACTCTGAAACGTCACAAATAACCTACAAGGTTTTCTCCTGCAACAGTAATGGATGGAAGTAAAGGAAGGGAGGGAGTGATCAATCAGTACGTACAGTGTTGTATTCTCCCTCGATGATCTCATCACTCTCTGTGGACTTGGCTGTCACCTTCAGCCTTCCAGGAGTGCCTGCTTCCAGCTCCTCTATCTGTCACACAGGTAAGCCAGAGGGAAAACAAAAGATAAGTTGTTGAGTAATTATGATGCAATATGGGAAGAGAATAGATCTAGTTGCACACAGTTCAAAGTCTTATATCCATTGTCAGCAAAATGAAGGCTCACCTTCACTGGAACATATTTGCGGAGGAACTTAACACCATGCTCCTCCATGTGCTCCCCGGCGCGATTGGCCATGTCCTGGTCAAAACCCCTCAGCAGAATGGACCGGACCATGATGGTGACATCGAGACCCAAGCCAGCCAGGAAGCCACCGCACTCCAGAGCCACATACGATGCCCCGATCACCAGGGTCTTTCCCGGGCAGTAAGGCAACGAGAAGAGGTCGTCACTTTAGGAAAGGTAGAAGCACAGGAGGGCGTTAAATTGAGGAGGTAAAACAGGAAGCCTAGTTAGAAAGCAATAATCATACTCTCTTCATACTACATGGCTGGACTTTACAAACTGATTTTGGACACAAAAGTAACACTGTCCATACATAGGTGCCAGGCCTGGGGTTGTGTGTTACGTTGCACTACCGCATAAGATAGCAGCATGAGACTGATGGTTGCCAAACAGCACCACAATCACATAAAACACCTGAGGATAATCTCACATAACATTATGACATGTGGTAGGTTAATGGATGCCCTGAGGCATGGCCACCCGCAGAGGACACAGGAGTCCAGATCATTAAAGGATGTGTTTGTGTTTTCACAGATCATACATCTGCTGAATCTAAACTCTGGTTAAACAAATTAACTCTAGATGGGGCTTCCAGTAACACAGCATGTTATCAGTGGGGACTCATGATGTCAGATCCACTGTGCACCTGGCTTCATGCTCACCTGGTGATGCAGTACTCCTTGTCTCCAGGAATGCCCAGATAGCGTGGTCTCTCACCTGTAGCCAAGACAAACTTAGCTCCGGTGTAAAAGGTTTCCTTCCCTCGTTTGTTTGTCGCCTGTCAGGAAACACAAGCAGAAGCTCTCAGACATTGATGATGTGCAAGATAATTTTAAAATGTCTGTTTGCTTTGGGTGCAGCTTGTTCTTCTCAAGTATTCTTTGTCAAGTAGAAAAAACAAACAGCAATAATGGCTGAAAAGGAGGTTGGTGAGGGAGGCTATGTTTTTCAAAGCCTGTTGAAGACAACCAAAACAAAATCATGGCACCACAACAGGTCTGACACCATTTCAGAAGATGATCAAGATTTCTCAGGAGATCGTTGATATGATAGCAGGACCAGTATTTAGCAAGCTATGTACATAGGAGAAACTACACTTTGTGGTTATGGGAAAACCAACCAAGTCAAACCAAACCAAACCACAAAATGTCAGTTAAAGATCTGTACACACACACACACACACACACACACACACACACACACAGAGTTCCTCCAAAAGTACTCATTTACCTTTATCTTGTGTGGTTCAATGAACTCTGCATAGGCATTGACATAGTTGACCTGCTTGTCCCTCAATGCTACCCTGTAGCCCCAGTTTAATGAGCCAATGTAATTGTTCACCGCTGTCTTCATCGTCTCCCAGTTGTGTTTCACTGTGGACAGATAGAAACAACAATCAGTGGAACAAAGCTCGACTCAGATTTACCAAAGCAAGCTGGCCACCCTTGGTGTCCCACTGGATCGGTGATGTGCCCTCACCTGTCTCTTCAAACTCCCAGCCGTATTTGCGTGCGTCCTGCAAGGCTGTGCCCAACATGGCTGTCTGGTGCATCAGCTTCTTGGGAATGCAGCCCACATTCACACAAGTCCCACCAAGTCCTGATCACCACAGCAGAGCACAATAACAACACTTAAAAATGGTCAGTCAGCAGCCAAATTGGACTACGATGAATACTCCTTTACATGCATCTATCTAGGTGTGAGTATCTTACCCCAGGTGGTTCCTTTTGGTGTGGGTACAACATAGTCCAGGACCATGACCTTCTTCCCCAACATAGCTGCTTCCTGTTGTCAATTGAGCCAGTGCACTGTCATGTACATTTACCAATATTTCTGCAATACCTTTGCAAATGGAAACGGCTTAACACAACTGTGGTTACTCATTACAACATAAGCTTTAGTTTCAATCTGATGCTGTGACATAATGCAGACCTCAAAATTGCTCAACAGACCAACAGGCAAGGCAATAAAAGTTTTAACAGGTGACACTTTGAATGCGTTTTCTCACCTTTGAACAGGCAAGACCTCCAGATCCTCCTCCGATGACGATGAGGTCGTAGTCATAGGATTCATTTTCACCACTCAGCAGCTGCTGCAGGCTGCCATCTTTATGAGCCTGACGGAAACATGAACACAAATGGAGCAATACAGCACTTCTGTATGTAGCTACAATATAAAAAACCAACATCAAATATAGTGAGAAACAGCAGAATAACAAAAGTTCTCTGTGGAGCTTTCTCATAACAATTGGGCTGAGATAAAGATTAATTATTTTCAGATTCAAATCAATCTTTATTTGAATAATTTCATATCCATTAATCCTGGGATCAGTCTTTTACGCCCTTTACAGTCGATGGATTTTTTCCGTGGAAGCTGTGTGTGAAGTTGTAACTGTTAGTCTTGCGTGCCCTGCTTTCTTGCGCAACAATATCTGACCATTTGAGCAACAAAAACACAGTACATCCAGCTCAACTGAAAGGACTAGCGAGCTTAGAAGGCAGACTTACGGTTGCATTTCAGATTTATAAACTGGGAGGACAGCAAGGAGCTGGATAAAAGAAATGTCATCTACAACGTGTGTAAGAAGAAGCTGCACAAGAAGTAACAATGCTTTAAGTTCATTCATTCAAGCTTTATCTTTTGGTTTTGGCAAACTAGCAAAATGAATACAATAACCTGGATTAATTGTGTGGGGGAAGGAAAAAAAACCAAAAACAAACAAAAGCAGGATAACCGTGACTTGTCGCCCTAGCAAGAATGTACAACCTGATCTGAAACCTGATTATCATGCTTTGCTGATATGCATCGCTCACTGGCATGAGCTCTCGACACATCTACATGTTTGTGGTGTATATTAGGACAAAAGGATCTATTGGATCTTTTGTGCACTTGATGTGCTTTTTATGCAAATAGATAACTAGTGGATTGAGCATCTGGTTGAGCTTTGTTTGGACACAGCTTCTGGAGTCTCAACAAGCCACTTCATTGGGTAACATGTCAAAGCAATGGTGCATTTAGGGGACATGCAACATTTACGTTGCTGTGTTACAAAAGCAGTCAGAGCAACAAAACCGAGACATATAATATAGACACATTCTTACCTGCATTGTTTTGTCACAGCCACCAAGGTGTGTCTTATTGATAAAGACATTAGGAACAGTTTTTTGTCCTGTCATCTCAAGCAGCATCTCCTGGTAGTTGGTTCCATCCTCTGGACAAAAGAGTTAACATGTTTACATCCAAGTTAATGGAAATGGTGTGAAAGTTACTCTTTCCTTCCCAATTCTGCTTTTCATGTGGTAAAATTGGCATAATTCTGCATTGTGTTTGTTGTGGATCTTATCAACTCAAACCAGCATGTACAAGTATATGTTAATCTGCAAAGAGAGGCAGCACACTCTGCCATAGCTTTAACAAGTTTATTTTCTGTAATGGCAAAAGCAAAAGCAAGCTGGAGTTAGTTTAACTCATAATTGGGTCTGCACCTCCAGTCAGAGCCAGGTTGACATGGTACACACAGTTAAAAATGTCTACTGACTAAGACAGGAAGTTCTTCTGGAAACCATCTCCGAAATTTCTCATTGATAAAACTCTGAATGGTAGAATAAGTTCAGTGTTTATCATGTTCATCTCACCTGCATACTACCTTCAACATAACAGCTGAGACTATAATAGCTTTAACATGACAAGACAAAGCAGAGAGGTCAAAGTACTGACATATGGCATGAGGCCAAGATATCGTCAGGGAGTGACTCAGCATGTTTTATGCTGCTGCAATGGAAGACCCCAGCAGAGTTTGGGGAAAAACAACCCCCTTCTTAGCATTAATCATGAGGGACATTATTTAAATGTGTAGGCAGGAATCACATTTATTGCTTTTCATAATGAAAAATCCAGAATGAAAGAAATGATTTTATTGATTAGTAAATACATACAGAGATTTTTTTTTTTTAACCTTTTCCTGGTTTAACTGTTTTTGCACAATCCGGGCCTTGAGTACACTGACGCACACTTAAAACTGCTTACAATTACATAAACAGAGTAACACATTTATTCAATTTGCTTCTAATTATCAAACAGAGCAAAAGTCAAGTTGTATTTATTTACTAAACTGTCTTGCAAGTTTTCGTCTTATTCTCATCTTACCTATGAGGTCGAGCTCCACCACGTTACACTCGACTTTCAGCTCTGTGAACAGGTCTTTCACCTGTGAAGACACATTATACAGGGGGATGTATTAATTTTCATTTGCCATGGGGCTCATATTCTCAAAGTGGACAATACAAGCCAAGACATCAATAGCAGCACTTTATACGATACACTATGACAAACTCTGATGGCAGATATACTCCAATTTTTGAATGTGTATTGAGTACAATCCTGTGTCGAGTGTTGGCTAACCTTTCTAAAACCTCGGGATTATGTAGGACGACAAGATTTAGCTACTACAAAACAAACCAAGTGGGAACTATACAAAGTGACCTACAAATTAACAGGTGCTTCTCTGTGGTATATGTTTCTATAGAAGAAATAGATTAACCGTCAGGCGTTGAGCTAGCTATATGCTATAAATTATGCAAAGTCTATATGCGACTACACTCGACTAACCTGTTAACCACCTGATAATTACCTCGGTTTCACATTAGTTATCAAACAATAACGTTTTAGACGTTAGTGTTTAGTTCTATTAACTTTGTGATAATCAACTTTGCATCCAAAGACAAACAAGCCCAAGTTGCCGGCTACATTAACATAGCAGGGCAACCCAGCAATTAGACCGAGCCCGTCTAGTTCGCGGGAGAAAATGGAAGTTTCCGACCGGCGTGAGCGAGGTCCCCCCCACCCCACCCCCGCCGCGACAAAGCGACCACTTTACCTTGAGACAGTACGGACAGTAGCTTTTGCTGAAAACCACCACTTGGTTGGTATCAATAAGCTGCTGTATCCGAGATCTGAGTTCATTCTTCCCGGTATCGTTTTCGATAGGAGGCATTTTCGAGGTATTTCCGTCTGCCTGCGCAGGGCAAGCTTCGGTAGATGGCCGACTAGAGAATGAGGAAAAACTGCGTTACACCGTGGCGACTGTCCCTTCCTAAATATTCGGATATCTCTTGTTCCTTTCTCCAAGAGGAAATTACTAGAAAGCCGCCAAACAGTGTGTCTGTCGTCGGCTGCTCTTCCTCTGCTGTCAGCTGCACCCGCGCCAAACGTCTTTTATCATTTCTTGGGTGCGCTCGATCTGCGTCACCGCGTTCACCGCCCACCGCGTAGTAATTGATAGTCAGCAGGAGTAGCTCCGCCCACACGCTCAGCCTCGTGCTTTAAAATACTCCCACCTACAAAACGTCACAGGGTTGCCGATTTACGTGCCATAAGGGCATGAAACTTAACTCGCCCAAGTATCTCCATTAAAACCGATTTATTTTAGAGTTAAACGCTTGTTAACATAAAAATAAAAACCCCGTTGATATTGGGGTGGCTGTAGCGAGGTAAGGGGGCCTACAGGCACCTCTGGAAGACAGCTAAAGCTGAGAGATAGAAGTTAAAAGAATTAAAGAACAGCCATTTAGCGAGATGATACATCCGTATTGAATACTGAAAGGCACAGAATCTGGAATCGATGAGTGATGATGTGGCAGTTTACAGATTTAGATTTATATATCTGTGTTGCCTTGACTTGTCTGACTGCTGGTCCACCGGGAAAAAATAGTTTGTTATTTAGCGCCATCTGTCGGTGGAAGTTATCAATGGTAAATAACAGGTGCAGCTTTGGCTACTCCTATTCATTAAGACATGAAGGGTGTTATTGCACGGATGCACTGTGCTTAAGTGATATAATGCTAATTTACTTCAGTCAACATATGATAAACAGCTGGCATAAAATGTCAAAAACTGGAGGGAGCAGAAGACAGCAAATGATTTTTAAATCTGGGCTGGAGTTAACATGATGTGCCAGCATCTTCACTGTTAGTTTATTAAATGCCCGATGCAAAATGTAAAGAAATGTATTTTATTTTATCACTAACACTAACAAGTAACAAGTATTGTTCACGAGTGTGCTGCTATTGGCAGACTTACCAAAGTAAGAGCTACATAACAAAATTATAGCAAAAATAGCTAAATTCAGTTTCAGATGAAGTGCAATGGCTAACCTGAGTGTCTGGAATAATAACCTATATCCATTAAAGATAGTCCTATACTGCACTTTCTAAACTACATTATTCAAGTGTATTCTGGTACAGATTTGAGAAAGAGCCTATATTTTGTGCTGTACTTCATATTTTTACATTCATTCCATTATATCCTGTATTTAAATGAGTTCAAAACTTGGCACTCTACTGTTGACAGTTCTGAACAAGTATCATGCTGCGCAGAACCATAGGCAAAAAGAGTGGATGGGACACACCAAACTAGATGGGAGATATCATACAGAAATTAATATCTATTCTTTAGATGTATGCTGGTAAATGTTATTAACACTTGACTTGTCTTGCCAAAAATTAGAGAAACAAGTAAGCTTGTGAGATGTTTATTTAAGGGAAAGTGGTGAGTGTATTGGCGTCCCAAAATTAAACAAGATGTTACTTATCATGATTTGTCTTGCTGATTTGGCCTGTGCAACCACACAGTTTGCAGTAGAAGCAGTAGTGTTGGCTGCACATGAAGGCAATTTCATTTTGCAAAACTGCGAAGAGTTAAGACAACATTGTTGCCTGCCAAATAGTGAAACAAGGAATGATAAACATTGTATGATAAGAAGTAGAAGTACTGCATTTTGTGCTGAATTTCCAAACATTACCACTGGGTGGAAGCACCAAGGAGGCTGTAGTGTGGGTGTGAGTTACAGTAACAGATGTAAATCCCTTGCCAGGAATAACTACATTTGATTAAAATGCCTAATGAGGTTTCCTCTGTTAACTGCTTATTTAGGCATTCATGAGGCTGGAATCATGAGTTAAAAAATCATTAAATTGTGTAGGGAAATGGGGGAAACTATGTTCCAGGCAAAGGGACAAGCACGGTGGAATCAATCAATCTTCAACTTTTTAGCAACATGTGACTGTTTGTCCTAGTTATTATGGCTGGCAGATAGTACAGCTGATGTCAGCTGTTTCAGTGGAAATCACAGTCTTGTTCTCCATATTATGACTGTAAGAGGAGACAGACTTCTGTGGAAATGCAAAAGCACCCATTCTTCCCCTTAACATTTGACTGAACATGTTTGGATAATTCTCAGTCCACAGTCTGCTTTTTATCTGGTGTGCGAGTGGCAGATAACTAAATATACACAGAATAGTGGCAAAAAGGAGGAGAAGTAAGGTCGAAGAGGGTGAAAACAGGATGATGGGATGATGGAGTGTGGAAATCCAACGGATGGAGGGGGTCAATAATGGAGCCCTACAGTCCTGAAGTCATCCTGCATGCCCCACATGTCCTACATTTTAAGGAGGAAAAATGCAAGGAGGGGAAAGGCGAGGCAACAGGAACACACTCATTAAATACTCATCAAAAGTATACAGAAATCACCCTGTTGCCTTCACTTTTTAGGACCAACGACTCCTTCAATAAAATGTACTATCCCATTGCTACTATCCCAAAGCTTGTGATATAGATTTCGTCATGCCACATCTCATAGTACATTTAATGTCTTTGGGTTTTGGACCGTTGATTGGACAAAACATTTGAAGTAGTCACCTTGAGCACTGACTTTCGTCACAAGAAGGGTAGTGTGTCTTGTTTCTTTGCTGTGATACTGACAAGTTGTGGTGAAACTGCTACTCAGGCAGTTATTGTGAGAAGCAGATGTGTCAACAAAGGCGTATCTCAGCAGAAAGGCCTCAGCACAGCATCTGACTCACAGGCTCTCTGTATCAGAATTGAGAAATTAGCTAATCCGAAATGGAACTAGATAGATTAACTACATGCTGATTGCTGAATTAATAAGAATTGAAACAATCTTATATTTATATTTTGACAACTCAAACTAACTGGGTTTTTGAGGCACACTTGAACGCAGCATCTCAGCCACTAGCGCTGGCGCTGACGTCACGTTGCTGAATCAGGTACGCATCATCCGAGAAACGCAATCTGCGCTCATAGTTTTCAGGTGAGTGCCGTTGGACGACTTCCAGCTTTACTGGGGGCGCGGGGCAGAGGGAGCGGTGAGCAGCTCTACCTCAGTCCTCTCTGCTCTACAGGTCGGGACACGCAGAGACACTTCTCCGGTATAACTTTCAACAAGTTTGAACAAGAGGAGGCTGTTGCTCATGATGACCTAACTCTCAGCTGGGTTTATTAGACTAACGCGTACGTCTGTGTACAATGGTGTGTGTGTGTGTGAGTCCGCGTCTTGACATTTGCTCCACCTCCATCGCCTTGAGTTGAAGTCGGAGCTCAGTCTCGGTGAGTCAATTCAGTTCAACAGGAAGCAGACAGGAGGTGGGCGACGTTCACAGAGGAGAAGCACAGCGACGAAAGTGACGATGGCTGACAACAAGATGGGCCCGAACCTGCAGGCTGGAGCCGGGATTTTCGCCAAGCGGGTCCAGAAGTCCCTGAACCGAGCTCAGGAGAAGGTCAGTCCAGGGAGCTAACTTTGTGTTGAGATCAACAAATGCATTCAAACTTGTAGTATAGACCTACATCAGATTTGCCTTGTGGTTTTACAATTTATTTTGAACACATGTGAAGAGTTTGGACGTGGTTGTACACGACACAGCTCCAATAAAGGGACATGACGTGGTATTATTAAATTCTGTTTAAGGAGAAGTTGGAAAGTACATGTGGATGTGCTTATATTTATGTTGTTGCGTTGCCAGTCTTACCCTCTCAGTCTTTAATACAGTTATCCATCTGTCCATGGGTAAATCAGGATGAAATGCTCCAGTATGAGAGATAGAGGTTTGTCTAATTGGACTAGAAACTGTGATAGTGACCAGGAGGGAAATAGAAGGTATCTTTGCAGATCCTTCCCTAAGCCACACTCCCCAGGCCTCACCCTCTGTGTGTTATAAATTATCTAGATCTTTGAGCTGATTGCCAGTTTCTTTGTCTGATGCATTGATAAAACGGTGGCTGGACGGTGCCCTGTTCATGCTGAGCACTGCTGTGTTGTTGAGAGCTGTACGGACACAAAAGCTGCCACTTCCTGACTGAGCACTTCCTCTTGCTTGTTGAGCCTCTCTCACTCAGTTTGTGGTTGACATGTTTGATTTCACTGCTCCACCTAAACTTAAAACCAACAACTGCAGCCTCTGGCTGGAGTTACCCTTGAAGTTGGAAGATCGAAGCAGAAATTGGGGATTTTGAAATTTTCAGGACGTTTTATATCACAGATGGAAACATAGTGGGAGGTTTTTGTTGCGGACTTAAAGCTAAAAAGCATGTCATGTGTCATTCAGTCTTTCAAACACCTGCAGGCAGTGGGCTGTGAAGCACCCTATAATCATCACCCACATGTTGCTGAGCCATAACTCTATGTGATGCTGTAAATGGTGTCATCAAGCAGGCCAACATATTCCAATGAATCCCCGATTTAACTTGTTGCAGATATATATATATATAGGCTGCTAAGTAAATTACCCAACTGGTGCCACTCCAGCGATCACTGATGCTCGAAACCCTTGTGTGTCTGATGCTGAAACTTTCTCACCCTGTTGTCTTCTCTCAGGTCCTCCAGAAACTCGGCAAAACCATGGAGACCAAGGACGAGCAGTTTGAGCTATGTTTCCAGAACCTCAACAAACAACAGGTGGGCCTACATCAGCGCTCTACATTTTTCAACATAAGAAGGTCTGTTTGTGGGCCAACTTTCTCCCTGAGCCTCAAATAAAGGCCATGTAAAGCCTGCTTCTTGGATGCCTCAAACGCTTTACTGCTAACTCTAGAAAGTGTTGTCTTTTTGTTGTTGCATTGAGATATCAAACCCACAAATTCACCAACTTGCCCACGATAACAGGAAACACTTCAAACAAGCTGAAACTCACTCCATTTTCTCATCGTTTCTGCGTAAACACAGTCACTGCACAGGTTTCATGGCTCTTTTCTCACTTGCATACTTGTGCCACTGTTGGTTCAGTGTTTAACATGGTCCTCTTACACATAGTTTGTTGTTGGCCAAAGGCTTCAGGTTCACTTTAAGGTTGGTAAAGGCCCATCCTGGGTCTGAGGCAACAACCATAGAGCACTTATTGGAGGGAAACTGATGAGTAGCTACAGGAAGGAAGTTTTGCACAATGCTGCTTTCACTTCACCACAACTTATCGCCACAAAAAAGAATTTTTATTGTAATTTGATTAAACCTATATGCTGTGGTGAGTTTATACTTGGCTGTGGACTATATGCCGCTCTACACCAGAGGTTAGACTTCAAATGAAAGCAGTCTACAGGTGAACAGAAACGTACTGATTTCATGTCTGCAGGTTTTTGGGGAAATGGAAATCATATGATCATTGGTAGTCATAGTGATAATGTTACTGAAATTGACTAAAATTTTCCTTTTTTTTGCCTTCTGCACACAGATTGATGGAGGCAGGTTGTTTAAAGATGTGAAAGCCTACTACACTGCAGTGAAAGGTGGGTATTTACCGTACTGTACAGACTCAGATCAGTGTTAACATAGCACCACTTTCTGCTCAGAAGAGAAGATGAGTAATAGGGAAGTGAATTTCTTCTATTCTTAGATCCTTTGTGTGACTTTTGCAATTCTGTCTGTGTTGCCATGTTGTACAAAAGCAAATAAAACCCCACATTGAAAAACGGCAGACCCAGCAGTGCATATGTGATTCCTGTCCCAGAAACCGCTGTGTTTCTGCTGTTGTGTCAGCTCTTGCTCCTGCATTGTGAGCTCCAATCAGGAAACCAGTGTTGTTCTGACCTTCTTGGTGTGGGTGTAACAGCGCCACAAACCCGCAAAGACAATACCACCACAGCACTCCAAGTGCTGCTGATGCAAATGATAAGCTGATCCATATGGAGTCATGATGACATTATAACATTTTATTTTAGCCGCTACAGTTTCCTGCCCTTTGTCCCCACAGCTGTGCACGAGACGTCCAAGCGGCTCTCCCAGACGCTGCGAGACGTCTACGAACCAGACTGGAACGGAGTGGACGACCTCGCTGTCATTACAGATGTAAGTTCATGATGTGGGACGACACGCAGGTGTATGTGCCGAGGGAGTTATGTGAGAGCCTGGTAATTTGATCAGATCAGTTGGGTTTCAGCTGGTAATGCTTGCGTATAGGAAATTTGGTTTCACTTACCAGGCTGGTACAAGCTGGATATAAAACACCATGGACACATTTGGAAACTCTTCAGGTCTCATACTTTTTAAAACACATAATCTGAAATATCGCACTGACAAAATTAACTCAGGTATTCAGACAGACACTTGAAACTTAGCTCAAGTGCCCCCCCCCCCCCCCGTATTGATGGAACAGTTGGTACTCTACCTTGAGTTTGGCTGCCAAACTAAGTTACCAGTAGAGAAGGGTCCTCGTAAGAGATGTGACTACGTCACTCTGGCTGAGCTCCAGAGATCCTGTGTGGAGACAGAAGAAACTTCCTGAAGGACGACTAGGTTACATTATGCCTGGGTTTCCTGCAGATGTGACATTTAGAATCGAGGTCAAAGAGTTAAGTCTTTGTTTCATGTTTCATTAGTCCAGAGAATCTTTTTTTTTCCACAAACTTAAGGTTTCATAATTTGGTCAGTGAGGAAAGGCCACTCTGCCATAAAGCCCAGATCAGTGCAGTGCAGTTCTGTGATGTCGTCCTTCTGGAAACAACACAATTAAGTGTTAAGATTTTGTCAGAAAAGTGTTCATTCTGAATTTAATCTACATAAATTGCATTTGATATATTACTTTTTGATTAGGCTTAAAATGACCAGTTTTATCATGGCTGCAAATTCAGTTGCTACTTAGTGTTAATGTAATTGAATGAAGCTTTTCAGTACTGTGCACTGCAGGTCATATCTGTCTTTGTGGAACAGTATTTTGCTGAGACAGTGTGACTGTCTTGGTTTAAGTTGTGTAGCTGTTATTCAGTCGCAGTGGTGTGATACTGACTGTGTCTCTTAGAGTGAAGACTTACTGTGGAACGACTTTGAAGAGAAACTGAATGACCAGATTGTCCGAACAATGGAGAACTACACAAGTCAGTTCCCCGAGGTCAAGGTAACATCCGTCTCATGAATCTGTTGTCTGACACGACCCATCCTGATGCTGCAAGAAAGATGAGTCGTCGAGTTGGTAGAACTGATAAGATCTGTTTTTTTCAGGAACGAGTTGCGAAACGCGGTCGCAAGCTAGTGGACTATGACTCAGCTCGTCATCACCTGGAGGCCCTGCAGAGTGCCAAGAAAAAGGATGAGGCCAAAATAACAAAGGTAACATAAATATGACAGTGTCAACTGATAAAACGCTGCATCTTGTTTTCTCTCTTTTTAACTACTTCTAAACCCTCTGTAACAGGCAGAAGAGGAGTTTAACAAGGCCCAGAATGTCTTTGAAGAAATAAATAAAGAGCTGAGGGAGGAGCTGCCTGTCCTCTATCAGAGGTATGTTAGACTGGGTGAGATTTCGGTCCATGACAAGTTGAGTGAAAGCTGAACATCATGAATAAAGAGTTTAAAAGCTCCAGTGAGCTTGGTTTGTGTGGAGGTGAGGAGACAATTTAAGACTCTTATGGCAGAAAAACACCGGAACAGGTTCTCATGGCACTTTCCTCTTTGTCATAAATGAGATTGCTACAAATACGTCAGTTCACACCTGCCATTTTCAGTGCATCTTGGGTGTGTTTACACCTTTGCTCAGAGCTGACCACTTGTGATTCAATCACCCCGGAAGGATGTCAATGACAGGTCTGAACAGGACTTCACATAGTAAATGTGAAGAGTTCATATGAAAGTTGTAGTTAATATTACTTGTTAGTGTTTATTTATTGTTGGTCAGTTAATCTCTCAACATTGTCATCATCAACATTGACTTTATTTATCCACTATTGTTGTGAGTACAGAACAAAACACCAACATGAACATGATTCTACTCTGAAAGTTTAGACACATAGTGAAGTGGAGATTTGGTGGGTAAATGTGCATTGTAGTGTTTCCTGCTGGAAATAGACTAAGCAGGAATTTTATTCTTGAGACATAACTAAGCTTTCAGGAAGGTCACACAAGATAAACTGAACTGCTCTTTGTCTCTGTAGCCGTATAGGTTGCTATGTGACCGTGTTCCAAAACATATCAAATTTGAGAGACGTCTTCTACAAGGAGATGAGTGTGGTAAGACACATTTTATTTCATCGCTCTCACACCTATAATGAAGTATATGATGGTGTGAAAACTGCCATCATAGCTATGACTACAGATTTATATCAGACTTAATGAGAGATTTGTGTTGCAATTTGTCCTGCAGCTCAACCGTGAACTTTACAATGTGATGAAGAAACTGGAGACTCAACACTCAGGGAAAGCTTTCATCATCAAGGGTCTGAACAGGTAAAGAATGGGGTTTTAATTTGTTTTGCAATATGATGCAGCATTAGTGAAACCAAGCTCGAAACCAAGCTTGATTTACAAAATGTCTTTACTAAAGGTTATAATTACTTTTTCTTCAAATAGCACAACATCCAAGTCAAAGAAGAGAAAGTCCCTGGTTATCTCCAATCCCATCCCCTGCAATACTGCATTCCCAGCTGACCATGTCTCCATCCATGCCTCCACCCAAAATGGAAAAGACGCCGCACCTTCTTCCCCTGACCGGCGCAGTCAGAACATCTCTGAGGAAACCAACCCACCAGAAGAGAGCAGCATCTCATCCAAAGATGTCAACTCTTCAGACTCTGATCTCAGCTCCAGCGGCACCAACACACCCAAGAGGCAGTCTATATGTGACAATGACAACAGAGATAGAAGCACAAGCAGTCAAAGTCCAGAGGTCGCGGAGGAGGAGGAGGAGGAGGAGGAGGCAGCAGCTGAGGCAGAAGCAGAAGCAGAACTTGCTACAAACCTGTCAGATGACTCCGGGGTGGGAGTCACAAAGTCGGAGGCAGCCAGTCAGGAAGTGTCCAATCCCTCTGATTCTGCTGACAGCGATGCCCCACAGAGTCCTGAGCAGGACGCTGTGAGTGATCCCCCATCAGAGGAGGCTCAGACCAAACCTCCACCAGTGCCTGCTCCTCGCCTCTCCTTCCAGGCCTCAGACAGGAGTGCCCTCCTTCCTGCTGAGAAGCAGGAGGAAGCAACAGCAGCATCTGTCAGCCAGGACACAGCTGAATCAGGAGATGACTCTAGCTCCATAAACAAGGTACCTAACACATGAAATCACCATGTGAAATGTTTTTCTTTCTTTCAGCAGGCAGCTCCACAAACCCACTGTACATTTCCTGCACAGTGCCAAACAGCAAACAGACACTATTATAGACTAGATGATGAACACAGTGGAGTGTATAGTAATAAGCTGTTGAACTAAAAAGGTAATATGTAGGTGATATGTTTTGGTTTCCCAAATTGTTTTTGCCTGTTATGAGTACAAAGAGATGGTGTGGTATGCTAGAATTACACCATTAAACTTTGACTTTAAGTTTTGTTTCACCGGACAGAAAAAGAAACTGTGACCCCATTTTGCTCCATGGAGGTCTGTGTAAATTGTAAATTCGGCTCTCATTGCTGTACCTTTTGTTTCACACCAGGAGGTGGTGCTGGAGAGCCATGCTGCATCTGAAGACAGCCCACTCCAATCTGAACAGGGGGATGTAAATCTTGTTCTTGCTGGCACTCAGGAGGTTTGTGTGTGTTCTTGTAAAGCATATCTCACTTCCTGTAGTTCTTTAGAGATAAAAGAGATAGACAGAGACAGATTTCCTGTTAAATCCGCTCCCTCCCTTTGCCTGTAGACCTTTCTTTGACCCTGAATATGTTGTTAAAGTCAGTACATTCTGGGTATTTTCTGTTCATCCTGCTGGTAACGTACTTTTCATAACAGTATTTCTACTTTTACTTTCTTTTTCTTGTTGATCGATATTTTTTATTTTTCTGTGGGTAATTAGTTCAACTAAAGTCACACTGGAAATTTTCCAGTGCAGAGAAACTGGAATTGAAAGCACATAATGTTTCAAATTAGAAAATTCTCACTAAACAGCTGGGCCCCCCTTCACAAAACATCCCAAGGCTGAAACTAGCTTCAGTTTGTGAATTACTGTGAATTGACAGGAGTTTCTTCGGCCTCAGTCAAAGCACCAAAACTAGCTCCTTAGTCTGGTTAGAGGCAGTCAAGCAGATCGAGCTGCTGCAGGTAACATCCCTGAGTATGTCAGTGTTTTGGAAAATTCAGTGATGATTAACTTTTAAGAGCAGATTTTCTACACCAGGAAGCCTTTTTAATAGGCTCACCGTTAAATCAAAGCTTTTGTCAGGTAAATTGAGTCAACATTAATGAATGTAACGAATTAATGAATATATAAATCTATAAATAAAACTAGTTTCATGGCCATTTTCTGCACACATTTCTATGCCAGATAATCAAAGGTTGAATTTTAAGTAAAAAAAAAAAAAAAAAATACTCTATAAAATGTTTGACCAGCTTTCACATGACATTTGACACAACATCTAAAATATTTCACTAAAACTATTCTTATTCAAATAAATGTAATCAATGATGTAATGCAATGAATTTAGTTTCTTCTCATTTTTAAAATAAATGTTTCATTAATTTCCTTTTTTTAATATAATTTGAAGTTTTTATAATTTCTGTAAAATACTTAGTTTAATGCTTTCCATGCAGTTAAATAATTAATTAATTTCTGATAATCAGATCAGAATGAAGTTTCAGTTTAACTATGTTTGTTTAAAGTGTGAGTTAAATTTTCTTTGATAATTTGATTTAATCCTGTCTTTGTCTTTTGACACTCTATGTATAAATATTTGATCTATTATCTATCGATCTATTTTTCTACTGAAGACTAGTCATTTATCAGCTGTCACTAAAAGCTGCTCTCAGCAGCTTTGTGGATGATAAACATTAAGCAACATTCAGGACATCTCCTAATGGCAAATAAGACCCTTGCCACTGAGTTTTCCGAGTTACCTTTATAAACTACTGAATCACAGTAAAAGTTACATCAAACATTCACTAAGTGTCTGATCAGAGGGTGGATCCACTTCTTGAAGGTCTTACATGTGTTAAATGTTTCTCACAGCAGGGAGGCCTGGTGCAAGGGAGCGGGGAGGAGAGCTGTAACCAGCACATGGATCAAGAAAACAACTCTGGGACCTTCTCGGAAAACCTCATCCAGTCTGTTGAGTGAGGCAATAGTCACTCCTCAGTCTGTAAAATTTTCTTCCTCCTCCGAACAGTTATGATGACTCACACTCGCACTCACATACACACACACCCACTCACAGAGGGAGTGAACCCATATGTTTTGGGTGCAGAGGCTGTAGAAACAGATGAGCACAAATCCCACGTGGTTACTCACATGCTATGATGTAGCTTGTGGAAAAAAAGTGACTGAGCTGCAGAACATTTTGTAAGAGAACTTCCAAAGAGTTACAGTATTTGCTCTTTTTGTATTTTCAATGTCTTTCTATACAACACTGTGAAACAAAAATGTTTATAATGATGTTTTAATCTTGTCTAAACTTCCAAATAAAGTTCTAAGTAAAAGAAAAGAGGATATTTTTCCGGTCTGAAATTTTAATATACCCATGGCTGCCCTGTACTCAGTATATCTGTGAACTCCACTCTAAGAAGTGGATACTATTCAGTAAATAGGATTTGCATTTTGTAAATAAAGGAAATTGCTGCTGCAAGACCACAGATAAACAGCGTCAGCTTGAGAGAGGACCACAATGATTCACCAGGATGGAATGTGAAAATATTGTCAAGACCTGAAAACTGAGACATGTTGACTGATTGACTGTGAGAAGTTTATGGAAGAGAAGTCTCTCTTGTATAGAACCCTGCTGAGCTGCAGCTCACTTCCCCAGTTTGACAGTTTTACCCTGAGGACATGGGAATTAAAGTGAGTGTCAGCTCCAGACTAATAGCCACCTGGCTATTAAGGTAACACACAGAAAAATAAAGCACAGGATGCAGGTACCTGCAGCTACAAAGCAGCTCTGTGACATGGGTGTTTTATGGCATTTCAGACAGATATGCTGTGGTTTGCTGATCGGCTTTAGACCTTTTTGATATACAGCCTATGGTTTGGAGTCTTTGGACTTGTGTTGGCTGTGGTAAACAACTGTGATCATGTCAACATGGCTCTGAACAAGTCAATGAATTAGCTGCAGTTGTCCTGTATCCAAAGGACTGACACAAAGCGGAACCACATTTAGTCTGAAAACAAGACTTTAAAGAGACGATTACCATTCCTGTGGTCCTTTACACTTGTGATTGTTTATTGCAACCATTGTGAAGGCTATTGGCACAATCATGGTAATTGAGAAAGTGGCAGAGCTTTCCCATACCTCAAAGAGAAATGACATGAATTCTGTGTTAATAGATCACTTATATATGATTTGACTAAAGCTTTATGCATTAACTGCGATGACACTATTTTTGTAGTCTATATATGTAAGCATTCAAATTTGTAGTTCATCGGTGCGCCTATTAATTCAAGAATTTGGCTGTACTCTAGCACAGCTCTTGATTCTATGATATGCTAACATTAGCATGCTAACTTGGACACATTGCTCAAACTCACTCCATGTGTATGAGACAGTAACACAACTGCCCACTGCAGTTTCCTGCCATTTCCTGCTATCTGATTTCTGAAGTGTGTAAATTTATCCACCAGCAGAGGTGTGACTGCAATGACCTGGAGCACTGAGAACCTTCCCGATCAGGCATAACATTATGACCACCTGCCTCTATGTTGGTCCCCCCGATGCACTGTGTCTTCTGACACTTTTCTATCAGAACCAGCATTAACTTCTTCAGCAATCTCAACAACAGTAGCTTGTCTGTTGAATCGGGCCACACGGGCCAGCCTTCACTCCCCACATGCATCCTTGGCTGCCCATGACCCTGTCGCTGGTTCATCACTGTTCCTTCCTTGGGCTGCTTTTGATAGATACTGCTGACCACTGCAGACCGGGAACACCCCAGAAGAGCTGGAGTTTTTGAGATGCTCAGACCCAGTCGTCTATCCTGCTTTTAACACATCAGCTTTGAGGACAAAATGCACACTTGCTGCCTAAAATATCCCAACCACTAACAGGTGCCATGATGAAGTGTTATTCAGTATTATTCACTTAACCTGTCTGTGGTCATAATGTTATGGTTACGGTATGACAGTTCAGTCCTGTCAGTAAGCTGTTGAGTGTTGAGGCTAGTGAGTGAGTGATCAATGTGAGTACTTTGGTCAGTGCTAATATGGATGCTAATGTTAAGATGGTACAACTTAAACCATTTTCACACTGCTTGCAAACATTTTCATTCAGTATTCAGCTGAACCCTAACCCTGATGATGGTGTTACATGAAAAAAAAAATAAAGGATTGTTGCAAATCATTCTTAAGTGGACATAAATGTCTGAACCAAATTTCACAGATTTTTTGCAAGACATGTGATTCCGCAAATGTGAACCTTATGATAGTGCTAGATGAAGTTAGAGGATGAGCAAAGTTAGGATTTGGCAGTGTGGATGGCTGTACAGAGTGTAATGCCAGTCCACCCAGTAGCTGTTAGAGATATTTTACTCTCTGGACCAAAGTGCTGATAGGCTGCAGCATCAGCATAGCAAGAGCCATGCAGCTAAGAACGCTAAAAATGGGTCTTTGGGTATGGAAACTAGGCATGCCTCTCTGGTCTGTTCAATCAAGGGGTTAGCATGACACTTTTATTACCCCAGAGAGCACAGACTTACAGAACCTGGCAAGAAGTGCTCCCATTGTGTGGCGCAGTAGGTGCCATGAAATGATGTTTGGTGACTAAACAAACACAGCTGTCAACAACATTATTACATAGGGTTCATGAGAATGAGTGCAGTGGTTCAACACCAGGTCAACTACCTACCGAAACACCCGTAGATAACCTACAGACACTGGTTATCTATCTTTTGATGAAGATCATGACTAAAATCTTTATAAACATGGGTTTGGTGAGATTATTATCAACTTATATTTCAGAGTACAACCTTGAACCTTTTCCACACAGGGTGAAAGTTTCTTTTTCACTGACGGATGCGATAAAAAATCTGAAGGAAATTAGATGATGGCCGTTTGTAACAATGGTCCTCATCAACCTCGTGAAGTCAGGTGGTTTACAGGCCAAACTTCTGCCATGTGGGACCAGTCCTTGCCAAGATGAATTTCAAGGTACTGAGTAACTTAAATGCAATAGCCGAAGTTAATGGCTTGGAGGGAGGAATAAATGTTGGCCCTAAAGTGTGCCTGGAGTGTCGTCTGTTCCAGATGAGTATGTAGTATGTAGGACTGTCAGAGCAGAGTATTGTAGTAACCCTTACTCTACACCATTCCTGCTAAATGAAGTCACCACAGTCAGTGACACAAGGACTTAGTGTAACAGTGGGCTGACTTGGATTAGTCTTCTCTTCACTCCTGTTTCCTGGAAGAAGAACATGAGATCAGTCTAAGTAGCAAAGTCAGTGGTTTCTTCATGGTGATTATGAAACAGCATCTGGATATGAAATTGTTTACAACTTCTATGGTCTCTTATTTACAGCTGTTGTTTTTACCACTGAAGCAGAGAAAACATTTTTCTGAACACAACATGAAGTTATTAGACAGAATGAACAGCTCTTTCAGGTGGATATATATATGTTTTCTGGTTGATAGCGGTGATTATCTCTGGTACTCCTGGTTTCATTCTTTGTTTCTGTTACGGCGATACTTTACCGGTGACTGAGGGTCTGACACAGAAACCAGGCATCGCTGTGTGTGGATTCCTGTAGAAACTTTTCCTTGGAATACTTTTCAGGCAACCTGTGGGAATACTGAGGACACAGACAAGCACACAAGTCTCCCCTTTTTGAGAGAAACCCAACAGTAACTGGGATTCTGTTATTAATAGAGCTGCTCTGTCTCTGAGAGGTTAATATTGAAAGGTTATATTCACAGTGGACGATTCTGGGCACTGCTCCAATATGAATATAATGCATTATAACTTGTCTTTTTCTCAATGAGGGGCCTCTGTCTGGGCGAGAACAGCACTCAGAGACCCCTTTCTTCCCTGTTGGACTCGTGCTTCCCTGCTTGTTTGCAGTGTGAGTTTTTCTTTGCGGTTTCTCTATGGAATAGGCGTGTAGGTTGTACGGGGCAACTGCTGTATTAGCTTGGGTCCATTAGGAAGCACCATTGTGTTGACAAGGCAGATGATAGATAAACTAGGAGAATGACCCCGGGAGAGCTATGAGGTTTCAACCACTGCATGGTCACGTTCCTCACCCTGCAATTCATTCTGAATTCAGCTGATCAAAATTAGATTTGCTATTGCTAGATGATAAAGAGAACCATGGATTTTCACTGCTGCATGTTCTGCCCATAACTCCATTCATATATATATATTTAGAGTGGTATTTTCAGTTGTTAATCTACAACTATCTATGAATATTGTAAACAAAATCTAAAATTAACTCACATTTTAATGTCGACACAGATTGAGGAAATACACATGTGAAACCATGACCAAACACATTATCCTATGTGTAAAAAAGAATAGGGGCGCTCTTTATGCGTTATTCCTTCCTGTAACATTATTCTTTTTCCTCCCTCCCCCCTCTACTCAGCATGACTAAAGGTCAGGGAAAGGTCAGAGGTCAGGCTGAGACACACAAAAACGTCCTTGGAGATAGCTATACATAAGCATGTTGCTCAGTGAAACCTCAGCAGGGTGGATGCTTTCTGACACAGGAAGTCCACACATGCAGGATAGTTCTTGACAGTACTACACCCTTTTCCTCTTGTTGTGCATGCTCACTGTTTTCTGTAAATACAGTTACCTCACCCATGGCGCTCTGAGATGTAAATGTTCTTGATGCATAAATAAATATAAAGGCTCTTAACACATTATCATTAGTTATGAAATTAGTGATAAGGGTCGAGCATAAGCCTTAAAACCAACATTAACATGTCGCCATTTAATGTTCATATGGCTAGACCAGTAAAGATGCAACTTTACTCAGGTCTACACATGGTCTTCTGAGCTACTGTTATACCTGATTATTGCAACTTTAAAGGCCATCATATGTAGAGGATATCATGGATCATGCTAACAACCCTGGGGAAACAAAAGGAAAGACCCACAGTCGCAGATTCACTGGTGTTTAAAGCGACAGGTTGATACATTGAAGATCAACTGGAGATGGAGAGTTGCATGAATTTAGAAGAGATTATACCTTGGGTGTACCACAAAGTTATTTTCTGACTTCAAGTTAACATCACATTTGCTTGCACAGTAATTTGGCCCATTGTTCCTTCCAGTCATTCTTAGGATACATGTTGCATAAAGTCATGGCAGTATCATGGGCGGCTGATCCTCCTGAGGTCAGTGATGTCAGGCCTTGTGAATATGTCAAAGGTGACTTGAGCAAAAACTCCCACTTTAGCAGCCATTTTGTTTAATTGTGGTAATTCTGTAGTTTCCCGTGTATGTAGGTGGGCTGGTGTTTATGATTGTGAGTGTTCTTTCCTCCATCTCTCAGTGATTGAGACAACATGCAGACACTCATAGTGGGTGTGTGTTATGTCTCTTATCACCTTTACCCTGACATAATGGAGAGTACACTGAGTGTGTGTGTGTGTGTGAGAGATTGTTGGGGGTGGGAGGTGTGTGTGTGTGTGTGTGTGTGTGAGAGGGGGAGTTTTGGCTTTGAAAAGACGTAAATAAAATCCACCTCATGGCTGGCAAGTTGACCAGTGGAAAATAAAAACCTTTTAAAATTTACAAGCGTCCACATAGCAAAATAATTGCAGAAATGCTGAAATAGGTGCTTCAGTGTGTGTTTCTTTTCTCAGGCTTTTCCAATTAGCCTGCAGATGTAACTAGCACAGACAGCTTTTGAGCTTTTGCAGATTCAACATGCTCCTTTCAGCTTGGGAGTGTACATGATCTTTTTTCCACAGTGGTGAGCCAAATCAGTAAAGGTTACCCATGATCAATTGCCTCTGCTTTCCGACTGTCTCCCTCTTTCTTCTTTGAATCTTAAGTTAGAAAAAAACATAGTGTTGCTGAGATAGGGTTAGGTTAGTATACAGCAGACACTACGATATGGATTATCCAGGTTATCAATGATTTGAAAGGTCACACACGTAAATAACACACTTATTCTGAAGGAAACACAACACACACCTTATTCTGCTGAGGACAAACTGAATGTAAACACCACCATCCTGAGAAAGGTAGGTATTAAACTGCCAAATGCTCCCTGAGTTACCTAGCTGCTAATTTGTCTGTCTGCCCCTCTGGTGCCGCTCAGTGAACATACAGTTTCAAGTGTTTTTCTTTCTGGAAGTTGCTGCCTACTGCTGGAAATACAGTCTGAGAGCAGTGAAAGCACACTTAAACAATGAAGCCAGAGGCCATAAAACCCAAACAATGAATATAAAGATGCTACAACACTCTGGAGAGCTGAAGTGAAGTGCGGAGTCAGGTGGTAATTCAACACTTTTCACATCACATATAAAATGACAACAACTCTTTTCTCCAAAAACATGTTTTTTTTGTTGCTTTTACTAATAGTTTTATCATGTTTTTTTCAACTTCCTCAAAAATGTTTCATTTAGTGGTAACAATATACCAGTTCAGTTTAGTTTACAGTTTTAGACATTATATGAATGCATCAACAGGATACAGGTTTCAAGGGCTGCTATTTCAATTCAACCTGCTATGAGAAAACTGTACAACCTTCACACCTTCACATATCATCAAAGTGTGTTTTTATTGTGTCTGAGTGCTGCTTAAGACCTCTTCAATGCTGAGCCTGTTATACAAACCTATACAGATGTGTTAAATGACACATTGCACATTCCTGTTGTCAGTAAAGATCACTGATTGTTTGAATACATTCCCACATAATTTTCATGGTAACTTTTTCCCTGAGTTGAACCAGGTCTGTGACCATTTGAAACATCATAACCTGAAGCTGTTGATTGTTTACAAATAGGATTGAATTGGTCTGATTTTAGAGTGAGCTGTGGGACAAAAAGCATCTGTTCTATGGATGAAACAAAATATGAAGATGTATCCATGTAAATCTAATCAATATGTTTCTATGTATTGATGAAATAAACTCTTCGCACACTTCATAACACAAAACCACCTGGCATATGGTGCTTTATGAGGGGAACCAACTGGTGCTCTATAAGCCTTTGCAGGGCACAGTGTACTTCCTCTGTGCCATGTTGAAATGTGTTCACACACAGTGAAAACTTTCTTTGTCCATGTTCTGTTGCCCTTGGCAGGTAACACATCGTGACTCAGAGTTCTTCAAGTCCAAGACCCTCTTTTCCTACACACACACACAGGAGAAAATAATCACATTTTGCCATGACAGCAAGTTTAGCCCTTACTGACTGATGACAGACAGAGCTGAAGATGTATGTCTGTGGGTTTTCCAGGTTTAGTCACAGTCAGATTTCTGTCGTGACAAGTAGAGTATGTTGAAACAACAACAACTTTTTTATGACCGTGACCCCAGGTAATGTATTAGACTTCATTTACCAGGTGGTTTCTGTTTGGATACACACATTTGTGTTGCTTCTCTCTGTTGCCAAACAGGAACAGCAGATTAGATTAGATAAGACGCTGATTTTAAGAATTAAATTGAATTTATGATGTTTGGAAGTGTTATCTGTGCTGCAGGAGGGAAAAATGTGCATGGGGCAAAAATTTTTCACACTTCTTTTTTACTCCTTTTTAACTGTATACAGTGTACTGCCTTTTCCAATATAATATCAGGAGGGATGGGGTTGGCCAACCGGTGGTCGTGGTACACCACGTTCACGCCAACCTGAACGAGCCTCAGCCACACATACGCAACATGCCCTCATAACTAGACTCCTGACTTCCTCACATTTCATCCACATTAAGGTGTGCCTTTATTGTATGTGAGTAGAGGTGTAAAACTCTTAAAATCGGGTCTCTTACTACAAACTTACACAGAGGAGTTGTTAAATGTTTTCACACAACTTTATGCAGTGCATCCTAGTTGCCAATAGAGGTCATAGATTGATGGAATACAGTCCCAGGCAGGTGTATGGAAACTCCATTCTCTGAGATGATCCTTGTTTTTTTGTCTCAAAGCATAACACCTCCTGTAATCTTAACCATCTATAACATTTAGGGAGCTCAATTCTTATAGTTTTACACTATAAGAAATCAGGCTTTCAATAGTGCACACTGCACTTTTAAATCAGGGGAAATAGTGCTTTTGAATCAGAATCACCTTAAAATGTTCTACAGTGTACACAACATTAATGTCTGCAGCTGCCCTAATTGTTGCTTGTCCAGCAGGAATCATGACATGTAGCCTACAGTTATTTAAAGTCAGATCTACCTCTCAAGTCTATGAAATACTGCATGAGGTCCCAGGTCAAGTCCTAAACACTTCAGTGTGTGGTTGAGTATGAGTCCAGTCTTTCCAGATGCACAATACCAAAACACTGGAACTGTCTCATCTACATGAAATACAGCCATTATTGACATTATTAAGACCTGTTCTTTTCCTGCAGTGACATAATAAAACATCTGCCACTACAAACATGTCTGAATTTCAGACGGCCATAAATTCACTTCCTGCTCTGACTTCTCATACACAGTGGTAATCCTGTTAAAACGGGGCTTCATGTGTTTGTGATTGTAATGATGAGTTTGTATGAAGCACCCTCTCCTCCCCATCTGCTGCCTCCATATTAGACTATTTATTATTATACAGTCTATGATTTAAACACTTGAACCCAGATTGGAGGTTTTGCTGAGATATTCGTGACTCTGTGTCTTGTAGTCTTTTACAGCATCAGATTGTCTGGTAATATTTAAAGCTCCGCCCCAAAACGAGGTTGCAACGATCCCCCTCTCCTCCCTCTTCCCCTCCCTCCCTCCCTCCCTCCCTTGCACACTCTGTCTGACTCACTCCTGCTTTTCTTCACACTTCACCACTCACTCTAGATCGGTACACTGGACCTGTTGGAGCTGAAGGGATTTTCCAGGACAACACTTCTATGATTCCGACCCCAAAGCGTCCCACGTAAGGAACAAGCACGGATGATGTGTTTTGCGCTGCGGCTATTCAATGCAAGAAAAGACGCGCAAAAGCAGAGATGGGCACCGTTCCTGGACCTTCACCTTCCCGGTCAGGGGGAAACTGTTGTCACCGTGTCGCCGTGCTGGTTGTACCTGTAGTGGTGGTCTTGGTGCAGTTTTGCGCTGCTTTTAACCTGGACACTGACACGCGCGTCGTTTTCTCCGGACCACGGGGAAGTTATTTCGGCTATTCTGTGGAGTTCTTCACCAACTCATCCAGGTAGAGTCCCCAACATCATCACGAAGCTTGATGTTCTCCACAGGTCCATGTTGAAAAGTTTACAGCATTAGTGCACTTTTTAAAAAGGTTTTTAATGTTTTATGTTGTTGGAGGTGTTTGAAATCCATGGTTGATGTAGTCTAGAGATTTATTCTCTTATGGATGGAAATCAGTGTATTCATGGGGACCCTTCAAGGACTCCTGGAGCTCCCACAAGCCCACTGGTTCCACTGGAAACACCATATTTAAAGGGCTGTACTATACCTTGGCTACTACCATATGTCCTATAGTTGTGTATAAGCCTCTAAAGAGTCTGACTCAATATAGTTACATTCTGCTATAGGCCCATCAGTACATGTATAGATCACTACTCTTATAATCATACTACACATAACATGAAGTCAATTAAGTTGACAGTGGTGTTATATGTAGACTGAAAGTGGAGCTCTTGGTGTGTTTTCACTGCAACGTAGAATCATTTATAAGTTAACACACACACACACACACACACACACACACACACTCTGGATTCCAGCCCGACTATGATTGGAAACAGACATACAAATCTGTGTGTGAGTGTGTGTGTGTGTGTAGGGTAGTGTGTTTGAGAGAGGTGGGGGTTAACCTACAGCAAAGTAAGAAATACTCTAATCTTCTTGTGAGTATATACCGCAGGGACAGTTGGAGTTTCCTGCTGGTTTTTGTTGACAGATGAAGAGCTGCTGAGTGAGATAAAGTCAAAGATCAAACATGCCCCCTTTTGCTACATAGACACAGCATGTGCAGTGCCATCACCTGTTTTTACTCACTGAGAAAATGCTCCTCTGGGTACTAGTGAGGAACACAGTCATCATTCAACATGTCCAGGTTATGAATGAGGTGTGAAGTGTATCAGTTGGGCTGATGGCTTCATGGAGCTTCATTCATTAGCTGCACGGTGACAAGCCCCAGTTTATGCCTCTCATATATTAACATTACATTTGAAGCACAGAAAGGGTTAATCACCAAGACTATCAGGTCTATTGTTTGACAACATAACATCAACATTTACTTGTCAATTCAAAAAAAAGAGCACAATGTTGGACCTCACTGTACATGTTCATGTTCAGACCCAGGATCATTTAACCATTAAAATAAAACTAAACTCACAGAGCATCTGACTCTCCAGGATGAGTCAGGCCTAGTCACTACTTCACTGGTAATGAGATGATCTGGCATAAGAGAATGACACTTTGGACAGAGCTTTAATTATTTACAACCCCTGAGCCTCACACACTGTGCAGCAACAAGGGGTGCTGTTTTTGGTAGCATTAACATTTCGTTATCACACACATGCATATAGATGTCATTTAATGCACCACAAGTTTGAAGCCACTTGTCCATGAGCTCGTCCTTGTGATTAACAGCCAGTATAGGTGATAGGTGAGGCTTTTTTTTTTACTCAGCTATATTGTAAAACATTACCTGTAAACTGGTGTAGCTGCATGAGTGAGTGCCTGCATACTATAAATAAATCAACATCACTGCAAAACATTGCTTGAATTCACACAGGTTTTATTTCAATGTTGAAAACCATTTACACATAATAGGTTTGCCTTGGTTACTTGACAGTTTGAGAAAAACTAAGTTTAAAATATGACATGTTTACAAATTCTCATGTGGACTGATCAGATCGACAGTAGGCGGACAGTGAACTGGCTGACAATCTGACTGGAACGTTCAACATTCAGTCAAACACATTTTGGCTTGTCCTTGCAGCCAGCTGTTCACAGCTGTGGTCCTTGAGAGCAGAGAATCTCTGGTGGATGTTTTATATCACCATGGAGCTTTAAAGATGATGACAGGAACCTCAAGCATATCAACTGTTTCTTATCTGTTCTATGATAACCTGCTGCTAGCAGACATTTTTTTAAAGGTACGTGCACTGCTGTGCCTGTAAAAGGTTAAACCTCTGAGATCTTTGCCTTATAAATCCCCCTTACACCTTATCAGTCTCAGTTTTTTCCCTCACTAACATCCTCGAAGGCTCAAGGAGTGAAAGCAATGTTGGTTTAATGAATGAGGATATTTGCCTTTGAGGAAATTGGTTAAGATTCTTTCAGTTTGCTTAACTAAGCCTCTGGCGGTTGGAGGACGTGTTGTGAAGTAATTACTGACATGTTGATTTAGACCAGGTTGCAGAGCCCCCCCCCCCTTTTTTTTTTTTTTTTGCTTACAATGAACAATACCGCACTTTGTTTTGACTAAATTTTAAATGTGTTGACAATTCACGATTAGTGCTGAACTTCTCCATGTGAATCAAAAGGTTCTTGTTTTGTGGTGGGAAAACAACGCAGCAGGAAAATGATGCTTCCCTATACAAGGAAGATGTTTTCTCTCTGCTGATGGGGTTGTTTTTCCTGGGTGTCATGCCTGACTATTAGTGGACTGGTTGGCTGTTAAGAGTTGGCTCCTGTTGCTCACCATTCACTGTCTCAGCACACATGTCCAGGTTAAGTTTTGTGCAGTTTAGTTTAGAGCTGGTGCCTCCATCATATCAGGTGTATCAGGCCGTTGTTAATAAATACACAGTACATGGATCTAAGGGTCGTATGTTTCCTGTTAGTACAGTGCACGTATTCAGACAGTAATGAGATACTTTTCAAACTGGGCAACTCCAGCATTATCACTGATGAGGGGTTTTCCAAGACTCATTCATTTCACTTTGACCAATTGAGATAATCACAACTGAGCAAAAAAGCAAGTGAGGTTTGGAACATTGCAGCACATTAACTGGGCTGGAAATAATTGCTGAGTGTTTTTTTTTTTTTTTTTTTTTTTTGATAGGGGGAAAAAAGACAACATTTAAGGTTTATTTTTGCTGTAATCATCAGGGCTATGTGCTTTCCTTGACTTTCGTTTGAAAACCTTAAATAATGAGCTGTGTCCCATTTCCATGCTCCATACTAACTGTATGTATCATATTTTATATACTAATTACCATACTGCTGTTTTTGCAGTTAGGATACAGAGGATTAGCATGAAATTACATGTGTGCTAATATCAACTTGGAGCTTTAGTTTGTTACTGCCAATGAAACTTCAAAAGATGAAAGACAAAGATTTATTACATATCTCTCTGTTCAGAGATCTTCCTTTGGCTTGTTTGCTACTAAACACGCTTGATTAACAACAGTTCAGTTCAGCACAATTCAGCAGTTGTGCATTGCATTGTGGGACCACATTACAATACAGTCCAGTCTAAAATGTTCAACAGATGTTCATAATTTCCAGAAGATGAATCTACTGATGTTAGTGATCATCCTGCTTTTTCTTCAGCAACATGAAAAGCTTGATATTTTTACTTTTTAGTGATATATCTCCACAGTAATTGGTGGGTGGACTGATTTTATGTTCGGTTCAGATATTCATTGTCTCCACACACTGAAATTAAAAACTTTTATTCCCTGATCTTCAAGCTATAGTTCGTAACTTCTGTCGACACCTAGAGGAATTCTACGTAATTATACGAACCCTACTGGCACTTCCAGTCTTGTCTGGCAGTGCTTTGATTGGACCAGATACCTGTGAGACTTAAGACAGTTGCAACGTGCCTTAGCTGTTCTTCATCTAGTGCTAATTGCTGTCATGCATGCTAGACTTAAGAGTCAAAAACATCATACCCTTTAGCTATGTGTGTCTCTTACTCATACTTACTCACATTTACATAGAAATTCACTCATGATCTCGTGGTGAATGACAGGGAAGGAAAGGACTCTCACTCCATATTTTGTCAGATAATTCTGGGCCACCCACATATGTATGAGTTTAATGAGTATATTGACATGTTAACCAAATAAAGCAGATATTCGAGAGGTCTGGCTGTTTATTGTAATAAGTCAGATAAAATCTTGAGAACCCTGAATGGGGTTAACTGGGATACAGAGGCTCTGCTGGCTTCTATGGACATATATTGTGTTCCCCAGTGTAATGGTAGATCATATCATTACATATCAGTGGTTCCCAAACTTTGGCTTATACTCTTTAAAATGAAGCATTATCTCTGTATGACCCTTCACATATTGCATATTACTATACATGGTGAGGTGTTTTGCCAAAGTTATTTTCCTGTCCATTTAAAGTACCATTGCCAAAGATTTAGTGGTATCTAGCAATCCTGTATAATATATATGCATTGCATATCACATCATATCATAGATTAAGCATACTGGTGCTTGTACTATCCAGATATAAGGGAACATGCTTGTCTGTTATACATTTTCCCAGTGAAAATGAGATGCAAAAATTGCCATTCCCACTGACTCATATTTCAATAGTAATATCGGCCAAATTGTCAAATATGATATTTCTCTGAAACATGACAACATGTCAGGGTCTGTTGGAAGAGGACTTGCTTCCCATGTAGATATGTCAGATATATTCAAAGCTTAAGAAAACACACTGGCCACAGGCACACTGACAAGTTTAGAAACTACTCAGTATTTTGGAGAACACGAGTTATTAGTGAAAATCTTAAAGAATAATGAGAGAATGCATGTTTTCAGTAGGTAATGACGCATATGAACTGTTAAACAAAGACCTGTCATTAGCAAAAAATAATGTGGCCATGTACAGTAAATGCATTTCAAGTGAAGCTCATAAATCCTGCAGTAAAAATTACAGGATGCATCTTTGACCTAGCCGTGCCTACAAGCCATTCTTCTGTTTGCAGATGTTCTCAGTGAACGTGAGTTAAAGGAAAGGAATCCTGGTTTCAGGTCTCCACAGAAGCATCCATCATCCCACTGATACAATCGTCTGGTTAACGAGGCTATTGTTGGAGGTTAAGTTTTCATTACAAGTGCCTTTAATTGACTCAAGGTATACATTACATCTCCACATGTGGAGAGATCACAGGGGGGTCTCGTGTGCTTAAAAGTCGTGTACCTTTGAAGGAGAGAGCCATTGAAAGCCTGTACTGTGTCGGCCGAGGGGACTGTGGAGTGAGTGGTTTATAAGGAAAGCTTATCCAGCCATGTAAATATTCCTCTTCTGCTCTCCAGACATTTTGGGGGTGGGGGGAGTGCAGAGTCTGTGTCTGATCTCTGCTAATGTCATCAGTCACCAATGTCTTAAGTTGTGCCATTCTCTGTGGGCCAGACCTTTTTAGCAGGACTGTCTGAAATCCTTGAACGTAGCTGGTTGTTAATATACACTCAAATGTACACACACACTTCCACATGTACACATTTGCATCGTATTCACACTGACATGCAAACAAATGCTGCGAAACTGTTTAGCTGTAGCATGTGTTTTGCTTTATCTCCCTGGTGCACTCTAACCATTCATTCGTTTCCAGACTGTCATTTAGTGAAAATATGCAGAAGTATCTCCAGATAGTTCTTGTTTAGTCTCTTGCCTACTCATTTTCTTTTGAAACCATGTGTGGAAATACTTAAACCCACCTTCCTAGCTAACAAGCAGATAGGTAACTATCTTGGCAGACCTGTTGATAGGCACATTATGAAAGACCCCATATTTTACACTCTGACTATGTTTTCATTGTAATTTAACAATGTCCTCTCACGGGCTTCTCTCTGAAGCTCAAGCAGCGACAAGTCTGTGAGCCAGAAAACAATCAGTCAATCAACTGAGAGACTCAGAACCCCTAGTTTGATTGGTCGGCTGTTCTCTGATAAAATATAGGTCTGACAGATAAACATAGAAATGCAGTACTGCAAGGCTGGGTTGGATCAAGGTGGGCAGGCCTTGGGGCGTGATTGACAGTGGTGATATCACAAAATTACAGAAATACCTGACGACTTATTTTTAAAGACTCAGTTTCTATGTGCAATTATCTGTCACTTTGACACTTGCCAGCTTGTAGAAACAGCAGTATTTTGGCTTTTATGAAAGGCTCCTATGGTTAGACTGACTATCAAATTTTGGTCATTAGCAGGCAATGAGGAATTTCAATGCTGACTATAGATTTCATGTTGGGCTTATGCTTAATTTGATGTGACATTCACAATAGATTCATTTTTGACCTTTGGAACAGCAATAATATTTACTTGTCAAACCTCTCTTGCACTCAGCTCTTCACCACAACATGTATCATTTCTTTGTCTTTTCTCTTGTCTAGCATCAACGTTTTGATTGGCGCTCCAAAAGCCAACACCAGCCAACCTGACATCACCGAAGGAGGTGCTGTGTACTTTTGCCCCTGGAGCCAAACTAACTGCACCATTATCAACTTTGACAAGCAAGGTAGGGTGTCTTATTAAAACTAAATTGATGGTCGGCCTTTTTGTAACCACACGGATAAAAATGTGATCTGCAAAAAGTCAAGCTCTATACTTAAAGCCCTGGGGAGACAATTTTCCCTACATCATAATCACAGCGGCAGTTGGTAACTCACATTGTTCCAGGATATAAAAATGTCCCTTTCCCTAATGCGACTGTTAAACAGTTGAGACAAGACTGTGTAGTAAACTCTCAGCTGTCTCCAACCAGCCGTAAAAGTGGCTGAGTAAAGCCATAGGTAGCATCCCGACTTAAGCACTGCCAAAGTTGACCCTGAGGTCAGAAGTGCAGCTCCCTGCCATCTTACAGCTCCTAGTCCAACACTTCTCTATGTTGATTGAAGCCAGCTTTTGAAGTCTCTCCTGTGTTTTAATGGTGGCTGTGGCTTTCCTCCACCCCACCCCTCTGTGAGGTTTCATTTTGGGGCATAAGCTGTGTTTGCACTGTTTTCACAGTGCTTTGATTTCCTGCTGGACTTGGGCCCAATGTTGTGAGCGCCCTTTAATTAGGGCAGAGTCATTACGTGGACAAGGACCCTAGAGGGACGGGGCTGCCCCCGGCAATGCCAGGAAAATAATCACTTACATTGCAAATGCAGGAAACGATAAGGACGGCTGTTTGAGGATCACAGGGTTGAACTTATCGTACCTAGTCGCACGCTGATATCGAATGGTGGTTTACCCAGCCTGTGCAAAACCCTCCCAACATAAATACACCCGTACAAAATATTTACAAACACAAACTATCTCTGAAAATGCAAGATGCAGAAAAGATGCAGAACCACACTTACAGTATGTTCACATGCTCAAATATGTCCACTCACACATGCTTTTATATTCAGCAGCCTTGCATTTCCCATTACAGGCCTCAGGAATCACGGTGTGTTTGAGGACATAGGCCAGACTCCATTAACCAAACAGGCGCACTAAGCTGCAGCCAGGACAGTTTAATGTCACCATTTCGCTACACACAGCAGCCACATATATCAGAAAGTATATACCACAGTTACAGGCACATTTTAGTGTGATTGAATTTTTTTTGTTGTGCCCAAAGAAGGACTTAGCCTGGCTTTCTCTTTCAGACATGCTGAGGCCTTGGGTTTTGTCAAATTACTTTTCAATGATGGTGAATGGCAAAAATGTTTGACAATTACTATTCATTGCTGTAGGTGTGATTCCACAAGTAGGAAAAATTAGGACTGACTACATATTCCAGCACCACTAACTGTTATTTAGGACTTGAATAAGGATGTGAACTGTTTTTCCGAGATAGAAACTTGTTTTTACAGTGCTCCATTAAAGTAGCCTGGCTAACTTATCCAGCTCAAAAGAAGCAGTTATCAGAGTTGAAATATTACTGCCTTATCTTTCCGAATTAATTATTAACACCATGCGATTGAAACTCAAAATCATGGAGGTGTAATGTAACAGAAGTTGCAAAAGTAAAGCGTTTTGGTAGGCAACCACCCACATGCACACATCCACACACACACGCTTTCTCTCTACCACCCCCCTTCCTCATCGTAGCTTCTTGCCTTCATACTGCCAGGGCCTCTTCTTAAAACAGATCCTGACAATGAAGTACAGCCGTGTGGGTTACAGTAACAACAAGTTCCAAGTCCCTTTGAGCTGTTTGATGTCTGGCATAGCATGGAGGATGGATTAAGACTGCAGACCCCGGGAACAAGGCCATAAAATATCCATGTAAAAAGCCAAGAACATGTGGGGAACGCTCTCAAATGAAGTCCTGACAGTGCAAAATTCAAACACTGATGACAGGGGGATCTTTGACTTCGTTAAAATAGCAACTTCTGACATCACTGAAGTTTCTCCAGGGGTTCAGGAGAAGTCAAAACACGTAGCATCTGCAAAGGCTCCAGTTGCTGAAGTGCTGCTTACGCAGGTGGGTAAACAGGCCTTTTACTTTTTCTTCTGTTTCCTCTTCCAGGTGATCGATATTTTTATGTTAATGGTGTGAACACTCAGGTTGAGTTCAAGTCCCATCAGTGGTTTGGAGCAATTGTGCGTTCCCATGGCAACAGCATCCTGGTAAGAATGGTTTCATGATTGATATTTTGATAATTTATTGTTGATAATTTCTGTCATAGCAGCAGGAATTCGTCAGTATGAGGTGTTAGGAGTGGTGGTCCTGAGTGCTCAGTGCACTGCAACTCAGGAAAACACACAAAGACACAAATGTGCTACAAATTCAGAAAAAACCTTCACTGATTTTACAGTGTGTGCACCGCAAAAACTCACAATACCTGCAAATACACAAACTGGCTTAAAAACCCCACAAGACAGCAGAAGTTTTCTGGTACCCAGGCAAATTGACCGACCCAGCTAAAGCCCAAGACAGTGCTAACAGTGCATATTTGCAATAATGTCTAAACATGTGATACTGATGATAAACCAAAAGAACACCCAAAACTCATAAACCAAAAACAAAAACAGATCTTATCCTCAAAACCATAAACAGGAAGCTGTCTTTATAACTTCTCAAGTTAAGAAGCATTAAACAAAATAGTGCATCTCAGTCACTTTTTTGTGTCCACTGAAACAATCAGTTTCTGTCCTCACAGAGCTGCCTCTCTGTTCTCTCAAGGCTTGTGCTCCCAGGTATTACTGGAGGACTGAACACGACGTTCCTTTTGCCGATGTTACAGGAACGTGCTACCTCTCTGTAGACGGCCTCAAAACTTTTGTTGAATACGCCCCCTGTCGAACAGGTGAGTTTCATTCAAGTGCAGGCCAAAGTGTGGTAAAGCCAAACTTGCCTTCATCCAAACGACACAAGGCACATGAGCAGTGCTTCAGGAGCTCAAGGAGGTCCTGAAGCACAAGGATCGCTGCCATTTACGCCCATCAAAAATCCATTGCTGAGAAAGCATTGAAAAAAGACACTCTTTAAAACTCAAAGTCATCCTGGCAGCTGTCTGGACATCAGCATACCAGCATAGCTTCTGTCAGTAATTTAGATCAAGCCTTTAAACTCATCAACAGAACCAGCTGGTCAAAACTGTGAGGTAATATTAAAGCCATAAGAAGAGATGCTACAGAAAGCAGATCATACAAATAGTTGGTGCAGCTGATGGTTCGTTTAATTCTCTGTGTTTCCTCTGTTGCTGTGTTGCATATGGAGTTCAGCTTTGGGACAATGTGCAACTGAATTCTTCAAAAGCACACACTGTTTTGTCTTTTAGTTCTTGTGAAACAGAGAATTTATTAGTTTGCCATGTTTTGGTGCTGTTCCCTGCAGAAAGACATGGACCTGCAGGACAGGGCTATTGTCAGGGGGGATTTAGTGCTGACTTCACCAAGGTAAGAGAAATATTTGTCAGTGTCTCTGCTGGTTTCCACATAATCACACAGTCACAGCTTCTCTGTTTCGGCTGATGTAAGCACTGGAGATTACATTGTGTAGATCAGACTTGCAGAGTTTGTTTGAAGTTTGTGATGAAACTGGTGACACATAGATTCCTCCACTCTGGCTACTGTTGTGTGTGTCTTACAGGATGGGAGGGTTGTGCTTGGAGGACCAGGCAGCTTTTACTGGCAAGGTGAGCTCACAGGAATGTGGAGCAGTGTGGCTGTCCAGCAGATATCGTTCAATGGATTTCTTTCCTTTGAAGGATCCAGAAAATCAATCAGTCACCTTTGTCAGTCAATGAACTACAGTTGAACGACTGCAGCTGGAGTTCAAAAGTCACACGTCTTATTTTAACCTCTGACCTTTTCACCCCTGCATCCCTCAGGTCAGCTGATCTCGGCCACCACAGAAGAGATTGTTAAGGCCTACTACCCCTCTTATTTTCTGCTGTCAGTTGCTGGGCAGATTCAGACCCAACAGGTGCAGGGGAGCTATGACGACAGTTACCTGGGTGAGAATGTACTGCTGATGCTGTGCCATCATTGTGGAGCTGTAACAACTACATACACTGCTGCTTTGTGTTTTTAAACCTAATGATCCAAATCATTGATTTATCTGTCTGACAGTTTGGGCCAAGCAACATCTCTCAATAGAAGAGAGCCATCAAATGGAATATAGATAGTCATGATTCCCAGAGGATTAAGTCTTAGAAGTTAACCACCCACCAACAATACTACAAAATATTGCACTAGGGCTACTTGTTTTCATGCTTCTTATAATGACTACTTTAATATTACTGAGTTCAAGATTTAACAGACTGTCAGTAATGATTTATTCACCATTTCGTAACTCAACTGTTTTCCACTATTCCTGCTCTGTCTTTACTCTCCATCTCTCCCACAGGCTACTCTGTGGCTGGTGGCGAGTTCAGTGGGGATCAGGTGGAAGGTGAGGGTCATATTTACAGTACAGAGAGCCAAAATGCACGGCTGACTACAGAGTTTGTTGACTCCCCCCTCAAGTGTAATAGTTAACCACTCAGTCTTGGCACATGTGACTGTGTTATGACGGAAACGGATTATTAAGTCTTACAGGAAGCAAGGACGTTTAGAAACCCAAAAAAACATTTTTTTTTCAAATAAAAAAATCTGATAATTGTGGTTCTGTCGTGGGTCACAAACTTTACCCAACATTGCATTGCAATCATAGTTATCAGACTTGTTTTGAAATAACTTCTTCCAACATTTTTGCCTCTTTCAGATTTCATCACAGGAGTTCCCAAAGGACTCATGCTGTATGGTTTAGTAAGGAGTCCCCACATTTTCATTTTACAGTGCAAATAGTCTGCAAAATATAAAAGTAAAATTACAGTCCAATAAACATACATGAGATCAAAGCATTTTGTCATTATGAACCACAATCTGTGGCAATAACGACTTCTGTCTGTCTCAAAATAGGTGTCCATATTAAACGGAAGAGATCTGAAGTCTCTGCTCAACTTGACAGGGGAGCAGGTATGTGCACATCTGGCTGGAGATTTTCTGTACTTTAGCCTGGCCTCTATTTTCATATGTGGGTACACATCCAAAGTGGCATGTGTTGAAGATGAAGGAATTTGCCCCGTGGAGAGGAGGCCTATACCAGGGTCAGAGGTCTAGCTTGCTGTATGCACAGCTCATGGCTTCTGAAAAGCTGTAAATCAAAGCCAGAAAGAGCAGACACCAGGATACCGTTCATGTTGTCACTGTATTGATTCAGCATGCGCTTTTTAAATGGGAAGCACAGGAGAGAGGGGGCATTGCTCTATCAGACACTAGATTTTAGTCATGTTGCTTAAAATATAACCCCCAGATTATTTTTTGAACCAAATGTCACTAACTCAGCAGCAAAGTTCAGTAGGGAAACTGTCTTATGAACAAATTATTAGTCATCTATTGTGTGCTTTAGTGTGTTAAATGTTCCCCACTGATGACCAACTAAACTTCTTTGGAAACAACATTGCAAGAGATAAGATCCACAGTACCACAGCAGCTCTTAAAGTTCCCATTTTACACTTCCCTGGTATTTATGATGTTGATCGCTAAAAATATATATTTATGGTTTTAAGAACTGAAAGCATTTTGTTGAAAATGAAAATGATCATTCTGTGTAAGATCAGACTGAAACTGACTGAACTGATTAAGTCAGATAGAGTGGATATCTTCCAAAGTCACAATATCTTGATGTGAAATTTGCTTTTTGTGCATTCACAGTTATATTGCACACATTTTAAACCAAAACATTAAAGAACAAGTTGGAAAGGTAATCAGTGTTAACTTATGGACAACACAGACTTTCTATCTCAAAGTTTGGAAACCTCCCATTCACTTCAAATGACTTTCTGGATCTGTTATACTTATGATGATTTTAGGCTTATTGAGTGTTGCTTAAAGACAAACTTGAACAAATGTACACTCCCTTGTCTCCCTTGTCTGTTGATTTCTTATGTAATTCAACTAGCCTTCATATCACAGCATGTAAGAGCATGTGACCATCCACTCAGGGGAAATCATGTGTCTGAGTGTGTGTGTGTGGTAGTGTGCATTCAGTGTGGGAGGTCATCAGTGACTGTTCAGAAGTGTCAGTCTCAGGCTGGAGGGCACTGAGTAAACTGTTAGGTCACAGTGAGAGTGATCTGAGGTAAACTCTCTGTGCTCTGTGGGTGCTGAAACTGCTCTGTCACAGTCAGCTGCAAAAACACACCAGAGCCTCTTTGTGCAGGAAGCCCTGTTGACTGGATGAATGCAACTTCAGTTTTTGTCACTTGTTGTGCTAATGTGCTAGTGTCTTCAAGACACTGATCCCTGCAATGTTTTATTGTCTGAAGAATCCTTGTTGTGTCAAGATACTGTGTGTAGCCTCTGTGATGTAACCCATACGTGTCTAAAACATGGTTTTGGAGCTCTATGAGTGGGCTGCTCCACCGTCACCCACTTGGCAATGACTGACTCCACCCAACCAAACCTGGCTAATTAAAACTGGACATGTGTGAGCAGAGACTTGGGTGTATGCTGGCCTTTGGTCCCCATACACACACCCACCTGACAAAGTGGTGTACCCTAAATTATGCAGAACTTTAAACCAATAAAATTTAATGTGTGAGTTATATAAAATTTCACCCTCATACAGTTGTTATATAGGAGGAAATGAAACCAAACTGGTTTTTGTACCAGGCTATAAACATGTTTATTTCTACTGTAAAGTTGGACATTTTAACATGGGAGTGTGGAGATTGACTGACTTTTGGACCAGTCTGAAGTGGCTATTTAAGAAACTGCAGTTTTGAGCACTCCTGCAAAGGCAAAGGCCTAATTTTTCAGCAGAGGTTGATGGTTGTTGTTTCTTTATCCATGATGTGATACAAAATGTGTCAAGTTCCTTTAATGTCCCTGGGCCATTGTGGGCATAGTATCACATCACAGGGTTGGTTGGGCTGCTCTGGTTCTAAATAGTTTGGTTAATGGTTGATCCCTCTGCAGTGTATTCTCAGTTCACCTCAGATGAACATTCAGCTGATTCATCTCCACAGAATGTCTTGGATCATGTATTAGTGTGAATGATGTGGGGGGTACGGTGATCCCATTGCATACCGTGATGGATCTGAACTTTGTCCTTAGCCTCAGTTTGATTTATGTTAATATGAGCTGTGTTGCATGTGCGGTACACAAAGACAATGGCAGTATTCAGTGTTGTTTTTCACAAGGGTCTCCAAACTCACTTCAGTGTGGCTGCACTGCAAATCACTTTGAAAAGTGAGAGTCACCCTAGGATGTAACACGACCCTAATTTATCATACATATGAAATTAAGCCGGAAAAACCTAAACCCCGTGAGCATTTTCTCCAAGTGAGTTTTAAAGACGTTTGAGTCCCCGATCCCCAGACCCCCTGCCTCTCCTGGAGCTTACAGAAGCTTTGACACTGAGCTCCATGAAAAGGGAGAAGAGGAGACCCCAGGGGATTGTGGGATTGAGAGATTGAAGAGGAAAGCTTGTGGGGGCGTTGGTGGAAGGTACAAAAGGGAAAAAAGGACATGGGGAAAGAAAATGAAAGAAAAAAAGGGATCTCTACACCACGGTGTGATTACAGGCTAACTGGGTCTTGTTTGTAATACTTTCCAGATGGGGTCTTACTTTGGCTACGCAGTGGCAGCCACGGACATCAACAACGACGGGTGAGTGAGTAGAGCGACGGTGACACAGACAAAAAAATAAAGGGAGGGAGCTGAAGTGGGTAAAGGGATGGAGAGACTGAAAGTGAAGTCTGAGGTCACTGAATCAGAGGTCAGCATCAGAGCTGTCCACAACTTTCTCACACACTTGTTAGCTCATCCTGTCTGTCTGTAATGTGTCATGAAAATTTCCCCTTCTGTTAAGAGATTTTGAGCTCTCACTCTGTATACGCCCTTATCAGTGGTTTCACTTCTCGGCCTGGAGGAAACACACCATGAGAACTATTTTTTGCTTTTGTTTTTTAGCCCTTCATATTACTATGAAGTGATCCTCTTGAAGTCATTCAGAAGACAGGGCTTGCACTTATTTAGACTATATTTGATTTGAAGATCCCTTTCAGTATTGTACCTTAGGTAGTTATTCTATATTGTGATTTATTTAGTATCAGCGAGTCACAGGGACAGACATGATTATTAGTCAATCTCTAAATTTTGTCTGGGTTCAAGTTGAGCAATCCAAAGTATTTTTAAGTGTCTAAGGAGGTGAGAGGATATAGAAATACTCAAATTAACCCATAACCTGCTCAAATTAAGTAGTTCTCAAGTTTCTCCTGTTAAGTGAACAATTGATAATGTCAGTTGTTGAAGGAGCTATTTGTGAGTTTGGCCATAAGTACTTGGGCAGTGTTAGTAAACAGCTGTTTACCAGTCTCAGAACGAGGCTGTCTCCAGAAGTGGAAAGCAACAGCAATGTTAGCACTGGTTTTGATACTCCCTCTATCACATGTTGAAGCGACAGCTTCTTTAAGAGGTAAATGTGATATTTAAGTCCTGAAATCCAGCTGTGATAGATCTCTTCTCTTTCCATCTTTATCCACATTCACTCTTGTCCCCAGTATGGATGATCTGGTGGTGGGAGCTCCGATGTTCATGCGACGAGGGCCCAACGGGCGTCTGGAGGAGCTGGGAAAGGTGTATGTGTACCTCCAAAGGGGCCCCTTGCAGTTGGAGGCAAGCCAGTCGCACCTCCTTGGTCAGCAGGCCTTCAGTCGGTTTGGAACCTCGCTGGCTCCTCTGGGTGATCTCAACCAAGATGGATTTAATGGTACTTACTTAACTAGTATATTTAAAGTAAAACCTTATGTGAAGGTGTATGCTGGGATAAATTATTCACCAGTATGTCCCAAAGATTCTTACAGTACTGACTATGTGAGCCTATTTCAGTTTCATCGGTGGGGTGTCATCAGTCAACCATGATGGTTTTAATGGGGCTGCAACATCAACATTTACTGGTTCCACCCTCTTCGGACGTGTTGCTGTCAAACTTTAAAGTTAATTGAATTATTGGTTTTGTACTTTTGTTGTGCACATATCAACTTGGGCCGCAGGACTTTCATGTAAATAACATTTGCAGCCCTAATTTAAAGTTCATTCTTGAATGAACATAATAATTTTTGGGGGGAATAATGATTGGAAAATGGCAGTCTCTCAGAATCCAGATCGCTTGTTGACATGTAGTGTAAAATCAGACCAATATGAATCGGCAAAAAACAGACTCAAATTTGAGAAGCTAAAAGATTTTGAAAATCATAATGCTCAAGTGAAATATTAAATGCTTCAGCACTCACACTCAAAACCAATGCTATTTCAAATTTGGCAGCACCCGACGAGTTACTGGAAGAGTCAAGATTTCATTCGATTCAGCCAAGTCTAATGAAGTAAATCACCATGGAAAGAAGCAAATTACCTGAAGATAACTATCAGGACTAAACTTGCACACTCGACTCCTATCCCAATCGATAACAATAATTGTTTAAAGTTTTACTGATTTCGAAATACAAGTGTAACATGCTGCACAAGTGTGAGCTTCTCTGTATGCAATATATTATACAGTTTGTATACAGATTTTGAGAAAAAAGTATGTTGCTGCTCTTTACAATCAGACATGGCCATTGGCTGTCCCTATGGAGGAGAAGACCAGCAGGGATTGGTTCTCATTTATAATGGTCATGCTGGAGGACTGATGGACATTCCCACTCAGACTCTATCTGGCCAATGGGCTTCCAGCTCCTTCCCCGCCAGTTTTGGCTTTGCTCTGCGAGGCAACAGAGATCTGGATCAAAATGGCTACCCAGGTACTGCAGAGAACAGTACACCACGACCACCACCACCATACATCCATCAGCACTTATCTTCATGTATGATGTCTTCACTGAACATTCTCCTCCTCTGCTCACAGATCTGGTTGTCGGTGCATTTGGGGTTGATAAGGCAGTGCTGTACAGGTATGTTGGCACCCTTACCAGTGTTATAACACCTGAATAGTAAGTCCTGTTTGTTCTTATTCTTCAGTGGTGTGTGTGTTCAATCAGGGCTCGGCCAATAGTGAGTGCCAGCGCATCTCTCACAGTGCACCCGACCATGTTCAACCAGGAGGAGAAGACCTGTCAGCTGACCATGAGAAATGAAACCATTGATGTGTCTTGGTAAAGTTTGTCTTCCCTTCTGTATTAATAGGAAGATTATACAGTTTTATCCAACATGCAGTATTTGTCAGTGTAGTGGGAGAAGTTAATGAGCTCCCTGACAGAGTAACAGAACATGGAAAAGTCTCGCAAATGTTATGTAACGCACATCTTAGTTCAATTGCAGCTTTCCAAACTTCTCCTCACGAGAATGTCAAATGACTTCATGTTCCTACCAGCTTCCTGTCCAGGCTGCTCTGAACTACACACTCAGTATTCTTAGATCCAGTGAATAAAAGGGAAAATACACCACACTTTCAGTCTCACTCAAGCTCTTTCCACAAGCTCAGTTTAACCATTACATTAAATGTGGAACATTTTTAGACTTCTGTGGTGAGCATTTGCCAAAGTAGCTGGTGTTTCAGTATCTGCCCGGTGGGTCGATACAAGTGAGTCTTGTTTTTGTGTTTATTGGTGTTTTTGGCTGCCTTGGAGACAAAAAAGGAGAAGGAGGGAGCGGAAAAGAGGAAGTGGGAGAAAGGTGGAGTAGTTTTATGGGAATATGAAAAAGGTGGAGAGAGAATAGAGGGAAGTATTGAACTCTGAAAAAGTTGGAAAAGGGTTGTAACTTGAAATTAATCCGATATGGTTTGCATCAGTGCAAAATGTGCCCTCAGTTCATTTGAGCATTTATACAATCCTTATATAGGTGTGTATCTACTGATTCTCTTAAGGTTTTTATGTATGGTTACCATGGTAAAAGCAAGTGTGGTTTAACAGAAAACACAAAAACAACAGCTATGCATGGTAATGATTATCTTTATCTTTTGTCATATTAGAGCTGTTAAACAGCAGCAGGAGAATGTCCCGTTAGGATTAGCAGAAACTCAGTGACATAATGTAGAGACAGTGAACTGTCAGCAGTGAGGCTGACCTGTGGGTCCCTTATGCTGGGTTTGGCCATCTGAATGGAGAGCAGGCCCAGCAGACTTTGTCACTACCATTAAAAAGTACAGTAATGCAAGATCATTTCAGAGTGTAAATACACTGAATGGATATTACAGACATGAACAGTATCAAAAAGAATTTCTTAGTTCATGAAAAATCATAAAGGTTCTGTTAACGATCATCACTAGATCATTGTACTATACCAGCCTTGTCAACCTTGGCCAAAATAAATGCTTTGGGCACAAGTCCATTTTTAGTTAGCAAAGTGTTGGGAAGCCCAGTGAATGTGCCCACGAAACACACAACAAGAAGCACAACACAGCTGATTGAAGTTATCATGTGTACAAAAGAGCCAACACAAAAACAAACCAGCCACACAACTATTAGCCTGAACTTGCTGTGATGTGCTCCACAGCAGTGCTAACAGTTTGCCAGCAAGTGACAGCAGCAACAGTCACTAATGAAAACAGGCATTTAACAACATCATCATGTGCCCATCAAGTTACTTAAACATCATGGACTAGTCAGTTAGAAGCTTGTGGGTTTTCCCTCCTTATCAGAGTTGGAACAGTATTGAATCCATTATGCATGAAATGAAGCCTTGAACCTATCTACTGGGACCAACCTCCGTAAAGACTTACATAACATAATGGACATTCGGGATGCCACAATGAATTATCCACTGATCATTTTTTAAAATTTATTTTCATTAAGAATGTATAATGAGGAAATTGGAATCAGTGGTTCACTGATCACCACCATCTTCTTTAGTGAACTCAAAAGGCTTATTTTAACTACGAGTAAACACAACGATGTAAGCTCAGTGTGTGTATATGTTAAGTGTATTTTTTTAAAAGTATTTTTGTGTGCTTTGTGTCCAATCTCCAGTGTCAGCATCACTTTCTGCCTGCTGGCTAGTGGGAAGCACCTCCCCTCTCATCTAGGTGAGACACACACACACTCACGTACAGATGGTCCCTATTACTGTGCTTTCTTTGTGTAGCCACAAGTATGCTGGACCTCACTGTGGTCAATTTGGCAGTTAAGATCAAGATAAAAGAACAATCATGTAAATACAGAGGTAACTTGGTGGGCTCTGGTAGTTTAGAAGAGTGTGTGTGTGTGTGTGTGTGTGTGTGTTTATTTCAAATGCGTGGTGCATTGTCTATGTTGTCTGCATAGCAATACCCCTGTGTTTCTGTATGTAGAACAAAGTAACACGTAAAGGCGCTTTACCACAATAATGTTTACCACTGCATGTGTGTGTATGTATATGGTAATACATATGGTATGTCTAAATGTGTTTGTGTGCCTATGCATGCATGTACATGCATTTTGTTTGTATCATGACCTATTCATGCACAGATGCTAATTCACTTTTTTCATACCTCAAGTGTGTGTCTTTATGTGTGTATTTTAAAGGTTTTGTGGTTGAGGTTCAGCTGGACAGTATGAAGCAAAACCAGAAGGAGTCCATAAGGAGGACGCTGTTCCGGGACAGCCAGCAGCCCAGTCTGGTGAAGACCCTCAGCCTTGTCAATGGAGAGCGCTCCTGCCATGACACCACGATCTACCTGCGGGTCAGTCACACTGTATTTATAGCTCTAGCAGACTGGATACAAATTTGAAATGGATCTGTAATGGGTCATGGGTAACGCTTCGTCTGTTTTGGTGAGAAACTGGATCCAAACATTGTGGTTTACAAGGAAACTCACATGAGCACCTTTAAGTTTGGATTCATTATAAGGCTACAGTCCAGGATGCAGCTGTTTCCAGATGATTGTTAATGTGCATTGTTGAAAGAGCGCACATTAGTGTTCATGGCCAAAACTATGATAATAAGCCCCATATTGTACATAAACTGTTTTAGCCTCTTTATTCTCAGTCATATTTCATGCTGTCATCTGATGACGAAAATAAAAACAGATAATTTACAAACATGAAAGAAATGTGCATTTACTATTTACCAGGCGAAACTCAAGCCTATGCCTTTTAACATCCCTCACAAATATTCTGGTTCTTAATCCTGTGCCAGAGCGCGGCTGCTTTTCATTGGAGCCGTCTAATCAGAGACTGTTTTGCACCTGCAGCACCAGGTGAATGCAATTAACTTGCCAGGACAGAGGTTAAAGTCATTTCCTAATATGCAGAGTTTGAAGTTTCCCATTTGAAGTGCTGTTTGTGCCGAGGCTAGTATAGTACCAATCTTCTCGTCACTCGGCTGTGACCTGATCAAAGTGAATTGTCTGACAAAAACACTTAGGTCATGTGTAGATGTTCACTGTAAGGCCATAATGATCAGAGCACTTTGACAGGACAACAGAGGAGCAACTGCCAGCCATTCACATCACCTGCTCACCTGTTGGTCCACATTTACCTGTCCTGTCTTGTGCTCTTGTCTTTAAAGGGGGAAAATAAAACCTCTGTGACATCAGCTTTTTATTTCATGTGACATTGTTACCCTATCACAATAATTTTCATTCGATATCCACACTGATGAGACCTTTTAGCAGTCTTTAGATAGTTTTCACCTCTGTTTTAAAAAACTGAAGCCAAGAACAGCATAAATGCAGTAGCTGGAGGTTGATCCATCCTTGGAAGATGATATGTAAATCTGACACAGTCATCAAACACCAGTTACTTAGACATGTGCATCTTTGTTGCAGGGTGAAGAAGAGTTTCGTGATAAACTCTCTCCCATTTACATCAGTCTGAACTTCAGTCTGGACCCTCATGCCACAGTGGCCCAGCATGGCCTCAGACCAATCCTGAATTATCAGACAGAGCAGCTCATAGAGCAGAAGGTAAGTGTTACCTAATTATACACTTAAACTCCTGACAACATAGCTACATGAAGGCCTTAAACCTACATCATCAATCACATTGTTGAGCAGTAGCCTCTTTGTAGCCTGAGCCGCAATACATGGGGCGAAAAAGCACATGATCACCCACCACGTCAGTTGTCAAGCTCACAGTAATGTGATATGAAAACATCAACATTTGTATCAGCCCTGCTCTCTCATCCTCTACAGTGCAAATATTCTGTTTAGAGAGAGTTTAGTGATTAAATTGAAAGTCAAGTGGGGAAAAAAAGGATTTTGGAAAGTGAGCGTTACCCCTCCCCCCTCCCCAGTGGAAATTATGCTCTTGGTTCAATATTGGATCAAAACCAACTTCTGCAGTGACAAATATTTCCATCATTCCAACACGGCGCTATTATAGAATCAATCATTTTAGTCAAAAATTTGAAGCAAAATGGTGAAATGCCTGCAAAAGTTTTGTTGTTTGACTTTGTCAAGTGAAATAGGTTTGAGTCATCTGTGTCTGTTTGGTTTTGGTTTTTAACCATTTGATAGACATAACAATAGGCTAAGGAAATAATTGGTTAATACGTATATAAATACTCAATATTTAATAGATTTTTGTATTTGAAACATTTAAGAGTGATAGCTTAACTAGCTCAATGGAAGCTCCAGGGATATGATGTATATCTATATATGACATTACCACACTAAACACGGAGACCGCACCACTTATATGGCCACACGCCTTGTATTTTATGAACTAAACAGATGGTCACCATAACGATTATGAGTGGGGAGAGAGAATAACAGATGGCATGATGAATATTTTTACAAAACTTTACCAAACAATCCGAAACCATTTACTAGTGGTTCTTATATACACAGTGGTTCTCTGAACTGTATGTGTTTAGCTTTACTCTTTCTACCACAGCACACATCCCACTGTTTACAGTTTGCATGGAGGAAATTTATTTGAAAGGCAAAGACGGAGGTTACAGGCCGCCATTTTAAAACTGACATCAAATGTAAGGGCCCGCTCTAACTCTAAACCACATATGGTTAGAGGTTGAGGGTCAAGCCTGACAGAGCAGGAGCTGATTACAGCACTCTCTGGTCTTCATTGGTGTTTTTTTTTGTTTCCTATATGAAGAGTTGGAAGGTTTATGGAGGACTGGCGAGTCATGGCTCTGCAAAAACACAGAGGGAGGACTGACAGCTCCCTTTGGGTGGGGCGGTGCTCAGCTCCCAGACATCTGGTTGTGGTTTGTTTATGCATGTTGTCAGTGGTCTCCTGCACCAAGGCAAGAGCCAGAGCCTGAAAACGTGCACATGTTTATGTGAGTGATATAAGGTGAAGTTAGTATGTGATGTGGGTGTGTGTGTGTCGTGTGTGTCTAAGTGTCTGTTTTATTTAACAGAATACACCGATTTTTTTTCCCTTCTTCTCCTGGTGAGGGAGGATTTTCATTGATCACATTCCCCTCACAACATCCCACATCCATCCCTGCCTGCTAGCACAATTTGAAATGGTTGTGTTTCATTTTTAATGTTCAACACAGTACACACACTGTAAATATGAATGGAGTGGATGGAGCATTCTGAGTACAACTGTTATTCTGGTTTTTATTAATGTCAGAAAATTGTCATTATTATTCCTCTTTCTTTAATTTGGGGAATAATCACACTTTGAATCAACCTTTGAAACTACACTCCCCATGATGCCTTGGGGATGTAAACAGGAAGTATTATATTGTCATTTAATGTTCTCTATATAGCAGACACCAAATGCTTCACTGCAGCATGTAAATTGAGAATTTGGACACAAACTAAACATCTGCATTGTGCATCACTGCACACTGAGAATGCAGAAACACATGATATGGATTTATGGGCACGTATTCACAGTTGACATGTGAGAATGGTCACAATGAATCTAAAACATGTGTATCATGCCAGTGTTAAGATCAGCCTGAGTTATGACTCTGAGAAGAAGAATGGCTTTTTATTTTTTTACTGACTTGCGTGGTATTATTGCCTCAGGCATAGACTACGTATATATTTATTTGATGCAGTATACGGTCTATATGTATTTATATACAGTCATGTCTGCTCCTCTGCCCCACTTGTAATGCTCTCCTGGGCCATTGGCCTCACAGTGTGAAAACCTCTTGTACATGCAAACATTTTAAATTGAATTTAAAGCCTTAACTGTCATTGCACATTAAAATACAGTGAAATTGGGAGCACTACTCCACTGTGATGCATGCAATACGACATGAAATACAACAACGACATAAAATACAACTGAGAACAATAAAAGGACAGTGTAAAAATAAAGTGCAGGTGTTGGTGTGCAAAAGGCAACAGGTGGACTGGGTTTAATCACAAGTGGTGACCAGGATGTGCATTGTCATTGATGCATGTCATGATGTTATTGGCTCTTGAGAGAATGTGACTGTTTGTGAAGTCGGACAGAGAGAGGAGGGGGCGGCCGATGACTTTCTCTGCTGTTTTGATGATTCTTTGTAGAGCTTTTCTGTCTGAAGCAGAGCAGCCAGCAAACCATACAGAGATACAGCACAACAGGATGCTGTCGTTTGTCACGCTGTAAAAGGACAGCTTCTCACACTTCTCACTGAAGTTGTTTTTCCTGAGTATCCTCAGAAAGTGGAGGTGCTGCTGTGGAGGTGTTATATGAACATGAGAGACAGAACTCTCTCCACACATTCACCTTTAATGGGGAGAGGCTGATGATTTGTGTTCTGAAGTCTATAATGAGTTCTTTTGTCTCTTGTGGTGTTAAGGATTTCAGCACACATGTCGAGTAACACTGGGCTTCCTGCTGACAATTTAGCACACACTATAGATGCAGTTCTCAGCTTCACCGCTCTGTCTCTTCTGAATGTATGAATTTAAATGGGGTGGATTCGAATAGGAGCAGGACTGGATGTAACTACATTTTAGTTCAAGCTGTTTTTCTTACTGGTGCAGTGACATAATAATTCACAATAGTCAATTTCATGTTAGATCATTGCTGGGTGTGGTCACAGTTGTGGCCTGTAGCACTGTAACCACACCAACCCTTAGAACTACGTTAGTTAAATTCCTTATGATGTTACACTCCATTATTCACACTATTAATGGTTTTCCACTAATAGCCATTTCAAGCATCTGTGCTCTCACTGTTCTGTAAATGTTTCAATTAATCTTTATTGTTAATGGTGGTTTTCCTTTATACACAGGTTTCAAATTACACCCTCAGAATTTGAGGACTTTTTCTGATGTCAAACCTCTTTCCATGAGAGATTTTTTTTGTAACTTTAAACAAAACGATCTGGGACTGATCAGAGTAAATTCATTTTTGAGGTTTCATCTGATATCTGATATCATTTTCTCTTCTGAGTGTACTAGTTTGAGGTCCAACCAGAGAGAAAGAGACATTAATATTCAGGTTGTTTTACAGACCTTCCTGATCACTTTGGACATTTTGTCTGGGGTGCTGTTGAACTGAGGCGTTCCTGTCATGTCACTATCCTCAATGAAATATGTAAATGGATCACTAGTGAATTGGAATGGGGGATTGGGCTGGTGTTCCATCAGCAGTAATGCAGACATTGTTGTGGACCATTGTGGTGAAGATGGAGTTGAGCAAAGCTCTTGATTTACCACTCAGTTGTTTGTTCCATCTTTTAGCCATACTCATGAACAGAGTGTATGGTAAAGGATGTCTGTGCTCAGCCTTAGAGCGGCTGATGAGTTCAGAGTAAAGCCAATTGAGGATGTTGAGGTGTTGCAGGAACTGGTCTGGATGCTTCCTTGGTGCCTTTTTTTGGAGGTTTTCTGGGCACAGGCACTGGCAACATCTGTTGCCACTGTCACCCAACCCTGACTAAGCAGAATGAGATGGATGGGTGGATGAACTAATGAAATTAGATATAAATAAATAAATATCCAGGCAATTTTTGTAAAAATGTTGCTATCCCTATAATTCTTCCTTCAGATTCATAATCTGGTTGCCCCCCACAGAAGTGGAATAATCATTGGTCTGCCAGGTGTAATTAAGATGTCTGTATTTCATTGCCTCACATCTTAAAGAAGGCCAAAAGGGCAACTGCATGGTCAATTTGTTTAAGAGCTGGAGAGACTCATGGGTCACATGGATCAAAGCTTTTGAAAGATGAAAAGTGGTTAGCAGGAAGGGAAGATAGGACTCATCACTTGTGTAATGTAACTGTGTCACAGAGTGTGTGTACTCCTGTCTGTTTGGTGTAAAGTGACCAATAGCCTGCAGTCTAGGGTGAGTGTAAAACCAGAGACTTGAATCAGGAATCTCCACCGAGACAGTGTTAACCATTGCCAGGCTGATTCCTTGCACTCTGTAGCTCTGCGTAGCATTCTTTTACAATCTAATGTTTCCCATATGTTGGAGAGATGGGGCCATGGCTACGCTGACAGTATGGAGCTACATGGGAGAAGTGGTGGAGACAGAAGAGAGAGAATAAAGCAGAAAGTTCAAGGGACATGCTGGCAAAGACAATACCGTCTAATCCAATCAAATTTATCTTTTACTGTGGGTTTTACTGAGTCATCTGTCATGTAAGACTAAAGAGCAGATTAAGACCGATTCTGCTCTAAATGTTTTCACTCTTTTTGATGGAGGCTCGTCCACAAAAATGTCTTACTTGTTTACACCAGATTCATCGTCCTTTCATCCTCCTAAACCTTTGCCATGTTTTTCCGTTCCTCCCTTTCTTCTTTCCCACATGTAAAGCACATATTACGTAGATGCTGCAAATATTAAAGGATACTGCTTTCACACAGCAGCTTGGCATCTGGTTGTTACAAATATTGGTACAGTATATAGTTTATATCTTGATTTATCCTTTCATTAAATCGTGAGTCTAGTGTATGGGCTTCTGTAAACATCCTCTTCTTCCAAAGCTTAATCACCCCATACCTTTGGTTTCTGTTCCCTGGGTACCTCTCTTCCTCTCTTTCACCCATCATATACATCACTCGCTCATCCGTGCTCTGCTAACCTTCACCCCCCTATTTATGTCTATTCTTTCTTTCTTAGGCCCAGATTCAACTCGACTGCGGAGAGGACAACATCTGTGTTCCTGACCTCAAACTGGCTGTGTATGGGTACGAGGAAATCACCTTTGTATTACCTGATTCAACAAACAAGCCTTAATCTCTCTAGATATAAAATGCTAATCTGCCACGGAAGTCGGTCTTCTGACACATTTCAAATGATGCTTTTTGTGTTTCTGGTTACTGTGGAGAAAAAAAAAGAAGGAAAAAAAACCCCCTAAGCATCAGTTGCCATTTGGCTGAACAAACAACGTGTAAAAGTTCTCACAGCACAGGCCACACTGTTTAAAAAAGTACTCATGTTTCTTTTTGGTCACTTGACAGAAGCAGAGCAAGCTGTAAACATAACACTGACATATGTTTACATTCATTAGCTTTATAGACATTAGCCTTCATTGAGGGCCATGTTTCTAGACACCATATGAATGTAGACCATTATGATCTCTGTCTAGATGACTTGTGTTCCCTTATCTCCTTCCCCACTGGCACACCTGAAAAGGCATATCACATGAAGTGCACTGTAAACATGAAGCAGATACAGTTGCAGCATGATTAAAAATTGTACCTGCTGGAAAGTCACCAAGTTCAGTCATTTGTTATCCATGTTCTCTTTATCACCGGTAGGCCTAGTTGAGGCTGACAAGACCCAGTCAGAGGACCAACATGGGTGATTAGCCTACATCATTGTTTCCAAAAGTCAAAATCCGTGGGGTCTAAAAACTCCTGAGTAGCATGGATGTTGTGTGGATGTAGCCTAGGTTCAATATTCACACTACCTTTACCTCTTTATTGGTCCCCACCAACTCCAGAGGGAGCAGTGAGAGTGAACCACAACAGTGAAGTTGTAGTAAAACAAAAACAGTGACCTGAAAGCAGCTAAAATGTCTCACGTAGCTAAAGGGAGCTGGAGAGTTGTATGTTAATTCTCTATGGATCATGAAACAGTTATTTCATCCATGGTTAGTATAAAAAGTATTGATTGGTGCAGCTTTAAAAGCTATATTTCATAACAGAACTATAGTGAGAGTTTTAAAGGAAACAAGACAGAGGGTTAGGGGTTAACCCTGAGTTAGAGAAGTTGTGTTGCTATGGTGACCTGCAGTAAGTTTGGTGAAAGAGAGGAGGCTTAGTAAAGATAAACTAAAAATTAAACAGTGATTCAGAGAAATCAAGACGCAGATGGTAAAGTGCTGTTTACAGCACTGGAGGACAGATATGTAGGACAGGCTCATGGCCACAGTCACTTACTGTTATTAATTAATCATGTTTATCAGGCAGCGTCTGAGGTCCATTCACAAAGCGAATACACACACAACTCAGACTCTCTCCTCTCCCAGCCAGCTAGCTCTGTTTTTTATTACACGACCATGTGAGTTCTCTTAGCAGCAGAAATACTCTCAGTGCGAAAAGTTTCCCATGAAAACTCAAAAGATCTACGTTTGTAGCTGCCTCAGGACCAAATGATTCAGCACTTTCACTGAACAGAATTTCCTCTCACTGACATATAAGACAGAGCATTTTTCTCAGGCTCGCCAAGAATTTGCAAACAGTGGGATGTTTAACATTCACAGCCTAGAGCGCTGTCACTGTTGTTTTGGTCGTATCCTCTGGCTTCAATTACACTTTTATGAGCTTTATGATTCACTGTATTTTTCCAACAAATGAAATCGAGTTGAACGTCTCTGCCACACGCTGCAGACTTCTGTCCTCTTTCAGCATCTGCTCACTGTTGGTGTTAAGGTATCAGTGTTGCTTCCTCTGCATTCACTAAACTTTCCCGAGCCTAATTAAAATCATCTGGTGGTTGTCTTACCTAGCGAGGGGTCACTGTGTTCAAACCCTCTAAAGAGAGGGGGAGGGGAGGAGGAAGCAGGGAATAAAGAAAGAACCCTGATTCTGACCCCCAACTAGACTCCTTTCCCTCCTTTAGAAACATGAATTTATCGCCATGCAGCGTGGCTGTTGGGGGAGGGATGGAACTGCAGGGTGTTGAGAGGATTTATCACTATGCCAAAAGTGTGTTTGCACACAGGGGTGTCACTGTGAACATGCAGAATACGGTGGGGGTCGGTTTCCTGAGACAAATCACAGTGATCAGATTTGGGTCATTTCCCAGGTCGGTCATGGACAGATATGCAGGGATAAATGGCCTTTGGGGACTGTCTTAAAACAGAGCAGTATTGTCTGGAGCGACTTCACGTTCCTGCTTTTCATTACAATCACTTCTTGGGCATGTTGGTCGTACCCGGCTCCAACTCACTTAAAACTGACATGGCAACAGAGATAGCACAAACCAAACTATGAGCATGGTGAGGCTGTAATTTTAAGATGCTTTTTGGTCATTTTGATTGTCATGAATAAGTTTTTCCAAGACTGACAATAAAAAATGGGCATATATGACCTTTTACGAAAAGACAAACAGCCTACAGCCATGCTAGTCATCATGTAAATGCTGTAGGCATGTTGGTGCTGTGAGCTTAATGACAGTGCTAACAAGTGGATTTCTTCATCAGTGGCTTTACAGCTAGACTCACTGTTTAGTTAAACTAGCAATGGATTTTAATAAGTGGAAGGTGAAGGGGCTTATAGAGATGAATCTACTAAAATGATCTGTTGACTTATTTTAGTGTCTTTCAGCTCACATTCTTGTTTTTGGCTCCACTGCAGCAACTTGGCTGAGTCTACAAAGGCAGATCGACTGAGTGTGTGTTCAGCTGAACGCCACATGACTGAGTGTTAAAGTCACACCAGTTTAAAACAGTTTCTACTGCGTCATCAAGCAGAGTTTAAAGGCAGTTCTGTCCACTTGTCACTTTTGATTGATCTTTCTTTGATCTATCTCTGTGACACAGCTGAAATCACAAAACTGCCAGTGACTTTAACTTATGATCACAAAATAAAAACTCAAAATAGATGAAATATATAATAAAATTTGGTTAGCAGCAGCTTAGAATTGACTGCTAGTCATATTATTTAGACTTATTAAGGTCTATTAAGACTAAAGTCTTAATATAGCAAACAATAAATTCATCATTTTCACTCACTGATGATACACAGGCCTGTGCTAGGTTTTACAAAATCTCACTCAGGAGTTGGCTGAGACAGGACTTGGTGGATGTGTCCATCCATACACCTCTTAACTTGGTGAAAAAGATATTGAATGTGAATTTTACAACTGACATTGTTATGGGAATAATTCAAAATGTCAATATGTCTGAATGTAATAGTGAGGATGGTAATATGATGATGCTTTACAGGATATTTCTACACTCTGTATTTACCTTTCAAACCAGAGCACAGAGTTTGTTGTTTCTTCGTTGTTCAGTAAAGATGTTGTGGTTCTCCTCTAACAGGGACAGATCACAGGTGTACCTGGGGGATGAAAACTCCTTGAGTCTCACTTTCAATGCCAGGAACGAGGGAGAGGGAGGGGCGTACGAGGCCGAGCTCTATGTAGTACTTCCCCCTGAGGCTGACTACAGCGGGATAGCACGCGCCAATGCGGTGAGGAGGACACTGTTACTGTTACCATACCCTCAGCTCAAGTTTTTTGTTGTGTGCATGAATACTGGTAATTATTATGATTTCTCTACTACTGCAATATTATCATTCTCTAACCTAAGCACAGATAACAAGCCCCTGGCTTTCATAACAATGTACACAGTGTTTGCTTATTACTCATAAAGTTTTGTTTGATTTCCCACCAAAGTAGCATTCCACTGCAGTGCTGTACATTGATGTAGAGAGCCCACATTGTGTACATTGCCATTGGGGCCTAAGCAGTGCAAAAACATGAGACAAAAAATCCACCACAAAAAATTAAACAGGAAACATCTTGTGGCAGAAACCACGTGGTAATCTAACAGTTTTATAATTGCTGTCAACGCACCAAAACATATCAACGTGTCTTGTTGAAAAAAGACGTGCAAAACATTTTACGTTATGTGCTTCGTTATCTAGTAATCTTAATATCTGAGGTAAACAGGTTGACAATATTTGATGTTTTTGTATCCTTTCCAGAGCTTAACTCAGCTAACGTGCAGCTATGAGGCAGAAAACCAGACTCGTTATCTCGTGTGTGATCTGGGAAACCCCATGAAGCCTGGTACCAGTGTAAGAGCCAACAAAGCCCACATATTGTTTTTGGCCTTTTTACAGTTTTTATGTCTCAGCATGATTAAGTCAAGTTAACTTGTTCCTGCGTAGCGTAATTCATGCACAAGCAAACTCAAAATGTTTTTATATTGATCTGATAAACTCTACAAAACATCAATCAAGCCTTTTTGTGAAATGAAGCTGGGGAGTCACTAAGCCTAGAATAAGAGTTTAGGCTTGGTTTATGACTATTTCCTTTCTGCTCACAGAAAGAAAATAAAATAAGCATTTCTTCCTGGCACTTCCAAGAATAAAAACTGCTTTAATCACAAGCAACAGAATCAGATGGATTTAAATAAGATAACAAGGCCATTTTTAGGTCTGCTGAGAAGTGTGGAGGGAACAAAGAAACAAATTTCACTTTTTATGATTCATTTCTCATGTGCTTGGGATAAATTGTTTAACTTTTCTGTGGTTCATTTCCTAGTTGTGGGCTGGTTTGAGGTTCACTGTGCCCAGACTGAAGGACACTCACAATACTGTGGAGTTTGAGCTCCAAATACGAAGGTAGGTCACAGCTAGAACTTCTTTTACTTTGGTTTTTGGATGTTTTTAAATCCAGGTTCAGATTGCATTCAGTAGATTCTTCAAACATTTTTCATCATCAATATTAGTCATTTTTCTAAAATTTGTAATTTTTTCTTTTGTCTGTTGTAGTAAAAATGCAAACAACTCTGAGAGTGAGGTGGTGCTGTATGAGCTGGAGGTGGTTGCGATGGCCGATGTCATTCTGCAGGGGTGAGGCTTCACTGCCCAGTTGACTGCAACATCATTACATCACTGTTGCATAACCAATCGCTTCAGAGTGATTCATGCAGCGATAACTGCTAAACTCTGTGTCTGTTGCAGTGTTTCCCGGCCAGACAAAATCATCTTTCCCCCTCCCAACTGGACTGCCCATCAAACTCTGAGGGAAGAGCAGGATGTTGGCCCTGAGCTTCAGCATGTCTATGAGGTAAACCACTTCAGCCTAGGTCAGCATGCTAATGTGACTCAGTGTAGCCTTCAATCTGTTCTGAAGACATAGCCCCACACAGTCTATTTCACCAAAAAGCCTATTTGTGTTTAAGTAGAAACATCATGTGAGTTCGAACTGTTCTGTTTCAGCTGGTGAATAATGGTCCCAGCGTCGTCAGCCAGTCAGTCTTAGAGGTGAGATGTCCTCTGAGGACTCAAAGCCATGAGCTGCTCTACCCTGTAGAGGTGGCCACTGAGGGGCCGCTGAGATGCTCCTCCAAAACCATGGTTAATGCACTGAAACTCAAGGTGAGGAAATACACACATATGACTCGATCGGCAAAGTCGAGCCATTATCCTTGCTCTATATTCTTGTCTGAGACATTTTGATTGTTTGGTAGTGACCTGTCAATGTCTTTATGTATGAAGCTCCAGGCTCCAGCAGCAGAGGGTCCAACTTCACTGAAATCCAACACAGAGCACAGCATCCAGAGGAGGGAGGCGTATCCCCTAGCTGATCAAGGAAACCTGGTACGTTGTGAAGAAGTCTTGCAATGCAGCACTTTTAATGCTCCATTGTAAGAGTAGTTCACCGTTTTTTGTTTTTTTTTGTCACTCCTGTAGTCGGGCTCACGATGTACAGTTTAAAAGAAAGGATTAAGATCGATTCCACAAATATGTCTCCTTTGTCAAAACCTAGTGCCCACGTTACCCAGAAATGCAGTCAAAGTTTGAGCAGCTAATGTGATCACTTGAAGCTACAAAAGACTTTTTGGCCTATAAGGTGTTACAAATATATACTCCCCAAGCACCTGGAAACAAGCCTTGATATGAAAGAGTGTTCCTCTAACAATACTTGGTGCTATTTGGAAATTTTGCTCTTTTGACCCCTACATAGCTAATAGCCAATCTAAAAGAAATATGAGCTTAGCATCAGACTTATTTCCTATGCTCATCAAGAGTGTCTCTAGAGGTGACATCCCCAAGCTCTACGTCTTCTCCCCTACTGAAGTGAGCATACTATCCAGCAACTCTAGCAACTCACTGGTGCAAAAAACACATTGGTGGCAGGGAAAACTTACAAATAGCCATTTTAAAGAGATATGTCTGGGAATGGATGTGTTTAGCATAGCAGAAACAATGTTAGCCAAAAATGTGCTGTCCAGCTATGCATGAAGTTGATATTTGTTTTGTCATCTGATGGCCTAAGCCTAACAAATTTAGAGGTGTAAAGAGACAAAATAACCAATGGTGGGTGGGTTTATCTCCCCTCTCCAAAACCTCCAGAGCACATTTGTTCCTCATCAGGATAGAATTGTTGACTCTGTGTATTTCATAAATACCCCAGGAGGTGTTTGTTTTTCTCCTTCTCTTTCCTCCTTGACTCAGCATGTAGAGGGGATCATGCTGACGTGAGCCTGTTGAGCTGCTCAGTCCAAGCACACCACAAAAGAGACTCTTAAATGAAGTCAATGACTCTTGTGTTGAGTGTTCAATTCCGCAGGGTTTCTTATGTGTGGCTCTGCTGAATGGGCTTGCACGCTTATTGTTGTGCATTTAAAGTCATCCAATCAGGTTGGAGGAAGAGGCGGATCTGCCATTTGAAGTTGAAAAAGATTTAAATCCTAATGCAATTTTTTCTTTCACCAGAGGAAATGGGAATAGATATAATGAGCTCTGGACATCATCTCCTGCTGCTTGCTGTGATTGTTTCTGAGATGAAATTAATTAGGTTTGTGATGCAGGCCTGAGTTGCTCTGGTGCGGTCTGCGTCACTGACTGTAATGCCACTGACAGCTCATCTCTCATGGTATTCCAATGGATCAACAGTAAACTGGAGAATCCAGCCACATAAAGACATCTCCAAACATTCTTCACTTGATTGTTAATTTAACTTGTGAAATTGCCTTTAAATCAGTGCCAACCCAAACGGACAGTTCACTCTGTAATCACTGTAGACCTTTTGATAGATTCTGACTTTAACTCGACTTTGTAAATTTACTGCCCATTACACAGGTTGAATGTGTTAAAGGAGTGACATCTTAGTCTGGTTTCAAACAGAGCTTTAAATCAATGTACACATCTGTTTAGTTCAGCATCGTGAGAGGAACGAATGAGGAGAAACAAAGACATTCTGTAATAACCACAGCTCTTAAAACCATATCAAACGAGCTGTTTTTGTAAATGTGCAGTTTACTGTCTGAAGAGGATGAAGACGATTTTGTCCTGATGTTTCATACGTACAACAAACATGTACATGTTGCTTTGCTTGTCACAGACAGTAGGAGGCTCCTGTTTCTTTGAGACTATTATTGAGGCAACACTTCCTACCAGATGAAACTGGTACAATATGTTTTAATGATGCAGTGTGTATTTATCTCTTTAAAGTGGAGAGGACTATTTCTAAGGTCAGAGCCACCAGGCTTGACTTGATGTCTTTCATGAGCCTCTATCAAACATTATGTCCAAACAAACCATAAATTAGAGATCAGACCTGCTTGTATTTCCTCTACACTGCAATGAGATTTGTCAATGTTCACACTATTTCATATAAGTTGAATTCATTAGTGCCAGAAATATCATCATCAAATGAATGGGAACAATTCTTCCATGTGTGATTCCTGCAGTAGAAGCTGGAACTAGTCCTTTCAACGTTAAATGCTTCACTGACTGTTTGGCTCCGTTCCTCCTCAGACCTGCTCTACAGTTGAGTGCTGGCAGCTGCAGTGTAATGTTGGGCTACTGGAGAGAGGAGCCAGCGTTATCCTGATGGTGCGCTCCAGAGTCTGGGCTGAAACCTTCATCGAGGTGAGACCACACGTCACTCTGCTCTGCAGCAATCAGCCATATGTGCACTGTTAGCACAGGAAACTATAGCAGTTGAGACAGTGTGACAAAACCAACACAAGGTCAGATGATCTCTGCTCTTATACTGCCATCTGTTGGACATCACCAAGCAACAGTTACAGATGGTGTGTGCCAGCTCCATACTACATGGACAGTATACCATTTTAGACTTTGGGTAGACTAATGTTCAGCTGTAGCCTTTGGGGATAAACCCCAAAGCTATCAACTCGTCATTAAACCTGTGTTTTTCTGTGTCCACAGAAAGCCTACAAGCAGTATGTTCTGGAGTGCTCTGTCCACTACAAAGTAGACAAGATGCCTTATTCTATTCCTCCCAAGTTCAAGCCAGTGGGGTCCCAGAAGGTAACTAAACTGTATTGCAATTTCACAACCTTGTAAACGTCATCTTGTTTACACATGAACATCAGAGACAGCTGGTACAACCCTGCAGAGGCTCATGTAATTGCTGTGGTTTCCTGTTGTTCAGGTGGTGACGGCTGTGGTGTGGAACAAGCCGGACAGTCTGTTCCCTGTTCCAGTGTGGATCATCATCCTGGCTGTTCTAGCTGGGCTGCTGTTACTCGCCCTGCTCATATATCTACTGTACAAGGTAATGAGCTGATGAATATTCCTGCTAACACCTAAACCACAGAAAGCACACACATGGTTGCCATGTATTAAAGTTGTTAACCAGTAGCTGTTGGTCAAGTGGGCTGCAGATTGAACGTCTAGCTTATGAAACACAACAAAAACATTAACTGAGTTGAGGGAAGATCTGGACAAATGACCCTCTAGTCAACACAGAGGGGGAAAACAGCTCTGATGCCCATTTTAGCCAGACTGAAACAATTAGTTTTGTTTACATGTGCTTGACTGTGCTATATGTCTATTTGGTCACCTAGATTTAGCAAGAGACATATGTGAACAGAGTAAACAGAACTTTGAAGTCTTAGTTGTTTTGATTTTACTTTGTGGTTCAGTACAGAGTTGGACAAACTCCACATCTCCATGACTTATATAAACTGGTAAAGTTGTTCCGATTTTTACCTGAGTATAAATACTGTAGTATTCAAAAGTACATTTTGTTATTCAAACACATTTTTGTACAAATGAACTGACTGACTGTAGAACCTGGATGATAACAAGATGGAGAAGATAAAATACAGACAATTAAAAGGACATAATAAACAACTGCAAAGGGCAGACATATTTTTGGATATTTCCTTTTTTAAGAAGTGATGAGTTAACATTTAAACTGAAAGGAATAACATTTAAACATGAATTTATGATAAGACAGCTGTGTTTGGGTGATGAATCTTCTGCCTTCAGAAATATGTCTTTTTTTTCAACTCGAGGGAAAACTGCAGAGAAACCTCCATCGAAGGATTTCTACAGATCCCCACCTCTAGACTTTGTCAGATTGATTTGTAACTAATCTTCCTCTCTGCCTGTTTCCCTTCAGATGGGCTTCTTTAAAAGGTCAGACCCATATGGAACGACCATGGAGAAGGCCCAGCTCAAACCCCAGGCTTCCTCTGAGGCTTAGATCCAAGACGGAGCCTCCCCCTGCAGCTTTTCCAAGGAACTGGAATTACCATCACTTTCCCAAAGGAGACTTGCTAATGATAGGCAGGCACCCGATTAATGACAGGACAATTATGGGTGCTGTATCACTGGAATACAAACTATCTGGTGCTGCACTAAAATGCCGGGAAAGACGACTACAAGGGTCAGACAGTTGTGTATGTATATGTATATAAGCACTGGTCTTTTGGACATCCAGACAAAGTAAGATTTATGAAGCCTCTGCAGAAAAAGAAACAACATGAACTTTCTCCTTAGAAAGCTCTGTCCCCGTGGACAAACGTTTCTTTGGAACATATTCCTTGGACACTGCACAACACAGGAAAACAAACGCACCCCCAACAAAGGCACTAACTCTACAGTATTCCTTTACTCCCCTAAAAAAGTGTATTGTAAGCCATGTTTGCAGTCCCATTGTTTAATATCTTTTGAAACCCCTGCTTTTGTATGATGTATACACCACTTGTTATTTATGGCACAGTGATTCTCTTTCATTGATTGTTGAATGTTGTACTGTACTGTCTGCAGGACAATCCTGGTGAAACTGCGATGTTTAACTTGAATCATTCCTCTCCCATATTGGGAGGTATTTTGTGTGTGCTACGATGTATGTATTGTATTCATTGTGTAATGACCTGTTGGTGTTGTGGCCCAGAATAAAGCCTAATTTTGTATTCCCATCCAAAATGCTGATTGATGTGCTAGCTATGAGTAAACAGAGATAAAGGAGAACCTGATGTTGATGTTGGCAGTGGACCAGGTACTGTAAGTCACATTAGACCACCTGAACCAAGATAAATGCTTTGGCCATAAATGGGGGTTGGTTTTTCGGTACAAAACGCAAGAGCAAATACAAACAACGGGCATCAGAGCTATGGGACAACAACAATGACAAAATTTTGGCATTGAAAATTAAATAAAAAAAAACAACTTAATCTTACTTTAAAAAAATGGGATCAATAAATGCCAATACAACTTGTTCTAATATGACATGTTTATCATGTTTACTTTTTTGATTTCGACGCCAAATTCTATTATTGTTATTATGCATTTTCTTATCTTATGATTTGATCTGCTTTACTTAGTCCATTACTTCCCCCTGTAGGTGGTACATATTACTACCACTTTGCAGTGCCTGTCCTCTGTTGCCTTCAAGTGCCATCAGAGATATCAGTTTTTGCATCACACTTGGTTAACTTCACATGTGGTTATCCATATAAGATTGTCCCCTAAACCTTTTGAGATGTCATTAATCAGTTTCGATTTGACCACAGGGAAAATCCCCCCCTTAAGCAGATGAATATGAAAACAGCCTTCAAGTGTCTGAATATATTTAGTTACTTTCCTTCACCGTCACATGTCGAATTTGCATGGTTCAGAATGAAAACGTTTCCCTGTGTGGACATGCTTTAACAGTTAAACAGTTCTAACAGGACACACTGCTCCTGTTCTCTGTACAGTTGCCATACCAGGCCCTGGTCTGGGGCAAGATTATTCAGTTATATCTTACTGTCTTGAGCAATTCATGCACAAATGAATGAAGTGTCACAAAATGGCAGTTAAAGTGATTATGACATACTGTAAGCAGAAGTGTGTGTGTTTTCTGCACAGATGGTTAAGTTGTTGCAAAACAAACTCTGAACTTTTATCATTAGGAGTACTGAATGTTTTTTTTTTTGTTTTTTTTGTTTTTTTTCCCCACAGTTGATATTGATGTGCTTGTCCAACGGATATTTGTGCTGAGTGTGTGCATGTATGGTTCTGCTGAGTTCCGCTGGATGGATGCTCCCTCCCAACCTGGTTTTTTGTTTCTCCTCTGCTCTCCCATGCCCTCCCTCTCTCTTTCACTGTATATCTGTGTGTGTGTGGGTGGGTGGGTGCATTGCCTGGCTATAAAAGCCTCTGTCACGAGTGTGCTACCCTGCAGAAGAGCTCAAGTGTCGATATTAGGAGGAGACAAAAAGGGAAAGGAAGACTGTGTTTGCTTTCCCCTGGCTGTGAGTAACACATTCTGTTTTCATATGAGCTGACTTATGTGTTCCAGCTGAGCAGAGCTGAGTTCATTTTCAGCAAGTAGAGCATGACATTAATGTGCATGTGCTGCATCTTTAAAAGTCTGCAGGGGCAGATGACTCAGCTGTTTGTGTTTGTAGCTTTAGCCGGCAGTGAAATGCAGAATGAATACAGCCAGTGCATGCAGTTAGTGTCTGTTCTCTGTGCATCAGATAAAGTGAGCCATAGTCAACGCTGCTATTCCTGCTTTTTATTGTTATTGCTTGTGACTGTTCAGGAAACAGAGTGGATGAGAAACCCATGGATTACATTTATAGACATTTTCAGATTCTGGCTATGTAACTATGTGTATTAAAAAGTGGTAACAAAAACTGAACTTATTGAAACTCGTCCTTGGAACTATTATTTCTATGGTAGTGGCCTGCCTCTGGTTGTTTCCATGCTAGCTGATCTGATGACTTTGATTGATTGAAATGTTTATTTGGAATATGCAAGCACATATGCAAATGAAAATGCATACAATAAAAGTACCGCAAAAATATGGCAGACTAAATATTTAAACAACATGCAAACAAATATACAAAACAAATAAATTAAGTTGCATACTTGAATAGGAATGAGAAGTATAACTCCCATCTCTTCTCCATAAATAGGAGACATAATAGATTACTGTCTGAACTGTACTGAACAAACTATACATATATCATTGATGTAAAGGTTAAAACATTTTGGGCCTAATACTCACCCCTGGGGGACACCCCAAGCCAGAGGTGGACTAGGGCAAAAAAACCAAAAACAAAAACAAAAAAACACCAAAAATCAGCACTGGCATTTTTGGTACAGACTGGCCCTCAATGCTATTTTTTTGGCGGATGTTTATCCATGTCTTCACCTGAGGCCTTACCATGACACTGTCATTAGCCAGCCCATCCAGTAACTGGGTGATTGACAGTCCCTGACTGAATGACAGTTAACCAATGGGATGTGCTTATGGGCTGTGCTGATTGGCCAGTCAGCCACACGGGCCAACACGGGCAAATGGTCACTAATGTTATTGATTAACAACCCACTTGTGCATTATCAATGTCTTTAGAGAATATATAATCATAGCAGTAGCACTATGGGCTGTAATTCTACTGGGTCTTGTGATTCTTGGAAATAGGCACATACTGCACAGATCAATATTGAAATCCCCGCTGGCTGGTGACTGGCTGATCCTCTGTGGTACCTCCTATTCAGCATGCACAGAGGGAGGCTTTTGCCTCATCTACAGTGCTGTGAGTCAGCAGACAGGGTATTATAATGTTCGGGTTTGGAATCTGTGCAGATACCCTGGCTCGGTTTGGGACGTAGGGTCCTCCCTCATATGACCCTGTTTTGTATTCTTAGTCTCTGTAACTCTGCTAGACCCAACACTGTGTCCATTATTATACTAGAATTGTTTAAACCCCCTTGAAGAGGTTTCTAATGCTGTGACCTGCCTCATGGGGGCAGCTTCAATCAACATTCGCTGAAACTGCAGAAGGAGAGCTGTACTGATCTGAGTTGCTTTCCACAGATCCTGGCTTCTCTGTATTAGCTGTAGACATGGCCAGAAACCTGCTAAAGAATCCCAGCGGGGAAGGTAAGATGTTAGTAAATCTGCAACATGTAATCAATGTTTTAGTCAAGTACTGTAGATGATGTGCAGAAAGTTACTGGCTGAGCTTACTGTAAATGTTCAATATTGTATTAAGGTAGATATCCATGTCTTTTATGATCACAAAGCAGGTCTTGGTTATATTTTAATAATGTGAAAGTATTAAAGCCCAGTCCACAGAGAAAGGCTTCAATGCTTGCCCTTTTCTTGGCTATGCCCAAGGTATCAGAGTGGAATCAATCTTACTCTATTCCTTTGAAATGCAATTACTTCTCTAGAAAAGGCAATAAATGGACTTGCATGCACTGACATACACTCAAGTATATTTTTGTACTCGAAGAAAAATGGGACTGGGACTGAATTAGTTCTGGTCTTGGCCTTGAACCTTTTTGCTGCTCTTAAATCCCTCTAAACCTGCCAGAAAATAAACAACATGACTATGGTCAGCTTGAGGCTGTGCATTTCCCCACAGAGGAACTGGAATTCTGGGAGCTGACAGAGAATGGCGGGAGCGAGTGGAAAGTAGAGGACATGCCAGGAGACTGTGGTCATGACTTCTGTGATGAAGGAGTGACCAAGTACTTTGCAACCTCATTTGAGTGAGTATTTATCACTGTGTAGGTGCAACCAAATGTAACTACTAAATAGGTGCATGTTTGATTGGGTTGTAATTATGGAATATGGAGTATATATGTTGATATGACTTCTCTCATTAGTCCCATGCCCAGTCATCACAGTTTATGAAAATATGCACTGTCCTAGGCTGTGTCTGAAGAGACAGGTGATCGACTTGTTGGCCGAAGGTTACACCTCCGAACAGCTGGATGCTCAGCCTCCTGTCAAAGTTGAAGACTGGTATAACAGACTGACATGCATGTAGACACCTTTTGTGTTAGTGTTAGGGTTAGGGGTAAGTGTTACTGGTTAATGTGTTTCTCATCCTGCAGGTATTGTGGGAGGACAGACTGTGGCTGCACTTACCAAATGACTGTGTGTCTGCTGAATGAGAACCACGAGGTCATACAAGAGTTCAAACCTGACCCGGTGACTCTCGACCCTGAGACTACAGAAGACTGCTCATGGAAACAGGTACACAGAGCGGAGATGTGACTTCTCCATATAGAGTCCTACCCCAGCTGTTCACATAACAGTGGTTTTCTGTCTCTGTATGAACTCTAGATCAGCCATACGTTCTCTGAGTATGGCGCCGGGATGCGTTTCATCTCGTTTGAACATGGAGGACAAGACACCAAGTTCTGGGACGGTTGGTTTGGAGTGAGAGTCACCGGCAGCTCTGTCACTGTTGACATCTGATTGAGAGGAAAATGAGTGAGACCAGAACATGAAATGCTGAAAGGAGAATGAGGAAGAAGGTGTGGTGGGCAGCTAACAGGTGGAATATGAGGTCACCAGAATGACAGAGTTGAGGGTTGAAGGTTTCAACAGGACCAGCTTTGCCTTGTGCATCTACTGTAGCTGTACTAAACACCTCTGTGTAGTGGGTTCTGGCACCATTCAGACCTCTTTACTTTCTTCACACCCTCCAGCTGTAGATATAATTCTGAATAAAAAACCCATAATGAAAGTGGAAAACAGTTTTATGATATTTTTGCAAATGTGTAATCTTGTTCTCACAAAAGGAGTCGAAAATCTACTTAAAAATACATCCTCTTTCCTTTAATTACCTTTAAGATGTGTCTAGAAATTGGCTGGAGTCCAAAAGTGAATACATGTACACAAAAGACAGGATGACATGAAAGAAAATCAAGCCAGGACATCTCTGTAGACCTCCATGATTAAACTGTGGCTGAGCTTTTTAATGTTCCCAGGAGAACAGTGGCTGTGACTGCAGTGATAATTCATCTTTCAGCTTGACAATGACCAAAAGCAAACAGTGAGGCCACTGCTATAGTGGTTTTGGGAATAAGTCTCAGATTGTGGCTATTTAACTGCCCAAATCCAGGCATCTAAGAGTCAAGCTATAGCTGTTGCCAAAAGGTTTTCTACAAAGCACTGAATTAAGGATCTGACTACTTTTAAATCAAAGATTTCACTTTTTGAATTCTATCAATTTGCAAAAACATGTTTCCTCACTGTCATTGTGGGTTATTGGGTATATATTGAAGGGAAAAGGTGAAGGGAAGGGGTCTGGATACTATCTGAGGCCACTGTACAATATATCGCACATATTGCTGTTCATGCTGTGGAAGAACTGTACTAACCTGTAAAACACCACAAAACAATATCAGGAGGCAGGCAGCTTGGCTTTACTAACTTTAAAATCACTGCTTACAACAATCATGATCTATTAACTACTACCTCTGCAGTGACTGATGGTGGGGCTAGGATGCATGACTGGTTTGGTGGGTGGGGGGAAAATAATGAAATAAAGTGTCACCTACGAAACAAATCTCAGTAGTTTGTGATCCATGCTTATTTACAAAAAAAAACAAAAAACAAAGTGGAGGTAGATGACAGTGTTAGCCAGGAGTTATGTTATTTGCTGACTAGATCCTCACTTATGGTACAGTGGTACTTAAACTCACCAAGCACTTTATTAAGAAAACCTGTCCACCTGCTGATTCATGCTCACTACAGGCCTATGCTGATGTAACTGCAGTCACATAATCAGTACCCAGTCTGTCATGTGTATGCTAATTATTGCTGCAACTCCTGCATACTTGTGTTGGTTTTATTTCAAAATAAGAGTGCAATTATATTCCAGATAACTTGATCCAGGGCTACAAATAATCATTCCCCAAACTGTGCTCAGAGGTCCAGTTTAGAACCAGGATAATTACTTGTTGATGACCAGGGTTCCAGGTCTACAATGGAGTACAAATAGTCAGGGATACTATAACCTCTTCTGTTTTACAGACACCATCAAACAAAAACACATTTTTAAAAATACTCAGGTTTATTTTCATTGAATCAAATTGTGTAACTCAAATGAAGGTGGCTGACATTATGTGTTTAACAATATAAATATTTTTGTGGCCGTCAGCCATAAATAAAAAAAAAAAAAATCAGGTTGCAAACTTATGACTGTGACAATAAAACACAATAAAAACTCATATACAGGCCAGTTGGCATTACATGTCACTGACAAGATAGTGTTCAAGGCAAGCACCATTAACACTGACATTTTAAGGGCACTGTTCAGATTAAAGCTACATTAGGCAATGTTTATGAACAACTGAATTACATTTTGTTCTGCCACTCCTCCTCATAACCAGTGGCAAATTGCAGTCATTCAACAGTAGCTGTGGTTACCAGTATTTTGTCCGTTTACAGTAATATTTGTTTTGACCATGGCCAGTGTTAGAGTGCCAATACAAATGTGACTGAGCAAACTCAGCCTCAGTTACCAACATGACACAGTGAAAACTTTTCAACCACTGTTCACCAGTTAGGGTAGTAAACAAAAACTGAATTATCTCTGGAGTGGATGTTTTGTAGGCCAACACACATTTAACTTTTCTCCAAGAATTGTTTGATGTGCTCCTGATGAGAGACACGTACACAACCACAGGCAGCACTGAGCATCTCTGATTAAGCCTCATTATACACTGAAAGTCTATCTGTGCAATATCATAAACAACGGGATGAAAGAGACATCTCAGGCAATAAGTGATGAGTGATTGAGTGGGATGCTCATGTTGTGCATGCTCATGAGGTGTGAGTAAAGCCAACCAATATGATGAAATGTGGGGTGATAATACCCAGGTAGATGGAATCACTATCTGTCTGCTTGTGATCAAAAACACTAAATACAGTATAACCAACAAATGTGTGCTTTTAAAGAACCATTTCTTCAGTTATCAACACATGTAAATGTGAATTTGGACACAAATATATATATATAAAAAAACAATTTAAAAACTACTCAAATGTTACAAAGGAAATGAAAGAGGAAATGTCTGTGACCTGATGTGTCTGTAGGAAATGTGCAACCTTGCTGCCTGTTCTCAGTGATTTGAGTTGGGAACTTCAGTCAGTAAAATGCCAGGGACAAAGATTGTCTGATTCAACAGATGATTAAATCAGAAAACTATTTCTTGAGAGGTAAGACAAGAAAACAACTCTAACCACATTAGTGTAAATACAAGTGTGTCTGTAACAGTGTATGTACATGGTGTTTTTGGAGTGTGACAGGTCCAGGTCCAGATGAAATAGAAAGGCAGAAGAGGTGGGGCTGCTACTCTCCCTGTGACTGCATCTGTTTACAAAAGGCCTCAAACTGCTGCTGCTCCAACTCTGTCATCACCTTATTCAGTGCGTAAATCTGTAAATAAAGATGTAGGAAAGTAATCACAGGTGAGTACACAGGACTGGAGAGCAATATGATAGCACATTACTTAGACAATTCCCCTGGGAGATTTGTGCAGGTTTAAAATTGCATGTACTGCAGTAGTGATAAACTTGTCACCTCTGCTCTCTGTCTCTGTTTGAGCTCCTGCTGTGCAGATTTCTGCTTAGCTCTGTCTCCTCTGGTCGGGGTGGAGTTCAGCTTTGGCTTGTCTTTACGGCAGGCAGGCTCCATGGTGGTCGACCTGTTAAATTGGACAGCAGATAGACACTATCAATGGCACATTTTAAGAGCTGAGATGTTATCTTTCCTGTAGTCTGGACCACTACACTCATAACACTCGTGGGCAGGCCCATCTCTGTTGCACCATGATGCATTTAATGGCATGTGATTGCCACTCCATTTTACTCATCTTTGTCTGTAAACAACCAAGTAAAAATACAACTTTGTTTCTATGAATATATTTGACATATTAAGTAGCGTAGCATAAGTAGCGTGGTGCGCACACACAGGCATTTACTACATCTACACAATCTATGAAAGTGTAGCTGATCTATTAAATTGAAAATGAAATAATAATAAAGTGATACTGAGTGTAGTTTGAATGTGTTGAAGGGGGCAGAAATTTTCTGAAGCAACGAAACAGTTCATTACAAGTTTTCAAGTCTGCTTCAGACTCTGATGCTACTAGCCGATAAGTAAACGTCCCATCCCCATTCCCCATGTGTTTTGTACGAATAATATGTATAATAGATATTTCTGGGATAAGACAGCAGCGCCACAGCCACTGAAGTCCGTATCCCCGTTAACTGCAAAACATCACAGATTAAGGGTTAAGTTAAAATCTAGCCAAGGGATTTACACATTAGCTAGCTAATGTTAGCTAGCCGTCGTTTACTTTCTGTTGACATTCCACCAACATTAAAGTCCAGATAAAGTCAAACTTACCTGGGAAATACGCAGGACGGTACAGAGGAATATAACTCGGTCACTGTTAACCTTAACAGCAAGCCAGTAAATTGGCAGCAGCAGCTAGCTACTAGCCGAACAGCTGCTCCTACTGTGTCACCAGTAAATAAATCCGAGTTGAATAGCGAGGCGCTCATACAAGTGTTCCCGCTCTTACGGTTCCCGTTTTTTTCCCTTTTGCCTCAAAAGCCGGTTAATTTACAACTTAACTGCACGTTACCGCCACCGAGTGGATTTTACTCCACTACACGACTAATTCAATTCAACCTGTGTATAATGTGTTGTCATCAAAATGAAATGAAAATAGACAAAAGAAGAGGTTGTAATGTAATCTAATGCATGTTTTACCAACAAGCTGTCGCTGGATAAGAGGCACTGAAACATTATTTTAAAACATCCCATCTTTTTTTTTTCTTTCTAACAGCATTCATCATTCATAGATGGGTTATTATTTAATGGATGGTTCTCCATGTTCAGAATGAATGATTTGTGTAAACCACAAAGACAATTCATGAAAAAAAATTGCCTACACTTTTTGTTGCCTAGGCTTTCCAATGAAAGGGCAGGTAATTATTTCTTAGAAAGACGAATGAAATGGATGGAATGTTTTCCAATCAAGTACAGGGATCCAGTCAATTTTATCAAACACAAGATACCACAAATTTAGAAAACTGGTAAATGAACCTCAGCATCACCTCAGTGATCTATGTTTTACAGTCCAGCTCCAACCAGGTCTCACCACAAGATGCCGCCCTTGTATAATAGTCCTGTTATACAGAATACGCTCAGGTGAATGAGTTTACATTAACACAGATATTCTGAGCTGCGACATCATTTAACATTATTCTGACATGTTTACCTGATGGTGAAGGTGCATTCAGGGTGGTGAGGAGTCTGACAGGAGAGCCTCTGATAAACTAATCCCGTTGGAGTCTTTAATGTCACTGACCTCTGACACCTGCCAATGGGGCAAATGGGATTTTTTTTTTTTTTTGACAGTCAAACTGTTTTTTTAAGTGTTTTCCCTGCATTTTCAGTTTTGATTTAGTACAGTCAACTGATAAGCTTTCCTCAGACCATACACACATACACACACATACATACTTGCACAGACTTCCCTCAGGGCACCTCTTCAGTGCATAAATCAGTTGGGTGAGGAGTGATCATGACACTAGCTGAAGGGTGGTCCAGAAAACATTAATCATTTCAGAAACAAAAACAGTCATTATGAAGGGACAGAATATCTAAACACTCTCACATATGAAGTGAAAATCGTCCTCTCAGACCAAACCACCTGACAGCACTGGAAGTCTCTGGTGTTGTTGTGAACCTGAGAGCTGAATGTATGCATGTGTGCCCTCTGGCAGCACTACGCCACAGAGATTTATCGTGCGGCATACCAACGGTTTACCTGGATTTATCCTCCAACTACAGGAGAGCGCTCTCCCTTAGAATAATATCCTGCCAAGAGCAACTTCTGCTGAACAGTGCAGACAACAGCCAGACCTGCTGCTCCATATGCACGGCAGCATAAAGGAAAAACACACTTATATAAAACCTGGCCATCAACAACAGGGGTTAAATGTGGTCCCTCAACCCACATAACACTGCTTTTGGCTGAAAAAGCTGAATCTTTAAGCTGCATTTCCAGGTATTTTGGTGATAATCTGAACCGTTTTTGTGTGCTTTGCTGATTTCTGTCAGCACTCTATATAACCCACAAGTTATTCTGACTCAATATAGCACATGAAAACTTTTAAATGAGTTTTCATAAACCCCAGAGTTGGGGAAGGTGAAATAAACAGTAGACAAACTGGGGCGGTTAGCTAGTCATCAGCTGTCAGAAGAGTGCGCCACCCACAGAAAATCCAAGGTGAAAGACGTCAGCGCTGACCACGCTGCCTGATTGACAGGTGACTTCTGGGAAGAGCAAAACACAAACACCCACAGTGATGTCTAAACCAAACTTAGCAACAAATCACAGGAAGAAGGTGGTGCAGGTACAATGAGCGACTACATGACAGCATACTGAGTTATGAGATGTTGTTAAGAACAGGAGCGTTACCATTGGCTTTAAATGTGGTCCTTTTTATCAGTGATGCTCAGAAGACAGTAGTGAAGCTACAAGACATATATCAGTGACAACCAATGGCATGACAACAGTGACATCACAATGTTACAAAAGTCCTGACCGCTCATTTTAAGGCTCAATTTCTGAATACAGACTGTATGCATTGCTCTGTGAGCTGAGGCTTTGTTGTTAATATAGAGCCTTGACCTTTTGTATAATCAAAATTTTATATAGATGGGACCTTTAAGATGCTTTCACAGGGCCGATGATTCACATAGGACCAAACACACACACACCATTATATTTACCAACATCATAATAGCTAAAACGGTAGTTGGGAGGTTTTGACCTGCCAGTGGAAACCTCAGCATCTGATGTTGAGACTTTACAGTCAGACTGAGGCAGAGCAGGGGAATGTCAAAGAGTGGGTAAAGACATGAAAAGGTTGAGAAGCAAGGAAAGAGAAGATGGAGAGATGGTTAAGTTTTATAGAGTGGCAGAGAGGGCTGGAGAGGGGAGGGATGAGGTGTGGAGAGACGGGCCAGGGAGACGGCAGCGGCGCAAGTGTGTGTTAGGAGCCTTGTTCTTCTAAATTAAACTCTCTCTCCAGGGGGAAGCACAGCTCTGACTGCTCTTTCACACCAGCGGCCCTGAACACACAAACTCACCACAACCTCCTAATCCAGCTCGCCAGTCCACTGCCAAAGAACACACACACATACACAGCACGCACACACACGTAAGCATGGTGTGTACAAATCTCCATAGACATGTACATATTCATACACACACAAAGTCTTTCAGGACTAAAAATAAATGACCATGGTGACTGTGCCTAAAATAACTGGACACACACACACGCATCCGCAAACATACGCTCACTGTACGCGCATGCACACAAAGACCTTAATGCATGCACACACACACACACAGACACACACACAACCTCAGACATGAACATGTGAACACACTCTGTTGCTCTCTTCACACCTGAACCCCAACAGACCTTCAGCCGCCAGAGCAAACATTAACCAGCAAAGAAATGGACAGGATATGACCTGACAAGCAAGGGTCAGTGTGAGTGATGCAGCACACACACATACACATACACGTGATGATATATACACTCTGGACCGTGTCAGGATGTATGAGGTTCCTGTTTTGATGTTGGTTTTCAGGCGTTATGCCTCCTTAACACCACTCTGCTTCAGTTGGGAGCTGACAGGAATAACAAAGAGATTAATGCTTTGCTCAAGGGCATCTCAACAGGATCAAGTGTGGTGGGGGGATGGGAAAGTAGGGGTAATGATATTTAAAGATTTTCACTGGGTGTAAACACAGTGTGATGATAATGTGGCTCATATTCCAGGGTTGAAACATCTATCTCCCACCATCTTAATGAACACTGACATGCAGAGCTCCACAAGTCCAGATCACTTCTCATGTCTAGTAATCCAGACAGAATTCAAGGTCAGCTCAAGTCTAAAGTCTTTCAGGACAAGTCTCAAGTCAGGTTTCTGGTCTTCTAAGGCCAAGTCTCAAGTCTGAAGTTTCACAATCAAGCTATAGCAGTCAGCCAATAAATATTTTAGGGATTCACCTCTGAGAGATGGTCCTAACAGCAGCAAAGTTTAAGTTGAGCCTCCAGTTCTTCATCTCTGTGACCAAGTCATACTATTCTAAGCTCTATGGCTTTCACATGCTCATAAGAGTGATTGAATGGATTGCATGAGTGCATGGATTTCCTAATAACCAATTACGCAAACAATGGAGGTTAAGAACACGAACAATTGCAGGTGTGATTTTCTTTTATTTCCAATTCACTGCCTTGAAGGATTTCTCTGATAACACCTGAACACATGAATGACCCTCATCCATCTTCTCAGAGATTAGAGTGTCCCCTTGCCTCCCTGTCCTGTCTCCTGACATCTACCCAGTCTCAGAACATCTGCATTGACCCAGTGACTCCTGCCCCTCAGCATCAGGATGTTCCTGGAGACTGAGAGACTTTAGACCAGGGGTGTCAAACTCATTCCACAAAGGGCTGTGTGGCTGCAGGTTTTTGTTCCAACCAATCAAGAGCACACAGTATGACCAATCAGCTGTCTGAAGACTGAGATCAGTTGATTAACTGAGTCAAGTCTGGTGTGCTGCTGCTTGGTTGGAACAAAAACCTGCAGCCACTCTGCCCTTTGTGGAATGAGTTTGACACTACTGCTTTAGACCTTAAGCTCCTGTCTCCTCTTCCCGTCTATTTCATAACAAAACAGAGTTCGGCTGGGATGGAAACTCTAACATATTTTATGGGATTGTATTTTTAGTTAAACATATCAGTGTGACCTTAATAACTTCAAAATTGAAATTGGATATCCTGACTGAAATGTCTCTAGAGAAAATTTATGTCAAACTCATTTCCTCATTAGTAAAATCATGCGTATATACCACATACAGAATATGCCTCCCTAAAATCTTACCTGGACATATTAAAATATGCACAAACTCTAAAGCTGTGAAAACTCCACCACCTTGTAATGATTCTTTTCTGTAATTTATATTTGGCTTAATTTCCTGTTAAATTTCCTTTGATTTCCTACCATTGATTGATAACAATATTTTATCTGTGTTCAACACTGACTGATCCTGACCCTTGACCTGACCTTTGACCTCTTCCCAGTGCAGATTTAACCTCCATCAACAAATAAGATCACAACAAATTTAGAACAGTGATCAACAACCTTCTCATCCCATATCAATGATGAATAACACATGTTTATTCAGTGAAACATCTGTATTAATTGACCTTTAAATGAAACCTTGAACTGTGTGTATTTAAAAGAATAGGAGATAATGTGGCTGCCTTGGTCACCATAATTGCTGTGTGTGTCCCACACACAGTTACAACTGTACTTCTAATTGCATTCACTCACCTTGTACACACCCCCGGACCCTCCTCCTATCACCCCCGTCGCCCTCACACCTCTGAGGTGAATAGAAGGGGTGAGAGCTGGGGGACAGGAAGGAGCGTGGAGGAGTGAGAGGGGTGAGGCTGATGAAGGTGATACCCGTGCTATAGGGGGAGGACAGAGGGGAACAGTGTATCCTTTAAGACCATGTGAGAGAGACAGCAGGGTCAGTGTGTTTGGCCTGGCCGGGTCTCCTCCATCACCCTCTCTCTCTCCTTCTCTTGCTCACTTTCTCTCTCCCTGTCCCAAGAGCTGTTTCTCATTAAGCCTGTTTGTTTTGGCCGACACACAGTGGCACTTAGCAGCAACACACTCGCCCACGTGTGTGCGCACAGACACACATGCACCTCGCATACACATCCACACCCAAACACACTCACACACACACAGTTGTGTTTGTTTTGGCAGTGACCAGGTGCCACTTAGTTGAGCCTCTAAACGCCAGCGATCAGCCGAACACACCACTGTGTTTACTTTGCCAAGCGTGGACACACACCCCCTGAAATTGTACACACAAGCTAATATATGGTGAACGTGAAAATATACACCAGGAGTTAATATTTCACCCATTATACAGCCCTCTAATAACCCTAGGCTCCTACTTTTCTTTATTTCATCATTCAGTTATTCTGACTTTTCTAATTCGTTCAATTGTATATTACACTGATTTACACTGGATTTATTCTCCGTAGAAAACTATTATAAGCCAACAGTTTACATCTGTAAGATAATTTTCTTTTACACATTCATCTCGTATATTTTTATGCATTCTATATATAACAACAATCATAATAATAATATGCAATGCTATACTTGCAATTATCATGTGCTGCAAATATATTCTACAGGAGCTAAAGAGTGATGAGTGAAGAGTATAAAATCTCTAATTAGGCTCATGTTAGTAATGTAAGAGTGGAACTGCATCCTTCACTACATGTGAGCTATTGACCATACATGATTTAAATGACTTGACAGATCATCAACTACAGCTCAGTCCCCCACATTTCTCCAGCACTGAAAGCCAGAGATCGCCATCCAATGATTTTGTTAAATAACATTGACTAACTGACAATTGCACAAGCACACTCACTCTCCTCAGCAGAGGTGAGAGGAAGCCTGGGTGAAACATCTTCCTCAAGCTCTGGACTAGTTCTGTCACTTTTTGCAGGTGCAGCCAGAAGCCTTTGAGGAGAGACAGAAGTCAAGTGTGTGCCATTAGTCCCTTTTGTATCAGTCATTTATTAACGAGAACGATGAGATGCAAATGGTCAGGGTTGTTGTCTGGAGGCTTTTCACTCTTCCCTCAAGTGGTGTAAACCTAGGTATAAACTTGAGATGTGGTCACTTAGTCCATTTCATATTCATGACCTAAATCAGTTTTTGTTTGGTCCAGAGTAGATATGATTTAAAGTTCAATTTAGTTGCAGATGTAAAAATAAAATATAAAGGTCACACTTGTTCCACAGCCACCTCATAATCTGTCATATGTACTGTTCATATGTAAGTGTCTTTAGCTAGTAATGACTGAGCATTACATTGTATACAATAGCTTTGTTTTACACTTACTCCACTCCACTCCACTCCACGCACACGTCTCTCCCAGGGGAAGATGGGGAGTATTGTGAACTTTGCACGCACGCACACACACACACACACACACACACACACTCACACACAAACACACACACATAGTGCCAGTGTTTCTTGTGTTTATTCTACTGAACACTGACACCGTTTAGTTTAGATAGAATCGATAATACCCCTTAAAGAGCCTGTCACAGTGAGGCTGCTCTTGCCTACAGCGGGCCAAGCCAGGGAAAAACATATGCCACACAGCCATTACACTCCACAACACACACTCCTGCCACTGTACACACAGCTAACACACAGTGCAGGAAACAAATGCAGCGTTCTCTTCTCTCACCAAGTGTAATTTGGACCCCAACCCTCCCAATTTTCTGTCTGGGACGGCCTGTGGACGGGCTGTGGAGAGCAGTGAGCATGCAGCCCTGTTGGGTTTAAGTTTCTCTGTCTGTTCCCTCGCACACACTGAGAGTGTGACAAACAATACATGTATTCTTAGGGTCTGATTGACACACACACTGATGCACATACATGCAGTGTGACACATATGTAAACACACATACAGACTAATCTGGTTGTGCTCTCCGGCAGTTATGAAAATGAGTGTACATAGGTTAAAACTGTGTTGGCCCTGCTCTCTCTCTCTCTCTCTCTGTTTCTCTCTCTCTCTCTCTCACACACACACACAAACACACACAAACACACACACACACACACACACACACATGCACACAACAGGGCTGTGAACACACAAATGATTCAGTGAGCATTCTCCAGAGCAGAGTGTTTCCCAACAGGGTCCAGGCACACTGCAGCCCTGTGGTCAAAATGTAACAGAATGATGTTGAATTACAACCAACAGTCACTCTTTTCTTTGGAAAAATGGGAAACCCTCATGCAACGTGAAAGCTTGAAAAAAAAAAACACTGTTGGCAAAAAAATTACATTATTGCAAGTCAGGCATATAGGAACATTCACGACTCGACATTAATAAGAATCATGTCAAAATATCAACTGTGTGAAAGAAACTAATACCAAATACAGAACAGAAGCTCTCTGTGCAGTTTATTCGGTGATCCCTCAAACAAAACTGCCTGGCTTTATGAGAATAAAACAGCTACAATAGTCATATAAAGGTAGCACATTTTCTTTTCTTTCATTTCTTTTTCTTCTTCTTCTTTTTTTTTTTTTTTTTGCATTGACCCACTGGTCAACTCTCATAATGTCTAATTAATTTAGATCCTATGGAGGGTAGAATGAGTTTTTGGGCAACGCAGGTTCCAAAAGTATCTGTTCAAAGTGGAAAATGTGTTTGTTTAAAAAAGTCAAATGTGAGCAGTGAACATGGATAACTAACAATAGTTGTTTTTATGTGCAATTGGAGCACATGTTCAATATCATCGTCTACGAATGTGCACAATGAATCAAATCAGAGTGGCTTCATCCATGCAAGAGGAAGAGCTTATGCCATGCAGACTATACCAGACCCTCATGTGCTTACAGATGCATAAAGTACAATACTGCTTTGATAGTGAAGTTGCATAACACAGCCTCATCATTACACTGCTCAACTCACATCTGAGGTGCTCTTTGTTGTCTCACTGTTATCTCTCTGTCACATTTGTATTGAGCTCTGGGTATATCACTTAAAAACACTGTAGAAATGCCAATTTATACTAAATAATAATAATAATGAAAACAATTCTGTTCTATAGTATCTTGATGATATTTGTCTGTAACTCTGTTATGTATTTATATTATCTATTTTCTACTATAAGGACCTCATGCCATGATGTTATCTGAAATCTTCTGTTGAATACTTGTCTTTTCCAAAGAGGAAGAGACTTGTTGGCTGACAAATCTGGACTCGGTCAGAAGAATGTTTATAGCATTCCCATCACCTTATGAAGCAATAACTTTTGAAAAGTGAAACCAGGAGACTTTTCTTGGGACCCCAGCATGTAATTTCTACAGGGTTGCTATTTAGCACGAATGCCAAGATGACACTGGGTATAGGTATAGGCATCGGTCCCCATTTGGAAATTGGTTTGCAACATAATCACAACAGAGAGCCATTATCACAATCTGTAATGGCATACACATCTCATGCACATGTGCACACAAAGTCAGCAACATATGCTGACTTGCTCACCCTCATGTATTCCACCTTGCACCGCAGGCAGGCCAGACTGGGGTTCCTGCCTAATTCTACTGTTTATGGCTTGATTGAATTCTTGGCTTGTGGACTAAATGGACATTTGAATATGATTTGGATAGAAACTACATTGTGGTTCAGTCCTTGAACCCAGCCATTGTTTACATGTTAACTGTGTATAGCAGAGTTGCCTGAACTTGACTCCGGTGTCAAGTGAATGTAGCTGCAGTTGACTTGGGCTGCAGTGTGTAGCTGGTGGCGTGTGGTGGCGACTGAGGTTCAAGGTCAAAAAGTTATGGTTTCTGTGGGACGTCTGAGGACACTGTGCTGCCTACTTAGACCCAGCTGTCAAAACACACACAAACACAAACACACACACACACACACACACACACACACACATACATGCATACACAGAAAGAAACATGCTCTCCAAGACAACCAGGTGTCTTTGTATGAATGAGTGTAGTGTATCCCACTTACACACACACACACACACACACTTCAGCATATAAACACGACACAGACAGGTGAATGCTTATGATATGAATATGTGTATCAGGCTCCAGAGGGGGCACTGTCTGTTTTGAGGTAGCAAACTACTATGTAGACCTATTACAGGTGTCAGCAAATTGTGTGTGAGATTGTATGTGTGTCTGTGACTCAGTCTGTGGAGCAGTCAGGGTACTGTATGTATACATGTGTTGACTCAGTAAGATTGGCGGCTTGGTCTCGAGGGAGCTGTGGCTTAGCTGACGCTGGCGCACTGTTAAAGCTAAACACACCTAATTGAGAGGGACGCTTACAGGCCCTCCTCTGTGTGTGTGTGTGTCTGTGTGTTGGAGAGAGGGAGAAAGTGTAAGTTAGACAAGACTGCATGGAACAAGATGAACACAGCAGTCTTGCTATGGTAAATAACATGGGCTGATACCTCAGTGGCCCCTTCTGCCCTTCTCTTCACTATTTACCGCTGTCTGGTAGCCAAATCAACTCAAACTCAAAATAACTTTATTTAGTTGTTAGGACCATTCACACATCACATTATAAACACAGTTATAAACAACAAACAAATAGAGTTTAGCTAGTGTACAGTTTGAAATAGCAAGTGTCCTCAAAATGGTCCATTGATAAATAGGTCAAGCCACAGAAGTGATGCTCTATATCTCATAACAAAAGCCAGGGATATATGTATGCAGTTCAGCTCCATGTGTGTACTACACTGTACACACACAGTACACTGTACTACAAAGTGTGTGAGTTTGCATACACACTCTGCAATGTTGGATTTCAGCCCTGGGGGGGTGGAATCTTCCATTGGAGGTTTTCTGGGCACGTCTGACTTGGTAGGAGAACCGGGCTAAAGCCAGAACACGCTGGAGAGATTATTTCACCTGACCTGGGAGCACTCCAGGAAGAGCTGGAAAAAGTTGCTTTCCCTGCTGCTACTGCGACCCAGTTACCTCGGACACTCTGCATCCGCTGACAGCTGCAGACTGTCCTCCGGTTGTGTGGACCAACCTTGTTGCAAAGGTGAGTCAGCTCCCATAGACTCCCATGTTAAAATGACCACATTCACAGAATAAATAAACATGTTTAAAACCTCAAAAACATTTTTGGTCTCTATAGCTAATTTCCTGGTGCATAATGACTGTACATGTACTGACTTTACATTCCCTCAAGGCTTAAAATTCTGCGTAACTGAGGGCATGGCGCACTGAGTGACAGTTTGGGTGAGTGTATGTCGGCCACGAGCTGGTGTGGGCTTTATGCTGGAATGAAGGGATACCAGGTCAAACTCAGCTTTAAAATCAGGATCACAACAAATGAAGTCTGCATCTATTGACTGTTGCCATGGTGTTGATGCTTTGAATCTGTATTATTTAGTAATTTCAGGAGTCTTTCTCTTGTTTTTAGGCGTGGCAATCAAAGTACAAAAAGATAAATAATTGGACACATAGGTCTCGGTTTGCATTGCACTGCACTCTGAGTTTTTGACAGTGCAGTCTATTTGGAGTGCAGACTTTTGGTCAACTTTCTTTGTTGTTTTTGCTGTATTTGTTTCATAGACTGGAGTTATTTTATTGTCATGTCAAATTAATCAGTTTTTTTTTGAGTTAGCAGTTTTTGTGCCTGCAGCATCAAAAGGAGTCCCAGCTCCATCAGAGCGGCTGAAATGGTACTGATTACTAGTTGAATTACCACATGTTCCCTCAGCATCATGGGTAAGGATCTTTTTTGATCTTTTTTCATTACAGTTGACCATTCTGTTGGAATTCATTTATTTCCATCTGTTAAAATGGTAAAGCACTACAGACTGTTTGTGGTTCCTGTAGTTTGTTTAAATGTCTTCTCCTATAAATCCCCATTTCTGTCCATGTGTGTGGCTAAATGGCCTGATCAGCCACCATATACTGTATATGTTTCCCCTGTGTTTCAATTTGTAAGGTTAGTTTGAATTCTCAGTTTCACTTCTGTTCTTGCTTGTTGCCTTGACCTCTTTTTAAGGCATAGATTTATGGTGAGAAGTGCTTTTGTTATTCTCTTTTGCTTTGAAGAAATTACAATGGACACTTTATAAAAAAAAAAAAACTGCCTGGGACTCTGTGGTGTATCAGCTTGGCCAAGTAAACTATACATTTCTTACTTTATACTATTATGTTGCTTTAAACTATGTAAAATCAGAGAGGCCTGGCGCAGAGCTTGATATAGTTACAACCTCAGAACAGAGTTCAAAGGTATTTTTTTGGCAATGCAATCTTGACATGAACAACTTGAAGCTGGAATCTCAAATCTGCAGTCTGTCCCACATCATGTGAACACAGCTTTAAACGGGGCAGGTGTTGCAGGTGTTGCAGATCTTCCCTGGGCCGCCTCGTTTGCACTCAATGCGGGCACTGTTAAGTGAGTGCGTGATTCCAGTGTTTCAGGACCTTCTCTGGCTGCTTCCCTCGAATGATTACGCCAGCAGGGTTTACTTAAGGATGGGAGCGTGACAGCTGCTGGAATGCCTCTGCTTAGCCCACAGGGAACGGGACATGGGTCACACCAACACTACAGTTACACAGGCCTGGGCAACATGGTTCCACCAGGCAGCTCAAATGGGCCGTGGATCAGAGGAGCTTGTTCACAACTTGGCTACAGATGCAGCCATGGATTGTGTATTGAAAATGTCCTGCAGAATGTTTACATCTGTCCATAACTGCATGTTTTTATTGGGTTCATACATTCATAGTAATTATATAATTAGTCCTATTGTGATTGGCTGGAAGATGCAGTGGGGATAATCAGCTGGCTTTCATCTGCTCTTTTGGGAGGAGGCCATTTTCTACATTGATTTAATTTACTTCAGGTTTTAACTGGTACTCTTTTAATTATGTTGTGTTACATTCTTTCCTTCTGTAAACGTTTAATGGCATCCAACTGAAGAATTAGTGCCAACTATTGTTTAAATCTGTTGAAACCATTTGCATAATAGCAGTGCAGGAAATCCATTCATCCATCCATCCGTCCATCCATCCGTCCATCCGTCCATCCATCCATCCATCCATCCATCCATCCATCTGTCCATCACTGGCCAGCCGACATAAGGCAAGCGAATTTATCACCGGGCTGACACATGGAGACATATAGAGACATACAACCTCACACACACTCACACTGACTGGCGACTCTAAATTGTCTGTAGGTGTGAATGCATTTGGACTATGGGAGGAAACCAGAGATGCAGGCCACACAGAAAGGCCTCCACCCTGGGGATCAAACTCTTGCTGTGAGGTAACAATGGTAACCACTGCACCACTATGCCACCCAGGAAATGCTCATTCATTTCCATATTTTAGTAGGTTTTCTGAAAAATTGGTTCAAAATTGTGGTACATTTGGATGGAAACCTAATCAGCTAATCTTGTTCCTTCAGTGTCTGTTGTTTTTACCTTGAGCCAAGATCAAAACCAGTAAAAACTTTGGAATAAAGCAGTTTCAAACCAAATGTCAGAGTTTCTCAAACACTATGAAAAAAGTGCAGGAAAACTTTGGGACGATGCAAATACACAACTTGATAAAACATTTGACCTAAAACCAAGGTGATGGTGACACAGATGACATCATCGGGGTTGTTTTGTAAGACTTGGCAAAGCTCCTACACAGCCAATCAATCAATCAATCAATCAACTTTATAGCATTTTCATTAATGACATCATGAAGCTGTGTTCATGAAATGACTTAAATTTCTAATGATGAATTAAATCATCTTGATGAGCAAATTGTGTTTCATGCAAAACCTCTCTCTTTTGGAATTTCTGCTTTGTAATAGAAGTTACAGTGAAGAAATGTGGGACAGATGGACAGTAGAGGACCTGACAATAATACTGTAGCATCTGGGTCAGTTTTGCTCTGTTTCAGTTTAGTCAGAACGTGATTTGACTGATTACATGCATCTGCAACTGCAGTATGTCAAATTGTCAAACCATGTACATTTTTTGCTTTGTGTGTCCTGGTCCATATTATAGTTATGTGAACAAGCAGTTGCTGAGTGACTTAATCTTCAGGTCTTGTCACCTTCTCTAAAAAAACATGCCAAGAGTTTGTGTGCTGATCCACTAATTCCCCATCTTGTGGCGGTTCACCTGGGACCAAACAGAGCTGAAAGGCGCGTTGGTCCTCAGTCTTCTCCAGCTGTATTTATTTCCTGGCTGGCAGCTCAGTGATGGTGACGGTGGTTCATGTTAGTCACGGCCTGGCTCCTTCAGAGCAGCCACAGAGAGTTACTCTTGGAACAGCTTCAGCCTGGATCAGAGACCTGATTGGATGCTCAGGACGGCAGCCGGATATCAAGGCTTTGGACATGCATTCACAAAGCTGATGGTTTATTTATCTGTGCTTGTCTATGCACATATTACCTTAGGAATAGCACAATATTTGTATAAAGTCATGCTGTGTGAAATGGCCTATTGACATGACCAGATGTTAATTTCTAGGATTTTAGGTGGATAATGAAATTTACAGAAACGCATGTGACATTGAGACAAAAATATTCAAGTAGTTTTGCACTATTCTCAGAGCTGTTTATATGTACTAATTCCTGGTGACTGTCTGTCTCTCTGGGCCATGGAAGAAGAGAGTTGGCTGGGCAAGAGCCAGTTAAACAGCTCAACATGAAAGGTGAGGAGGTCCATTAAGCAAATTGACTGACAAAGTGGATTGACGTTGGAATGGCCTTTAGCGTGAAACCGGCACTCAGAAGTTCTTCGTGCGAGACAGGCATGCCACTCACTCAAATCTGAACTCCATAAACATACACACACTCATACAGGCTCAGAGAGGTGGGAAGATAGAAGGCAATTTGGCATGAATCTGTGCCCTTAGCCCCTAGTGTCATGCTCTAACTGCAAGAGATAAGAGTTCTCAGATCTGCAAAGACCATAGGTGACTGCAACATGGGAATATGGCTGCTTTGCTCAAAGTAGGGGACGTCAGTCACTAAATCAGCAGCTTAAAAAAGCATAGCTTACCACACAAAAATACAGGACCAGAAAGAAAATACAAACCTCCTGATGAAGACACCACAGAACTGTGCTGGACGTTTCTGTGGTCTTGGTAGACCATTTTTATTTGTCTATTTAAGGACTGACTGCTGAGAGATGTGTCTGTGGTGTATGAGTGCTGCTCATGCATTTGTAATGTTTTTGGTAGAGTGCTCTATCGACTCAGAAATCATGACAAATACCTTTCTACACACCTAATTTGAAATTGACAAACACATTTTGGAGGAGACATTTGAAGTGTGATATCCGCAAGATCCTGACAAAATTGTCTGGCTCTGTAGCTGCAACATCTATGTAGAAAGGCAGCTGGCCACCAATACTGCTGGAAGTTGACGTTCATCCAATGTCAACGTCAGTTTGACATAGAACACACTGATGACAGCTAATGATATTTCACTGGTTTTAATTTGTGTTGTTAAGCAACCAAAATCTGACACCATGTTGACCTATAAAATACCCAGCTGTGAGCACAACCTAATGTCAGCTAAATGTCACAGTTAGCTAAACTTGGTTGTTCATTTCCAACCAAAATCTAATATCATCCCTATGTCAGAGTCGTTGAAGTTTGCCATTGCCAGCTGGGATCTTTTGCTTTGTTGCCAGCCATCCACAAATTGTACAGTACCTGCCTGTTATTTAGAGCAGCATTCCAAACAGTAAATTTGTAAAACCAAAACTATAATGAGGTGACCTGCAGTGCAATATTCCACTGTACCTCATCACTATGAACAACTCTTTTCACATTGTGCTTGCCTCCTGATCAACCCCCCCCCCCCCCCACTACTACTGATGGACACAACAAAAACACAACAAAAATAAAGATTGAGTAGCCAAAAACTCAGACCTACTAGACTTTGCTGCTATCAGTTGAAGTGCATTTTCTGGAAAGTTGATTATACAGTACAATACTAGTATATTTATGGCACTAAAAGTCAAGTGAGGATCCTTTCAAATATTATACCTGAATAGCTTTGACAGGTACTTGGCACATCGGTTGTTCTGAGTATCTTGGAGAACTTGGCACAGTTCTTCTATGGATTAAGTGTCTTCTCTGTCTTCATGTAGTCCCAGGCTGACTCAGTCATGTTCAGATCAGGGCTCTGCAGGAGCCATCAAAATCTGTTGCACAACTCATTCCTGCCTCTGAAGGTAGTTCTTTATGACTCTGACCATGTGTTTGGACTCATTGTCCTGTTGCAAAGTGATCAGATGACTCCCTGGAGGTACTGTATGATGGATAAGTGTCAGTAGACGTCAAGTGCTTGTAAACCTTTACACAGTACTGTATGGATTGTACAGCACTACTCAAAATATGACTGACAAGTCTCTTTACCTGCTGGATGGACAAAAAGAGACAGCATCTTATGAAACAGAAAGAGGGTGACAGATTCCATGTGTGTGTGTTGGCATCAGCACACCACTCCAGATGCTTGTCATTTTGGTCTTGGCACGCATGGCCACCTGTTGTGAATAAAGTGATGCTTCCCCCGCTCCCCTCTGCTCTGCTGTGCATTTATCATGTAGTTTACAGTAAGATGATATTCAGCATGAGGGCTTCCCCATGCACTGCTCCACTACAAATCAGAGAGCATCTGATAATAAGTGTCAACAGCGCTGCAGGGCCTTTCCATCTCTTCTTTCACCAGTCACCTTACAGATCGGCCTCAAAATAGTACATTCAGGTGAGACACTGGTGTCCTCACGGCTCTCTTCATTCACTCTGCAACAATGAGGATGGAGAACTCCTATAAGTCAAAAGCAGGCACTGGGTTTGATGTCTTCATAATAAAACCAACCTTCCTTTATCCCTAAACACTGCCATTATGTGTGTTCTTTTATCTTCATTTTCCTTCATCACTGATGGGAAATCACCAACAGGGGTATTGTTATGCTATAACATCTCTACACAAAAGCAAAGTCAGTGGGTTTATTGCGGCCTCTGTGTTCACCTGGTGTGATGTAACCGCACTCCGCCTCAGTTTGGCACAGCTGCAGAACTGCTGTTGTGTCTGGCAAAGTGGCTTCAAAAGCATGAGCACTGCAGTGAAATGCTATAGAAAGTAGTTTTACTGTCAGCATCATCAGGTACCTGACTGGTATCTATTTGGTTTTAAGTGTTTCATGTCAGCATGTATTTTTAAGTGTAACACAAAAGACACAATATGCAGAAATGTCTTTGACTTCATTCGATGATTGGATTTTTACCTTGTGTTGAAAAGTTGCTGATGCTATGAAGCATTTATGACTGTAGATTTTGTTTAAAAGCTGTTTTATAAAACTGCTGGGTATTTTAACACAATCTAGAGAAGTATCGTAGTGTTTCTCTGTGCAGGTATAAACATCTGTTTTGGTGTCGGATTTGGCCATATGGGCTGAGGTATGGTGAGAAGACATACTCACGTACCAGGAATCCTCAACACCTGTGTGTCTCAAGTGACAGTCCTGCTGCTGGCAGAGAGAAAGCGCAGCACCATCAGATAACAAAGGTGCTGGAGCATGCACAGTTATACACAGGTGAGGTGTGTGTGTGTGTGTGTCTCAGGTGTAGTGTAGCGTGAAGCAAGCACAGCAGCACAGCAGATGACCCAGATAAGAGGATTATTAGTTTATAAAACATCTCACCTACACAGCTGGGCCAGTATCATGAAGAGCCCAGTGCAGCTCTCTGACATTCCTGTACTAGATCACCAGTTGTCAGTAGCAGTCATATTGTCACATAACTCTACTCTGTGGTTGATAAATTGGCAGACAGTTCAAGTGTTTGGAAGGAAAACAGAACCTGTTGCACGTTCAAGTATCTTTGGTGGGAGAACTGTCAGAAAAGTGTTTGAATTTATGTTTACTTCATAATAGAATAGATCAACTTTTTTTAAAGAATATTTTTGGGCTTTTTGCAGAGAGAGAGAGGGAATGACATGCGGCAAAGGGCCACTGGATTCAGCTGCCAGCTGCAGCGAGGACTGTAGCCTCTGCAAATGGGGAGCCTGCTCAGCTCACTGAGCTATACGGTGTGCAAGAATAGATCAACTTTAATATAAAGAATAGATCGGTGCTGCTTTTTATATGCAGCTTTAAAGGAGGATGTTTACAGTCACCAACATTCCATTATCAGTTACTTTATTTATTATGACCTGTCATAGCGATATTAAATAGAGGGGGAACAGTATCTGACAGTGATATTCTCAGCTATCAGGATGTGCCCCCCTCCTCACCCCCTCACCCTATAGCAGGCTAAAAATCACAGGAAATGTTTGTTGTGATGTTACAGGTCAGAGGTGTAAAACGTAAGGATCTGTGAGGGGGGATTTGCTGGTAGAGAAAAGTTCCTTTAAAGTCACTGTGTGTGGACTATATCAATGGTGTTTTAGTATCAGAAAGTACTGTGATAGCCAGAAACTGGTTGCACATCCTAGTATATGCTATTTTTGTATGTTTGTTTGTGGATCACACTGACATGTGTTTTCACTGGGTCTATACAAATCAATGGTTTTCCACACAAATGAAATGATGTTTCCTGCTGAGTTGTATGTGTACCCAGTAAATAAGAGGATTTAGTGTGTGCATGTGTGCTCATGTGTATGCCATTTTGTGTTTTAATGCGGTTCTAGTTGTCTGGGATTATTTATCCTGACTGTGGCTTCTCTTGTCATCACTAAAGGCAGCAGAGACCAAAGGATGAATAACACATCATGGAGACTAACTGGGAACACTTGTGCGGCAGAGGGGAAACTGGTTTGCTGATCTCACGCCACCACGCATGTTTTGAAATGTTCCCATGAACATCGTTATGCTAATGACCTTTCAGAGGACTTCCTGGTCTCTGTCCAATCACGCAGCCCCATCCATGGTGACAGCAGGTCAGGCTGCGGAGAGAAAGAATCACATGGATGTGGATAGATGAATGGGATGTGATGACAAGCTTAATGGGCTCCGAATGTGACACACATGCACCAGAGGCTGAGAAACATGTATATGCACCCGCAATGCTCACATTAGTCTGAGGAACATGGAGGCCAAAGTGTGTGTGTGGCCCTGTAGTGGGTGTATACTGGTTTTAAATGCACATACACATATGCACATAAACACACATATTCCTGCAGGTAAAAACCTGTTTAAAACTCTTGATTCCTGCTCTGTAAACCCTCAGAACTCAGTGGTTTGTTTTTGTCTCTAACTTGACATCTATTATGCAACATCTGGCTCTGTTGCTTCACAGTCAAACTAAAGCCAGCGATTGCTTTCCCTGCTGGGTTAAATTCACCACGCTTGGGGACTGCGACACGCAAACAGTGTCTTTCATGATACTGCCCAACATCCATCCTTTCTTCACTTGCTTTTTACCCTTTATTTCATCTCAGTCTCTAGTCTTTTTTTCTTCCTTTTTTTTCTTTTTACACATATGCACCCCATTGCCTGGGAAAGACACTGACACAGTGATATGGTTTCCCTTACACATTTTCTTGTGTCATTTGTATTGTACAAATGTGAGTGAGTTGTCAGCGTTGCCTTTGAGAAAGTGTTCTGCATTAGCAGCTACATCTAAAATTACAGCTGACTTGCTTCACGCTATCTCAGTGGACTAATAAACAAGACCTCAGGGAGCACTAACTTTCCCTGCGTCATGTTACCTAAACACCTCTTGAATGATCCCTGCTTGGTGCAGTGGATTTAAAAGTGGTGAGTGATACTGTTAAAAAGTATTTCATGAGGATACAGGTGTTATAAAAGCCAGGTGTAAAACCTGAAATATTTCAATAATTTTTGTGTTTTTTTCATTTGTTTGTTCTCATTCTTGTTGGTGAATGCTGAAAATGCTCACAAAAATGTGGAGCGAAACATATTTAGAGTCTCTTCTTGGCCAAAAACTCTCAATGTGACCTTTCTGGGTGGAGGTTGCATGTTCTCCTTGTCCCTCCTCTCTGGGTTCTCTGGCTTCCTCCCACAGCTCAAAGACATTAGGTTGATTGATTGTTGGCCCTGTGATAGACTGGCAACCTGTCCACAGTGTACTCCGCCTTTGCCCTATGTGTGCTGGGATTGGCTCCAGCCCCCCCGTGACTCTGCAGGGATAAAGATGGATGGATCGAGTTGTGTTTCTGGCCACCTGTTGATATTCATGCTCCTTTTTGTTACAATTTGATATTAAATTCAGTTTGGATCCCAGCACAGCTTCTAAGACAGGGAACAGGATGGCTGTAACAAAAGGCCTTCATTGGCTAAAGGAGAAGGGTCTGGGAAACATGGGGGGGCTAGAAGATGGCTGGTGTGAAGCAGGCACAACACTGATCCTGGCAGGACCTCATGTGAGGAGAGACACTGGTGAGTATTTTTCCCACAACAACAACAACAACAAATGATAAGTTTCTTTCACTATAGAGCCCAGGTGGCCTGGAGAGTCACCACATTCATTGAGATGTGAGGGGGTGAAGAGCTGGGGCTCTTATACTGAGCTTGATGAGTTATGGCGCACAGGTGAGCCAATTCAGTGCTGAGCCACACCCTGCTGAGCAGCTCACTGACAAGGAGGAGAAGACACACAGGAAAAACAAACATGGGGAACTCCTGCAGTCACAGAGGGTCTGTGACACCTTGTAGCTTTTGACAGCTAGATGTTTAGTATCAAAGTTTATTCCCCCCTCACAGCAGCAGAAATAAGGTTGATAAAAGTGAAGTTTGATGGTGCAACATCAGGTGAGATTCTGTGTGCCACATCTTTCACAGTCATCTGAACCATTTATATTTGAATTTCGCAGCTTTTAAAAATTTCTTGTGAAGTGTCCCATTACCACTACAGAAACTGTGCCAGCATATGATCAAAACATCCAGTTTCTACTAAAAGGTAAGGTTTATGATTCTCTGTGATAATCATATTTAAAAAGCCTAAGATACACATCAGTCCCCAGGCCTTGAACTCAACATGAGGTCAGGAGTGGTGCAGACACTGGGGACAGCTGAAACACTGAAGAGATGATTTTGGGATAATCTGATGTTGATGTTGATTATTGATCACAGAACAGCCCCTGTTTGTTCTTTTTGTAACCCAGTTAAAAACATATAGAGTTAATCATTTAAAAAGGTTCTATTTAAAAAGATTAAAAACATTTTTTAAAAAGTATCATTAAACTGTTAAAATCATTTTAAACATATTATGTTAAAAAATAATATGCTGTCCTGATATTTGTCCAGATATGGAGGTGGTATGGAGGTGTTTCTGCACGGACGAGAGAGAAGGTGGGACTGTGTGAGCGAGGCATGAGTGAAAGTGTGAGGATGTTAGAGATGAGAAAGTGAGTGTAAAGTGCGTAAGACAGTGTGTGTCCTGTGTTGTACGATTGTTGACACAGCAGTCGATTGTAACAAGACCGGGTGCATATTGAGAAACAAGAGGCACTTCTGCACCAAACTCCGGAAACTGATGCTAATCGCGAGTGCTATCGCCAATGTTAATGCTCAGCTAAATAGAATCACATCCTCAGTCGGTCCACCACAAGTGACCGGACATTTTCTGGATAGAGTTAAACCCCACGGTTGAACGAGTTACGTTTGGGGACGGATGCTTTCGGACTGAAACCAGAACGGAGACCCGGATGGAGGAGCAACCAGGGCCGCGCTGTGTGTTCCGCTGCTGGCGCGTCAAAGAGGAGGACAAGGTCATCTGCGGGGGCTGCGGGGGCTGTGGACCATTGTCTGGACCAGCACCTCCAGCGGTTGGATAATGACAAGCCAGGAACAATAAGGTACATTACGGTGTATTTTGCTCACTAAGGAGCGAAGTGGTCTTAGAGTTTGGGCCACAACAATCACGAGCCACGCACCAGGCCTGTACATTGTGATTTGAGTAAATTTAGTTTGCCGGCTTTAGGGGACAGTATTATTCTAGTGTGTGTGTGTGTGTGTGTGTGTGTGTGTGTGTGTGTGTTGGCTCACAAAGTACATTGGTTGTGTGATTAAGTGACATTTAAGTGATGTTTGAGCATTTCTACCTGGTTTAAAGAGTATTTTTGTGTGTAGTATTGCTGCATATCATTGCACAAGAGTCTTTTCCTGCGAAACAGGTAAATGTCGTTTTGAAGATTCAAAGGACATATATATTATTATTTTATTTTTTATTTTAAAATTAAATCCAAATCCATTCTTTCATGGAGTAAATAAGTGATACGTATTTTGCTAAAAACCTGAGTTGGGTGATTTCATTTGCTCTTATCTGATTAAAGAGAGTCACTTCATGTTTAAAGAGACAGACACTTTGGGTAAAAACATTTTTATCAAAACTATAGGATTAAAAGTTGAGTTCATGTCGATGTAAAAACTGAGTGTGCACGGTAAAAAACGAAATCCAAGATAATATTAAAAATACTTAAAAATCAGGGTTAAAACTCAGTAGATAAACACAGTAAAAGGACCCAGAAGCCCTGCCCTTATTAATACTTGTACTGAGGGGGAGCGCTACATTTTAAAAGCAGAGTAGCTGAACATTCCTGCATAATCCATCACGAGACATGAGCACTTTCTGCTCCCAAACATCTTTATTAGCATGCGACGTAATCTCCTGAGCTCTCCTCACTCCTGCTCCTCAGCCTGGAATTCCTTATCTCCTTTAACACAGTGCTAATAAAAGTTAGTCTGTGTGTGTGTGTGTGTATGTGCGTGCGTGTGTGTGTGAGGAGTAATAAGAATGGTGTGTGTGGCGTTGTGCCCATTGCCTCTTTAGGGCAGGATATTAGAGAGGTCTGGAACACCTCAAGATGTATTAACACAGCGGGACTGGTGGAGGCAGCAGCGGTGATGGTGTTTGTTTGAACAGAGGCTGATGGAGAGCAGCGAGCACGGCTTCGCTTTGTGTTTGGAAGGTTTCTTTAAATAGACTGAATCACCAATCCTCCTCAGTTTTATTCACTTTTCATCTCCTTTCCTCTTCGGTTCTCTTTGTCCCCTCTTCTTTTCCACTCTCTTGCTCTCATTTCCTGTCCACACTTTGTCCTCTCTCTTCTATCCTCCACTTTTCCTTTACTTCCTCTTGATTTTCTTCCCATCTCCTTTTCCCTCTTTTCCTCTTGTCTTTTTGTGTTTTGTTCACTGTTCTTCTATTTTTGTATCCATTTATCAATATGATTATTATGCCTCCTCTTGAGCCTCTTGCATTTCCGTCTTTTTCTGTCCTCTCTTTTCATCGTCTCTACTTCCCTCTGCTTGCAGCTTTAGTCCTTTCCTCCCCACCTTTCTTCTCTTCTTCTTCTCTTGTCTTCTCCTTTTCTCTCCTCTTGTCTCCTCTCCTCTCTTAGTTTATTTCCTCTCCTCTCCTCTCCTCTCCTCTGGTATGCTGTCTTGTTTTGTTTCGACCTGTTCATCAGTGTGATGGATTGAAACACATTCCCCAGTTGTCAGCCAACTCTCTCAGTCTCACCTCTTCTCCTGTTGTCTTCAACAAGGCCTCTCCCTCACGCAGCCAAGACTTAAACCTCGGTTTGAAACGCTAACAGATATTTCATTCCAGCTTTATATTGGTTTGCTGACATACACAATAGGGCAGGCATTATTAAAAATTGGGCCAGATCAGGTCAAGTTACGTATTTACATTTCAACCCATCAAATGTGAATTAATCGCAACAGAGCACCTTAATCAGGTCAATATGTTGAACTTAAGGCTTTCGAGTATCTCAAAATGATTGTTTTGGAATAAAAAAAAGTCACTTATGGTTATTTTATGGCAAAAACGATAATAACTTACATTCATAAATAACAAATATCAGCAGCTGTGGCTCTGAATAAGCGTCACTGGAATTCTTTGAAGCAATAAAGAGACTTAGTGTGACAGTACATAAAAAAACAGGCCAGTGAGGTTATGTAACAAATAACATTGTGTCCATTTTATTTTTAATTCAGTTGTTTTTCCTCAAGCTTTGACCTTCTTTTGAAAATTGAAGATGTATTTCTTTACCCTGTAAACCTTCCTTAATAACACAAATAGCTCAATCTAAAGGATATTGCCTTATAAATTCAAATCCTGCATATTTTCAGCCTTCAGTCCATAGGCCTCATATATCATGAATCAGTTTGGCATGTATGTAACATTTAAACCACTTGCCAGCACCGTATGTAATGCTGTAACCATCCTCAGCGGCCAAACTTACTTCAGCTTGTCCTCTGATATATTCTGATGATTATGGATGGTAGAAGAAACACAGGGAGAATTTGGCTGTTGGAGTTGTTTTCATCTCTTCAACCCTGTTGGGCATCACTACAGCCCAGCCACCCATCACAGTTAAGAAGAGTGCTGTTTGGACGGCCAAATGTAAAATTTATTCCAAGTATATAGAGGACATGATGAACTACTGGTAGATTTATTCCGAGCAGTGGGACCATCCCACCAAGTGGTGAGATGCCTATGAAATGGCCAAAATAATAGCTTTGTTTGTGAAAATAAAAAATGTAAAAAGGTAATCTTATCAATCTGTCTGCATGACAACCCATGACAAGTAAATGGTAAATTGTTTCACAGATGAATTAGTGTGAACTCAGAAAGTAAATATCAGACCTCTTGGTGAGAGCAGATTTCCATTGATTTTCTCTGTTCCGTGTGATGGGAATAGCTTGGCTACGAGTGTCTAATGTTGCATTTGCCTCCGGAAAATGGCTGTATACCCTCACTGACATCAACAAAAGCTTTCACCTTTGACTCACCTTCTCCTCACTGAACTTTAGTCTTGGTTGATTGACAAATTCTAATTGACTGAAATTCTTAAATCTTTGATTAAAAGCTCAGATACATAGACAAACATGTGGTATTTCAATATTATTATCTCAGTGTTGGATCAGGATCAATACAAACGTACAAATGAAGGCTGACTGGAAAAAAGGTTCCATACTCACCTATCAGCATATGTTAAGCAACACACACATTCCAACACAACCCACCCACCCACCCACCCACACACACACACACACACACACACACATCCCAATGATGCTCGGAAACACTTTGTCCTCTATTGGGATTCATAACTTTGGATGCTTTCATAATTAAGGCCAGACCAGGAGTGAGTGAGTGAGTGAAAGAAAGAAAGAAAGAAAGAAAGAAAGAAACAAAGGAAGAAAGAAAAGAAAGAAACAAAGAAAGTTATTTGTGTTCAAGTTATGCTATGCTATAAACTCATTTATGATACATTACAAATGCTTTGGTCATATACAGTATACACTAGATCTGTTTATGGTGCATGGTACATATAGAGTGCATGGTAATGTGGTACTGTGCATGTTTTGTGTGTGAGTACATGTGCATATGACTGTGTGTCCAGAGAATGTGTGTGTGACAGGACAGAGGCCAATTGTGTTTAATTTACGCTGGGAGGGAAGGGGACCCAGACTGAGAGGCCTGTCATCACTGGGAGAGGACTGCTCCGCTCTGCTCAGCACCCTCATCTCCATAATGGCTTCCAGTTGCTCGTAAAAACACTGAACCCTGGGAAACCAGGAGAGGCCAGCGGCCATCAGAACCTCCTCCTCAGATGGCCTGACTGACCGGCTGGGTATTTGCAACTGCTAGAGCCGGTGTGAGCATGTGTGTGGTGGTATCACTCAAGCACAAGATGAGGTGACATGGGGCTGGCACTGCTCATTGCAACCAGTAACTATGGAGGGAACTGAAACATGTTGTCACGTACCACATTCAAAAGCAGTGACACACTGCTGAAAATTTACACGCATCAGTTCTGGCATTGAAAACACATGAAATACACAGATTATGATGATTAAACACACTTCATATCCCATATTTATGTACAAAAATGTACGAATGTCTGCAAAACATGTTTGAAAAATTTCAAAGGCACAATGAATACTGCAGAATAAAAGAAAAATAAGCTTGGTTAAAACTGAGTGTGATAACAATTATTGCCAAATAGGCACAATGCGTTTTAAAGGCAAACTCAGACGTTAAGTTAGATCTTGCATACTAATGTACATGCTCCCGATCTGTCTGGCTAATTGGCTTAAGTGTGACAATGTATGTTTTATTTCTCAGTAATAAAGTGAAGAGACAGTGTCGACGTTGACTGGATAATTCTGACTTATCTCAAAAATATTTCCATAGACACACAACTGTCTGACAAGCAAAAGACAGTTATGTTTCTGTGGTCATAGTAACCACCAGGAGCTAGCTAAACACAGTCACAACTTGTTCATGACCAGTTACCCAGTCTGGGTAGGTGAATAAGCCAAGCTACGATAAACGAATAACTATTAACACACTAAGGTTTTATGTGCTAACTGATTGATGAGTTGTGGTAGAGAACGTGGCAGCATCGCGTTTTAGACAGTAACTGGAGCAAGTATAATTGGCAGTGAGATCTGTTGGACCCTAACCAACCCCTGACACATCCAATGGTTATGATAATCAATTTTAAACTCCCACCATGTGTCTGTCTGTTCCCTTTTGGGTGTGCAACATCACTGCAAGACAACAACAAAAGTAAGCGCGCTGTGCTGCCACATCCTTTTGTACATTCTTTTCTGTCACTAGGAAGACTGATCGGACTAAGACGATAACATGACTTTGTTATTGCAAGACAGAAAGTCATCTGCAAACCAACTTCATCATTAAAAATCAGCTTTGTTACCTTGATCTGAGATAATCCAAGGTAAACAGTAAAAATTGCAACCATAACTGCTCTCACCTCCTGAGACCCCTACGGTCCCGCAGTACCCTGTCAGTCAATTACTGTGGCATTTGTTGAACAACAGAAGAGAGAGACACAAATCAACAGAGTTATGCAATAATATGTTTATATATACATTTTTTTTTACTGGAGTTAAGCCTGTTTTGTAGGAATTATGTATATGTGGTATATGTAGGAATTGCTATACAGATTGAAGTACTCTATGAGCTCCATATGTATATACAGGATCCAGTATATATACAGTATATACAGGATGTCTGTATACATTCCATTGGGGCACTTAAGTCCTGATCCATGTCAACAGATTTGTGTTTTATTGGGTGGGGAAACAGCAGTAAGGGCCTCCGGCTCTGCGGGCACCATTCATGCCAGCATAAACATCTCTGACGTGAACAAGCAATTGGCATGTTGTGGGGATGAATGCTTGTATCTGTGTGTCTGCGGTTACGATTATGCGTTTGTGCATGCATATGTGTGTGGTAGGTGTCTGATTGTGTCACCACAGGAGTTATCAGACATGAATCAAGATAACACGTTTCTCTCTACTGATGCAACATGATTACATTTACTGATGATCTGCTTTTCAACACCAAGAGTTTATGGAAGAAATAAAGAAAGCAGAAAAAGCACAAAAGCCCACCAAGATCATATTTCCTACAGATCCTCAAACATCCCTAATTTCAACAGCCTAGGTGCAAAGTTATAGTCTCACACAAGGATGACTCCTCTGGTGTGTGTTGTTCATTTTTGGGCAAAAATGAAATAACAGTTCACATGTGCTTACATTAACTCTAACTCTGTAACAAAATGTGATCAAATGTAATGTGATTTACAGTGTAATTTCATCGCATGACCTGATTTGTGCAATGTGATAAAAATACTTACTGTTCTTACAGATAGAAAACAACACTATGCAGATCAAGGAAGCAAGAGTTGAATAGAGAGAAAAAACGATGCTGTAAGTATTTCTGTAAATACTGCGTACCTATGGGGAGGGGGTAGGTGTTCATAAGTAAAGACTGACTAATTTCTCAACTTTTCCTTATTATGAAATCATATGTTGAAGTAAGAGACATGAAGTGTGGCTGTAGCACACCCCTCTTCAACACTACATTTTATCCTACATGATACAATAAGGTCGTGTTTTTTTGTGACACTTTACAATACAGAATCTGAACCAGCTGCAGATGCTGGTTAGTAATGCTGTGATGTGTCATCATGTGTAACCCGTATTACTCTTAGACCACAGTAAGAAACAGTTTACATTTTTTTTCCCAAGTGCTGTATCTTAAAAGTAGCCAGAACTTACAAAAATACTTGAGCTGGTTACTTCCTTGATCAGCATTAGACTTGCTTTCTTCAACCAAACTTTCATCCAAGTGCCAGTAGGAACCAGAGTATTTTATCGGTGCCTGGCTCAACTTAAGATGTAGCTCACAAATGCCAATAGTAGCTGTAGGGTGGAAAAGAGCATTGCAAAACCATCCCACATCTCAAAGACGCGTCACGTAGGCCTGCGTGTGAAGGAAGGAATTGTCAGATCAACTTCTGTGTGCAGACTTGGTCGAAAACAGATGAAAGGAAATCATGGGCTGTACACAAGTTGTACATACAAGTATAAAAGCAAAGCCACAATCTCCGATTTATGAACCACATTCACTAACATCCATGCAGAAAAATGTCCAGCTTTTGGACCCTACTCGGCGTTGGCACTGAAAACTGTGGGAAATGTCATTTTTATCCTGACAGGCCAATCACAACCAGTCAGCACAGCAGAACCAACAGTACGGTCACACCAACAAAAGACATAAAAAACACATTAGTTTATTTTATGTCTGTCCAATTATTTGCAAACATTATGGCATCTGGATCAAACCAACCCGTAACATAATCAGTGTCAGCAAATCATTACGATCGCAAGGTCGTGACCATTGATAAGGAAAAGTCAACGGGTGTCAGGCAGGTATGAATGAGATCAACCATTGTTTCAAACGAATCAAAAGCAGTAATGTCATAGTGACCCACAACATAACAGAAGTGTTAACCAGTTTTGGCTGTGTGTTTCAGGCTTGAATGTATTTCCCTGGGATACTGTCACATTCCTCTGGCCCACAGACCCTGTGGTCAGCCACACATACAGTTTTATTGTGGGAGAGTGTGTTACAATGTAAGAATGCCAATGAAGTGATTGATATCGTCTATGCTTAGGACTGTGGTGTGTCTGTGTGTGCGTGCATGTGCGTGGGTGAAGTGCCTTGTTCTCTGCTGTGCTTTGTAAAAGGACACATGTTTGATAGATTACTTGATTTGGACCACAGACGTTTGCGTGTGGCAGACGCAGATCAGAACTCTGTCAAATAACATCACCAGTACCTTTGCCAACAGCACATTTATGTGTGTGTGTATGTGTGTGGGTGGGTGGGTGGATGGATGGGTGGGACAGGACAAAGAGGGTTGATGCGTGACAGAATGATAGTATGATTTAGCGACAGAGTTATGAGGAATTTGTAATCATGTGGCTTTTGTGTATGTGTGTGTGTCTGTGTGTGTGTGTGCATTCTTCAGGAATCTCATCATTGATACCGAAAGGACAAAGCTTCACTGTATCAAAACACTGTGTCTGTGATGCATTCAGGTTATCTAATTGGCTCCAGACAGAACAATGAACACTGATGCTGAAAATAGATGAGGGCTTCCACCGATCCAACACACACACACACACACACACACAGACATGCATTCAGTCATATATGCTTAATCACATGAATCCATCAGACTCATGTGTGTTCATACATCCTTCGTTCCTAACCTGTCAACATTTCCTGTAGGCAGCTAAGCTGTTAATGCAAATGCTGATCATGTAGTAGTACCAACATTTTAACTGTACTGATGTAATTTCTTATAATCTCATAAACATAGTTTATATTTAAGATTTTTGCATGCTCCAAATCACAGTTCATCAAAACCTGTTAGAGATAAATGAACTGAGATTGACAAGATTAGTAAAATTATATTGAACATGCACAGTCCAGACTTCCTCTGGACAAGACAGCTGACCTCCTGTCTTTGCGGACAGAAATTGAATACAGTAATTTAATCATTGAGCTTTTTCTGGGTTTTCATCATATTTCGTTGAGATTAAAGTGTTACATTTAAAAAAAAAATTATCAGGATGTTTGTGATTCTCTCCTTTTCTAATAATTGTGTTAAAAAAAACAATAAGTTCATATTTATACACATATAATCTACACAAACTACTGAGGGCTTTCAAGAAGACCAGGTTGGGAGCTGTAGACCCATGCTACCTTCTTGTACTGACCTAATGTGCTCCATCAACTTTAGCGCAGGGTGGAAACCAGATACTAACACTTGGGACAAGCATCCAACTGGTCCTAATAAAGCAGACAATGTCCAACAGACGTCTCATTAGTAGTGACAAGAAGCATTGGCACAGAGGAGGTGCAGCTTTGAAAGGGAATAAATCAGGCAGAATACATTACCAGTGTTAAGGTCATCACTCATGTCCAATCAAATCAGCTCCTCTCATTTCTTCTGAAAGCAGTGCACGTACAGCTGCAGTGATACAAGAGGGAAGTCCAGCTTCTTCTTGAACACCCGTGTCATCTACCTAATTTGATATTTAGCACCATCATTAGGTCAAAATTATAATTTGTCTGAAAGTATCCTACTGTTGTTTATAACAAAGTGTCTCAAATTGTATTGCCATCAGCCTCAGCTACACTTTTAGCATGTTTATGCTTGTTGGCCTTTCACATGCTAACACTAAGCTAAGATGGTGAACATTGTTGGCATTGTTACTCTGAGCGTATTAGCATGCTCACATTAACATTCAGCTCAAAGCCCATGGCTGTAGTTTATACTGAAAATTATTGACCTACTGAAACCACAAAGCATCTTTGTGAATGTGAGCTAAAGTTTTTAAAGTTGAAGTCCTTGACAAACAACCTTAGGAGCATTAGTTGTTCTGATTTTATTACATAATAAGGCAGATTTATGACTCTGGTTTTCACAGACTTACAATGATGCTTTGTAAGACCACCAATGCCTTTAGCAAATCATTCGGCCCTCTGTGTACCTGCAGCAGGTTCTGCTCATGCAGCTCGTCACTGTTATGAGGTCCACTGGACATCTGATAAAAGATAATCAATACTTGATACATGTATAGACATGCACTGCACAGAGTTAACTGTTTCCATTTTAGAAATAACTTGTTGGCATGGCAACCACAGTCTCCTCCCTCCCAAGTGGACAGCATTTGGACAACTCCGAATGAGTTTCCAAAGTCAGAGACAATGTATCGCACACACAAGCACACATACACACACACGCCCACACACACAGCAGTCTGTTGAGCCAGAGAGTGAATGGGATTTATTGTTATTGTGATAACCTGGGAGTGCAGCAGTGGTTGAATGTGGCTGAAATAAGGCTGTTTTAATAAGGCCTGATTTAAAGTGGGACTCCTGGAGGAGTTATACACACACGCACACATGCACACACACACACACACACACACTTACATCTTGGAATAATTCTCTCTCTCTTTCTCTCTGTCTCTCTCTCTCTCTCTATAGTGCTCGTGTTCTCTCGTTCTCCCTTACTTTCAATAACTTTCACCTTGTCAGGCTCTGGGTGTGTGTACGCAGGGAAGAGCAGAGAGGTATTTATGAGGATCATTTAAAGTCATCTGTCTTGAGTTGCATGCAAACCATGCCATCTCTGCTAAGTTATGAATGTGAGTGAGTGTGTGAGTGTCTGTGTGTAAGTTAGCTGTTGGATCCCAGGGGAATCAGGTCTCTGTATGCCTGAACTAAGCAGGCAGCCATGACAAACATTTAGCTATTGAATTATGACCTGCCTGAAATACCACCAAATACACGTTCTGAGTTTATTATCAAAAATCTAAAAGTAATACTGTTAGTGGCAGCAGCAGCAAGGGTGTAACTAGGACTTGAGGTCCCTGTGCAGTAGGTGACTCTGGGCTCAAGCCTTTCATATTAAAACACATTTCTGAATGTTATTATTAATGGAAAAAAAAATCCTTCACTACATTTTTAGATTTAGTGGGTTTGTTAAATGCAAATCAGTGGAATAAAGTGAAACTGACATGTTATCAGTTGTGCATGCTCGTACACTTTGACAAAAACAAATATAACACATGATAATGCTGTTCAATAATGCCTTTAGTGGTCAAAAACTCAGCAAGGCACATTGACTGTATAAATAGATATATACAGCAACATTAAAAACATGCAATTCATTGAGTTTAACAACTGCGGGGCTGAAAATTGCAGTGTCCAAAATATGAAGTGTTCATCCTCTGAGAGACATGAGTTAGTTTAAATTTTCCCATTATTTAAGTATTTTCATGAGCCATACCAACAGCATGTTTCAAAGAACTGATCACTTAGATTCTCTACCTGAGCTTGAGACCAGCCTGACAAGTTTAAAGTGGGCTATGTAGGGCTGGGGTGGTCATTAAAATCTCTCTGACCAGATTTCTCTCATTCAGACAGTTCAGAATCATTGTTTAAAACTTGAATTGTAATAATTTAATTCAGGGTTGAGCCTCTAAATAGGGTCAACAAGGCAGGCCAGGCTGTGCTCGGAGAGAATGTACACAAGCCTGGTTCGGGCCTTGTCATGTGATGTTAGACAACTTCTATCTGTATCTGTATGTACCAGCATCAACCTCTTAAAATGAAGCTGATGTGGTTAATTCATGTGGCACTGGTTAAATGAAGATGCTGAGAGACATGGGTGAAGTACTGACTGATGCAGGACTACAGAGAGAGCTGCAGCCGCATAAATTAGACAGGAGACATGACCTCATAGGATGAAAATGGTAAGTAGTAAACACACAACTACTCTATGCTAAATTAAATCAGAAAATTGATTTTATTAAATTAAAAACACACACACATACACATCTATCTTTTTACATCTTTGAGGCATCAGACTTCTGAATGGACTGTCACTGAATGTTTCAAGGACTTTTAGCCTGGCATGGCTCTATGAATGGCAATGTTGGTCTGTTGCCCCTTTGCATTGCCATGAAAATGTAGATATTCATATTTCCCAGAGGTTGAATCCTGTTCACTCTGGTGATACCTTGTTTGGCTTGCTTCTAGCACCACTATGATGTTCATACTGATGACTTTTAGTGAAATGTATTAACAATTGTTGGATGGATTCCTATGGAAATTGCTACACAAATTCATTTTCTCCTGAGGATGAATTCTAATAACCTTTCTTGATTATATGACCCTCCAGTACATTTAGTCCCCTAGACCAAATACCTGCTAAACTTATGACATTCTCATCAGCCTCAGCTGTAGTTTATGTTTTATGCTAATCAGTAAATGTTGGCTCACCTACACCCTTCAATATGATGATCAGTTGGAGTGACATGCCAGCTGCATTTAGGGTAAGGAGGCAGGGGCTGAACATCATTTTCTTCATTCTTGACCCAGCTATTTGTGTCACTTTTCATATGACTGATCTAGTTCACCGCTAAAAAGGTGTCACTGTGTTTTAAAGATTGATATGATTGTACAACTCAGAAACTCACTCTGAAAACCCATAAACCTGCCATTGCGTCATGCATAATCCCTAAAAGCCTCAACAGCGTGCAGCATGATTGGTTTAGGTATAGTCTAGTTGAACAGTAAAAACATACCTACAGTCTTTGCATATAATGTGACCAAATGGGAGTGTGTAATAAGCCCTGCCTGCACAGCACTGTTATGGTAAATGAACTGCACTTACAGGCTATAAGATTTTACAGCACTAATTGTACTTTACACTACAAGGCATGTTCATTCATACATATTCATAGAGTGTATTCATATAACACTTTTCTACCCCACACACACCAACAGCAATTTGGGGTCCAGTACCTTTCCTAAGGACACTTTTAGACCTGAATGAGATGAGATGAGACAAGAATCAAACCGCTGTCCTTTTGGATAGCCCACCTTCTGAGACTGACAAATGACAAAGGGCGGTGAGGGTTGAGTTTCAGAGATGACCTTCCAGTGTGGTTAAACAGAATCTAAGTTTACATAGGCTCATACAACAATGGAAATACGGACATTTCTGAACAAGTCCCTGTTTTGCTTTCTTTCACATTTCCTGAGCTATAAAATAGTTCACATCATCCTTGCATTTTTATCTGCATGGGAAAAAAGCTTCTCTGCCAAGACCAAGCCAATCCACAAAGATACTAAACATGAGCCAGATGTTAAAGGGAGGTGAATACTTTGTACACTCAGACATTCAGATGACACTTTTTTTTTTTCACACACAGTCTCCCTTTTTTAATTGTCCTTGGGGTCGAGTCAGTCCATCTCTCCTCTCCAGCTCCTCCCTTCACTCCCATCAAATGATTTAGAAGTAGCGCGATACGATAACAATCACAGTGTCTTATGGCCTTGTTAATGTGATAATCTGACATATTACAGTCTGGGATATTACACTGACCTCATCCAAAGTAATAAAGGAATCATCGTTATCATCACTGTTTGCTGAAGATATACAGAGTGTGTGGTTTGCAAGCAGCTCATCGACCTTCTTGACTCCTGCAAAAGTAATTAAAAGTCTGAGTCAGACGATATGTCATGTACTTGTGTGATTGGAGTGATTCAAAATTGTACCTGGCAGAGATGCTGAGAGTTAACTGTAAGTTGGGGGGGGGGGTGACAGCACATAGATAGCATGTCCTGGAATAGATAATGTCTTTGTGATTGGCATGCATTTTATCACTTTATTAAATCAACTTGGCCTGGTAATGAAAGTTTTACCGGGAAAGGGGCAAATGATCTCAGGCTTCCCGTATTTCAATCAAAGAGACTGTGTTCACTGTGTCTGCGGGCCTGTGTGTATGTGTGTGTGGGAGGGGTCGGGTTGTCTTCTTTTTTAACTTGTAAAGCACTTTGTGTTGCATTTTATACATGTGAAAGGTGCTATATAAATAAATAAAGTTTGAAGTTTACAAATTTTATCAAAACTTGGCTGTTAAACTGTCCTTACAGAACTTTTTTTTTTTTTTTTCAGTGTTTAGTCTGCAACACTGAGTCTGCACATTCAGGTTTGAGGATATTCCTCTTTGCTGGGGTTGGGAGTGATTTGCTGCCTCAAGTAAAGAGGTTATTGTAATTCAAGGAGTTTTTCCATGAGGTGAGAGACTGAACAGAACTATCGTGGAGAAGAAGGAACAATCCAGAAGATGAGCCTCTTGATTTATCAGTTGACGAACAGCAGGGCAGGACTGCGATAATAATTCAGGCAGGGAATTAAACATTACTGATACACTAGACACAGCTTCTGATTTCCTACAGAGCATCACTACATCTTGATGCCACTGATTAGTTTGCTAAGGCGAGGACTCAACTTGGGGAGAGTGGCTGTGGTATTATGGAGTGGTGCCCTGCTGCTAGTGTATTATTGCTATGCTTTGCTTGTGAACAGCACTTCCTCTCAGCCTCACCGTCTCTTTCTTTTTATTCTCTTCCAGCTGAACTGTCAATTTTCTAGACACTGCTCAGACACTTAATCAAGTGCAACAGGTGAAGATCGTATCATCAGATTTAAAGCAGGAGTCTGAGAGACTGTTGCTCCTCTGCATTGTTTTTTTTTACATTGATTTACCTGTTTCATTTTGGATTTTAACAGTGGCCAGGTCAGGGCCATTGGAAGCTCTCCCAGAGCTCCCAGGTCTGTTCCACATGCAAGCAGCCGAACTAAGTTTCCTTCAAATGCTGCTTGGGCTTATTCTTTGGAACAGGTTGAGAAGATAAAACATGTGAAAGAGCTCAGACTATTATAGCTGCGAAGACGTTTGAGGGGCAGATTTACTACCTCGAGTCTAGCTCAGATTACTCTTATAGCCATGAAAAATCTGCATGCATGGTGAGCCGGTTACAAACGTCAATTACACGCCGAGGGAGGAACAATGGAAACAATGTGCTCAGGCATTTTTTTTTTTGTTCTAGTTCAGGTTCCTTTAGATTTCCTTACTAATATTTCTGTCAGCATTGTGCTTTCACTGTCCAGATGCCAGAATCTAGATAAGAGAAGCTGTGTGTTGATAACAATGTGCATAAGTCACCTTCACCTATAAGTGTGCGCAAAGTTTTTTAACTGAACTGACTTTGCCTGAATGCTATTACCTAACCTAGCTGGCCTAAAGATGAAGACAGCACACAGAATGGCACTGCCATCTCTGCAAAGTAATTCAATGTATAGTTATATTTACTGTTAATATTTTTAAGATGCTTGAAACTCAATAAAAAGGCATAATGCTTGAACTAGGCAAGATGCAAGTACATGCAAACCATGGTGTCTGAGGATTTTACGATGCTTTAAAGGAGCTGAGATTTCTCAGCTGCTGAATGTGTTTTTTTTTTTTGCTGGGACCTAGATAAATTGTATCTTAACAAGAGCTTTAGCCATGGTTGTCTTTTTAACACAAGAGGGTTTTTATACACTCTCTGAGCGGTGTAGCCTACATGACAATATATGGGCCAGGCCCAGCAGGTTTGCATGCTAACTTAAAAGTAAAGTAGAGAATGTTTAAGGCTGGTAAATAAGCAGCAGTTAATGTTAACATTAGCTATGCAGCAATAGCAAAATTAACATATACTATCCCTTTTGATCGAGTCTATCCTGCTTTACATCTTCCCATTTCCAAGGCCATAGTATTTGGAGTGACAACCATCTATCACATCTGTTCATCACATCTGAGTATCTAAAACCAAAAATATCACCTCTGCATCAAAGTTATCTTTAATCACGGAAACCATTTCAGGTGTCTCACTGTGGTTCAGTAACAAGCCATCTCTCTCTCTCTCTCTCTCTCTCTCCCTCCCTCCTTCTTCTGTGGTGATATGTTGAGAGCTCTGATGGATGGGTGGTATGTATGAATGACTGTCTCTATTTATTGAAGGTGGAGGACACAGACGCTGTGTTGTTGAGACAGGACTCAGACCATGACCCTCTGACCCTGCATCACACATGCACGCACACACGCACACACACACACACCAGGTTGTTCCATAATGAGTGTGTCCTGGTCACAGCAACCCCTTTCACCTGATTACTCACACACCGATGTAGACGAAAACACGTGCTGATCAGTCATCATGTCTGTGCTCCCTGAAATGAGTCTGAATGACTTTGATAAGTAAGCTGTAATGACTGCAGCCTGCAGTAGACTAGTGTTTGGCTCATTTGGCTAAAAAAGAACCTAATTGTAATTCTAGTCCAGCACCAGGCACCATCCCTGTTCATGGACTGGTTTTTCTAAGTTTTGACATTCAGATGCAAATTTTGCAACACAGCAGTCCCATAGAGCAGATATAGGTAAATATCTGAGCTGCATATAAGCTCAGCTAAACTGTCATATTCTAGACAAAGAGACAGCCACGTGCGGGGTACACCCTGGTCCAATTACCAGTCCATCACAGGGCTGACATACTAGACAAATAACCTTGCATGCTCACATCCACATTTTCGGGCAATTTAATGCTGTCAATCAACATCATGTACATGTCTGTGGACTGTGGAGTTAAGCTGGAGGACCCAGAGAGAACCAATACAGACACAGGGAGAACATGCAAACTCCACCAAAGCCTGGGAATCAAACCTTCTTGCTAGCAACACTGACGGTACTAACCACCGCACTACCATACTGCCCTGATGAATAATTGTTTAAAACAAGAACAGTCTCATCAAAGTAACTTTGGATTCAGTCAACACCAAACCATTTTAAGGTAAGATAGGCAGCAATAAAACCCACTGGACAAAAAGTCTGCACAACATCATCTGTTGATTTAAAAAAAAGAAAAGCGACGAGCGCCAGAACAAGCAAACAGGTTGAGGTTGAGTGGAAATCGTTTTGTAAACTGCTGAACTGAACAACCACTACAAAAATAAATGTTCCTATGATGATCCACATATCTGTGGTTGTTGAGTTGGATATCTTGAAAACTGGAAGGACTGTTATGAAATTTTGTCTCTAACAATCATGTTCTTGTCAGAATGAATTGTGAGCCTAGAAGTTTGATGATCCCATCATGCTGAGAACATTACCAATGACCCGAGAGCCTCAGCTGTATTTTGTGTATAGTGATCTCCTAGTTGTACAGTAGACTGTTGCTCTTGCTTAACTGAAGTTTGTAAGTTCACACAGACCCATTAATCACAATGTAAATATATTTTTGATGATGCCAACCATTGTACTGTGACATGATGAACCTCATGATGTTGGATGGGTGGTTCAAACTAGCACTATGTAAAGTTTTCGGACATTTGGTTATAAGCAAGTCAACGATGGACATGATATAAATAATTCATGTACAGTATGCATTTTATCATTTAGTTGCATAATGTAGCCTAATTGATGTGCTTATGACAGTAGCTCGAGACAGCCACAGTAAAAAAGCCTTATCAGTGATAGCAGCAGTGGCCAAAGAGTTTTAACATTCCTGCAGGTCTGTCAGAAACACTTATAAAAAGTTATTGCAGAACATTTGGCAGACAGGACGCTGGCAGTCGTGACACAAACAAGAAGTTGGCCCCATCACCGCAAAGCTTTCAGTTATGATCAACATTGCGCACTGGCTAGACAAGACCTCATTGTACCTGCGTGCAATGTACTCAACTTGATGCATTTCCCCTAAGCTTGTTGAGCTACTTAACATCAACCTCACCTATTCTTCTTCTTTTGCAGAGGTTTGTCAGAATATTCTACGGTATGTTAGAATATCATTTCACCCAAATATCAGTTCTGATCAGTTTACCAGATAAGGAAGCAAAATGCGTTGATATTTTTGATGGTGTTAAGCCAAGTTTAGCTAATTTAACACAATTAAATTCTGCAGCTTCATGTTCACTCGATATTGTTTCTCCAGCTCCATTATCTCATTTTCACTGTCACAAATCACTAATGCTGATGAAAAATCTGTCAACACTTTTGCGTACTCTGCGATAAAACTAATTGTCAGCAGTCCGAGATAATTAAAATCAAAATCGTCAGTTCTATGAACGATTACACACTCAAGTCTGTTTTGAAAACGCTAACCTGGGGTTTGCAAAAAAGAGAAAGAAGAAAAAAAAACATAATTTCAAGTAATGGTTATCCAATCTGATATTTAGAGTTAGAGGCACAGAGAAAGACACAACATGTGAAACAGGTCATGAGCTGTCTGAGGGGAGTGAGACAGGCTGCAGGTCACTCTATAAACCCTCCTTTATAAGCCGGGCACAACCTTGCTCCCTCAGGACCTCCTTATGAATGAACCACTCAGCCTTCCCCTCAGTCTGGTTCGGTCTATGTGCATGTGTGTGTGTGTTTTGAGGGAATTACACTAGTGTAAATTGCAGCACATAGTTGATACAGTAGGATTCATACTTTAATAGTAAGACTACTGGTGAATCAGCCTTGATATAAAGTCAGACATTGACACTTTATCATAATGGTTTTGTTGTTTCTTTGTTTGTGTGTATGCCATCAACACACACATGCACATGCAAACACTTGTCCCACTGCCAAGCAAACAGCCTCAGTCAACCGTGGTATGCCGAGGTATTTACGCTAAACGGTGGGAATGAGATTCCATCGCACCACCTCATGTTCAGTAGCACATTCCTCTGAGTTTCAGACTTAGTCCCTTCATTTTAGCTCCATGTTTGTCACATTTATCCCCCCCCCCCCCTTCTGTATGAAGTGCTGGTATAGGACATGTTTAAATTTAAAAGCAAGACAATTTTATTTCCACAGCATATTTCATCTTTACTTAAAAGAACAGAGCACAGCTGTGGCCTTGTACCAGGATGTTAGTGTTTGCTTCCTTTGGTATATACCAGATATGGACCAATAAATCACATACAGATTATTATGAGTTTACTAAGTGTGTTACTTCACTGACCAACTCATACAAATGTTGTATCATGACAGCGGCAGGAAAGAACAAAAACAAACCAGAATCAACCGAAGTATTTGAATCAAAAGGCAAAAGAGTTATTAACGCTTAGAGGCACTAAAAGATGTGTAACTTAACCTAAGTGCAGTAGTGAATCTCTTAAAGCCCCAAATGCACCATAAATAAGGAATAATATCCACAGGCTAAGAGGCACCGAGTCTGCTGCCTGACTTTGGTACAGCAACAAATCCAGGGTGTCTCTACTGAACTGCTTAAAGGTGCCATATTTTACACTTTTATTGCAAGTGTTGATCCATAAGAAGATCTGTTCTCTTATCAGGTCTGATAACAAAGATGTTAGGGATAGAGAGGTTCTGATACTTACTCTTTTGATTGGCTGACTGTTTACTGAGAGTAAGCAAATATATCAGATTTCAGGTAAACACCTATAATTATACCAATCATCGAAAGTTGTGATTGGCCAATCCATGGTTGACACTGATCACTGTTGGCATGCATTGTAGTTGGTGTATGATATATCAGTCTCAGACACTTTGTAAAAGTTCCACACCGACGGCATGCTGTTTCTTGGTGGCCTGTCACTGACACATTGATGAAGCTGCAAAGACCAAAGTATCACATGTGATTGATTTTAGTGTGATCAAGGCTAGAGCCATAAGTCCTGATCAGTCAGGGTATTAAACATTTTTTTAATCATCACACAAGACAAACCAGTTTATCATATAGTTGAAAAAGATCAGTACAGGGGTAAACCATTTACTACATTAGGCAAACATTTCCTCCTCAAGTGAAGCCTCCATTTTCACCTTGTAGATGAGTTTAGTTGACATCCCTCTGAACTCCGGGCTGACGTCAGTCTGTTTGCCTCAGTGTGTCAGGATAGAAGAAAGTCAGGTTCAAGACACACACACACGGAAACACACACACACATACACACAGCCAATAGCAATCCTGAAATGAGATAAATAAATCACCCCTTACTGTCAATTTGTTCTTGCAAGGGACCTTCCATTCATTATGAGTTGGGGACAAGAAGTGCACTGAGCAGCCAACATAACACAATACACCCATAATGTAATAATGGCTAACATAATAAAAAAAAGTATAAATATAAATGTGGCAGGTGGCTGTCTGGGATCTCGAGAATAAATACACACTGAATTTTACTAAGTGATTTCACACTGGGCCTTTAATTTTATTTTCTTACAGGAAAAGAAAACAGTACCGTTAATGGTAAGTGATCAATAGTTGTTCATCATTTTGATGCATGAGCTGAATAACTTGAACGAACAACAATTTAGCTTGTTAAGGTGCAGACCGTGGGCCAGAATTTTGAAGGTGATACCTGTGTATGCAATACATGGAATGGAAATGATGTTGGCAGGTTAAATGGTGAAAATTACAGAAGCTGAGAAGGTGAGACGTTATAATCATAAATCTGGTGGTAACAGGCTGAGTGTTGATTCTAATAAAGAACAGGTGCAGCACGTGGGTTGTAGATAAAGAGGGGCATTGAGAGATACAAGAACATGCTGAATGAACTTTGGAGTAATCGATGTGAAGAAGTAATCACCCTCAAATTCTTGCTTCAATTTACTCTGTAAATGAGTCTTCTAAATAGGAAATATCACCTTGTCTAAACTCCAACTTCTCCATATTGAGCAGAGGCACACCAGACTAAAGGGGACTGTATACTGTATACTGACTGTATACAAGTGCTACACAGATTATTGAACAGCAACTGAAGCTACCTCTTAAGTCAAATTTAGGATGGCTGTATCCTGAACATTTTGTATCACTCCAGTAGTAATCAACAAATGTGACTGGATAGGTGTTAGCCAGGAGTATTTGCATCATTTTCCATATATTCAATTAAATGTAGTATGCACTTTTCTTGTCCCTATTACAACGATAACACTCTTTATCTGTCCTTAAATTGTAGCCACAGATATACCCACTTCTACCTATAGATGATTAAAAGTTCCTTTAAGGTTAAAATTCCTATAAAGAAATAAATCTTCATTTACTCATGAAACTCTTCATGTGGGTGTTAATCCAGTTTTCATCTATATGAAACCACAGAGAAATTATTTCTCCTTCTCTTATTAGACAGTCGTAATAATGCCAGTCCACTGTGGAACTGGTCGTTACATTACAAGCAAACTGAGTTCAGAGTGAGAGGTTTACTATGATTAAGAATTATGTCATTGTTTTATTAGGGCAGGTTTCACTGGCCATGATGGACAGCAAGGTTGGTGGTCAAAGAGAAATCAATTTCAGGCACAAAGTCACTGAAATGTTTTACTGCTTTGAGAAATGGTGCTGTTTACAACCTCAAACACACACACACACGCACACACACGAAGAGTGTGATTACTGAAGGAGCAATGTGCTGACTTTATGTGTTTCTAGTCAGAATTATCCAGGAATGAAGATTGACACACCAGGATTAAAACCGACATAAAATTACAGTCAACCAGTGGTGGAACACAGATGGTTACACACACACACACGCACACACACGCACACACACACACACACACACACTGGCTCTTTGAAACTACACAGAAACTGCATGGCCAGACTCTGACAGCACGGGTCTACAGTTCTAACATGGTAAAACCAAAGTGCATGTGTTTGTGTGTCCGTGCATGACGGTGTGTGTGTGTGTGTGCGTGTGTCTGTGACTGTGTTGTTTTAGCATCGTTCACAAACCAAAATGATGATGTAAGTGCATGTAAGTAGATTTCCAAAGAGAGTTGTTTTTTTTTCATTTTGGACTTAGGGTATCCACCAACATGCGCGCACAGACACACACACACACACTAACCACAAATACCACATTGTCAGAGTGGCATCAGTCAAATTAACGCTGAGCTACTGAAAACCAATCCATGTTTTCACACTGCCTTCTTCCCTCTCCCTCATATATACGTGCGCACACACACATACACTCTGCATGGTAAATTAGTGTGTGACACATCTTTGGTTTGAGCCTCGGAAGAACTTACAATTAGCATCCTTTTCCATTATTTCTGGTGTTTTCCAGCACAGATCCATGGTTGCCTCTGCTTGCTTTTGGTCATCGTAGGCGTCAGCAGAGGCCTGTGTCAGCTCATTGTCGGGGATCTGGTATAGATCCTCGTGGAGTTTCCCCATATGCCTGTTACATTACAAAGTTATCAATTCTCTCCATTTTACTCTCTGTTGACAGCGAAGACGGCCAAATAAGTTAGCATTGGCTTCGCTGACACTATACCAGGCCAACAAAAACACTAAAAAGATGATATGATTTGTTTCGCAGATGATCCACAAATATGCAGTTTGGATGGGACGGTATGAATAGGAAATCACTGTATACTCCTGCTGACACAGGTTTCCCATTGAACCCCACCTCACTCTGTGCATGGAGTAAGACCAATTGTTTTTGATTGATTGATTGAATAATAAAACTGTCACAAGTCACTCTCAGGCTGTACGTGCTGGAGAGGAGCAAGACACCACATGAACACAGGTTTCACCACTAAGCTTCACACAAACTTTTATTTCTTCTATTTTTTTTCATTTAAACATAGCAGTATTACAAATATATATATGTATATATATATATATATGTATATATATATATATATATATATATAAATGACACATCATATATGATTACAGGCTCTGAATGGGCCACTTTTTGTCCTTCAAATCCAACACATAAATTTGAATGTATCGGAAACAGTTCATCCCAAATATGTAAAATGTAATGCGCAAATTTCATTTGCATTGCTCACATGATTCTTGTCATGATTATATGTTCTACCTTCCTCCATTTTACGTTAGTTAAGGGAACAAAAACAAAAGCCGAGTTACTATAGTGCAGCAGGACCAACAAAGGTTGTGACAGACTATGTATTTTTTGCAAGTCAGCTAGGCGTGGCTTGTTGCACTCAGTCACTGAGACTTTTAATTTGAAATCGACTATAAAACCGTGGTGACAGCCCTGTTGTCAGGTTTTGCCAAACTGAGGAGCAAATGTGATGATGTTGCTTTTTTGTGGAGAATTAAGACAATTTATACGACCTACAGTGACCTGTGTCAAGATACATTAGCTGATAACAAACAATGAGTTGAGGGTGTTTCCATCAGATGCTGCTGTAGTGCTGCAGATTCAGATTGAGTTGTACAGTACAGGTTGGTATAAAACAGCAAAAAGGTCACAGCAACCTTTCAATAAAAAAGGGAGTGCAAGACAAAACAAGAGTTTAGTATCTATCTCACATATTATTAGAGAAGTTGATACAAGGAACAGACATGTAATACCAAGAGTGACTCTCCTTTAGCTCTATGTCTGAGTTTGTATTTCTGCTGTTTTGGTGACTGAGCAGGTAGTGGATCAGCTCAGGATTTTGTTAGGGATTTAACAGCAGACTGACTGATACTTAAGAGAGTGATGAGTCTGAGGTGCACTGGAAAAACCAAAACAATGAGCCGAGTCAGATGATTTTTCACTTTGGGCTTTATCCAGGTTTAGCCCCTCTAAGGGACCATGCTGGATATCACACCTGTTAATTACTATTACAAAGTCAACAGCTTGAAGTCTCTTGTGAGCCTCACCCGAAATGCAAAGGTGGCTGCAATGTCTGGTCTTTTGGTGCCACTGAGGAACATGACTCTCCTCCGACCACACTGCAGCTTAAGAAAACACCTTCATCATTTGTTGGCAACACATACAATGCAGATACACACAACACGACCGGATATAGAAAGACGTTGCAAGAGGACACAAAAAAGTGTTGGACCTATAGGTGGGACTTTTTGACAGGATACATCTGCAACAGTAGTTGTCCAGTATGCATGTTGTAATGAATTAAAACTTTTGCACAGAGTTTGATTTTGCAAAGGAAGGGTTTGGCAAAATACAAATGAAAAGACACGTATACATAAACAGAGTTGTGAAGTACACACAGAAAACAGATAAATAATAAATAAAGATGTATGTCAGATGAAATCACAATCTCCAGTAATCCTTCTTACCATGAAAATCAGCAGATCAATATTTGATCAACTTCTTTATTTTTTTTAATAACTAGACCAGTCTTTTTGCTGCTCAAACTAGTCCTCATTTCCTCACACATCAGTTATCTCTCCATCACACAGTGGAGCAGCAATCAGCACATCTCTCCCTGCAGGCTGTTTATTTCCACATCAAAACAAAAAGAGGAACTCATGCAAAAGCAAAACAAAACCCGTGTCAGCTATACATGCAAAACAACAACACATTGATATAAAATCACTTTGCAGTCAATCGAATAATATGCAAAACAGCCTCCAGTTGCTGTTACAGAAATATTTGTGTGCGACTTGTGGCCCATTTCTTCCATCGATTGTGTTGGGTTTATTTACTGTGTGTGTTGTTATACTGATGTTGTAGAGCGCCAACTTACTGGGTCCTGTGTGATGATGAAGTGGATTAAAACAGTGTCCTCTGAAAGCCACCAAAACTTTTTTCTGAGCTCCTTTTTTCAGATAGATACATTGTTTTACTTTTTAATAGATTTAATGCGGATTTTTCCTTTAACTGGAAGCTAAATCATCCTCACCTTACCAACAGTCCTCAATGAGCTGTGCACCGGTCGTTAGTTTAATCACTCATCACTCGTTTTACTGCTGACATGAACTTCACTTTACAGCACTGTCTCACAGCTACACCATGTTCCCCATAACTGAACTGTTGATCGACCTGAACGATGCAGCTGTGTGTGTGCATGTTTATGTGTGTGTGTGTGTCCAGAGGTTAACAGTCTGTGGTCTCACTTGCATGCAAGGCCAAATCTTTTGGGTTTGGCTCTAGTATTGTTAAACAGAGGATATGCAGCAGAGTCGCTGTGTAATGTGTGTGTGTTTGCCCGTGGTTGGCTCCATAGCAGTGCAGAGTAAACAGCAGCTATGCTAATATCATCCATACGAGCATCCTACCGAGCTACATATGAGCTGTGTTTTCTCAGCTGTCGTGGTTCTGAAAACTACCCCCAATGCCACCACTGAATGTGGGCCTGCTGCTGCATAACAAAGGGCAGCTTGAAAGGGCAGACCCACTTCTCTGTAGCTGGTCTGGTTTTAATACAAACCTTTATGTAAAAAAAACCCAAAAACGTTAACCTACAGCTTGTATGATGACTTCACTGGAACCAGCAAATTCAATCTATCTGAAATATATTTTTCTCTCCATCTTTATTGTTAACCAGTCATCGAGTGGATGGAGTCACTGCGATCACTCATAATTGTAATAAAAATGTCCACTTGTCATTCTAAGTACCGTATATCTGGATAAAATTCAGATATGATTTAACATTGACACTTCCCCCTCTTGGAAATAACCATCTTCTAGTTCATTCAGCACCATAAACCTGATTGGAATCCATTTTGGTTCCTCTTTAGTCAGAAGAAGATGATGATGCATTGTTTCATTGTTGAGTTGTTCATCACAACAGCAGAAGAAAGAGATCCAGACTTTTGTAGCTGAGTTACAGCAATAACAGTTTAGCTAAGGAGCTCATTACAAATGATAAACTAAATCAATCACAGTAATGAATCCTTTGAATGAGCAAGAAAAATGAATCGTCTTCATTTAACACTGCTCCCATATACCCACACAGACAGTTGTGCTTGGTGCATTGTATTTCATTTAATGTGCAGGAGTATACTGAGCCACTTTCCCTGTGCTTTAATGAGACAGAGACTGACAATGTAATTACAATTTAGGTCATTTTTGTATAATTTTAGCTGATCACTAGGACAGAGGAGACAGACCACAGATCACAAAAAGCAGACAATAACTGATAATGTTGAATGCTCAATGACTGCAGATAGAAGGATTATGTCTGGGTCAAGGATTGTTTGACCCACCCTCTTGGATTTCAGACCGTACTGAATGGTTCTTGATTGTGTTTACAATGTGTGAGCACAGATAGATATCCAGTATGCCCAGGACACAAAGTGGTGTCAAACATGAATGGTCACATTAGTTAAAGACTTACACAAAGTAGTTCAGTCAAAATTATATGTTAATTTGCCAGTATACAGTCCATCATCCCAATTTAGATTTTGCCCAAGTCTGCAAATGTCTGGACACTGTGCAGCTCAGACAAACACGTGACCACGCATCAATTGTCCATATCACGTTTTGGACGCTTCCATCCATTTACAATGACGTTTTTCCCATGGAGTTTCTGTTTCCAACTTCTTCAGTAGGTGGTGGTCTTTCTTCTGTCTGTCCAGCTAATGCGGCTGTCATTGCTCGCAAAGTGTCCAGTTCTTTCTCTGCCTTTCCAGTGTAAACAATGAGTGTAAAACAAATCACTTCCTCTGTACCAGATTATTACTACTTGGAAAGACCGACCAGACACCAGGTGCTTGGAGGAGCAAACGCACAACTCGTCATGAATCAGATAACGATTTCATCACTGTTGTTCTTGTTATTTGCAAGATTTATGTTTGTAAAACATCCAGAGTTGAGCTCCTTAACACACCAAGGCCAAATTTTTCCATCACAGACCTCCATGACTCCCACCAAACCAGCAAAGCCCCTGTAACGTGAGTCAGTAGGATGGGAAATTCCACGTCAGTGTTTCTTGAAGATTCAGCCTCATCTTCAGCTTGCCTCTGTAATTGAATTAGGAAGTGGTTGGAATCTAAAGAGCGGCAGAGAGGGTTGTAAGTAAACAGACATGGCCTTTTAATCCCTGCCTCTGTTTGAAGTGCACAAACCCCCCATGCCTTTTATGAGGTGTACTACTATTGGTGTTGTGCTGTCAAGTATTGAGTTTCACAAGGGGGGTTAGTTAGTTTATTTTAGAAAGAGGCAATGAAGGTGCCGGCTGATAAGAGGAGGAGAAAAACAGTTAAGAGAGATAGAAGCAAGAGGAAAACAGAGAGGAACACAGTGTTACAGAGAGAAAGGGAGAAGTCAGACAGGGTTTAAGTCTAAGTGGTAAGTAACAGTTTGTTTGGGTTGTCAAAGGCTCCGCTGGGTCAGGGTCAGATGCTGGGAATCTGGGACGTAATGCTGGGAAAACGCTCCAAACCAGTATTTGATACCAACAGTCTGTGTTAGTCAAAGAATCAGATGACAAACCCGCAGTGTCATTCAAACTTCTGCCATTGCATTTGCATTCTAGCCAAGAGTTAGATGGGAAGATGGACACTACCCGCAAGGCTGTACAGTAAATAAGGAGCTAACATGCAACTACTTAGTTTAGTGCATGGGTCGCAAATTGTTAAGCTGGCTTTGTGTAAAGGTAAAGTCAATCTACAACAATGAGCCCCTTAAAACAGTCGGCGTAAACAAACTGTACAATCACAGTTTACAGTTTTCCACCATAAAATCAAACCCTTGATCAATAGGCTACAGACATTTTCTTTTAGATATCGTCAACTAGATTTTGCTTGCAGCATGAAGATTTTGAAAGTTTTATCACTTCTTTTTTTTTATTAGCGTCTTTTCTAAAATTTAGCCCAGAAGCCAAAAAGGGAGCATGAGAAGTATGGATGGGATCCTTCAGATTATTTATGTGAGTTACCAGCAGTAGTAGCACCTAGTATATCTAGTCAGGACCACACAAAGAGAGAAATAAGAGAATCCAGAAACATCATCATGTAAAAAAAAAAAAAAATCATTAAACAATATATATATATATGTATAGCTACTAAGCATATATACTTACAAAACATGACTTGAGAGGCTTTACAAAAATACTACAAAAAGCAATAGTAAGTGACATTATCATGGGAGTCCATTATAAAATATTTGAATGAAAATTAAAAACAGAAATCACTAAAAATGATAAAATGTGATTCACCAATATCAAATCAAGAGGTTATTTAAGATGAATGTCTGGTGGCATGATTCTGAATAATTACATTATGGCTTTGAAAAAGCGGTGCAATAATCTTAATATATTGTACTGAAAATAACTGTTAAACAAATGTAAAGCTTGTTTTTTTAATGCCTGTATGTCTGTTGGCCCTAATAAGAGTAAATGAAATGAAAAACAGAAAGAAAGGACGCAGCTCATTCAGAGGAACATGCCACTGGGATAATATATACACGGCTGCATCAATGTAAGAAAAAGCAACATAAAAAATGAATTTATAGCTGCTTTGTTCCTTGAAAAAAGTGAAAGACGAATGGCAGTATTGTTTTTGTTATTCTTAATCTTGAGTAAACATGTATATCTTGAAAACTGGTTGAGGCTTATTTTGATTTGTGGGTGCCAGTTCATTTGAGTACAATGTGGAAAGCATGACGGTGTTAGTGTAATATCAACAGTTACACTGCACCAACAGACATTTTCTTGCTCCCCAAAAGCAACCAAAAAGCTGTGTTTCCATTTTGTTCAAATAATTTATCTCTAGATTATGGCTTGGCAAAATACATGGCATCTATTTCAGCTCTCTCTCTCTCTCTCTCTCTCTCTCCCTGCTTCTCACCCTCCTTAGTGTGAGGTCCTGAAGCTCACCAAGCCACATGGAGAATTTATGACAGAGGACTTGAGCTGCATACCTTAGATTTCTCTTCAAACAGATCCATCTCTACATGAGCACAGGCGCTCTATAAATCACGCTGATGAGGGGATGAAATAATAATAATAATAATGATTAAAAAAAAATACGGGATAGAAATACTGTGCACAGGTTTTAGCACGGCTGGTGTCGAACTCAGAAAACCTGACTTAAATGTTGAACATAAATACATTATGCCCATGCTGCACGTGGTGTATTGACCCCAAGTTGCAGCTCCGGTGCATGAGGCTAGATGGCGTAGTGCATTCAAAAGCTAATCTTGAACACAACAGGGCTTTGTGCCAAGCCACTGATAACAGCAGTGAGGCTTCTCAGGTAGCAATACAAGCTGTTTTCATTCCCACTGCACTGAACACAGCATCAGTCTGAGAAGGAGCCCATCACGGCATGCTGTTTTAAGAAATCCGCACTTCCCAAACAACATGAGACGAAAGACAGCGGCAACCCGACTGCATGGAAAATGTTTCCATTTGTCACAGTCCATCATCTAATTCCCTCATTGCCGTGTAATTATGGTGAAATGAAGAGATGCAGCGGATTGACGAATCCAGTGCTACGAATGCGTAGCAAGGGAAAAAGATTATGCAAAAGAAAAGGGCAAAGAGTGCGGGGTAAGCCAGGTCGCTGCTTCAGACCCTGGGAGGTTTTAGGGCCACTCAGCAGCAGGGCATGAGGAGGCAGCCGCTGCACATTCAGCCTGTGTGGTTGCAAGGTCGGCCTTGCCGTCTTGCTTGGCTGCCGTGCTGTACAGAGAGGCTGCAGCCAAGCCAAACAGCCCTATACTCCACCATAAGACACACACACACTCATACACACGTATCGCTCCAAGTCTTAATTTAGACTTTATTTTGATTTCTCCTCAATCTGTGGGTGTTGGATTCTCGCTCTTTGACGCTGCCCAGCTCAGCTGTTCCCTTCACCTTGTTCTGTCTCATTACTCCGCTTGTCCGTCTGTCCATCTGTCTCCATCCCAAATTCTCCACCAGTCACAATTTGTTTTTCTGTTGATGCTGAAACCCTGCAGTGGCTTTGCGTCATTCAAACTCAACTACAGCTCTCACTCTGGATGTAACTCTGATTTCTCAAAATGTGACTTTTTCCCTATCAGAAATCCTTGTTGCACTCTTCCTATCAATACTGTGTGCACTTTCACCTTTAATGAAAAGCACTGTCACTCCAGTAAATATTTCTTGGCCATGTCTGTCTGAAAATAACACCTAGCCTACTGTAGTGTTTAGGCACTGGGGAGCTCAAAGTGAATCAGTCCCTTAAGTGTTACTGCAAGTGTCAGCCAGAAGAAAGAGGTGAAACTCAAGGAGGTACTTGAGTGAAATCACATATATGCTGGTGATAAGCTAAGACACACACACACACACACACACAAACTCAGAGGGGAGAGAGACTCATTAGGGAGGTCATAAATCATAGGGAGCAGTGCCAGAGAGCGATCACTCTCCCACTGTTTAAACACTGCTCTCACTCAGCCTTATTAGCAGGAGTACAGCTCTCACCCAGACTGGAGATATTAGCCTGCTCGCTAAAGATAATCACAAAGATTACGTTACGGTTTCCAGAGGTACCAGGACAACTCAACAGAGCAGATGTTGAGTTCATGGGAGGCAAGAATTACACTCAGGAGAACAATCCTACCATCTGACCTTGGTCATATTCATGTTGCAATATAAAACCAGCGATATAATAAACCCAACAGGTTTTATATTAGTTCACATTCACATGGAGACATAGGTATGATATATAGGCCTATACTTTAAATGCAGTTTAAAATGAGAATATCTGTTTTGGCTAACATAACCAGAGCTATTCAGTCATTTAGTCAAACTTTATTATCATCATCTAATTTTTTATTGTTATTTTTTTTCATAATGTTGATCAATTTTCAAGTCAGATAAATCAACCATAGTCCAGCCTCTCTTGAAGTCTAAATGAGTCATGCTGTGTTAGCAAGTGAGATGAAGTTTTATTTAGAGAACATTTTCATTAGAACCACCTTCTGATAATTAAAGAATAAGGCTGTCCCGTCTTTTTATTATTGGTTGTTAACAAAGCATTTGGAAACATTAAAACCAACAATGTGTTAGTTTGACTTTCAAAACTTAGTTGCAACTTTCCTCCTGGACTGCTGCAGACTGTTTTGGCCAATCAGTCCCAATCAGTTTGTTCTAAATAAAGGTATAAAAGCATGTAATGTGGTAACGAGAAACATGTGAAAAATACAGAAATTTTAAAATTCCCTACATTTTTTATTTGTGGATTAATACACACCAGATGCTCCAGTGAGCGTCTCCACAGCAATGTCTGATTCAAACTTTGAACCTTTCCTATTCAAAGGAAGATTCCCTGATTTGTGGCTCACTGATGTGTTTTTAGACGTTTAAGGTTAATAATGCATTAAGTGCTGTGTTTCATTATTGGTCTATTCATGGTCTTTGTTGCGTATTATAAAAACATAGAATATAACTGAATTTACCCAGGTGGAGTCCGGCCAGGTGAAACCTCAAATGCAGATCTACTAACTGCAGTGCCACCCATTTATTCTGGCCTCTTTGCATTCATTCACTCTTCCCCCTTCCTCTCCATGCTTCTAACCACTTTCCACAGTCAAATGAAGGAAAAAAAGATACAACTCATATGAATTTTAGAGAGTTAATACCACTAAATGACTGTAATGTATCTGTGGGGGATTGATTAGGTACAAGATCAGTACCACTGACTCTATTTCTTTGCCAGAAGCTGAGATTTCTGGCTTTCAGAGCTCATTTTCCAGCCCATAATCTGTTATGGAACAAAACCCTCACTGTTTGAATTCGACTTAATCATGTCAGTGACCTTTATCTAAGTAGATGAGGCCTCTCCTTTTAAAACTCCTTTTCTCAAGAGGGTTGGAATCATGGCAGACACATTAAAACAAACATAAAGCTGCAGACAAATAGCCCCCTTCATGTGATTAGCTCTTGTAATAGACACATAAGGACTTAAAGCAGAGCTGCAGTTTTACTGAACAATATTAAATATCAAATAAGGAGCGTGTTTGTTGCTGAAAATGTCATGGTACACACATTCGTTAATGTGTGATCCCTGCTAATGACAGGCATATTGACAGTTACATCATCTTGATTCTTTTATCACCATCTTTTGTTGGCCCTCTGTTGCCATGGATACCCTGGCATCACTTTGAAATCCTGACATCATATGGTTGCAGCTTAGAGGGGGGCGGCGGCACAGCTTGAAGAGTTTTCCATGAACTTTCCCTTAAGAAGACAAGCCCTGTCTGAGAATTTTACTGTCTTCACATGTAATAAAGTAAACAGCACACAAACAAGCTTAATAATCATGTCTGGAAGTTTAATGTTCCTCATTAAGATTCAATTATATATGAAGAAAATGTAGATTCCTCTTCATACGACTGATAATAATCATGTTTGGGACGTTTTAGGTCAAAAAATTATTTGACTCGTGTTTTCTACTGTTTCAAATAATTTGAAAAATAGCTTTACCAGTAAGATGCAGGATGGCTCAACTGAGTAGAATGATCCTAGCATCAAAGTGCAGGGTTCGCCCCCACAGAGGGGTGTGACGGAACAATACTGCATGACATAACAGGGACAGGTGCAGCAGGAAGCTGGTATTTCACTGATTTATGTGATCTGTTTATCACCATACTCAGGCAATCATGGCATGAATCAAAATCACACAGCCTGTTGGAAACACACAAAGACACAATATTTATATAACCCAAATAATCATACACATTTAGACACAGTGTGAGCTACGCCTTTTAGATGAATTCATCAGCTCACTGGTCATAAAAATAATGGTGAGTGGTATTATTCATTTTATTAGTCATGGTTTGATAACTGATTCACTTGGGAAATAATTATTAGGTAAATTGACAGTGACAAAAGATATTAGTAACATTCATTACTGTACAACACAAGAAACATCTATGACACCACACACACAGACACACACTCACACACACTGCCTGTATCGTCACTGACACACAAGTTCACAACAATTCAATAACCAGCCTGTACTCAGAGCCTGGGAATGAGACTGACAGACTGCATAAATAGCCTCACACAGTGGTTCAGAGGCAACACCCAGAGCCACCCAGCACAATGATAACACACAGACACAGACACACACACAGACACACACACACACACACACACACACACACACACACAGTTTTCTATGGGAAACTATTACAATTTAGTGCATACTGTAAAACAGTCAACACTATCAGGGTGGAAATCAGTCAGTCGGCATCTGTCAGGGGTTCAGTAAGTTTTTGGAAAGTGTGACTCTGTGAGTGTAAGTCAGAGAGTGTTTAAGTGATGAATTAAGCAGTGTAAAACTTGCAGGGCATGTCCATTACACACACACACACACACGCTGCTGTTATCTCTGTTTTGAGGGAGTACCTTGTCAAAGTTCTGCCTGGTTGTTTCCCTGTGGTTGTCCAGGATATTAATCACTGAACATGTGTGTGTGTGTGTGTGTGTGTGTGTGTATGGCAGTGTACCTGCTGGAGTGGCTTCCCTGGAAGGAAGTGACATGTTAGAGAGAAAGTGTGTGACCTCAAAGGGATTTCCATCAGCGTGTTTGTGTGTGTGTGGATGGGTGTGTGTGTGTGCATGTGTGTGTTCGTGGGTGATTTTCTCCTGCAGGGTGTCAGTTACTGAGAACCAAATCTCTGTTATCTGTAAATCAGTGTGAAAGTTAGCTTGCAGAACAAACACAGAGCAGTACATTGTCAGTCACAACAAGGCAGAGGCTTCACACACCCATTAGTCAAAAAAGCCTCCAGCTTTTCTGCATTTAAACCTCCCAGCTCACACTGAAGCAGAGGAAGGAGTGAAAGAGTTAAAGACGACAGCGAATTGGAAAGGAATGGAAAAATGCAGGTAGAATGAAGTGAGTCCAAAATTCCTGAAATGCTGTCAGAAGTTTGGAGCATGTAGAAACTAGAAGACTGAAGCAAGACTCCATTCCATCGCAGAGTATAATAGTTATTCATGAAATTCATGAAATGCACAGAGACAAACACAGAGATCCTTTAACAGTGTCGGGTGAACACGAGTGTGGGTGAAACAGTCAGGCAGGATTTTACATTGACACACTAGACCCTGAAGGACTGCTTGTCCCCAGCCATGGGAAGGTAAACTATATTGGGTAACACACACACACACACACACACACACACACACATACATACAGAGAGACAGAATTCCATCACCATGGACGACCACATTGTCAGGTGAAGGCATTTGGTGGCATCCTATAATTCATCAGCTGTGACAAACAACAAAGTTTGACCCCTGTGACGACAGGACAACAACCATAAGGAAACAATGACATGTGACACGTGTGTGTGTGTGTGTGTGTGTGTGTGTGTGTGGGTGGACCATTTACTTTAACCTGGTAGTTTTCAAAGTGTGGGAAAGTGAGCCCCCACTCATTTAGACAAAATGAGACTTTGCCTCTTGATTCTGTGGCAGTGAATCAATACACTATACACAGCTTTACATGGACGTAACAGAACAGATCATCACATATTTTATATTTGGCCAATATGAGTATGAATAAATCTGAAGATTATGATGGAACTGTGGACAAACATGTAACTGCTGAGTCCTGTGTATTGTGGATGGGCCTTAATGTTGGGTGCTGGATGGGAAAATGACAACTGCAGTGTTTGGACACTAGCAAACTAATATACCTTGCACAACTGCTTTACACCTGCTCCACACTGTGTCTATGATGTGCATTCATACATATAGAGAGGAATGAATGTAGATCATATTTTGTCCTTTCTCAGCTCTGTCTCCTCTCTCAGTATATAAAAATCAATCCATTTTATTTTCCTCATACTGCCCTTCTGGACAGACTTTCACTATTAAAACAGTCTAAACACTAAATTTCAATGGACTAAACAGCATCGCAAAAAAGGAGAAGGAGACAGGGAAGATCTTGCAGCCCAATATATCTCAGCATGCCACAACTCGAGGGACAGTGTCGTAATGTGATGCAATGATGTCTACTTTTGACCACTAAATGTTGATCACAGTTTATCATTATATCATACCTTGCAGCTGCATTAGGGCAGGTTATTCATCTCAAATGCCAGGAACATACTACATTCATATACATCATGATGGAGACTTGTGCAAACACTTGTCACATTGAAGTTATATAAGTGTCTTTAATGACAGCGTCCAGATAGGTGCACACTTTGACCCTTACAGACACACAAGTTAATGCTCCACACTCACACAAGAGACGTGGCGGTGAATCAGAGTAGAGGCCTGTGCAGTTCTTGAGGATGAGACCGAATCATATCAGAAATTTTAAGTTGCTTCCATAAAAGGCATCCACCAAGAAAGCGTTCTTCACCAATTATATTTTATATTATTGTTAGTTAGTTAGTTAGCACCTCCAGCAGCTGTAGTTATCACGGGCAGTGGTGGTGTTGGGTCGACAAAGCACAGGAGATCACTCTGTATTTCCTATATTAAACCATTCCTTTGAGCCATGACCATTCCACAAACTTAACTGTTTGTTTTTTGTTGGAAGTGCTTCTTGTAAGCCAAACCATAATCTTTTCCTCAGCCGAGCCAAGTACTTTTAGTGCTTAAACCTAACCGAAAGGTTTATTGCTGCTACCACAATGACAAATGTCTGGTACACTCACAAATGCCTAATAAGGCCTGTTAGATAGTGGCCGTCTACTTCAGTTTGTGTCCATAATGACTTTGATCACCCTGAACCATGGCTGAATGCAGCTAAATGAGCAGAATCACTTTCCTACACAAAAAGAATTTGCTTCTGACACCTGACGCTAAGATGCACAGTGACTTCATTCTTTTATCTCAATCATAAAGTGGGTTACCATGCAGGGTTACCATGAGTCTGCTGTCAGCAATTTACTGACATCATGTCGCAGGATTAATGTGGATTGACGTCTTAAAGTGTCTTGCCGTTTTGGAGCCACAGACATCCAGAGTTTCCACGTGCAGCTTTAAACAAGAAAATCAAACTGAGAACAGAACAGATGGTTTTGCTAAATCTAAACAATAAAATATCTGTTGTTTATCACGGGTCAACATATGTGTGAAATTCCGCACATAATTCAGCATCAGCACTGGATCAGCGTGAATTTCCAAAAGCAGACTGCTGCCTGGTATGTGTTGTCCTGGTGCGGGTTAAGGAGGATACCGAGGAGCTTTGAGTGCTTTCACTCTTCCCTCCTCTGCTCTCACCTCCTCTGTCTCTGTCCGACTGCCTTTCTTCTCCCCACTGACTCCCTGAGACAATAGGATTCAGCTGTGAGGTTGTAAAACCCTCTGGAACGTCACTAAAGAGGCAGCACAGCCTGCAAATGGCTTCAATTAGCCTGTCACATGCTAATAAAGATAGTTAAAAAAAAAAAAAGAGGGACAACTATCCAAGTCACACACATGCACACAGTCGTAAATGCTGAGAGAAAGCATCACTGTCCTGATGTGTGTGAATGCACACACATCAGGACCTGCATTGAAGACTCAACTGGAATTTTGAACATGAATGCATACACATTAAAAAACACATTTATTCAAAAATAACATTGAATTGAGCTGATGTACTCATAGACATAAATATAGAGACAATTAATATGCAAAAATGAGACAGATCCACACAATCATAAATGTTGCACACATGCACAAAAACACACAACCACACACACACTATTCCAGGGCATCAGACATATACAAAACTCACAGCTGGACAAACAGACACTTAAAGTCCCCCACACTCATATGCATACCACATGTACATAAATATGCTAATACAAAGACACCAAATGCACACACACAACCTTACACACACGCAGACAATCACTAGATGAAAACACAGTGACAGGGCCAAGTCTGTTGTGTCAGTGGGACGCCCTGGTTCCTGTTTTCACTCTGTAACACTCAGTGTGACTGAGACACACTCAACATCCACGTCTATGTTGTCTGGTGTCTCAAACACATGCGGCTGAGAACTCTCACTGACAAACATCCAGAGCCCAAATCCATCATCATTTAGACACAAACTGCACACACACATACTGTCACACACTTCCCCATCTGTGTGTGCTTATGCACCCCTGAACATGTGGTGGAAGAGGCTGATTGGTTAATTGGTTAACAAAACTAGGTCAAAACCTCTTAGAATCCTTGTTTATATTGAAAAAAAGTGATAAGTGATTGAGTTAAATAACTACTGTATATATATCACTAGATTGTGTAAGACTCTAACACAAGTCCACTTTGGTGTGCAGCAATGTGGTAACTCAACAACAGAGAAAATCTAGTTCCAAAGGAAAGCTTGACAGCAAGATAAAGCAGTGCACATATTCAGTAGGGTATACTTAAGTAGCCAACAGATGTTTTTTTTCTGCTGATGCCATCCACTGCTGTGCCGGTACACGTGTTTGTTCCTTACTAACTGAGAGTGTATTGATCCAAATCTGAATGTGTACAAGTACCACACAGCCCAAATAACCTTGACTATCACAAAACTGGGAACAGAACAAATAGGCAAATAGAGCCTGCATGGTGAGACTTGGGGAATTCATGTGGTCAGACTCTTACAACATACAGACAAACATACAAATATAAATGTGTCCAAAAACTATTAATATTACAGAAATGACAGAAAACAATACCATCATGTGTTGACTACAGGCTGAGATTTTCTAAAAAACAAAACAAAACAAGCACACATGTTTGTGGGTTTTGTGCAGTGTCTTCATCTGATTCCTAAAATATCAGACATTCCTTAAAGAGTTTATCACAACAAGGAGCTGAAATAAGGAGATATGTTGCCCAAAGTGATCTGTGATAGAAAACACTGCTTTTTTCACAAAAAATCAAACAATGTGTGAATGAACTGCTAATTGTGCCAATAGTGACTGATGGAAGAACAAATTTGGAGGACTGTTTGACAGCTGTGTGAAAATTATGATTTTTTTTTAATGTTGTCGTTTTTTTTTTTTTTACCACAGCTGCTTGATTTTTAAACCATTTAAAAAACATTTAGAGTGGAGTATTGATTTAATACGTATGTGTTTATCATCTTGGTGGCATTGATTTTAATGTAGAAATTAAATTCTTTGCTATAATATGATGTGAATCAAATAAAAGCTGAAGCAGAGAGGGAAGAATAATGTTGCCTTCTTTTTTGCCCTGCCCAACAGGAAACAGGAAGCAGGGAGTATCCTGTCTTTCCGCCAGTGATTGGTTCCCATTGTCATGACTGATGATATCACTAGCAGTGTGCTGAAATGCAGTTGGCATAGCTGTCATGGAGGAGGCTCATATTCATATCTACAGCTACTAAGGTATTTGGTTATGAAGTGCTGCACAACTGTTCTCTGATGGTGTGAATAAACCACTTCTATGTATATATTATTGAGTGAAACACGACAAACAAACTGAAAATGATGCTCATCAGTGGAGGGCCTCAAGTGGTTTCGTGTACTTGGCAACCAATGAATTTTCATTTTGAAATGAGAAAACCAAAACTGGACAAGACTGAGAGATTGTAAAAACCCAACAGGTTGAACAGGTGATATCATCATGTTTCATATATAAGATGATGCTAAAAGGATGATTATGATCGAATCAAATTTAGTTGAAAGGCAGTTGAAATCTGCATTAACAAGCACTGTAGCTCCAATTGCTATGATCAGAGGGACATGGAAATACATCTTGTATAATGAAGACAATGAAGGCCAAAGCTCAAGCCACAGTCACCTCTTACTCCTGGCAACAAACCACATTAGGCTGCAGAGAAAATTTAGAAAAAGCCTTTCTAGTTTGAAATGTCTTTCTAGTTTGAAACATGTATGGAGAGTATGTTTAAGCAACAAAAGAATACATGATCATTCCCAAAACATGCACTTCAGCTGGTAGCAGCAAAGGCTGGTAGCTCTGAGATTTTACTCAATCTTTACTTTATTTTTGCTGTGTTTTTGTCATATTTTGTCAGCTACTGATGGATATTTCTGTGGGGAGAGGAGGCGAGCTTCTTTCATTGAAAACAGAGAAAGTCTGGAGGATGCCATCCTACTCCAGCTGAGATTTAGAGGTGTTTTCATGGTTGCCGTGCTGGTGCAAAAGTGAAAGCTTGGAAGTGGAGACGTAAGTTTCTGTCGTCAGTCATCATGGGAAATGCCAACTCTCTGCTCAACAAGAGTGATGAGTTGGAGATATTGGTGAAGACTCAGAGAGTATACATTTTTTTCATATCATAAGAATACTTATGTACATCCCACCCAAGGCCACTGCTGAAGTTCTCCATGATATTGTTGCAAGGATAAAGACTAAACATCCTGAGAAACGGAAGATGATAGAGGCCATTCTGAACATCTTGGATCATCCGCTTCATAACATCTTGATGGACCAAAAATATAGTAGATGAGCTGACAGACAAATGAATTTCCCTTTATTATTATTAATAAAGCAATCCTTATTCTTACATAGCTTTGTCAGACATATCAAATTATGAATATAGGCAGATTTCTCTTTGGCCATATTCAAGTTGGGATATATTAGTGCACATCTGCACTGATAGGAAGAGGCCAATTCTGACAACACTGTTCCAGTTCATAACCTAAATCAAAGATATAGTTGGGCATTTATCACAAGTTGTAGCATTTACTGAACTGTGGTGTGTTGTGGTGAGCCATCATCTAATATAACATCACGCTCTAGTGCAATGTAACAGGAGTATCTGTGGAAGGTGGGTGGAATGTTTTTGTTGGCACTAAACTGGCAAATAACTTATTTGTTGCCTGTCAGATGCAATGAGATACAGGCACTTGAGATTAAGTTTGCACAGTGCGTACACATCACAGACACATCCTGCAGGTACAATCTGTAGATCTGCAGATGTGAGGATGCAGGGAGGATGTACAGTTTGTCCGGATCAGGGAGGACGACACAAGTCCCATGAAAGCAATAATATAATCAATGTGGAGTGGACGACTGTTTTATACCTGTCACTGAAATAGAGGTCTTTTTATACTGCACCCCTTCTCTCTTGCTCACACTCACACTCTTCTCCCTCAGGCCTCAACTCGTCCGTTGATGTGTTGCTTGGCGAATGCCAGTGTGCAGAGAGACTGATTGCAGAATCCAGCTATGATAAATAACACTAATGAACTGAGAGGTTACAGAGTACACAACCTGAGGAAAGCTGAGGAGACAGGAAGACAGGGGAGATGAAGTCTCCGCGATAGTTAAACAGTCATTTTTACAAACAAATATACCTTCGCTATTCTAATGGTGATCAGGTATTAATCGTGAAAGCGACAGGTAAATAATGATAAACTAGTATACAGCTTTTTGTGTGTAATTTTGGATCCATGCATATTATAAAACAAACCACCCAAAGTGCATTATTGTGCTTTTTTTTGTAGCACAATGATGGCTAGGATTTTGACATCTGCACGGCTGATCAGGTATAATGTTGGCAAAATAAAACCAGACTGTAGTCTGTGGTGAGAGAGGCCATCAACAGAAGTGGTTTACATTTCATGTTAGGAGGCCACAGGTTTTCAGGTTTTTAGTTGAAGAACTTGAATTTGACAATCTTTGTGCTTTTATTTTAAAGGGCAGATGAAGAGTTTTCTCTACCACTAAACATGATTTCTTGCCAGGAGTGGGAGGAGGAGATTATCGCTTGACAAGAACTTCAGCCATGATTGTGTTTATAAGACAAGAGATAAGAAAACATCTTCTGAGCAGTACTATGTGTTCAGGGCAGACAGGGCTACAGTGACTCGCTATCGGAAAGTGCTGAGATGGACTGGGGCTATTTGTTATGTAGCAATAGGAAAACCTTTCAGTATGTACGGAGTTGAAAACAGCTTTGGCCTATTTGACTGTTCTACGAAAGCTTTGACTGATTGGGACTGTTGTAACCCCTGAGGGGTGTCCTTGTGTTACTTCCTATGAGGCTTTCTCAAGACCTCAGAATTCCTCTTTAAACTAGAAAGAGGAATAGTCATATTATGTTGTATGTACCTGTTCAAGCTGGTTTGTTTCAGCCAGGTCATAGAAGTAAGTTCTATGGCTGGACCATGTTCTCCCAAGTCACCATAAAAAAGCTGATGGTGACTTCCTGAATGGACTTTTTTGTGAATGGGCAGGGTAGTCGTTTTAGGCGGTGTGTGTCCATGGTGTCAATCCCATCTGTCCATTTGAATTAGAGCAGTAAATTTTATGTGAATATAAAGGGCAGCAGCTCTGAACCCCACATGAAAAGGTCATAAAAGTCTTGTGCAGAGTGGACACTAAATACCATTGAGAAATGCCTTGCCCTCCTTAAACCAACCTCCGCTCTCACACACTCCCACATACAACCATTGTCCTGCAGGATTCCCACTGCTGTAGCCAGGTAACCTGCTTCAGCAGCCATTAGGACAGATGTGTTTTATGAGATATAAGTAAAGCTTTCTTTAGACTGCTCTCTGTTTTCCCTTTCAAACAACATATTGTCCTTTGGAGCAGTTACCGATGACTGCTGTGAACATTTTCAATCTCTAATTTGGAGGTTAAAAGAATCAAAGTGTAACACACAGTCACTGTAAAGTAATGACTGACACCAGACACCAGATATTTCAGTTTATGTGAAAAGTATTTCTGAAGTTCTAAAATAATTAGTAGGAGCCTCCAAACTAATGATTCAGTCTCATGTTTGAAATGTCAGACTTTTTCTCATAACTTTTTCTTGTTTTAGAAACAGGAAGAAGAATAATGTCACCCTTTACAGGACCAAAGAACTAGGGTTCGAAACCACTGAACTCAGTTGAGTTTGAACTCGAAGGCTACTGGAGAACATTTAAGGAAAAAATATTCATCACGTTAATGTGTATTTATGCATAAAAACTTTCTGTAAAACATAGGCTTGTTTGATGTAGTGACGTACAAGAGACTGAAAGATGAGCAGTTGTGCATCAGGTCAGTTGTATAATCCATTTGATTTTACCAAAGTGAATGGATTCAGTCTCATAGCAGTCTATTTTATGCGAAGAACATTACATCCAAGCTGGACTAATTCCCTGACTTGGTGGTATTTTCGGTTTCTGTTGGTCAAATGAGTCAGTCTGTCTTGTGGTGTTTCTCCTTCCATGAGCCAGTCTCCTCTTCTGGCAGTTCCTCTCCATTGATCTTCTCTCACTGACCTGCTTCATCCACCCCGAGCAGCCATCCTGTCCAAACAGCCTGAAATCCCTGCTGGGTTTGGATCATCAGTACAGTAATGAGTGTGTGTATGTGTGTGTGTGTGTGTGTGTGTGTGTGTGTCTGAAACGAGGCCAGGCCATCTGTATGCCTATACTCTGGGCAGACAAACCCTGTGGCTCTTGGTCCTAATGGATTTGTTTTAAAGGACCTTGACAAACACAGAAGGATAAAGACTGCCGCTGCCTTGTGAACACAGCTCTGAATGGTTCCCAAATCTCCCTGGACTCCCAGGGCCAAACATTTGTGTAAGGAATATCCATGTGCTCATGTTTGTGTGTGTGGTTCCCAAGCCACAGGCCTTGGTCATACGTCTTGTTACTGTGTTGGGTACGCAGACTTCCTGTGGTGGTCAGGTAAACACTGATACAAAAGCACATGCCACCATACACTATTCAGATGCTACCGTCAGCTGCTGCCACCTATAACTGATGAGGCTGTTGGAGAGTCACTGAACCCACTGTAGAAACTTAAATGGACTGTTATAGAGTAATTTATCATTTCCTCTCCTGGCAGTGCCATGAATTGACTGACAAGAAGAATAAGAAAATCATGTTGTGTCACATCAGCCTGGTGTAATGCAGTCAATGCGTCATTCAAACACCAGCACTTGTTCCTCCCTGGAAAGAAGCTAAAATAATGTAAGGCTTAAAAAAATCATGGATGGACTGCATATTTTACTGCTTTTTGCTTACCATTGTGTCAGTTTTGAACATCTACAGAGTAGTTCTGCATGATTTGCAGCTACTTCCTGAAATGCTTTGTTTTGGCTGCTGGCCCCTGCTTCTTTCCTCTGATTGGCTTGCTCAGTGGAGGCCTGTGTGTTGTTGTTTACCTTGCGTTGTTAAATACATACTGGCTTTGCAAACATGGCCAGCTACGATGTGCATCCGTATGTGTTGGACCCTGAGTCAGACCTAGGGTTTTCGTCTTCTTTGGGGAAGGAAAACAGTTGTGGTTTCCATAGATGCCTGTTGGAGCAGGCGTCATGGGCATATTTTGGGTAGATCCCTTGCACTTTGGGCATTCATCCTAATTGGAAGGTAAAACCTGATGTCAGGTTTTGTGCAAATCTACTAAACCATTCAGAGAGACTGGAAACCATGTGAAATCTCATTGGTGGATTACAGCAGGACCCCTAAAGCTCATGTTGTGCAACTTTGCAGGGGTTCATCGTGGACATATGACGTTATAACATTGTAAAGATATGGTAAAATATATGTGAAATATGGAACAGCATAATATGTGTCCTTTCAAGACTTGGTGGACTGTGGGCAAAAGCAAGATCAGGGAATATTAGCTGTACAAATGCACTGATACATTGATGATGATCCAATCAAAAATGAAAACTACAACACAATCAAACGTGCAAACAGCAAAGGAGACTGAATGGCATCTGAAACCACCTTGCAGCCCAATAGTTAAATAATAAGAGCACACATACACTGCTGTACATGTCTGTCATCTAGCAAGAAATATGCAGTCTACCCAAGTGAAATCCAAACGTGTGCCCTTGATGTTAACATAAACAGATAAACAGAAGACCAGCAACAGTTTCAACCCACAAAGCACAAAGTGTCCTCTTTGTGTTTTATTACACAAAGAAGACAGTATCTTACAGCTCAGCTTTTTGTTTCTCACAATGACTTCTGTGTGAGCAGGTGCATTTGGGTGTTTTCCTAATCTAGGAGAGACATTCACACACCCAGCAAAGTAAAAACAATGATAAGGATGCCTTGGGTTTAATTTGCTGTGCCAAACACTGTTGTGTACAACACACACATTTGCACAGTAGCCAGTCCAACTACATGACACAAAACAGGTACAGACCCCAGCATGTCAATCTTACGGTCAGAGAGTTTAATATGACTCAATGGAATTGCATGGAGGAGAAAAGGCTGTATTGTGCCCTCATCCTGCACGAGCACACTTTTCCCACAGAGCTAAAACACACACAAATACACACACGTGTGCACAGACACACTCTTTCTTACGGTTTTCCCACAGTGCTCGGCACTCCTGTGGGAGTAAATTGCGGTAATCCAGAGCAGCGAATTCAGACGCAGCAATTACACCACCGGGAAAGACTTGGGAACCTACATACACACACACAAACACACAAACACACACACTCTATTGTTATAATGTACTGTATACAGAGATTATTTTGCTTTACACATAAGTAGAGAGTGCTGACACTTACCTAAATTTTAAACACTCACTTTCACTTTCTTGTCTGCCTCCACATTTTTCTCCTCACATTCATACTTCAATGCACATACAAGCACACACATGAAAATACATAGGCACATGCACACACATGCTGTGCTGCGCAGCCATCCGCCTGTCAACACTGCAGCAAATTAACTGACATGAAACACCGGTGAGCACAGGCTTAGACATGTAGGGGACACAGTCTCACTGGGAGAAAGGGAAGGAGGAGAGGAGGAGGAGGACATGGGGGTAGAGAGAGAGATGAGGAAAATTGAGCAAAGACAAAAAGACAGAAAGAGGTAAAGGAAAATTAGGGATGCTTAAAGATATGAAATACACATAGAAATCATGTTGCTGGTAAATAAGCAACTCCTTCAAACTAAATGCAATGTACAGTGTACAAGGTATTGAACATTGTGGGGACTTTAAAGGACGAATAAGCTGAAATCATACTGATTTTAAAGCTCCACAAATAAACGCTGAACACTAATTTAATAAAACGACTTAATTTGCTCAATAGATGATTAAAAGTAACATATGTACTCAATCCAAAGGCTGTTCTCAGCAGCTGTGATAAAATCATTACTATAAGCTGCTTGCTGTAGACAATGTTAGCGATTATCTTATTAAGAAAGTTGATAAACTGCCGTAGCTTTCAGTGTGAAGTGACATTCACACAAATATGATTTCATTTAAATACACAGGTTTAAAGTTAAAATACATTAGTGCGGATGTCACTGTAGCTCCATATCACAAGTAATCTGCATCCATACTAACACACTTGAAAATGAAATGTGCAGTGATGGAATTTATAGTGGGCTTTCTTATCCATGTGGTTATGATAAGTGAAGGATATTTCAATAAGTCTCCATAGCCCATAGTTGGAGAAATATGTCCAAATTCTAAAACTCTTCTTATGTCTACCTCATGACCTCTTTACTACTAATGTTTGCTGGACAGTATGTAAGTCAGAGTATGTTACATAACAGTGGGGCTTCAGTCCTCTGGGTTAAAAACAACACACACACGTTTCAGCCTCATTAACTGTAATGACATCAGGTGAAGGACTGGTGGTGCACTGACTAACTCCTGAACATGAGCTGGAGTGTGCAGGAGACAAAGAAAGAAGGCAGGCTGTCAGAGGCCCCAGCTGCTTTTGATTCAGTTGCTAACCACAGCACACGTGCAGTCTCCACCCAGCACCTGCCTTCAAACAGCTGCCAAGGTTATTGCTTCAATAAAACCTAAACTAAACTTATAGCAAAGTCTACAACATGGGATGCAAAAAGCAGCCTATAAACCAGAGTGAACATTTAGCTTCTGGGAAAAGCTACAACAATAGTTATTGTGGCCTCACCATTTGGCCTTTGGAGGCTAAATGTCGACAATGTCAGTAAATTGCCATTTCCCATTTTGAAGTGAAAGTATTCAGCGTGTAGGAGTCAGTTTAATCATGTTTCTTAGTAGCTCCACATGTTGGTACTGTGTTGTGCAACATCAGCAGTTCACACCCCCCATGGACAAGATTGACAGATACACTCCCAATACTGCTGTGTCTCAAACATCTGACCACTGACCTCTCCAAAGAAAACTGTCTGTAAGCCCCAGTAGGACGTGCAAACTTGCTAGATGGTGATATTAATGATATTTTTGTTTTGTTTCTGAGGAAAAGAGAAGAATAATACAGTTTATGCTTACTGAAGTGTACCCTTCAGTGACGGATCCTGTTAAAATAACTAACTCTACATCAATATTTTAGTGTTCCTTTGCTTTATGAACATAACAGTAGAAATAATTAGACGTTTCAAGTGTGGTTCAATAAAAACACATGTTGTCATAAGAAACAACATTCAAGTAGCTCCACTGCCTCTTTTTGAGCCAGTCTGTCACTTTGGTATCAATAGAAATGATGTTACCACTGCTGGAGGGATGGTCATGAAATTCAACACAGAAACTCATGATCCCCAAATGGATAAATCTTGATGACTGTAGTTAATATTTTGGGCTATCTGTGAAACATGTGATGGATGGATTGAAAAAAAATATCCGAGATTTGGTACATATGTCCATGGAGCCAGGAGGTTGAACTTTAACATATTTAACAACGAAATTTGATACGGATACCCATGTCACACAGATGAAAAATAATAGCATTGGTGATCAACCTTGGTGATTCAAAAATACCAAGTCCAAATTAAATTGTGACCAAATACATGAAAATATCTGATATTCCCATCTACCTAGGCCGGTTTTTGGTGCTAGTTAGCAAATGATGTCCTGGCAAGAGGAAGAAGCAATTTAGCATAGAAAGGCCAAGATAGTTAATATTCCTGCTTAACGACACAACATGATAGCATGTATACATGTTTAAAGCATAGAATGGTTAACATATGGACTTGCAGTAAGTAAGCGTTTTAAAAGTGTAAAAGCTCTCTGTCCAGATTATTGATTAACTTGATTAACTTTCATCATGAGTCCTTTCACACCAACCGCGAATGTTAGGCAGCGAAAATGCGAGTTCGATTTTTCTGAGATTTCACCCAGCAAATAAACGCATCAACCAATCATGTTGCATGACAAGGAGATACGTCACTGTCCCATTCCTATGACATCATCTGGACCCTTTCCGTGTCTCACAATCACTCACCTATACCTGAGGTTGTTTAAGGTCGAGAGGCGGAAGGGAATTGATCAATTTGCTCTGTCCCCGGCCTGGCCCATTACCTTAATGGCTGAGTTCCAGTCCGGCCTCTTACAGACCATAGACTATATAAAACTTAGGCTTGTTGTGCAGTGTGTGAGAACAGGTACTGGTCCTGACTCTGGTCCTTTTCCCGGTTCTGGTATGGTCCCGGCTCCGGTTTCTTTTATTCGTCTCGCCCCCGGTGTGAAGGGGCCTTTAGTCCTGTCCTGCTTTGAGGAATACAGCTTTTGTCTTACTGTAGGTCATTATCCTCATGACTTAGACAAAACACATTTACACCTACAGTACAGGCAGAGTTTCTAACCCAGGCTGCTCTTGCTGGGGCTGCTGTGGAAATCCCGTAGTCACCGTGCTACACTGCTGTTGAATTCTGGGGCTGATTTATGTAATATTGTTACTCTTAAAGCCGTCTAACCCACAAAGCAAGGGCTGCTAAAATAAGAACTAAGTTGCCAAGAGTAATTTTTCCCAGCCAAAATAATTATTGTTACTTGAAATATATCTCATTGCCTTTTATCAGAGTTTAAGAAAGGACTTTGACCCAACACAGTAAATAATAGACACTGAAAATACCATGATTGATACATCCAAAGATAATCTCGACTGACAATTACTGCAAACGCTTTGCAATGACATATGTATTTATATCAACAAATGAAGTTCAAAAATTCTTAAAGGGTACGTATGTTTCTTAGTACCGGCCCAAACAGAGGTGTTGCTAGCCAGGACTTCTTGCTGTAGTATGATATTAATGTAAATATGAGTTTAATATCCTGATGTGGAAGCTGAGGGAATAACCAGGTTCTGGTCCAGCCAGCTCCCATCACACCCCCAGTCACTGGTCTGATGGCTGCATGGCTGCACGGCTGCAGACTGAGGCTGCTACCAGTTAGCATGGTGTCCCTGGACACTGCCAGCCATACAGCTGGGGATTTTTTGGGTCAAGTAGAAGCACTGACAGCTGTAATGTGTGTGTGTGTGTGTGTGTGTGTGTGTGTGTGTGTGTGTGTGTGCGTGTAATTACGGCCCTTGACAGGTACATATTAGCTCTGTAACTGATCTCAGGGAGTGTTTTCCTGTCCGTTAGGGTTGGCTGCTCAGAAAAAGCCCAGTCTAGCATGGCACTAGCATGCTACACTTACTCTGTGTTTGTCTGTATTTCAAGGGGTGACACAAAGAGTGTTGGAGCAAAATACAGTGTGTGTGACAGAAAGTGTGTTTATGTTAGGCTACTACATTCACTGACTATGAATCTGAAATATAGTGGGCATCTATACAGCCAAAGACATGAGGACACAAACAAAAATACACAAAGATTTTGACAGTTCACATTAGGAAAAGCATCGATGTTCTGGATTCGTTCAAGCTGTCACAACTTACTTTGACATACAGCCACATTACTGTCACAAGAGTTTGTTTTTTCAAGTCAACATACAGATAACACTTAGAGCCATGGCTTAAACATTAATTAGGAAAGTGGTCCTGATTGGCGATGGGTCCAGAAACTAGATTTTAAAGGGTGTTTCATTTTCAAAAACCATAGTATTGATATGCTCCAAATCTACAGGTTCTGCTCTCAGTAATGGAGATTTTTTATTGTTATTATTACTGTTACCCTGTGTATTATTGTTACACCAGTTATCTCCCACCAACTCTGTTTCTGTAATGCACACATAAAAAAGAAATGCACAGTTTTTGACTGTCTAGCTCATAGCTCCTCCGTTGCTGCAACAGGAATATTCATTATGTGCTAGCAACCTGTGGCCCAGTCTAACCAGTCTGCTCTCTCTACATATTTGTTTATTTATTTAGTTTCAAAAAATAACAAATGACCAACAGAGGTGATGTTAAATTACTGAATCAATGAGCAATTTTAGTAAGATTTGTAATGCTGTCACATCTCAATGACACCCACCCCCTGTCCTTCATATTTCAATATGATTTGCCTGCATGGATGCAGCATTTGCATAAGTAAGAGTTACATGTATTATTTGAAAAAATATAACCCACCTAATATTGTAGTTCAATGCATTATCTGACAAAATAATAAAAAAATAATCATTCAGCCGTATTCCCCAATGTGATTAATACAAGAACACTGACAGAGACACACACACCCTCTCTCTCCCCTGTCTCTCCACTGGGACCATTTTAGCCACGCAATGTGATAACACATTAGCTGGGTCAGACCTTACGCTGAGCTCCAGCTGTGCCATGTCTCCTCCCCTGCTCTGTCCTTCACTGCACAGCTGCATCTTGTCACAGTCTATGAGTCTGTGCTATTACACTTGTGCGCTTTAGGTGTGTTATATGTGCACATAATGTGCGGGTGAGTGTGTGTGTGGTCCACGCTTATAATTATGTGTTGTGTATGATATGAGCTGATAAGATATCGCATTCAGAAGAAATTTAATGGGGGGCATAAGGGCGATCAACACACCGGGTTTGTTCCAGTCTAAATTAAGCTGTCACACACACACACACACACACACACTCTGTCTCTCTTACATACAAACACACACACACACACACACACACACACTGCACTGAATTCGTGCATTCGTCATCAGTAGATTTGTCTTGTTTTTGTCTTTTTTGTACTCAAATTTTCAGCTTTATAAATGTGTAATAATTATGAAATAACTGGTCTGTGAAGGTTCTCAGTCATCCATGTCATCGTAGTTATTATGTGCTAAAATCAAAAGCAACTGGACTACTTTTAACTCTTGAAGTCATTTCTCTTTTCATCCGAAAGGCTTCTTCAGTTTTAAAAGAGAGATAAAAAGTCCCAGGTATTTGACCTATGGAGGGGAGGACACCTTCATACATGCATAGAGTCATAAGCAATGCAAATATGTATATTTGATTGCAGAGAAAGAAACTCACTGAACTCCAGTAGTTTATGGAGGAACATTTTATTCTTTGTTGGAATTTTCCAGTCAAAGTATTCTCCATGTTTTCCATGTGTAAAATTCTCAGATGACAGAGTGTCATCGTTAGATAAACTGTGATACACTGGTGTTTGTACAAATGAGAAAATGGTTATGACTGGTGGATTCTGACTCTCTCTCTCTCTCTGCGAGACACACACACACACAGTCTCTGGCTTTGAGAGTCAGGTTGAAAATCAACTGTCATCTGCTGCTGCCAGAGACATTCTTAATCTGGCATTTCATTTGACCAGGTAAATCCCACTTAAATTACAACAAGAACAAAACAACAACAACAAAAAAGGTCAATATCAATAAAGCAGACAATTAGTAAATGATTCATTTACCACAAAGTGTACAGTAACCATGAAACTGTGATACAACCATAAAAACAGAACCCATTTCACATTGTAATAGATAACACAGATCTTTATATTGTATCCAGCACTGTCATTTGTCACTTTGTATTTATACAAACCTTACCTATTGACCTCCTTTTTTCAACTGTCACATTTTTCATTCAGCATCACTAGCTGCTGTCTTTTAGCCAACAATGTCCTAACATATCATGTCTTTAGGATGACTGTTTTCAGCTGCTGCCTTTACACTAAACTAGAGCTAATCAAGTTATTGAAACTCACTTAAAAGTCAAATTATTACAGTTTAAATAGTGTAGTCACTGAATGAAGAACCAGGATGATGTGTATGTTTGCAGCAGAGCACAGTCTTTCATTATTCATTTCTTTGGGGAGGAGTTTTTGGCCACTTGGTATGCTGAGTGGAGATAAAGCAGAGTTTTATATGGGCCTATTGCCACGGCTCTCTCAAAATAGCCAGAAATACACGCACACACAGACTAGATACACACACTCGTAGACTCCAGTCCAACATCAACACCTTGATACGTCTCAGTGATCGCGGATGAGTGGAGGGGAATTGCTCGGTTGGGGTTGCGACGACAGCTTCCAACATTTTTAGATCAGGAAAACCAGTGGCGCAACACACACAGCCCACAAACATACACACATACGCTCAACACATACACTGATGCTGTGGGCTTTCTGTGCACACAAGCTGTCCTGCAGCGGGAAACCGACTGAGACACCTCTGCTTGCTGCTGATAGATTTTCTTTTAGTGTATTCAGACCAACACAAACACACACAAACACCCACACAACTTTCTCAGAATAGACATGGTTTTTAATCACAGTTTGGTGCAGTGGAGCGTCGTCAGGTCTGTTATTAGAGTAAATTACCTCCCGGATTGTTTGGAGGGGGCGCATTTACAGACTTTCACTCAGATACTGAGGCCTACTGACATGCACTTATACACACACACACACACACACACACACACACACACACACTGGTTGGAACTGAACTGGTTGGATCATTGCAGGGACATGGCCACCCATGAGTGAGTTTTCTGTCGAAGCAGCCTGTTTACTCTGTAATGGAAGCTGAACAGTCATAGAGGATGGATTGCAAGCCTGCGTTGACTCTTTCTGTCCTTATCTCTCTCTCTCTGCAACACACACGATCATCAGACTGTGGACATGATGACACACTCTCACAAAAATGGTTCCATCCCCAGCTTGCACCTGACTCAAGAAGATCTATACTGTGTTAACATTTCCCATTTTTTCACAATAGATACATTTAGGTGAGTTTAGGCCCACTTGGTTGATTGTGACTGTGTGAGGTTGTTTGTCCCTATATGGCAGCTCTGATAAACTGGTGATTCAACTAAGGGTTGGTTTTGGACCTGGACAGAGGGCTAAAGCAGAGCAACGTGTTAGTGTAACATATCGTGTGAAATTTTTGTAACAAAATTTGATTCCCATTATAGACCCTGTGCTTTATGGAGGATCTAAATAGCAGAAATAATTGATGAAAATGCATGTAAAATGAAAAATTGAGTGAAACATTTTCAAGTGATTTGAACTGAAAGATCTGATGCGATCAGCTGTGATATGATGAAGCCAGAGCCATATTTCATTATTTACCCTGTCTAACATAAATGCCAGTATGTCATTTATCATGTTCTATTACTGCTAAATAAACAGCTGCTAATACGCGTTATGTAGCATAGAAATCAGTTCAACTCCTTTAACATTTAAAAAACAACATGAAATAGAAATGATCATGGGTCCGAGCACCCAAAGGCTGAGTATAGTAGTAAAACCTCCAAATAGGTTTGGTAATGATGTTGTTGTGACATAATGAAGTCCCGATGGTCCGTTTTAAGACTCACTTTCTAAACATGGGTTGTGTGCATTTCTCTGAGCAGACTTATCTTTATACAACATGGAACATTTAAAGCGCTTTCGATGGACTTGCCAGGTGCGTCCAGTTATACCAATGCAAACTCACCTACCAGGACCTTAGTGATGACAGTGCAAATACAACAGTGAAAATATGGACTCCAAAACTGCAGGGGGAGCTTCGTAGAGGAAAAAAAAGCAACCACAACGGCCCGGACTTGCATAGTTCCCCTTTAAAAGACAAACACATTTAAAAAAACAAAACATGTCAGAAAAAGACAAAATACAAAATGCACACATGAAGACTGCTTAAAGTTTCAACTTAAGGGGGGGTTGGGGGTGGGGCGTTTCACCTACAAGGAGATTCCCACGTAGATTATCCCCCACCCTGTGCACCATCATCATCAAGACACCAGAGGCCCATTCATAATAGAGCTGAGAGTCAGACAGTGTGTCCAGTCAACAAGGCTGTCAGATGAGGAAAGTTTTCCTAATTACCAGACATCAACAACCAGTTGGGTTTCCTCACTTCCTTGATTTCCCACAGATGTGATTTTGTTTAACTCCGGCATCAGAACAACAAGACGAGATGAGAAGTTGATTATAGCGGTTCATTGACTCCCAGTTCCTTGTAACTTCCTTATAAAACACCACAGGAACAAACAACTCATTCCAGACCAATCACACTGATTGATGAGTTTTCATCTTAATATGTTTATTTAGGTTTATTGCTGATTGACAAAGCTTGTCAGAGGCCTTAAACACACCAAAACTCTGCAGTATGAGAAACACTGACTCCAATGTGGTAAAAGCAAAAAGGTTTAAGACCATAATACATGCATAAAAAAATCAATACAGAGTGAAAAGTGGGCCAAAACGATGTCACTAAAAGATGAATGTATATATGTAATCAAAACACAACCACAATCCCATTATACAGAGAGCAACGTACATTCATCCACATAATTGCCCCTTAAGGAAAAGTCCAATCTGAGACCAACAGGATCACAGGCCAAAGCTATTTTCATCTTGACTAAACAAAGCAGAGGCAGACCCCCACTCAGTCTGCCACAAAATCCGTCATCATCAGGTTCAACCCAAAATCATTTCATAATAAGAGCGGAGCAAACACAAAGGCACATTTTTCTAATTCAGCTTTGACACTGAAGAGTGATTTTCATCCAGGTCTGTGTGGTGATAAGAAAGCACAGACATGATGAGTGGACAGGTCTCGCAATTAGCTTTTTATAAATATCAAACAGGCTATAGTTGATATTTATAGGTTGTTTGGTTATGTGCTATTGAAATGGGTAGAGCTGCATTGTCAGCCTTGTTGTCATGGGGTGTTACGTTCCTGGTTGTTGCCCAGGGAATGACGGACAGAATAATAACATAATAAAAGAACTAGGTTAAAATCAACTCAAAGGTGTATTTGTCAAAAACAAAAACAGTGGTCAAGTCTTCCGCAGTAATGACAACCAAAAATGAGCTCTCCAAGCGTGAGGCCGATGGACACCGGTACAAAACCACCTTTGAAAGTGGTCAACCACACACACACACACACACACACACACAGAACACGGTCAAGGCTGTCTCCAAAAGGCTCCTTTTGTCTGTGCCTTCACCTCAGCTCTCCTAAGCTGCACTGTGCAGGCAATTTATCCACTTTGCACACATAGCAGTATCACGTCATCAGCACATCTGACTGGTAATTTATTATGCATATAATATCATCAGAACACTGGCCAACTCTAATAATAATGGTGGTGCGACTGGGTCCAACAATAATTGCTTCAATTTAGCCGTCTGATTTTATGATACAGAGCATGTATGCACTGCACAAGTACACTGTCGACATGGTCAGTGTCTTAAAAGCAAAGTTCTTGCTAATGGTTGAGCCAAGGCTGCTTGAGCTCCGTCACTCTCTGTCAACCTGGAAACACTCCCATCATTGAACAAGCTCCACTAATCCCTTACCACTGCATGAGGGTGAGAGACATTCAATCTGTGTGTGTGTGTGTGAGAGAGAGGGAGAGAGAGATTGCATGTGTGTGTGTGTGTGTGTGTGTGTGCCTGAGGACCATTGGGATTTCCCTTTTTAATTAATTCAGGATTTGTTTGGGGCACGAGGTCAGAAATGGAGAGTGAGGCGGAGACATTTTCTCATGTAAAACCTTCAGCCTGATGAGTGTGTGCGGGTGTATCACGTGTGTGTGTATACTATGTTTCTGTTGGCATAGAGGAGAGGACAGCCAAAGAGGAGAGTAGTACGAGAGAAAGACGTTTGTTTATGGGATGGACTGGAAGATACTTTTCAACCCCAGATCCCACTCTGTCGATGCACCTGTCAGGTAGCAGTCACTTGACTTCAGAGGTTGTTGAAACAGGAAATGCCAAAAAGAGCTTTTACTTGCACATTTCAGTATCTCTCTTCTTCGATTTGTCTTTGAAATCAACTTTACATAACACAGTATTGTTAGTCTACAGCAGCCCTTCGTCCTGATAAGTTAACAGACCAGAAGGAATTCTCATGATCCTCCCAGTTACCACTGCTGCTGGATGCTACTTCAATAGACTAAATCTGACACATACAGAAAATCTGATCTAATCTCATACAAGAGAAAAAACAGCCTGAGTCTAACCAAAAAAGTACCAGGCCAGAATCGGGACTGAGACCCAGGAGTCCTGTGTGGGACCAGAAGTTTAATTTTGCCTATCAGGGCTGTAAATAATACAGAGTGGTAATAATACTGTAACGCATCAGAGAGCTCAGATAAGTGTGCATGTGAGTGAGATGACCATGTGTCTGAATACTCACTTTATTAAAACTTGTTGGTTAGTTTCACTTCAGTAAAAGCTGTCCACCCTGCTTTTGCAATTCCCACGAAATCCCTGTCAGCCACTTTTATGATTGATACACACTGTGGCACGTAGAGCTGACACCGTGGGCGAACACATACACACACTCGTGCACGTACCGTGTGTTTCTGGATATCCTAATGATTCATAGGGAGTAGCTGAGAGTTATTACAGTTTTGAGGGCTCTCACTCATCAAAATGGCCCCTGGGTGCGCACATATGTTTTTGTGGACCTCATGCTCTGTGACATTTCTTAGACTAACATGAGTCAGTGAGTAAGAATTTCAAAACTCTTTATGAGTGTTAGAGATTCATTTGTTCTTCGGAGAGCTCAGCCAATGAGAGCGCAGCGTTTGTGTGAGAAAGCGGGTGTGTGAATATGACGGGTGTGTGTGTGTGAAATGATTTCAATGAAATATATGAAATATGGAACTCAGCAAAAGCAATTCTCATCACAAAGTGTCTCTAGCTGCAAAGTGTTCAGCGTTTATGATTTTAAAATGTTATTTGTACTTTCAGCATGAAAAATGTGGCCCATTAAGTCATGACTGAGAGTGATGTAGGAGCTGTTGCGAGCCCGGCAGTGCTTCATTTCGAGATGTTTTGAATTTAATACGCAGGTGCGTGTGTGCATGCATGCATGTGTGTGGTTAACAGGAATGTGCTGGGTGCAGTAATTGAGAGATAAGATCGCAGCAGAGGGCTCGTGTGCTGACAGACACACAGAGAGGTGATGAGACTGGCGGGGACAATCCTCACTCATATTCTTCCATTTCCAGTAGCGGCATCTGTCAGGTGTGCTCCCACTGACCCACTTCCACATCAAGACAGCTTTCTAAGTTTCAAACTTCTATATTCAAGACACACCATTTTTATTTGCTCCAACAACAATCATTATCTTAATGCCTAATATTGCTTATTCATCGGTGCCACAGACCTCCGTTGAGGATCTTGCTGACATGTTTGTACATCCATGTGAACACTACTGCATCAAATGTAGATTAATCCTCTGTTGAAAAACATTCACATCATGGAAATATTCCTCCTATGAGTATGCACTGAGTTGTAGTTGACTTTCTTTCCGTGTTTAGCAACATTTTTTGGTCCTTTTTTTGATTATGAGTTGATTGGATTGGATGGATTGATTGAAGGAGTCACTGGATGCCAGGATCTTAAAATCCCCAACCAAAGTGGCAAAGTTGAACCCTTTCGAATTACATATACATTTTAACTGAAGACATACATTTTTATACTGGCTTTGTCCCCCTTTAAAATGAATGATGCATGAGTGAATGAGCATAAAAATGCTCTGGTGGGTGAGTGGTGAGAGAGCACATCTCATACAGGCTCTGGCCCTTGTGGAGGAAATCACTGGTTAAAGCATAAAAATAGAATAGCACTCTTAGTGCTGCAGATGTTACCTTTTCTTGCAACAATACAGTATTAGATGATTCTGCACATCATCAAAAGTACACATTGTAGGAAGTAGTGTGTGCTTTGTGGTGGAGGTTGGGGTGGTGGTGGAACACGTTCACGTTCCATCACCAATATAATATAAATACTATAACCATTGCCTTTCCCCACCCGTAACCAAGCATTTATTAACACTGACGCACACTGTGGTTTGTAACCACTGTGTTTCTAGCCTTAACCAGGCACTGCACAGAAAGTGTTAGGATTGGACATGAAGTAGTTTTTACAAAATCATTCAGTATTAACATGCCTGATGCCTGGTGATAGAGGTCGATACACGCATATAAAGCTTTATATTTGCAGAAACTCAAGCTTCATCAATACTGGAACAGGTTGTGGTGTTTTAATCAAATTGATGGAAACTCAGATCATTCAGTTTCTGATATTGCATGTGTGCGTGCTGTGCTTTTGTTTCTATTCACAAGACATGTGAGCCAAGACATGTGTGCAGATGGGAAAAGCGGATGTGTGAATTGGAGTAATGATTTTCCAAATGGTGCGAGTAGATGTGAGATATAACTTGTTATAGGATACACAGGGGAAAACTTAAGGTGGGTTTGCTGTTGAGCTGCATCCAAGCACACTTCCCTCTCTTATTGGACCCACTAGGGTGTGTGTGCATGTTTGCCTGTGTTTGTGCGTGTGTGTGCATAAATGTCCAGTGGGGCTGTTGTAGTTAATATGACCATGGGTCAGGGAGATGGTGGGTTATGAAACTTAACTCTCCTCATAAACCGAGTCATTTCCACCATAGTATGTCGAGCACACAAAGAGGATGGTGGGAGCGAATGAGCAGAGGGGGGAATGAGAGGAGGGAAGGAAAGGAAGTTGAATTTATAGACATTGTAAAGAAAGAAAAGAGAGATGGAGGGGTGAATAAAATAAGAAAATGATTCAGAGAGGCAGGGAAAAGAATAAGAATAGAGATAATGAAGCAGAGAGGGAGGGACTCAAGGAGGAGGCAATGTAATTGTTAGGAAAGGAAATGACTTGAGGAAAGGAGTGTTGATAATGGAGCAAAATAGAGGAGGGACAAGAAAGCCAACCCAAATGAATAAGGATGGAAAGACGAGAGACACGAGGAAAGAAGCAGCTGGTCAAGAGAGGGATGGGCAAAATAAAGACTGCAATAAGAAAGGAAAGGGGAGGGAAATTGGACAAGGAGTAGGAAAGAAAGAAAGAAAGAAAGAAAGAAAGAAGGCAATTTTGCTATTATAGTGCAGGAGAACAAATCTTGAGGATTAAAACTGGAGGTAAACCAAGTGAAAATGAGGAACACAAGGGAGGGAGGGAATAAGGATGGAGGGGTATACTGTCAATTTAAGGTTAGAATAAGGAACAGGACACGGAGAAATGAATGTGAATGAGGAAATGTACAAGGTCTTCAAAGGGGCACTACGGAAAGGACACAGTTATAATGATAGGAAGAAACAATGAAACAACAAAAAGAAAGGATTAACAAAAAAATCAATTTAGGCAAGAAAAAAGGAAAGGTAGGAGCTGGGGTGAGTGAGGAGGGAGGAATCATATGTGAGGGAGGGATGGATGGAGGAATGCCAGTGTTAATCCGTGTGTGAGAGCAGCGGCTCAGTGTCAGGTGTCTGCCTGTGAATGGGCCTGTGTCACTGCAGTATCACTGCGACCGGGCAGGGACGTGGGGAGGTGGGAATGAAAGGCAAGCAAACATGACTATTGGAATTTGTTTTTAAGTATGACAGATCAGGAGAGCAAGCAAACAACACCAAGAAAGACTAAAAACTGAGACGAAAAGAAGCAGAAGAAGAAGAAGAAGAAGGTGTGGGGCGAGTGGCATTAAATGTCAGCTCCTCTACCTGTTGGCCAGCGAGGCTGAGTGTCTGTCATCAGGAGGCTTCTGTGTCCTGAACGCGAGCCAATTTGTAGAGAATTTGTAGCCCTCCCTCCCTCCTCCTCTTCCTTCTGCTCTGATTCAGCCTGTCTGACGTTTTATGCCAAGGGACTGTTGTCACAATACCACAGTCCAACACACACACACAAACTCATACAATCAGGAACAAAGAGTGGAATACTATGATTGATTACTGTTCTAACTTTTGACAAATCAATATATTTGTATTTCTGTACTGACATCTGATCAGTGATTGAACCCACAGACAGTCATCACCAGACTGCAGCATCTCCTCACCTCACCTCACCTCACCTCAACAAGATGGTGACCATACACACCATGTTTTCTAAACATGGCTATCCTACCCATTAATAAAGTCAACTCTGTTTACCTTTCAGTTCAAACTGAGGCCACTCACAACTGCGCAGAACAATGTCATCAATGCACTTACAGGGCACTCGTACAGACAGAGGGGAGGAAGTAGAGGAGTGGCAGATTTGATCTGCTATGTGTTCGTGTAAAGTGTCAGAGCATCATAGTGTGTTTTTAAAACTTATTTCAGGGCTGCAGCTCACTTTTTTTTAGCCACAGCGTTTCTGGTTTAACTGGTAACTGGTTTAACTGCAATGCTGGATGAATTAAAGTAACTTTGGTGGTACTCCGACTTTACATCCAGAGACACCATCAGGTTATAATTTAGGTTTGTCTAATACTTAATATTCCCTTCAGCCTCGGTTGTGCGTAAGTTTTATGCTCATTTGCAATGATTGAATGTGTAAACGTGAAAGTGAAACACTTGTTTCACATAAGCAGATACTATTTATGATCACAATTTTTCAGCATTCAGTGGATTTAATCCCTTGTACTCTCTCTGTAGCAGCTTTCATTGTTACTGGCGCACTCCACGGTCCCCAAGCTGGGTTCAGATTGCTTACCAACAGACAAGGGAATGGCAGGAAATTTTGCATGAACTTATTGGACATGGTGCAGATGCCAGAAGCCAAAGTACACACACACACATACGCAATCAGACTCAACACACACAGACAAAGACGAAAATGTATCAAATATGACTGTGTTCAAAAAAGTAAAAGTACAGCACTATCTGCAAAATGATTGTAAAAACAATAGGATCATATGTCTTGTTTCTAATATGTCAACTAGTGAAAAGTAAAAAAAAGTGCAGTATGTATAATGTTGCATTGATCTGTAATAAGTCAAATATAGGTACATCAGAATTGTACCTATTTGAGATGTTTCCCCTGCCTGCAAACTAAAAAATCCCAGCGCACCTTTGCAGCGTCACTGATAATCAGTCAAACACAGGGATATGCACAGATCTCTCCGAAGGTGTCTGAGTGTCTGAGTGCCTGTGTGTGTGGTACTAATTACGCTCGTTCTGTCTACAAAACAGCTTCCTCATTTTTCACCTGCCTAACACACACATTCCGACTTGACACGCACATACGACCCCTCCCTCTCTCCCGCCCTCCTCTCACTTGCTGTCTCGTCTCATCTCGTTGCTTCCTGTTCTTCCCTCTGATTGGTGTTGGTGCGTGCACGTGTGTGAGTGTGAGACTTACTGACACCTTACTGATGGAGTGATGCATCTGATCCGCTTGCTGTCTCAGGTGTCCCTCAGCATTGCTCACAACATATCAGTCATCCTAAAGCTGCCCTGCAGCCCCAAAACACACACACATACACACACCACTAGTCATACACAACTGCACAGATAAAATCGCACATCTTAAAACAGACACTGAAGGAAAACCACAACACTGACCCACCCACACACACACAAACACAACTTCACTAGTGCAATTCCACATCTGGGTAGTGGGGGTTTGAGATTTTGGAGGTGTGAACAATGAGAGATAGGATGCTGTGAAGAGGACCCCAAACATACACACACATGTATGCACAGTAGGCCTGAGGCAGATTCTTTAGACTATAGTCTCCGTCCTGGGTGGCAAGATTCACACACACCCACACACTCACACGCACACTATAAGGGTGCTGATGGAAGCGCAGTGTCAGAACAGGGTGATAGACTGAGCTCATACCAGAAGCCATGGGGTAGTAGTCACATTGAACTAGAACCAGTACAAATCTCATGGTCGTGTGTGTGTGCAGGAGTGTAACAGTGGGGTGGTAATTCCATCCGAGACCCTCAGAGTGACCCCAAAACACACTCTGACCCCCCCCCCCCGCCTGAGGCCGCACACAAGCCAAAACACACACTCAGCCAAGCCACACACAGTGGCAAACTGTGGCCATACAAACACATGCACGCACGCACACACACATACAGAGTAGATGATATGGGTGCAGTTCAGATTCTTAATAGTTGTCTGGCTAATTAGCATTATGAAGTTCACATTCAAAGGTGCGTATGTGTATTTGAACCAGGGACAGATCCACTGTCAGGTGCGTTACATTTTCTAAAAATACTGGTGTGATATTGACCTCTGTTGATCAGCAACTTCAAATCTGCAGTTCGGTCTGTGGCACACTGGCAATGGTTTGGTGTATTTATAGCCACATTTGCTGTGCAATGAACTACTTTGTTGTTGACTCCACTTGACGAGGTTTGATGACAACACATTCATTATTCAAGTTACCATCAACAAACAACTTACAGTGCATGGAAACATTGCTAATAAGAGACAGCTGATAAAAAACATACAAACTGGACGGATGTTTTTCACGTCATGTATAATTGATTACTGTTTTTTTCTTTCATAGATGGGTGTTTTATATTATGTGGACAGTCATGTGAACATGTTTTTTAAGTCAAAATTTTTATTGGATGCACATTTTACATGTATGAAACTCACAAAACAGCAAGGTTTTCATCTTTTTTTACGTAAGTACAAGAATCTCAAAATATTGAATTAACAGTCATTATTTGAATAGAATATGTATATTTCATGTTTATTTCATTAAATATATTTTAGCAAGTGACCTATTTGTGTCTTAAAATTATCATTATGACTGCGCAGAAGAGGCCACCTCTTCCACTGACATTTAGCAAAATGGTGCTCAACAATTAAGACAGTAGGAAGTCACTTTAAAGAGACAGCGAGACCTTGGCGGTGAGCTCCCTTTGGGGAGTGTCTGTGGTTATAGTGCTAAACCTCTGCCTCCCCCACAGTGAGGTTTTAATCGCTCTTTGTTGTTTCAAGCTTTTGTATCATTAATCCTTAACATTCAGGATGATGTGATTCGTAAGCTGTGGTGCAGTTCTGCGTCTGAGTGCGCACGTGTGTGTTCTGTTGTTCTTGGCAGTGCGGTCGACTTCGTAAAGGAGAAAGAGAGCAAAGTAAGTAGAGATGTGAACATCGTCTGAATTTATGACAAACTGTCGCAGGCGAAAAGATGAAACTAATTGGCAGTGCAAGGCAGTGGTGTATAGAGAGGTGATCTGGGCCCAGGGGAGTGGGTGAACGGTGTTTTCCTCTCCATCAACATCCATAGTGAATCTTTAAGGATCTGAACTCTACTGGAAAAATGAACACCATTCTTCAAACAGATGTTCTTTCACCTGGTGTTTAGACGACCGTGGTGCAGAGCGCTGTCTAACACATTAATCCACAGGTGTTCACCTTGAGTGCAAAGTCCCTCGATTCACACAAAAGTCAGGGATATTCGGCTCTCCGGTGAAATTTCCGAATGCACCTGAAATGCACCTTTACAGGTGAAATTAATTTGACCTTCTCTAAACTTTTGAATGCACATGTCCAGCTGCACAGTGTTTCAGTTCTTATAACATAACATGCTGTTCTCTTACAAGGCGATTAACCGCAAAAAATCACTACAAGTGTCTGATCCATGAATCGACCACCAAATGTACTGGTTCAGTGACACTTTTTATCTAAACAGTCCTCTTCATTGTGTTGTTCACATTTTGACAACTTGAGACCAAGATGACACCTAACAATCCATCAGCAGTACCTGGACATGTTGCGGCTTCAGATGGGATGTTCTCAGAGACAAGTGCCCACTGAGCTTAGAGTGTCACAGTGTCATGGAAGAGTCACAGAAAGGCAGACAAGTCCCTTGGCAATATGACAACCTGCTGACATAAGTACTTAAATGCCCTACTTTCATGATATAATATAACGGAATTATGAACTTTTTACATTTTCCATAAGAAAGTTGAATTTTCCCAACTTTTGTGAGTAGCGTTTTTATTTATAGATCTAATTTGGTAACAAATGTGTTAAATCTTTGTTAGCGAGCGTCTCTGCAGATCGTCCCTCCACCTGACAGGTTTGGCCCATCAAGATGCTGATTGCACACCATAATTATGGACAGGTATGACCCTGGAGCTTGTCATTATATAAGGCCACTCTAAAATGTGCAGTTTTATTATTAAAAAAGAAGAAATAGACCCTGAACTGTGGACTGTGCTACAGATGTGCATTTTTTGGCAGGAGGGTCATGGATGAGGAAACAAGTCAGTATCTAGTCTGACCACCATTTGCCTCATGCAGTGCAACACAGATTTGATCATTTTGTTAAACCTGGTGAACCTCTTCTCTTCAGTGACTGGGTGAAATTGTTGGATACTGACAGGAAGAAGAGCATAATGCTGTACACTGAGCATCCCAAACATTCTCAGTGGGTGACATGCCTCGTGACTAAGTGGGCCATGAAACAAGTGGGATGTTATAAGCTTCCAGGAACTGTGTACATCAGGCTGCAACATGACGCAATGGCGGCAGATGAATAACACGACAATGAGTGTGTCTTTAACTTTTATTGAAAAAGTCGTAGATCTTTTAGGGAGAAAAAAAGAAAAATGTTAGTACGTGCTAACATAAGAATAACAAGCAAAGAAATGAGCAGCAGAGTGAGTTGCATGTTCGTAGAGAAGAGCTGTGGAGTTTCGGAGCAGCGATCTGACAGATGTAAATCTCCGATCCCTGTGATGCCTAATCTGCAACACACTGCTTACGGCAATAAATGATTTTCACGTGGGCTCTGTTTGTGGGTAATTCGCATAAAGAAACATCAGTTACAGAACAAATCAAACAGATTCATTGCAAATGGAGGCAAAGCTGTGATGGGATCTTGTGCTCTGCTTATCATCAGATAGTACGAGGAGCCACCCAGAGATTCCACATAGACTAACATCTGTTCAACATACGACCCTGCAGCCACGCCATACAGCACTGCTGCAGCCAGACACAGCCGGCCTCTGCTCTGGTGTAGAGGAAAGCAAATCAGGGTGAGGGAAAAACACAAGATGCGAAGGATGAGACTAAGGTTGTGGTATATGGAGAATGAGTGGAGACATGACAGCATGGAGAGGATTATCAGTTATTGATTTGTGGTGAATTTGTCCTACATGTGCATTGCTTAAGCGTGACGGTGTGCTTTTAGTGATTTCTTCCAGATGACGATTTACATGGTGATCTCTCACTGCCCTGAACATCATGTGACTTAGAAGATGCTTGGCAATGACCTAACCGGTATTCATATACCCAGTCTGCATCCTCTCTGCGATCTGTCTTATGTTCTGGCTGCATGTCCTCCTTCATATATCTCCTCACATCCAATCTCTACCTATCCCATGACCTCCGGGAACTCATCATTTTGACAGTGGAAGACTCGGGGGTTTACCCCTCCCTGGGTCTGTGCCTGCATATCTGCACAAATGAATCCAAGCATTAACAACAGCTTGTGCTGTAAGCAACATATTGTTCTGTATCTGTGTCAGAGCAGGAAACAGGTCCCTCTCGCTGCCAGTAAAGTCCCATTAATCACCCATCCAGCCACAAGGCAGGCTGGGCCAGTGGATGGGACCGTATGTCTGTAACTCTAAACCACAATGCCTCGCCGTTTATGAACATTGTCCGTCCTCCATCGATCACGCATCTGGATCCCATTGTCTCATGCCCGACATCAGACAGTCATCTGGAGCCCATGGAAGAAGAGAGAGGGAACAGAGGGGAAGAAGGGCACTCCGATTACTGGTAAGTGTGATTAATCATAACCACATTGGAAGCAGAATGAGGCAAAGACAGAGATGGACCACGGGGCAGAATGATAATGGCTGGTCCTTTGGGCTCAGGGTGTCAATAATACTGGAGGAGCAAGGGGCTGGGGACAAAGGGCAAGTACGAATCTTGGATTCAACATTGAAGGGTAAGACATGAACTGCAACAGCGACGCTAAGGTGGATTAACACTTTGCATGGCTGTGATTTATGTTAGCATAAGCATGCTACAGCTCTGTGATGTTTTACAGTGAGGCCTCACTTGGGCCAGGCATTTTGTATCTGATCAGTGGACTGTGAACACTGTTCAGAAACGGATATGCAAATGAGAGGGGGGATACAAATAGGCTGTTAGCAGAGATTCAGACTGAAGCCATGTTTTAAATGCTCAGTTTGTAACTTTTAGCACAAAGGGTCTTTGTCTTAAGTTCTTCTGAAGGCCACGACATGACACTCGCTCATAATAAGGGAGAGAGGGAGAGAAGCTGCTGAAATGTTTAAAAAAAGACATTTGATAAATGTCTCTGTTTTAGAGAATCTCTCCAGATGCTGGAAACCAGACAAATTCTTTGCCTACTTCTTCTTCTTTGCCACCAGCCTCCACCTCTGCCCACAACACCAGCCCACGTTCAAAGGACTTCACTTAATGGATGGAGTGCGAGTTGCAACTGCTCCTCCAAAACATTAAACCTGCCCATCAGTCCCTGAAGGATCTTCAGTAACTAAATGCTACAAATATTCTTTTCTTCCCACATTGAAAACAAGGAAAAATAACTTTGTGTGAAGTTGCAGACATTGACATATTAAACACCTGTTTTAAGAACATTCCACATGTAAAACTCATTATCAACACCTAACCGCAATGTTTTTAACTTCAAATGTCACAGTGCCTTGAACAACAAGTGCCTTGCAGCTGGGCTTATCGCTGTTAATCAACAGTGTGGAATAGATGACAATGAATGGAAGAAGGAATTAAGGAATTGTCACTCCTCTGTATATTCAGAATCTGCATCTGAACGTATAGAGACATGATAATACATGTTAACATGTCTCTATTCAAATTTCCATAGAGACCACACAAAATAGTTCATATTAATTTGGTCTATGGAACAATTAGTTAATCTCTTTGGTCTGGGGCTCTGTGTTTGTGCTGCCAAATTGCTGGGTGTAAAAATAATGGAGAACTTTGTTGCTTATTTCATTTTACAATAACCGATGGGTTGGTGTAATAACCATTCACACTGGAACTGAATGTTCAACAATATGATTAATTTTGTTAATTTGCTGCTCTGTCCCTATTCGTGTTGTTCTGGACATCAGTGCGTGACAAATAAATTCATCAAGAGATTGATCAGTCACTTGTAGTGTTTCTGAACCTGAATTGTTCCGTCTGGTTGGACCAGACTCTGGCACAAGTCATTTGGCCACACAGACACTGTAGAGGATGTGGTCCAGCTCCATTCAAAACCAATGCTGGAGTAGTTGGTTTGTGGAGCAAGTGTGCGGTGAATAACAAATCATGAGAAGAGCGCGGTATATCGCCTTCTTTATATTCAGACGGATTCTTCCGCATCTTTGTTCCTGTGTTTACGTTATTGCTCCAGGCCCAGAAACATCGAGTTCGTGTTTTTCAGTGATGCACTTTGGTTTATGTGAAAAGAAACCGAACCAAGATAGAAAATTATTAGCTTTACCAACTCCTCCACTGATTTAACACCCTTGGATAAGTTTGCTTGAACTTACAGAGGTCAGCTGGACCAATATCTTGTTTGCTGATGAAATTTGCCCTCGTTCCACTGTGTTGGCAGTTTGATGGACTAAGAGCAAAGCAGACACGTCGGACAGAGTCTCTCTCTCCCCTGCAGGTTCCAGAGAACATGAACAGATGAACAGAACAGATGAACATCAAACATTTTGTGCTATCTTTGATCTGCGGATTAAAGTAATTGATGCTGAGTTTTATGGGATGGACTGTGTTCAGTGTATGGAATATGTTCTCCGGCTGTGTGAGGCTTTGCCCGTAAGAATCTGGATGACTCATTACAACACCCCACCCCCCACCTCCTCCCCATTCAACTGCAGCTCCAGTCAGACGCCCCCCAGTCCTGCTCTGGCACCTCTCCTTCTGCCCCATTCAGGGTGATAAGCCCCAATTATGACCGCCTTCATCCGGAGTTCACACACACACTCTAACGCACATGCAAAACTACATATAAGTAAGCCTGCATATACACACTCGCAGACACAGGGAGAGAGGTCTGATGGTCAGGTGCCTCAGACAGCATTCCCCTGTGTGATTAGGCTTAGTGAGCCATCTCCTCTCTCCAACCTGTCGCCAGTAGCTCTGCTTGGCTTTAACACCCAGCCGGCCAGCTACACAACACTACTGGCTGTGTCCGCGTGTGCATGTGTGCGAGAGAGTGGAGTGTGTATAAGCATGTATCCGCAAATCCAGGCAGTGTGTGTGTCGAATTTCTCTTTCACATTGAGCTACACTGTTTGTGTGTGTGTGTGTGCGTGTCTGCTGTCTGCAACCCCTAAAGCTGTGTGGATTAGTGACAGGACCCCACCAGAGCATGACAAGGCCTTTGTCTCTGGAGCCCAGTGGTTTTATGGCTGAGCACGCTCTTGTGTGTGTTATGCATATATGTGTGTGTGTGGGTCTGTGCCCGTGCTGCTGTGTGTGAGTGTATTTGAAGGCATTTGTTGTAGAAGAAGTTCTTATGTCTCCGCTGTTATTTTATGTGTGTTTTGAGCTCATACCTGAATGAAAGTGATGGAAATATTCCTGGGACAAATTAACTTCTCTATACCAGTTCATCATCAAACTAATTTCATCCCTGCAGCAGATTCACTCCAATGTTCATCAACCTGCCAATCTCTACGTCAGGCATCAGTTGCACACTCATTCTGGACAAATGCACCAACTAAAAACAGTGTTACAAAAACATCCAGGCCTTTATTTGCCTTAGTTTCAGATTGAACAAGGAAACTAATTATAATAAATCTCATTGAGGCTGTGTAAAAAAAAAAAAAAAAAAAGATATGTACTGTCTATTTTTATGCAACACATACCTCTTCCTTGTCAAAACCTGCTGCCTACATTACCTACAATGCAAAATGACCACCGACAGTTCAGCCAGTTCAGTTGAGCTATGCTTGAGCAGAGATGAGGAGGTACAGATGATTTTTTTTTTTTTTAGGTTCAGTCTTCAGCTCGATCTGACATTATTTTTCATACTTCACACAGCTCCCTCTGGAGACACAATAGGTTTTATACAACCTTTTCTCACATGCAGTAGTACTCCCCAAACCCTGGACACAGACTGTGATGAGCAAAATCAATGGTGTTTGGACTCTGTCGCTGAATGTGCTTTGTTTCCAGCGGCAGGGTGGTGATTATCTCTTGACGAGAGCCTCGGCTGCTGTTGTTTTTATAATCAGGAGGTTATTATACTGTGTCTTCAGGGCAGATTGGAGGCTACAGTGAATTGTTTTTGGAAAGTGGCACAGCAGTCTGGGGCTAGTTGGTTAGGATGCCAAATTCAGTAAGTAAAAGAGATGATAGAGACTTGAGTCAGCAATGGAGCTGACTTTCTTGGATACAGCTCTTAGTGAGTAGAGGAACGAAACCTGATGCTGAGCCTGCAACATTTCTAGACTTCTAGACAACTAGCCCCTCTAAAAGTTGCCCATCGCACTTGCAACATGCTCATAATGACAATGCTGATGTTGAACAGTTTTGCTGACACTATTGCACAACATTAGACTACATGAACGTGGTCTGGCGTGTTAGTGGTGACATGATGATCATCTTGATGTCCCCAGCAGTAGTTAATTTGTGCAATTTTAGATTCTTTATAATCCCAGTCTAATAAAACTGATTATGGGGAATCATCAAATACATTTCAACCTTTGCCAACAATGGATATCCCAGCTCTTAAACACAGCTCTTACACAGCTGCTATTGTCCCTCTTATCTGAAACCAAAACATGCATCCCTGTACTTTCTATACTGAGACACGTCTGTCTGACTTCATCCACTACAGGTCAATAGAGTTTACATACCAAATCTAGATGTATGTGTCTTCACATTGTTCACAATCCTGTAACTAAGCATTAACCCTGCTGCCCATTGGTGGCAGTGCATAGTGTGTGTGTGTCTATGTGTCTATATGTGCGTGTACGTGTGTGCTGGTAATTGGGGAACGTGGGGTCGACGCTGTGGTTTTCCGTGGAACTGTGATTCCGACTGGAAATACCAGAGCTTTGACCTCACACAGCAAAGATCCCAGACCCTAAATCCCTGTCTGCCATCTGATAGTCCAACACAGACTCACAGAGGTGTACAGAGGAAAACCACAGGGGCCAGCAGCGAGCTAGGGGGTGTATGCGTGTGTGTCTGTAGGGCCACAGCTGATGAGGGAGTGATGATTGGTGCCAGTTCTGCATAAATGTGCATCATACAACTTTCAGACGGCCCAAAATCTTAATATTGACATCCAAACATAAGTTTCACCTATCTCATCACCACCAATCATAGAGCACTCTAATCAACCAATAAGAGTGGATTATAATGGAAGCCACACACACAGTCACAATCAATTCACTGACTTTCTGATTAGTGGACAACTTACTCTACCACCTGAGCAAACGGCAATGCAATGAAATGAGGTTAATACATGCATCAAAAACTGCTCTTCCTCAAATGACCACTTGAGGGTGGCTCAAAAACGGAGCCACAGATTCTCACGTTAAAATGTCAAAATTTGCAGCAGAAATAAGTTTCTCTGCAGTCTGGTTCAAAAAAGTCTCTATAGCAAATTTACTAGAGAAAAGAGGGTAGGTAGGTAACTGGAACGTATCTGATTAGCTGCCCCACCTGCTTTAAAGAACCACCAACTTTACACAATGACCCATATGGCAAGGCAGTAGTTTCCCTTTTTTATTCAAATCTAGTCTCAGTAGACTCTTTTGAACTGTTCTGTTCTTTAAACATGTGCTTTAAATTCTTCTGTTTGAATCCTTTAAGAATCATATGAAGAAGATTTTGGCCTCGATCCCAAGATTTCTGGGGCTCTGCACATCTAGGGAGAACATTTGGGAAATAATAATTTGATTTATATATATTTTGACATTTTATTACTGTAATTAAAGGATTTGAGCATCAATCAAAGCAACAGCAGCAGACAGTGATCTGTGGTTTTTGATCGTTGAAATTCTCTATCAATAAAACTAAATGTGGTTCTGGTGGAAAAATGCTGAAATTTAAACCATAATTCAAAATCTTTCATAGTGTCTTTTTTTTTTTTTTTTTTGTCTTGTAGGATAATTTTAATGTGTGCACAGTTTAATCATTTGAATATCTGACAGTCATAGGGTGTAGTTTAAACACACACTTGGCTTTGCATTCGTCTGTGAAACGTAAAGTGTGTATTTGCGTGCACAGTGTAGCCTGTGCACGTCAATGGTAAATCCCTGATGGCTGACTTGTGGTGACAACGAGAGGTGCTGAAGTTCAACGCCTTCGGAAAACAGAGGAATGAAGCAAATTAGATTCAGCTGTGAGTGTGCATGTTTATGTGTGGGCCAAAATGACACAGGGCTGGATAGGGAAGGGAAACCCGCGGTGAGAGCGAAGCCCGGCAGGCTGGAGCTGTCGGCTGTTGTTGTTTTCACATTGGTGCTGTGGTCAATGCCTGGAATACTTGGACAAACTGAAAGCTGAAAGCAACAATTTGATTTCCTGTACGCTGCCCAAATGACTGATGATGAGGTAGGTGAACATACCCCAAGGACGTGGACCTCTTAACATGTTGAGACACACACACACACACTTAATTTGCTTCAATACACTCCTTATCACCTCAGAGATGATGGAGGGCACTTACTCGAAGTGCCTGTGAGGAAATTGGAAATTTCAGCGCCGACACTCACAGACACAGTTTCTCTCACTTTCCTAGTGCTTGTGAGGAAACTGTTCATTGCTGAGAGACGCTGAGGAATAAACACATACATAGTTGTGGCTTCTGTCACTAAAAACAGGGGAAGTCACAGCCAGTAAATGTGGGGAACGCGAGGGCCAACCAGCACTAAAGCCAGCACCTATGTAGTCGACGCCTCGAGGGCCCACCCACTTCTGACTTTCAATAACCACTGTGTGTGACCCAGCCAGGGTGGAAGTGAAGGGATACAGGGTCAGGAATTCAAGTTGTGTGTTGGTGTGAGTCTAAGTGTTCATATATGCACTCAAGCCACATATATGTCATTAGTCAAATGTGTTTATTTCCACTCTTGCAGCACAACAGACCTTATTCTCATTTGATTCAAATCAGTTTTGTGCACACAGTGACCCACAGTCCAACACAACAAATCATTGATAAAATCTATGTTGAAGACACATTTTAAACTATTTGAAAATACGCTGCTATTATTGGTTTGTATTGGTCTGGTAAGTTATCATTTCATAATGCTATTAGTATTATTAGTATCTAATATTTACTGTTTGTACTTTAAGTATCAAAAGTAATTTTCTGATTTTAAACATATATAAGCATTGGAAGTAAAAGTTAGTTGTAAGAATTAGATTACATACATTACATCCATCATAAAAATAGATTGTATGACACAACACAGTTGGGTTGGAAAGCTTTAGATTGTACAGGTCTACCTAATAAAGTGGTTGCAGAGTCTATATGATTTTTGTTTTTACGTTGCTGCACATTTAGCTAATACCAATACAGTTAGTTATCACCATGGTTACTGGAGAAGGTGCAGATTAATGGCCCTTTTCATTGAAATATCACAGTTTACACCATCTGTGCCTCTTGTCTAATCTAAAGTGGGGTCATGGATGTGGGATTGATCTACTAACCTGTTGCTGTTTATTTCTGAAAGTTAATAACATAAATTTCTGTGCACCGTTAATGGGTCAGAAAACATTGCTTGTTAGTGCAGCTCAGTCACCTGATGGAGAAATGACAGTTTCACCATTTAGGAGCAAACAAATTGCAGTTCTGCAGATGCAGTAAAAGAATGAACCTCTTGTAATATGATATAATTGTATATTCTGATGAAAATCATAATACATTTTGCCATAGTCTCTGTTTTCAAAGTTTATGTTTAGTTTTCGCTGACAGTGTAACTCTTGGAAACTGTAGGTAACCACAGGAATACTTAGGAAATGATTTTAGTTAAACTGGTGATTTAAATACATCTCACCATGTTGCACTAGGAGACGTGCTGATAAATAAAACAATAGACATAGGGGTCAAACAGGGGGCAGGTTTTCTTTTATATTTTAAGGCACAGAGAATAAAATCATTGGGAACATTTCCAGAGGTAAGACCGTAATCCAGTGCTGAGTAACAGAGCTGCCACATCCAGCCAAGACCCTGGGTTTATCTTCTGAATTAAATCTTCTTAGCTGAGAGGAGGATCATATGGGAGCCTCTGGAGAATATAGGCTTCTTAAGGGGATCAGCCCAGTAGCATCTTCACAAGGTATTTTGCCCACTGTCCAACCTCACCAGAGATAATTGACTGTTACATCTAGCGTTGCCTTGTGGATGAAATATCATCAGCAAAATTGAGAAGATTGGTACTTTTATTTTGTAAAAGTGTGAAGTTGGATAATGAATACTCCTATTTAGAAATTAACATTGTAAATGAGGTAATGTAGCTAATGTTGGCCAGCTAGCAGGGGAGAGTGCTGTATCAGTGCTCAGAGCCAGTAAAAAGACTAAGGTTCTCATTACAACACATTTGCTGATGAGATTGTCTCCTGACCTCTTTCATGCCTGTTAATCTCATAGAGACAAAGTCATTTTCAAGGTCTAATTATAATTTGATCAGATTCCACCAGCCAACTATGCAGGGCTGAGTTTTGTTTATTTTTGTAAGAGATCTCTTGAGCAGAGACATCATTCCTCTGCGGTGTGGGAGAATTTCTCTCTAAAGTCTATAAAACCTGCAGTGAGACTCGCCTCGCCCTGTCTGCAATCATAACTTTTGGTCATTTCTGCAGCATGAGTTTCCGGAGAGTTTAAACGTCCCTTCATGGTCAAAACCATGTTCTGGTGGCATTTCCACCTGGACAAGAGGAGCACTCTGTGGCAGCTGATTTTTCCAGCCTTTATGCCAGCTTGAGTGTTTGTGCACATTGCGTTGAAGTGTGTGGTCAGTGCTGGCTTTTTGCTGAAAGCCAAAGCTCTTCCAAAGCCACAGACAAAGCCACAGCAGGTGGATGGGTAGCAGGGGTAGAGGAGAGGAGGAGGTGGGAGGGGGGAGCTGAGGCAGGGGGTTACAGAGGGCTCAATGCCTCTCCTCATCACGCTCCTCGACCCTGAAGAAAAGGATGATTAATCGGAGCCTAATAGGATGGAGGCGCCACACTTGTTCTTTTACTCAGGCTGGACAGGCTAGCAGGACGTTGGCTGACTGACAGAACAACAGAACAACAACAAAAACTTCAGAGGATTCACACCGATTTTCTTTGACCCCATCCTTTAAAGATAACTGAGAGCGAGAATTCTGAAGATAACAATTATTATCTTATTTAAGTATTATTTTGGTGAGACACATCTTTTTCCTGCTTGTTTGACTTAATCAATTATCAGAAAATTAGTCATTTTGTTTTTCCAGCAAAACTTGACTCAATTCCTCAGAACTGAACTGCTTCCATTCACCACAGCATTCATGGATATATATGATGACTTGGTAGCAGATTAGCCTAACCTCTTTGACATAGCAGCCCTAAAAAGATGATGTAGGCCAGTGAACAGATGAGCAAACAGTTGTCTAATAAAATTAACTAATATAACAACAAAGGTTTAGGAGTTTTAAGTGCTAAAACTACAAATTACTGATTTTAAACTCAAGAGATGTACTTGATTGAGCATTTGTTTGGGTTGAAGTTGACTAAAAGTTTGAAAAGTGATGTGGAACCTAGAGTTATAGAGTTAGCAATGAGCTTAACTAACATAACTATGGCCTATGAGCTCCAGGCTATCAGCTTGAATGCTACGTCAGCTGCTATCAGCAGTGAGAAGCAGGAGATGTTCCAATGTCTTCAGATCAATGTGAGAGGCTCAGATCCTGTACTGACGTCTTGATGATAAGGGGGGCAGCAAATATTCCCTCTAGACGTTATATTGTCTTGTTTTGGTTTCGCCATCACATTCTATGGCAGCCATGATGGACCATGCCTTTGTGGACCGTGTTTGGGATTCAGTCTCTGAAATGAGACAAAGCTATGGTACAGCTGTGTCAGTCAGGCGGGAGTGGCAGGCTAAATCACTTTGTACCTAAATAAACAGTTACACCTTGATGAAGTTGAACTATAGTCCAACTTTGTGACTTTCTGATGAAGCATCTTACTTTGAGGCTGACTGAAGGTGACAGGGAGGGGGCCCATGGTTGACCCACTCGCTGCTGTGTTCCTGTGACGCCTGCCAGGCTTTGTAGTGGAAGCCTCTAAGGTCCTTTCAACCTAGCTCAGTCTGGTCTCTGGGCCCTTGCAAGGCCCCTGGGAGCCTGCTGCTGACTCCCCATTGTCTGTGTACGCGTGTGTGTGTGGTATATGTATGTATGTGTGTGTGCGTGTGGTGTGTGTGGTGTGCATGTCCAAAGGGGTCTTTGGAGGCCTCCTGGGGGCCGGTGACTCCTCTTTGTCTCTGGTTGGCCTGCTGTCAGAGTGTCTTTGTTATGACAGTTGGGCTCCTTTTATACAGACTAAATCACCGCTCTCAGCTGTTCATTTACTGGCCTAACCCCTGACAGCCCTCGTGACACCTAACACACACACAACTCCACCTCCCCCCAACCCTCACTCTCTCTCACACACACACACACATACACACTCATCTCCAACATCATCTTCTTTGGCTTCGTTGCACCCCCTCTACCTCTTTTTAACAGGAAGCACATCCACCCTGTGAGAATCTCTCTCCTAAGCATAATCAGAAAAGAGGATGAAATGAAAAGGAGGATGAGAAGGGTTACAAGCAAGGGGGGAGGCCAAAGGGCGTTTGACCTCTGACCTTTGTGTTGTGACTGGGGCACTGAGGGGGTCAGAGGACACAACGACCCAAGGTAATCAGTAACTACACTCTGGATACGAGTCACGAACAGAGATAGAAAGAGAAACACAACAAAATTCAGCCTAATTTGAATCTGATGTATTTGTTCATTTGACATGAAATGAACCAGTGCTGTCAAAGCATCAAAGCAGCACTTCTATAAATATGTGGTAAACAGACACTTATCAGATTCCCCTTTGAGGCCTGTTGTATCAGTGCAGCAGTGAAAGTGCAGCAATCAGTCAGGACGAATTAAAGTGAAAAGTTGTTCAAAAAAAAAAAAAAATCCAGTAAATAAACCTAAAAAAGTAACAGAATACACACATTGAAAAACATACATACCAACATGTATGATAGAACAGTTCATCATAGGTACTTTAATTCAAATGTAAACATGTTAATATGGGTATTTCATCTCTGTTCCTATCTGAGCTTATATATCCAGAGGATGCATATGTATGATGATAATGTAAATGATATACACCAGTATTACTATATAGGATGATACATGCCTGATTTCTTTGTGGGTGTGGTACTGGGAATTACCTAAAGTTGTTTGGATTTGAATTATTTTATCTTGTCTTTAGGGAACTCAGACAAGTTTCATCAGTATGATAAATGGCTCAGTGAGTCAGAGTGCACGGAGGAAAGCAGTGTGATGTCATCATTGATTTCTACAGTCAATATTGAACACCATTGATCTTACTTGTGTTTGAAGAGCAAAGACTGGAAACGTGGCAAACATTTTGAGTGTGTGTCTACCTGAACGCTCAGTATGTTCACAATCACATCACTCTTCTGGTTTTGAGGCTCTTTTATTGTTATCATTAAACATGTATTGTACTGTTCAAATTGAGTCGCAGCTCAGCAGGGTATTCCAACATCCCTTTCTCCAGAAACACTTCCCAGCTCCTCCTGGGAGATCCTGAGGCATTCCCAGGCCAGATGGGATAATCCCTTCAGCGAGCTCTGGGTCTGATCTGGGGCCTCTTCCCAGATGAACTTGCCCAGAGAACCTCCAGAGGAAGGCACCCAGGAGGCATCCTGACCAGATGCCCAAACCACCACCTGGCTACTTTATACACGAAGCGGGTATGTTAGGTTCCATCACACAGCACCATCAGAGAGGCATCTGGTGCAGATTGAAGAAGAACGCAGTAATACCTCTCTGAGTGATGAAGATTTTGATAAACATAATTGTGAACATGAACAATAAAGGGACTCGATTTGAATTTCTTCATTCTCAGAGCTTGTACAGAGCAAAGTGACAAACGTTTCAGTCCTCAAGGGACTATCATCAGTATCAGCAGTGAAGCATGCTCAGAGATGTCTTATAAAGAGGCTTTGGCAGGCTTGATTTAAACCACCTGTGACAGACAGCCAGCAACCAGCAGGACAACATTATTCTGCCTAAACATCAGAGTAAAAAAAAATAAAAAGTTAACTAATTCTTCTGACCAGATTAAACCATTTGGATTAAAAAAAAAAAAAAAAAAAAGAAGGATGATTTACTTTTGCCATATACAAACATAATTGTGAATACAGGTGTTCAAGCATGTAATGCTTCCTATAATAAACCAGACTACCATAGGAAGATTGATATGAAGGTAAGATAAGGCAATTTTATTTGCATAGCCCATTTTTGCAAACAGTTTGTCTCAAAGGACTTTACACAGCATCATTACAACATCTTCTGTCCTTAGATCCTCACATCAACTGAGGAAAAACTCCCAAGAAAACCCGTAACAGGGAAAAAAATTGGAGAAACCTCAGGTTGAGCAACAGAGGAGGGCTCCCTCACCCAGGACGGGGAGACGGAGAGATCTAAAGGTCTGAACAGGATTCTGTCCAACTCAGAGAGTGACACCTCTGTGCTGCCAGTAAACTCATCATGGCACTGTTGTGCTGTTTGGCCAACGTCAGCACCATCATGACGCAACAGGTGCAGCAGCATCCAACAGAGTTTAGTTGAAATACTGAATCTCTTCCAACAATATCAATTACTCAAAATGCTCAGAGAAATCAAAGTTGCACCTACCAGCGTCTGTCTGACTGAAGCCCAGGCCCACCCACCCAGACGGTCTCCATCCATGTTGTTTGACGGACAGCTTTCACAGCAGACTAAACAAGCCCAAACTAAATGAACCAAGAAACCAGAGTTGGTTTAAACCACATGAAACTATTTCAGCTCCAACTGAGCTACAGCTGAGGATGAGCTCACTTTGGTTTCTGGCTGAACTCGGCTGTATCTACCACTCTGCTGGATTTTGACTTTTCCACAGCATCATCGGTAATGAGATGACAGCGCAGTTCATCCTTCACATTAGCAGTGACTTTAACCTCAGCATGCAGACCCTCATTATGTCATTCATCACACAGACCAACCACCACTTAACTCCAGTCGAAGGCTAATTTGCACACATGAGCAGAAATCTAAACAAGGTGTTTAAATGCTACATGATCCCTGAGCAAGAGTTTTCTAATAATAATAATAATCATCTAATTCTAATTGCAATAACAACTCATCAAGGTCTCTGAGAGCTAATGCAGTTTGTCTTTTCCTTCCTTGTCGTCTTGTTCAAACATCTTCTCAGGATGTATTCAGTTCATCTGCAGAGAGAAAGAGAGAAAGACACAGAGAGATTAGGAAACAGTGGGAAACACTGAGAGGAAGACACTTGTCAGACTTGTCGTAACTCTTCCAGAGGTCACACACTCTCAGTGAGTGCGAATGTGTGTGTGAGTTCGTTTGTGCACGACTGTGTGTCGCCCGAGAGTAAATGTTAGAGGGCCGAGCAGTATTAGTGTTACCGGGGTGATGGCACAGGCGTGTAAAGCCAGGGGCAATATAAAACCTGTGCTTTCCCAGAATGCCTTTGTGCCGGGCATGTGTGCCAGCTCCTGTTGCCATGGGGATTTCGGGGTGGGGGTGGGGGGTGTGGAGGGGGGTGTCGTTAGGGTAACACATCCTGACTCAGACCTTTTCTCTCATGACCCCCTTTGACTGTGTTTCATGTGTCCAGAGAGAACACACACACAAACTGCGCAGGCCTGTCTGTGTCTCTCACTGTCTTTATCAGTCACACCGTCATGCGCAGATGAGTGTGTGTGTGTGTGTGTGTATGTGTGTGAGAGAGACAGAGAGAAAGAGTGCGTGTTTGTGGGGGGGGCTGCCTGCATGCTGTGTGTAGCGAGCCCAGATGTCTGGGGCTCTATGGGGGATAATGATTTCTTTCAGAGGAAATAGTGTGTGCTTGTGTGTGTGTCAGAGATAGAGCGACAGAGAGAGAGAGAGAGAGACTTAAAATGCGCATGAGTGTGTGTGCCCTCAGAAGTGGCACATCCTCGCAGCAAACTCATTTCAACTACTTAACAGGAGTTAGTTACACACATTTGAGAGGAAGCGATGGGTTGGAGCTGCTGAGTGTTGGCAGGGGCGCTCGCATGCTTGTGTGTTTCATGTAAATTAGATTTGACCCTGATTGGAAGCAGCACAGGACACTTGAGGACACAGCAGGAGCTGCAAACTGAGTCAGTCAAAGCCAGTGCACTGACAGCTGTGTGACAACTCACACACTTTACACACTCTCACACAGAACACTTTGAAATATTAAAATGAATCACTTCCATCATGTAGGAGAAGAAAAACACCAGTCAGTTTTACAAGTCAAGCTTTTAAAGTTAATCCTTAAGATTTCAGTTCTGGTTGGTTTGCTGACAAGTGCTGTTACCAGCACCAGCAATGTTTTATCCACGTTAATTCCACCATTAAAGAGCCATTTTTCACTCATCGGGCCCAAGAAATCCACTTTTAGCAGCTGCATGTGAAGCTTATTTGGTTTCAGCAAGGGCATGGTGAAGCAGAGAGGTGTAGCAGCTGAAGCAGAATAAATGTCTGACAGAGATTGTATCAATAAGTCAATATCAATACATTTGGTTTTCATGTCAGTAGGTTCTGTGATTATACTGAGCTGGTCTGTGTCAAATCAGTCTCCATCTCAAATACACAAGTAATCCTGAGCTTCACTGATTATTTTTATTCAGTGAAATAAAGTCTGAGCCAGTTATAATAAAGTAATAAGGTGTCAGCAAGTGATTCAGACCAGTCATGGTTACTGAATATAGACTCAATCACTTTCGTCCAGATGGATTGACAATAGCTGATCAGGCAATCAACCTTATTATGAGATTATTCTTGTGTCACAGAAAATCACTGAATTATCTAAGTCCTTTTCCATTTTTTACACTTGATGATATGAAACTAAATAATCTCGCTTTCCGATAAAACGTCCTCGTAATAGAATATTTTTACTGTGTTTTGTTACATTCACTTCGTATTTGCAGTGTGTGCGCACTTTGATTTCAGTGTTTTAAGCTACTTCGGTTTATGTTTGTTACTGCAGCTTTCTGATGTCTGATTTATTCAATAGATATTTTTCATTTTTTTTTGTATCTGGATGCTTCACAATACCAATAGTCTCTTTAGTCATTCTTGTATAACACGTTCTGAAGTATCATCTCTAGTCTGAAGCGTTTAGGGCAGATTTTTGTGGTGACGTTTGGTAAAACGATTTGTATTTTGAAACTTCAGATTGCTTTCTGTTCAATTACCCCAAAAACGTTATTAAAAACACTTTTACAGATGAAATAAAAAATAAAAACCTGCTGATTGGTTAAAATGTCTGTTGATGGTGGAAATGGTACTCCCACACTGACTATAAATAAACTTTCTTTTAGCCATTGCTATAAAAAAATAACTGTTATATCATTATATATTTGTTGAAATTGATTTATTATCTTTTAGATCTTTCAGACTGATGCTGATAATACTGGTAATAATCAGTCAATTTAATGATTTTCAATTTAATTGAACCTCAACTTTAATGATTATTTAGTTTTTTTATGACTATGACAGAATTTTAGAAATTTTTATCTAAAAATGTTTCACATTACTGTTTAAAGGGGTTCACCTCATGTAACACAAGGCTTTTGTTTATTTCCAGTTCTCTACACTAAAACTTCTCCCTGAGGATTTCTGTGTTCTGTATAACATGGTATGTTAATGAGGTACAGTTCAGTTATGTAAGAGCAGCCTCTGAATTTGTCATTGTGCTGATCATCAACAAGCTCCTTTACTCACTTCCCCCCTCTGTTGGCCAGTCAGCAGCAGAGCTGATGCAGGTGACCTATGGGGGACGACCTGGATGTACTGTCGAGATGTCATCCTCTGCTCTTCACCTGTGACTGAAGCCCTGGCAGCAACAGACTGAGCGGCAACAACTCATACGCTCTCTCTGTAATGCCGCTGTGAGTTTTACACACTCCCCAGAGCTCGGTGCAGGTGCCATCTGTCTTGATGTGGAGCTGAAACGGGTTCAGCGGGAGCAGAAGTTTGGAAGAAAATGACAACACAGAATGTAGGTCAGCAGGTTCCCACACCAGCCCCTGCTCTGCCGTCCAGGAGCCCCGACTCTGTGGCTTTTTTCTGAAGAACCTGCAGACTTTCCGCCCAGAGGAGAAAACTTTAGAGCCCCTTGTCAGTTACTGTTTTCAGTGTTTAGCTGATACTCTGTTTTTGGGCTCATGTTCTGACTTTTTCCACTGCTGAATTCATTTGGTTTGGCTGCTGCTGCAGAATCTCCCCACAGGGATCAATACACATTTATCTTATCTTTAAAGTATCCAAAATCAGACAAATGACTTATCTTACTCAACTCTACAGTGAGTGTGTGTCTGTGTATGTGTGTCTGTGTGGCAGCCAGGAGCCACACTGCACACAGCTGGTGGCGCGGCTACAGCGCCTTGTCCCAGCAGGGTGTATTCTTAGCTCCCTAAAACCCAATAAGTGAAATGAGATTAAACGACACATGCGCGCGCACACACACACAAACACATACACACACATACACATAACCCAAACCTCAACCACCACCACCCACACATGAACACATACACACATAAGCTTAAGACTAAGCCAATGTGTGAAGAGTGGCTGCTGCTGCTGCTGCTGTCTCCCCTCTGTGAGTCTTTCCACATCTGTGTGTTGTGACTGAGAGCAGCTCAGATGTCACATGTTAACACATATTCGTTGTCCCTACATACACTTTTCATCTCTATGTCCTCTTGAAGCAGCTTTAATGTTGGAAACATAAATTGTATCCCACAGTATGTGACAGTATAGCATACAGTACAGAACACATCTTTATATTGAGTGAAAAATCAAAACCTATTTTCTCTGTCTTGTGCATTATTTTTCTCCTAAACTCAGTCTGACGTACATAGTTTGTATCTTTGGAAGCTTTTCTCGTCTAGAACTCAGAATTGAAAACAAAGCTCTGTGGGCTTGAACAAAGTTTGGCTGAACAGCATGACTTTGTACCGACTCGCCCACCAGCAGGTCAGCGGGGTCAACACAACAGAAAAGGTGAGACGTGTTTTTTTGTGGGTTTTGTTCTGCTCTCTGTTGTTTCTCTTCATTAGCGGCGTTTTGCTCACACCTTTGTTGGTTTGATTGGTTGCAGTTGTGTGCACATTTTAGCTTTAATTATAGTTCATTTGTGTTGTTATAATTTGAAATGTGACGAATGCATTTTTAATTTTTTTATGGTCTTTATGCTTTTTCTCATGCATGCTTGATGTTTTTATCACATATTATACTTTATGTTCTGTATGTGTATTATTAGTCCACTATAAAATATTATATTATCAATATATATACTTTGTGCCCATGTGCTATATTACTCTATTATACACTCTCTATCATATACTGTTGTATGTTGGTGTTGCTGCCCTTATTACTAATATACCATAAAATACTATAATAACATATAAATGTTCTATATAAGCAGAAATGAGGACAGTTTGATGACAATTACAATTTCTCCTATGAAGACATTTCACATGACTACACCTGTCAGTCATTTTCTGTTTATACTGCAGCCTCCACTTGTGTGTATCACCAGGAGGAGTGGCTCACATCTGTCATCAATCATTTATGATGATATTTATGTAGCCTACTGTTTGAATTGCTAAATTTGGAGATGATAATTTAACTCTCATTGTTTGTCACTGTTATTTACCCCCCCACCCCCCCCACTCCCCCACTAACTACTTATCATCTATCTCTTAGTTCCTGCTTTACCTTTAAATTCCCTTGCACAACGTGTGTAACATCTGTACAACACCTGTGTGATATCTCTGATCTGCTTCTTTTTTTTCATACAAGCTACTGTTGCTGGTACTGAATGAACATTCAACCTTCGGTCCAGGGCCACATGTCTTATGGCTGCAAAATTTAAAATAGAAATACTCGACATGTTTATGCATCTTTTTATACACCTTTCCCCATAATTCAGTCTGACATATTTGGTATATTTGGAAACTTTGGGATCCTCCATGTGGTTAAAAATAAAATCCTGTGGCTTTGAAGAGAAAAAAAAGTAATTTGTAGTGATGGACTCAGGCAGCGTCGATCCCTCTACAATAAATAACTAAAATAAATAACTTTTTCCTCTCTCCTTCCCATTGAAAATCTTTTGTTTTTTAAATATGATCTTGCAGCCCTTTCCACCTCAGCCCAGGATCAGGTGAGTCATATAGAGTCCTCCATGGTGTTACATGAGGCCAGCATGGCTGCCTCACCTTATTATCCTCCTACAACGTTTTCATCAATCAATAGTGTGTAGCTGACATTTGTCATATTATTGGGATTTGCTGGTTTCAAATGCAGACGTTTTGCAGCCAAGCTTTAAATAGCCTGTTGACCGCAGAATATTTGGTTGAGTGTGTGACAGAGAGAGTGAGGCGCTGCCAAGAAGTGTGTGTGTGTCTGTGTGTGTGTGTGTGTGTCAGAAAGAGCGTGTTTATGTGTGTGTTGGAGAGGAGTGGAGGGTGACTGGGGAGGGCATTAGTGAATGGCTGTGCTATTGCATCCTCCCAGGAGACCTCTAAAACACACACAAAGTCCCGTCTACACACACACACACACAGTGAGAGAGAGAGAGAGAGAGAGAGAGTACCTTCGCAGCTCAATAAACCCGCCTCCTTCATCCCCTGAAAACTCCCATCTCTCTGCCATACCTCTATATCCTCGCACCGCCCCTCAACTAAAGTCAGCGCACACATTCTCTCCTCTGCCAGACACACCGAGAGACGGTGGTGTGTGAGGAGGAGCCGTGCGTATTTACGCTCAGAGTGTGTGCATGTGTCGGGGAAGAGTTGCAGAGCCCGCAGCGCGCAGACAGCAGAGCCCCGCTTGTCTGAGAGCGGGACCCGGCAGCGGGTGATAAGACTTGAAGGAGGAGGAGAAGGAAGAAGAAGAAGAAGAAGAAGAGGTGTCCGCGAGCTCGCGTTCATTCGGCTTCTGTTTGCCTGCCTCTCCACGCGCTCTCCCGGCTCATGTTAACACGCAGCTGAGAAGGAAAGCAAACAAGTTGATTAAGAAGAAGGGTCCGATTCAGTCCGAGCGGCTCCAGAGTTTAGACCGTATTTTTAGCATCCCTCCTCTCCCCCTCTCCCCGTCCCTTCTGAGTGCAGAGGGAGGGACGGGAGAACCGGGCGGACGGATCGCGGAGCTGCGCGCCTCCCCGGTGGCTGATCCACTGGATGCGGGATGATGATGGATTAACAGCCTTCTCCGGACCCTGCCGCCTTTTTTGTTCTTCTGTCGCCGCTGTCCAGCCAGGGATTATTTCAACTCTCACCGACACCCACCACCCTCCCTTCAACTCGAGATGACCGAGGAATATGTTTTGCGGTGCGTCCTGATGCTCTGCTGTGCGCTCCTCTCCGCCAACGCGAGTAACTGGCTGTAAGTTGGACTTCACCCATCTAACCCCCCGATATCGTTTCTACAGTGGGGGGCTGCACCCCCCACCCCCCACCCCTTCACCTCCACTGTTACCATTCACCTGTTCTCTTTCTCCTCATCATCTTCACATCCTCCTCCTCCTCCTCTGTCCTTTCCATCCAGCTCAGTGGCCGCTCAGGTTAATTGTTAACCATCCACACACATGCACTCTCCCTCTCTCTCTCTCTCTCTCTCTCTCTCTCTCTCTCTCTCTCTCTCTCTCTCTCTCCCAGTCGCTCTGTGTCTCCAGTTCTTTCTCCCCCAGACTTAATAACTTACCAACACCGCTACATCCCCCATTACAAAAAAAAAAAAAAAAAAAAAAGTCAACAAGTGAAAAAGCACATGTTCTTTTTTGGAAAGGCAACGGTTTTACGCATATTGGCGAAATTTCATGTTCTTCATTGAAAATTGAATTTTGCTCATAAAAAATAACTTTTATGTATGAAACGAATATATTTAATGGCAGCTGGAAACATGACAAATGATGAAAAACGTTTATAAAGTTTTTTTGTTTTGTGACCAGGTCTCCTGTGACTGTTTTGTCACCATGACGCCCCTCAGCACCGTCAGAGCTGCTTTTCTGCGGAATCCAAATTTTGGAAATGATGTAGAGACCTAGTAGAGAGAATTAAGATTTATTTATTTATTTATCTTTAGCTGCAAGCATTAAAACCTAAACGAGTTCATATTCCTGTAAATGGCAATAAATAAAAGTGACTTGGCAGAGCCGTGGAGTTCACAGGCTTACAGGCACACAAGCTTCATCACATCTGATGCTTCTGATTTCACGTCTCAATCAACACGTAAGATCAAGATAGAAAACTAGATAATGTCATTATTAATCAGGATTGGATGGTTCAGCTGCATCTGAGCTAAAGAACTCTTTTAAAAAAAGTATCAAAAACTGGACACAGATGGAAATGTAAACATAACCCATATTTAAATACAGTGCAATAAAACTGCTAGTTCATCATTCAGTTCTCCAGGTTGACATCAACCTAATACAGTATTATGGGATAGGCCTAACTATGGAGATTACGAATAATGAAAAACTTCAACAAAAAACTTGGTAAAAAGTTGACGTCAGCCTATGTAGAAATATTGCACTTTTCATTTATGAGTTCAGTTCAGGAGAATGGAAGATCAGTCAGACCACAGGAGTCTAGTTAAAACCCCCGTTGAGGATATAACACACAGCTGAACTGCAGAGTGCCACCTCTTCCTGGGGCCGGTCGGTTGGGTCGCATGTGTGTGCCTGCTCTCCCAGCTGCCTGTGGGAGGTGGTTAGGTGGGTTTCTGCATTCCTCCGCAGGCTCCACTCCATTTTCTGCTGCCATTCATTCCTCCCAGCTTCAGCAAATTTACAAGCAAGCGCTCATCATTTAGAGAGGACCTTCCCCTTTCTCTTCTGCAGAATGGAGGCTCGGGTGATATGAGTTACGACATGGATACAGTTATTATTATCTGACAGACTTTCCTGCTGTTATAATCATCCTACAGGGGCTCAAATGGCAGCTTCTTCGCCAAAGCCGTAGTGACTGCATGTTTACTTTCTTATTTGCATTTTTATTTCACCTCATTTCCCGGTGGTAACACTTGTAATTTTCACAGTAGGATCACTACAGGCTGATGAGTTTACATATGAGTAATGCTGCTGATGGGTTAACTGATATTGTTGACAGATTCATCAGAATAAGTCAAATTTAGGCCATGCCAAACAGCAGTGCCTGCCCTTGCTGAGTGCAGGGTAATTGTGCTGTTTGGGGCTGAAGGTGTGGTGACAGCAGCACAGAGCAGGCATGTACAGGCAAGCTGCCGAGCTGCCAGTCTGCTCTGTGGGATTACACTGTTAAGGAAAGGCTGTGTGTGGGACTGTTGTGGACTGTATCTGAGTCCTCAACACCTCCACAAATCATGCTTCAGTCTCACCCCCCGCAGAGCAGCAACAGGTACACTCAGGGTCAAAGGACGGGAAGCAATTAGATCATTACTGCTAACAAGTGGTGGCAGCTCAGATATATGTAGTGTATATACAGAGCGGAGTAGCACAGCAGGTCATATAACCTCCATGTTAATACATGAGAATGTGTGCTTGCAGGTCGGAGAGATTTATAGCAGGCTTCAACTTTAGACCATGTTTGCTCTAGAATGGAAGTCAGTAGTTTATTGCTGTAACTTTAAAGGTCTCATATTGTATAAAGTTAGATTTCCGTGTTTTTTTTTTCTTTATAAAGCAAGTCTAGGTTCTATATTAATACTGTGAAAATATCAAAGGCACAGTCTTCACAGAAATGAACACAGCCTGTATTCAGGAACTGACCCTTAAAACGAGACATCAGGATTTGTGTAACTTTGTGATGTCACAACAAGGTTCAGAGCTACACCCTTCAGTGAGCTGTTGTTTCAGAGGGGAGCCTGAGAGAGATGTAAAACTACATTTAGATGAGTTTTTGGTTCTTAAAACAACAAACAACAAAAAACAACAAAACCTTTAAACAACTGTGAAGAAGCAGACTCTTAAGACTGGTAAAAACTGAAGCATAAAATATCCTGACTTTTACTCCTCAGGATCAGATGAGCCAGATGTTATACAGCTGTTTCCACAGGCACACTCTTTAGCAGAGTCATCTTTGTGTGGAAATGAGTACCATATCTTGCTGGATGGATCTGCCCCTTTAACTGGATCCACACTAAAGTTGAGTGTATTCTTCCCTGGTCCATACCCCAGTCCTCCACCAGATTTGTTGTTCATTACAGTTTGTGTAAACCTGCAAACAAACAGGCAGAGGGTGAAAAGCATGTAGCTCTAGTTCTGCTCATAAATGGAGAAATGTGACGAGCTATTATTATTTATTTGTTTTTAAAGCTGCACTGACTGATTATGATTTAGTTGACATGATACAGTGAAAGTGTTTCAAACAGCTCTCAGCTGCCTCTCGCCTCAGTTTAAACTGCAGCCTGAGCTGGACTGTTTGTTTACCTCACCTGTATCTCTCTGTCACTGTCACCTTTAACCCACGAGCCAGGATGTGATCACTTTTCTGCTGAGTCATGTTTGGTGTCCAGCTGCCGAGCAGGGATTTCAGTGCTACTTTTCATTAGTTTGTCCGTCATCACCCTCCTCCTCCTCCTCCTCCTCCCCCTCCTCCTACCTACTACTCTTCCTCCCTTACTCTGCACCGACTGGTTCTGCTGCACCTGCACACTGTCCCAGGTCTGCTGTGTGTGTGTGTGGGTGGGTGAGTGTTTTTGTGTGCAAGATTTTTTTTTTTCTATGATGGAGTATGTAAGCTGGCATCTCCCTCAACAGTGGCACACACTTAGTAATTACTGCACCGACTGCAAAAGAATCGCAGCACCACACACAGTCCAGCTCACATACAGACACGTTGTGTGTGAGTGTGTTCTACAGAAGCCCAAACAAGACAAAGTGAAAACAAAAACCCTTTGCATTTTTATGTTATCTGAAGGCCAGCATTGACTCTCCTACATGGTTGGACAGGGTTAGTGAAGATGGCATCTGCAACCTCACCACTAGATGCCACTAAATCCTACACACTGGTCCTTTAAATTAGTGGTTCAGGGACCCTGAGGGGTCCTTGAGGGGGAGAATGTGTGATTATTTTAGTCATGAATAAGTATTTCCACCTTGGAACTGCAACACTACCTGTTACCTGAACTGTAACACTGTATCAGTCACAAGCTAACAAATGCTATTTAGAGTCTCTCTGATGTTTTCTATGTTAATCGTATTGATAATTTGCTATTTCAACCTTGCACATGCAGTGGTGGTGAATTGAGCACAAGGTCAGATTCAGGTTTTGATTTAGTAAGAACAGGAATCGTAGTAGGCTAATCAAGCTGATCATTTTTGTAATAACACCTCTGATAAGTTCAAAATTCAGATTTGTCCATTATCAAAAACCAAAGGGCACGAGACATTCTCATTAGCCTCAGTTTTACTTCACACTAGTTACCAAAAGTTAGCATGACGGTGGACATGGTAATTGTGCACCTGCTAAAACATCAAGTGCTCACAAGTACATGTATCATTCTATCCTGGCTGTAAACCCTTGCCATATTACTAATAGAGGGTTTCAATATGTTTTATACTGAAAGTGAATCAACTGACTTTGTCTTGTTTCAAAATGTTTTCAAAATGTAAAAAAAAAAATCTCAAACACAGACCCGAGAAAATGTAATTACAGAATAATTACTCCCACCAGTGCTGTGGCAAAAGAAAGATCACATCTGGCATGTGTCTAGAGCAAAGATGAAAAAACAAAAGCCATTGCTCAGTTTCAATTATTTGTTTAGTTAAAGTGTCATGAATCTGCTCTGTAGAAAGGATCATAATCCTCATTTATTTGCTTAGGTAAGCGTGTCTCCTTTTAAACCTAGAAAGAGTTGAGTGTTTGCTTTTTAAACACTTCAGTTTCACAGGGGAACACCAGGTTCAAGCTTAGATGCCATGTGCTACTGTCAATGTGAAGTAGAAGATGCAGCATGAGAACAAGCAGAGCATGGAAATGGATATGGCAGGAGCATCATGTTGTCAGCAAATGTTTTGGTTTAGGCACGACCCTGTTTCATTGAAGATTCAGCCCTCAGCATTGTGGTCATGTTACAATTGTGGTTGAGTCTGGCAACAGAGAGGGGGGCCGCTCAGAGGTAGCAAACAACATGTTGTTTATTGTACTCAAAGAAAACAAAGCATATAAATAGGGCAGAGGTCAGTAGTGTGTGTGATGAGTATGGTGTTGTGTGTGTTAGATACAGCAAACCAACGAGACGAAGGTGGTACGTTGAGGAGGATGCTGGAACCTAGAGAAAAATGGCTGAGAATGGCAGAGCAAGACAGTGGGAGGGGGTTGTCATGGTTATCATCATTATAACCCTTTCTGTTTTTCCCCATCAGTCTCTCTCTCTCTCTCTGTCCTCTGCTTTTCAGTGCGTGTGAGTGTGTGTATGTGTGTGTGAACATATATGCATATGTCCCGAACAACCAGGTGCTAAAGAGATGGCAGCTGATGGGTAACCAGAGAAAGCAAAGGCCTTGAGTACACAGTACATGCTGGCGCCTCACACGTCTTTTACACACTCTCCCGTTCACACACACACACACAAATGCACAAACACATGAATGTGGTAAAGCTTAGGCATGTTATTTCGGGACCTCTCGTCACTGCAGCACGCACAATTATTGTGACACACTTTGGACCCAAGGGGAATCACTTAGGACGAGCAGGTTATGACCAGGACAGCTCGAGGAAACACCAGGGTTGCTGAAAGATGAGGGGCAGAACTGAGAAAATCATAGAGGCAAGCACAGGAGTTTTTGGGGAACCATAACACTCCCTCAAGTGGGCAGTGTTGTAGGGCTGGAGTTCCTTGACTGTGAACAGCTGATCGCATTTCTGAATATACACGTCAGCTTCTGCTGGATGCTTGGGCTAGTGAGTAAGTTAAAGAAGGTCCCTCCTTAAAAGCTTTGGAAAATGTCTCGGACGTAGAGGTGAGTGGTGGCATGTTGGACTTGGAAGAGTAGGTGTGTGGGGTACATTCTGTAGGTGCAGCTGGGCAGAAGAGGCCAGTGCATGGGCTAATAGTGTAGAAAATGTGTTAGCGTCCAGCTCAGCCGAAAAGATCCAAAATCAGCACAGGCCTGAAGAGGAGACCCAATGCACTGATTCGGCTTTGGTTGCATTCGAGGTCCTTGTAAGCTAGGTAGCTCCCATGACAACAGCTAAAGGCTGCTGGAAATTTAAATCCAAAATCTAAGGTATACATTTGATCCCTTTAGTGAATTTGTAACAGGTGGTCAAAGATATGATGGTAGGCCATATGTGGTTTATACTGATACTGAGGTAAAATGGATGATTTTGACTCTTACCAGAAACATAAATATCATTGGAAGTTATTAAAGAAACAAAATACAGAAAAACAATGTTATAATTATGTTTTATGCATTATAAAAAAATAAATATGTAACTCAGGACTCATGTTGCCCATCAGTCCACGGCTCACTGAATCTGTAGCAACATTATCCCAACATTGTCAATGCACAATTCAGCACAGGGGGAAACATTGAACATTGAGCATTACACACATGATTATATAGATATATGATATATATGTTTATTATAGGATGAATTCATATTTAAAGTTGTACTCAGTGCTTCACTTAGAGACTGAGGGACTGTGTTCAGTACTAATGGTGAGATATCAGATAAGTGAAAACCAGCCTGCAGATTAATTCTAACTTTGTACAGAGAGTTCTTTATCCCTACAAACTTGTGTACATCACACAGTTTACACACGTGTGTTAACTGTGTAAACAGTAAGCTGGAGCAGTGTATGGTGCATGTTCAAACCTGCCCACTGTGCATGACTGATTTCAACTTTACAGCAAGCTTATCTTGTTATCTATCAAGCCGAATGTGAAAATAAATACGACAATTAGATGCCAGAAAGTCTTAAAGTTGTCAACACATCCAAATATCCAAGTACATACTGGACCTGATCCCAATAAATGACCTTGGTAACTCATGCACATTGTTATCCACTCACAGTCTTCTTCTACCTGATTGAGTCTGGATTACAGCCACTTTTTAGCCATATAATGTATCTTATAGCAGATACTTTTTACCTCGTGCTGTAGATATTTGGCTCACACACAGACTGTGTGGTTGAGTCTCTCTGTTCTCTCAGAGGCAGCAAAGAAGCTCAGGTAAACAGACTGTACCTGAAGTGAGCAAGTCACTGATTTCTGTGGTTTATGTAAATGTTGCAGGGAAGTTTGTTTGTTTTAAAACTGTCTGCACTGGAAATATAGACGAAGTTAAATTGATCTGAAAATCAACTGGAAATTAGTGTCCAATGAAATCCACATCATAGACACCATTGAAATCTAATTGTAGCATAATATAGGAGCAACAGGTGAGTTTCATCAAGTGTTTCATCTCAAGTTAGGCATGCATAACTCATCTGATTGTTTGAATGGGATCAGGTCAGTCAGATTTTGTTTGTGATGAACATGTGAGGAACATTAAGCTAACCCCACCATGGAGGGGAGTACCTGCTCTTCCTTTCGTCTCCACCACTTTATTTCCTTTCTCTCTCATCCTCTTCTCTCACCCATTTCCATCTGTGTCACAGTGACAAAACTAAAACGAGGGTCAACTCACAATAAATACAAAAGTTCAACCTTAAAATCAAGTTAATGATAAATAGCACAGCATCACATGGTCACATCACATGGTCTGAGGGTGAAAGGCATCGAACTATAAGCAGACCAATAGTGAAATGACCTGAAATGACAACACCATTGACAACATCAACACACAAGCAACAAGTGATCAGATGAGGAAGCTGCTTTTTTTGGCATCATACAACATCCTTGCAGAAATGGCGACAGGTAGCTCAGGAATCAGCAGCAGCCAAGTCCTGCATTTAGAAACAATCAGCTGTTCACAGCTATTGTTTCCGCAAGAGCTGCAGACCTCCAACATGGCCTCCAGAGAGTGTGTTTCATCACCTGAAATATGGCAGAAAGCCGGATGAACAATCAGAGGACAGTGATATTACAACAGGCTGTGGGCTGTAGTCAGATGAGCCTGTGAATATTACACTCACACCTGCAGACACACACACACGCTAACTGGTTCGCAGCCTTTTGGGGCCACAGCACTAACACTGAGCAGGAGGTTAATTTCATGGCTTTTACTGCCTCTTTCCCTAATGTGTGTGAAAGTGTGTTTTTGTCTGTGTGTGTGTGTGTGTGAGGGTTGTGGTGTTGGCAGAGTGTGTTATTTTTAGGGGGAAATGAGCTCGAGTGGAGCCAGCAGCATAAAAATACACCCAGACACACGCGTGGACACACACACACGCTCACACAAATTACTGATGTAGTGTGAGCTGGAGCTGCTCAGGCCAAGTGTTAATTGAACTCATCAGGTAGTTTTACTCTCTCCTTTAACTCCTTCCCGTCTCATCACATGACGCTCTCTTCCTCCTTTTTTTATCGTTTCTTCACTGTCTGACTGTGAATGATTTGCTCTACTCCTTTTTCCATTTTCTTTCCCCTGACATCCTCCCTCCTTCTTATCTTTCATTCTTTCCATTGGAGGTACTGTCTCCCTCTTCCTTTTATTTGTCACTGAATACATAGGAACAAGGCTATTTTCAGTACTATGACTCAAAATTAGATCCACACACTTGCCCATTATTACCACCACCAACTGCAATGACCCTGTCATCAGTGTTTTAATGTTTTATTTTCATGTTTTGCTTTGAGGACTTTGGCTCATCATTTAACTGATGGGGTTTTGTTTTGTTTTGTTTTGTTTTTTTTTTTTTACCTTTTTAAAAAAATAAATAAATAAAAATAAGAATTACAGATGCATATGACTAAACAGCTTCATACCACCTAGACTGATATGTGCTCCTCACCTCCTCACATCCTCTTTGACATGACATTGGCAACATGTTTTTGAGACACAGGGTATTTTCCCTACAACCACAACAATTATTGCAGATTTTATGCAAAGGAATGTTTATCATTATCACAGCTATGAAAATATCATTGTCACAGTTTACTTTTCTCTCAGCTCCATGAGCATTTTAACTGTCCCATAGTAACACAAGATGAAGGCACTGAGACATGTGAGTAATGCAACTTTGGCCAATATTTTTTCATCATGTCATCATGTCAAAATAAATAAATAAATAAAAAATAAAAATTACAATTTATTTTGCCATCTGCCCACTTTAAGACAGTGATGGTATATGGATACTGTGTGTATAGATATGCATATACTATTATGTTTATTGTTAAAAAAATACAATTGAAACATAAAATACTTCTTTGGCATCACAGTCTTGGTAGACCACCACCACCAGTACCAGAGTATCCCAAATTATTCTGCAACACTAAAGTCCAGATGACCAGAGAGGCTCACTGGTCTGGTACTAAATTCAGCTGCAATCAGGATTTCAAACCTGATTCATCCTCATCCTCAAACATGGAGCACGGGATTTCACTCTGAAATTTAATAGACATTAATCACAAAGAGAAAGACAGAGCTAAACAGCCATAAAGAACCAGTTTGATGGGGAACTGAGGGCAAGGGAGGTAATGGTAGTGAGTGGGTCCATGTCAGATCATGTAGAGACTAAGATGTGGATTATTATTTATAATGAGTCACAGAACATGTAACATACAAACACACACACAAAACATGTTAGTCCTGTAGGTCTTTAAAAAAAAAAAAATCTCATTACGAAGTTACTAACGACCACCCATGCAGAGCACTGTACCCTGATCAGTATCACATGCAACCACAGCCACTGTCAACAGACTCTCATTTCACTGGTGGCACAATAAATGGAAACACACAGGTAAAACGCACATGAGACAAAGTACCTAGCCTGTTTTACCAATTAGACCTTCACAAAGCAGCCAACAAGCTAGTGTGCAGGAAAATGTTTTTGTGATGCTTGGCCACAGTCTAGATGAGTAACAGTTTGTTGTGGACAGCGATAAATAAGCAACTAGATACACAAATCGGTCATTAACTCATTGTTGTTAAGTAATGAATGACACTGTTTGTATCTTAAACTGAAAAGACCAGATGCCACAAAAGAGGGACAACACTTTCTGACTGTCACTTGTCTGCAATAAAGATATAGTGTAAAGGTGTATTATAACCTCTTGCACTGTAAACAAAGATAGCAGAAGCTCTTGGGAAGTTCATGGACCTTAAAAAGTCTTCACACCCAGATCACGGAGGCTCACCTGGTTGAGCATGTACCATGTAGGCGTTGTCCTAACAGCAGGTGCCTGGGGTTCAGATCTGACCTGTTGCTCTTTGCTGCACTGTCATTCCCTCCCTGACAATCCTGTTTTTTCTCCACTATCATGTCAAAATAAAGACAAAAATGCCCACAAGAATAATAATAATAATGAAAAACCTTAGCACACACTTTCAACAATTTAAGTCAGAAACCAATCTCATTCTTGGATTTGAAACTCAGTTAAACCAAGACTTTGAAAAAACTCTGCTGTAAATTGAGGTTCTTCCACATCAACTCCCTGCCCAGGTAACACCCCCTAAGTGTAAATGCAAAAGCTGTGACATAAGGAAAACTTGAGGGTGTTTAATATGATGTTCAGTGCTCCATTTTTGAAGAGTAACTAAGAGATTGTCTTCAGATACAGGATAAGTGAGAACCGGTCTTAGGATTAATAGTAAACCTGTACAAAGAGTTCTTTATACATACAAACTGGTGTACATCGCACATATTGCACACACGGTTATCTTTGTAAACAGTAAGCTGGAGCTGTGTTCAGTGCATGTCTGAACATGCCCACTGTGCATGACTGATTTCAACCTTACAAGTTTATTATCTATCAAAGTGAAGATGAACATAAAAATTCCTCTCTGACACTATAAGCAAATTCATCACTGATATGCAAATCACATTTATCTCTTTACAGGTCACTGGGCAGCTCTCTGTAGATTTGACTTGGTGTTGTGGTTTTTGAGCCAACACGTGTGCTCTGTAGTGGAGTCTCCCCGGTCTCTCCCGTCTATGTAATAGACAAACCGACCGTACCTGAAGTGAACGAGCCAATGGTGACAAGAGTCAGGAGCCAAATAAGCTAAGAGCATTCACCAGGCCTTGTCTGGTAATTATAAAGTATTAAGGGGAATTATGTTATAATGATCTGATGCTCGAAGATGACTGACCAGCCCTGGTGCTGCCTTACCAGATTTTCAAGTTAGCTTCTGGCTAAGACTTAGGGAAGCTTATTGGATAGTTGTTGGGGTTTTTGTGTAACACTCTCAGGAATTGACGTTTGATTAATTACCACTGGATTTGCTACATACATTCATTTACCTGCCAGGATGGATTGTAAACACTTTGGTGGCACCTAGTGTGGCTGTGGTTGAGATCATATTGGTATATTAGTTCATTACATTGAGAACAAATAGCTGCACCACTGCAAATGAATGAATGCGCGTCTGTCATCTTTGTCCAACCAAACCCAACAGCACAAAACCACCACAGCGACTTTGGTGCTATGATACATTTTCTTTTGCAGTTTGTGTGACAGGTACACAGGTCAGGAATCAGCAGCAGCCAAGTCCTGCATTTAGAAACAATCAGCTGTTCACAGCTATTGTTTCCGCAAGAGCTGCAGACCTCCAACATGGCCTCCAGAGTGTGTGTTTCATCACCTGAAATATGACAGAAAGCCGGATGAACTAACAGAGGACAGTGATATTACAACAGGCTGTAGGCTGTAGTCAGATGAGCCTGTGAATATTACACTCACACCTGCAGACACACACACACGCTAACTGGTTCGCAGCCTTTTGGGGCCACAGCACTAACACTGAGCAGGAGGTTAATTTCATGGCTTTTACTGCCTCTTTCCCTAATGTGTGTGAAAGTGTGTTTTTGTCTGTGTGTGTGTGTGTGTGTGTGTGTGAGGGTTGTGGTGTTGGCAGAGTGTGTTATTTTTAGGGGGAAATGAGCTCGAGTGGAGCCAGCAGCATAAAAATACACCCAGACACACGCGTGGACACACACACACGCTCACACAAATTACTGATGTAGTGTGAGCTGGAGCTGCTCAGGCCAAGTGTTAATTGAACTCATCAGGTAGTTTTCACTCTCTCCTTTAACTCCTTCCCGTCTCATCACATGACGCTCTCTTCCTCCTTTTTTTATCGTTTCTTCACTGTCTGACTGTGAATGATTTGCTCTACTCCTTTTTCCATTTTCTTTCCCCTGACATCCTCCCTCCTTCTTATCTTTCATTCTTTCCATTGGAGGTACTGTCTCCCTCTTCCTTTTATTTGTCACTGAATACATAGGAACAAGGCTATTTTCAGTACTATGACTCAAAATTAGATCCACACACTTGCCCATTATTACCACCACCAACTGCAATGACCCTGTCATCAGTGTTTTAATGTTTTATTTTCATGTTTTGCTTCATGAACATTTGAGGAGTTTGGCTCATCATTATACTAATTCATGTCTTATTTTTACTCCTTTTGACACAGAAGTACAGATGTATATGACTAAACAGTTTCAGACCTATAAACACACATCAATGTGAAGTTCTTAGGCATAAGCCTTGACTGTGTTTCAAATCACAGACTGCCTCTGTCACTCAGTCATCATATATTCTGGAGGAGAAAGTCTTCCAAATGAAATCTGTGTAATAATATCTAGAGATATGAGCACAAGTTGGAGCAAATACAGGGACATATGTATTTACACTGCTCAACCCCCTCACCGCTACTTCTGCTGCTTCCTAGAACGTCTGCATTCAGTTCAGGAGTTTTACCGTATGAAAAGTTTCTCTTCAGATCAGACCTCAAAACTTCCTCTACTTGTCACAATCAGAAAATGTATCAATACAGGTTTCACGAATTTCCAACTGTCTGTCAGGAGAACACACTGAACAGACAGAAAAAAACAAACTTTCTGGTAAGAATAGTCTCTCTTCAGCTGCCAGGATAGCAACATCTACAACTGCTCAGCACAGTGAGGCAGCATCTGAGGGTAAACTGGGAGAACAGTGCCCTCTAGAGGTCACTGCATGTTTTGCATACAGTAGGTGTCCACTGCAGAGGGGTCAGGGAGGGTTAGCTCAGGTCACACTCTTCTTTACGAGCACTTTAAAGCTGCTGCCTGTAGACTCTCCTCCGACAGCACGGAGTCTGAGGCTTTGTTGTTCGTGCGTTTGAGAAATTGAGCCTTCGCTTTGTTTCAGTGTCACTCTCCTTTGTTGGCACTTTGTTGGTCTGAGGCTGAAGGAAAATACTGTCAGTGCTTGTTGCAGTGCAGCTCACTGATAGCTCCTGTGAGACGTGTGCACAGAGGCTGAGTAGAGAAGACATTTCTGAGACTCTTGCTCGCAGCTCTCCTCCTCACATTTCCCATTCACGCTATATTTACCTGTCACTGTGTACCTCCGCTGTGTGCTCAGTGCTGGAAAGGTAAACATAAGGATATTTTCATATAAATACACATTAGAGATGATGGAGGTGGAGAAAGTGTGCTACAGTTTGTGTTATGTATGTGTGTGTGTGTGTGTGTGTGTGTGTGTGTGTGTGTGAAGTCTACTGAAGCACATTACTGTCATGTTGAAGTGTCCAGCCTCTATACCCCCCCCCCCCCCCCTCCACTGCTTTTCTCCTCTCTATGAAGCCAAATGTCATTTCCTTCATAGTTAATAAAAATACACTCTTCTAGCCAGCATGTTGAATAAAAGTAGAGACAAGCCCAGCATTGTGAAACACTGATTGGCAGACAAGGAAAAACATCATTTAGATTTAATGAAGGAATAAAAGGTGAGCAGGGTAAGGCTGAGGGATCTTAGCACCATGTCAGTGAAAGTAACTCACTCTGGTTTCTGTCAGCTAAACACACTTGACATCAAGATGTCTATTAATTATGCTTGTTTCATCTGATAATGTAATTCTATTTTCCATATATATAGTCCATTCAAAATCAAACAAAATGCAAAAAATGACTTGACTTCACTTTAAGCTTGATGTGGGATCGTGGTAAATATGCTTAAGTTATATATAAGATCCACACCTCGTATCTTCGTATGTGAGGAAACGACTGCTGCAGGTAAAACACACAAGAATTCAACAAAGCAGATAGAATATGTTAATTTAAAAGCTTTACCTTATTGATTTACTTATTTAACGCTGTGTTAAACTTTTTTTGAACCCATGAATAAAGTCCTGTGGTGACAATATGTGTCAACAAAACAGGCATGAACATATCTTAAAGGTCCACTAGATTGATTTTCCATATGACTTTATTATTATTATTATTATTATTAAAATAGGTATTAAGCTAATCAGTAATCTTTCCATTAAATACTCTTTTTCTTATAGCAGTTACTTTTTTCCATAGTTGTTCATATTAATAATGGATGAAAATGGTTCAAAGCCTTGCATGGGTTTCACCATTTCTATGAGATCCTTTATTTCCTGTCTAAACAGCAACCTGCGTCACAAGTGTCTCCTCTGTTTAGAGTTATCTCTGATTTTCAGTTTCAGCCTCCCATGAGGCAGTAGGGGGCTCTGGGTGGGAGGTATGGAGCATTCCACCTGGACACTAGTGCGTTCGCAGGCCGTGCTGTGTTTGTGTTGCATTACACATCGCAGCCTTCACAAGATCACTGGCTCCACTGGGCTTAGGCCCCTGGGATTTAAGCACGCAACCACCAGAGGCCAGAGAGAGAAGAGGGAGAGGAATGAAGATGAGATGTGGGATGATGGTGTGTGTGTGTGTGTGTGTGTGTGTGTGTGTGTGTGTCCCCTGTCCTTCTATGGATTGACTCCTCTGTCTCCTTGTTGAGGTGTTTTGTTAACCTCGTCTCTGGGAAGTGAAGGGTACACACTGCAGAATGAACAGATAAAGACAGACAGGGCTGAAAGTGCTCACACACACACGCATTCACCCAAGGTCGGTGCTGAACCTTTCCCATGCATGTAAACACACGCACACTAATACGCAGAAAAACACCTGAATAAAAGCTTATCCAATGTTTATTAAATGTTTCCAGGGTGAAAGTCAGGCCAGTGGGATGCCATTCAGCTGTTTGTGTTTTGGTGTGTGTGATCACTGCTCATCAGAGGAGCAGCTTTCGGGTTGTTGTCGTGTATTTTCTGTCTGATGCTCTCCCAGCTGGATGGTGTGGCCTGAACACAGCCTCCCTGCCCAAGGCGACGCTGAACAACAAAGAGGGATCAAACGCCGCACATGGCTTTGATGAAAACCTCGCAACTGCAGTGGAGCAAATCAGAGCAGGGCAGAGCTGAGTTGGACTGGATCCACACCAGGAGAGAGAGAGAGATGGGGTGGGAGGGACCTGTTGATTTAGGGGGAGAAATAAGAGTGGGGTCCAGCCCCCTCAACTGCCTAACAAAGGCAACTGCCTAACAAATTATGTGCAGAATGAGTTGCTGTGACTTCAGATTGGTTGTCACTTTTTGTACAGTGAAAGAGTGTAATGCTAGCATTTGAAACAGTCTGTAAAACTCAGCACTGATAGCTCAGAAGGTTTTAATGAAGTAGTAAACCTGGAACAACAATACTATTCATTCGTATGTATTAGCATTTACTTCTTTGGCTCCTTTTATCTCTGTTGTTGGTCTCCACCATCCACTGTGTTCACCATCTGGTCTTCAAATGTTATTTGTGAATAGCCCTGTCCGCAGCAACACAGCACTGCAGCTTCTGTGGTCAGCTCTGGTCTACTGTTGGTAATGCACTACCTACAGTTAACTACCACACACAACCCTATGTCAAATTTTCTGAAACATCACTTTAATCAGTTCTGCTTTACATGAAATGTCTGGAGTTTCTGATGTGAGAAAGCTGCAGAACGAAGGATGGGGCCTCGGTGGTGCTTCCACTTTATGAGAGAGTGAGGTCACCTCAGAGGGTGGATTTGAGCGGATGTGGCTGAGATGTGGTGGAGTGGGAGAGAGCGGGGTTATCGCAGCGATGAGTGCTAAATACTGACACTGTCTGGATTGGAAGAGAAGAAGGCGGCCATCAAAGGGGCAAGAGAGGAGGAGATTATCTGGACTGTTGAGAGGAGGAGATGAAAGAGTGAATAGAGAGGAGGAGCTGTTTGACCTCTGATGTACTAATTATACTGACACATTTACAAATAATATTAAACACAGCACTTGTGCTAAAAAGTACAGTACTTTTACTCCTTTTAGCATCAACACACGGAGGATTGATGAGATGTAGCAACCAGCCGACCTTTGCAAAACAAGTTCAATTATCAGGTTGTTATACCAATCGATTCAGCCCAACAGTGTAAACCACCAGTGGTATGACATTATGTTGTGCACTACAGTTTTGTCAATAATCTGACAGCAGAATTCTTTGCAATCTGGATGTGTGCCACGGTTTCATTGAGACGGGCAAACAGGGCTTTACAGAGGTATGTGTGGTCTTGGGAACTCATAACCCGAGACTCATAAAACAAGCTTGAGAAACCTCAAGGAAAAACATGTCTACTTGTACGGAATAATAGCCTGAAAGTTAATTTTGCTGGAATTTGCCTTTATTAAGATCCATTTTGATATTCACAATTTGCCCATTGTACGGAGGAATCCGCAAACTGAGTTCTGCTTTTTTTTTTTTTTTTTTATCATAATAGTTGGGTTATCACATTTATTACACTTGTCCCCATCCCTTCAGTGCTCTTTTGCTGCAGTTCTCATTATATGAACCTGTGATGTTCATGTGCCACTTTACATGTAAATATATTAAGGATTCAGCATTTAATGCAGTTTTGGTTTGATGTGGATATTTGTATCCAAAAATGTAAAGGCCTTAAATGACTTCAATCACGGTGACATTTTGATTTCCTGGCCTGGTATGTGTGGAAGGAGCTTGGCTGGCTACTCTCAGGTCAAAGCAGTTAGATCCTCTCCATATCATTTGATATATCAGCTATGTTATTTGAGTGTTTTTATTCATGCTTTTGTCTTCACTTTAAACCACTTTGAACATGTTATCAAAAAAAGTAACTATTTATCCTTAACAACCTTATAAATCGATCTCAACAAGAATAAAAAGTCATAAGAATTAAGTTTAAAAAGCAAAGTGTTTCATTTTCTTTGACTTTAGTGTTTTCAGATATGATCTGCAGTAATAGAAACTGCCCTGGAAGTGAAGAATTATCACCTCACTTTGTTTAAGAAAAACTCTAATTTTATAGACTCAACATGTGTGTGAGGGGAACAGCACATGAGCACAGCTGCTCCCTCTGAGGGAGACTCGCTTACAAGAAAATGAGCCTATTTCTGTAAGGTGCAGCTGGGCGAGGAGATATGAGACTGAAGTGACGTGAGGTGGATGTGTGAGGGTCACAGCATCCAGACCAATGCCATTTTCTCAGATTATGTGTGTGTGTGTGTGTGTGTGTGTGTGTTTGTGTGTGTATGCAGGATATCTCCCTGACCTGTCTGGCCTGGAGGTGGTGTGTGTGATAAACCACTTTTCCTCCTCTCAGTGTCCTCATTAGCAGACATTTATCCTCCCACGTCATGGGAACGAACCCTCCTCAGACCATCCCTGCTGGTGTTTTCTAATATAACAAGAACAATAACTGTGACAGTAATGGAGTCAAAGTGATACTGTGGTGGAGTTACTGCACGTAGACATCTTTTTTTTTTTACATAAAACAGTTTCCTTTACTTTTTTTGAAAACAAAACTGTAGTGCTGCACATTAATGAGACTGTCCTGTTGTGTGTGTTTTGTCAGGTACCTGGCCAAGCTGTCGTCAGTGGGAAGCATCAGGGATGAGGAGACGTGCGAGAGGTTGCGAGGCCTCATCCAGAGACAGGTGCACACCTCTGACCACTCACAACAATAATTACAACACTTTATGCATGGCTCTTCTCACAAGCCCTTGTTACATGATGAATACAAACACACCTTGTATAACCTGAAGAGGCTTTTCATAGACAAGTAGATGCACCTTTTGACAGTGTTTCTGTCAATTCACAGCAGACCTCAGAAAAATCTAATTTCCTTTTCTTTGCTTGAGCTGCTCTGACTTGTGTCACGGCAGACCACCGCTTGAACCGACAGACAAATGATAAAGTTGTTACTTGTGTTATGGAAGTGTTCCTTAATAAAAATGTCCTGCTTCATAATGAGGCATTAAGAATCTCATCTTTGCCTCATTTGTTCACCTGAAGATTCATGGAGAGTTACCACAATTCATTTGAAAACAACACATCAATGTCTCAGTTCAGTAGTTTATTTTGTATGTGACGCAGCTCGTGTGTGTCTCTGCTTCCAGGTTCAGATCTGTAAGCGCAGCGTGGAGGTGATGGATGCTGTGCGTCGTGGAGCCCAGCTCGCCATAGACGAGTGTCAGTTTCAGTTTCGCAACCGCCGATGGAACTGCTCCACTCTGGAGACAATGCCTGTGTTCGGCAAAGTGGTCACCCAGGGTAAGATTATATACCGCAGTGATCCCTGTCACAAACATTTTATCAGTCAACTTAAATATGTCCAAATATCTTAGAAATATTGTGACTTTTTTTTTTTAGTTTGTTTCCATTTGTGTTGGCTCCCCCTGCAAGTTAACGTCTGGGCTCCTTTAGACTTTAATACAAACTGCTTTTTTCAATTCAGTATGAGAAGCTCCTTTCAGCTGCATAATGAAACAATATGACTGTGTTTGTGTGTGTGTGTGTGTGCGCGCACTAGGCACCCGTGAGGCAGCCTTTGTGTATGCCATCTCAGCAGCCAGTGTGGCGTTTGCGGTCACAAGGGCCTGCAGCAGCGGAGAGCTGGAAAAATGTGGCTGTGACCACAATGTACATGGAGTCAGTCCAGAGGGTAGGTCTCTCTTTCTCTCCCTCCCTCTTTCACACAAACACACTCACACATGCAAAGGAAACAACTGACCCAGTACCTTTTAATACAATAAATGATGTGACATTTAAGTGTTTATTTTGTTTTGAAAGGGCTAGACTAGACTCTTACAACATCAGCGCCAGTCCAGGTCATACATTTCTACAATGAGCCACCAACACAGAAATAAAAGTTTGTGTAAATCAGCATCGTGTTTCATGTTCAAGTATCATGTTTATGCAACATTTAAAGAACCAAACAGGAAACCACTCTTCTGGTATCTCATCGCAGGGTTCCAGTGGTCGGGCTGCAGTGATAACATTGCCTATGGAGTGGCATTTTCTCAATCCTTTGTAGATGTGAGAGAGAGGAGTAAAGGCCAGTCCTCCAGCCGGGCTCTCATGAACCTGCACAACAACGAGGCTGGCAGAAAGGTGAGTGAGATGAACTCTTCTGCAAAATGCTTCACACCTTTGGGTGTTAAATGAAGATGGTTATTAAAGCTGAGAAATGAGCGGAGTTCATTCAAAATGATTTTGACATAGATTGTTGTGTCCTGCGAGTGTGCAACAGCAGAAATACTGAGAGGAGTGCAAACTGACAGTAAAGTAATAATGTAATTTGATCTACATAAATCTACATAGGCCTATAGGATACAGTTATTTGGGGGAAGTGCAAGTTAGGTTACAGATACTTAGGTAAGGTCCAAGTCAAGGTTCAAGACAGTGTAGATAAGTCATGTAAACCCACCAGCTCATCAGCGGGCCCAGCATGCATTGGAAGCAATCCAACCCACAGGCCAGTGGGTTAAAATAATCCTGATTAATCTGACACAAATCTAAAATAATTCAAGTCAACTCTGAAGTCATGTGAGACGCATCCGGTAAAGTCTCCAGTCTGTTAAAGCAGTGCTTCTCAAACCTTTAAAGACCCCAGAACAGACAAAAATCAGACCACAGACCAGGACAAGATTTTTGGTTTTAGATGTTTTATTACATGAAGTGTTTGAAATCCAGAGCCAGAATAGTTGCACATTCTGTCACTGTGTTAGTTATGGATAGAATTATTGCGAAAATCAATTATTCTCCATTTGCTGGTTCTTGCTGATGGTTTTTGGGGCTGGTATCAGTACAAAGGTTTGCTGTGAGAATGAGTTTGAGCCATGCTTGGGATGTTGGCATCCAGAGCAGTTTGTCTTTATGCATATGATGCATTGTCTTACCTCAGTGTCTGTTGTTTGGCCTCTTCACAGGCCATCCTCTCCCACATGCGTGTGGAGTGCAAATGTCACGGTGTGTCCGGCTCGTGTGAGGTAAAAACCTGCTGGAAAGCCATGCCACCCTTTCGCAAGGTGGGCAACGTCATCAAGGAGAAATTCGACGGCGCCACTGAGGTGGAACAGCGCAAGGTGGGCACCACCAAAGTCCTGGTGCCTCGCAACTCCCAGTTCAAACCTCACACAGATGAAGACCTCGTCTACCTGGACCCCAGTCCAGATTTCTGTGACTATGATCCACGCACGCCGGGCATGCTGGGCACAGTGGGCCGCCAGTGCAACAGAACCTCAAAGGCCATTGACGGCTGTGAGCTGATGTGCTGCGGTCGCGGCTTCCAGACGCAAGAGGTGGAGGTGGTGGACAGGTGCAGCTGTAAGTTCCACTGGTGCTGTTACGTCAAATGCAAACAGTGCCGCAAAATGGTGGAGATGCACACTTGCCGGTGATGGACGTGAGGGCACAGAAGGCGCTGCTGATGAACACAACAAACGCCCCACACTCTTTCTAAGTCACCAAGACTAGAGGGAATCCACCCCACCCTCCTACTACTGGTCAACGGAAACAGACTGAGTGGCTGAGAGGTCAAAAAGGTCATCCTATTCATTTTATGCCACCGTAATGGATATCAGTAGTTAATGCATGGGATTTCCTACAAGGCTACAGAGGCAGTTTGTTTCTTCTGAAGTAGAGAGCATCTTTCACTTTCTGTCTCCCTCCCTCACTCTCATGTTTGGTTTGTCATTGATGCTTCTTGTTTTTGTAATGTTTAACTTATTTTGTCGAGACTGAGGAGACTGACATGGGGTGGGGGTGGACCCAGAAGGAGGGGACAGACGAGTGGAGACTGGGGACAAACTGGACCCATGGGTGGCCAGATGGGTGGGTGGGGATTAAGGGGTTAGGGTGGGGTCAAGAGGAGTGTTGTTTGCCCTCTGTCCTTGCTGCTGCTGCTTCGGTGACTCACTCTGAGTGCTGGATGTCATAAAGGGAAACGCCAAAATCTGTCGGAGGACGGACTCGAACAACAAAGAGGAATGAGTCACAGACAGGCTCTCTGTGATTCTCTTCCTGAGTGTACATGGCTGTGCTGCGCTGAGGTTCACTTGCTGTTGACTCATTTATTTTGCCCCCCTGCAATGCCCTGATGCTGCTCCACTCACACACACTCACTCTCTGTGCATCAGAGGGAGGATGATGATGAACAGGTGAAAGCCACTGTCCATTCCTTTCTGTCTTTTTTTTGTCAGCCAGTTGCCCCGGCAGGTGAAGGGCCTAAAGGACTCATTGCTTATTAAAAATGACTCTATAATAACACCTGTATTCATCCATACCTGCATTAAAAACAGAAACCTTGTACTGAAATTCCAAATCAGATAAAAAAAAAGAAAAGAAAAAAAAAAGATTTGTGACCATTTCAAACCATCTTATTGTGAAAATCCGTTCGGTGCTCATTTGGACTGATGTTGATCTCAGCCGCCTCCTGCATGTCGCCATCTGCCAAACGCTAGTCTGCTTAACGCAGACAGTAGTAAACACACAGAGACATGCATGCACCAGCAAACACACACCATGTAAACATACACCAAGGGGTCTGCCAGAGGGTTGCCGAGCATGTTCGCCATGCATGATGACTGAAGCACTTTCTCTCCAAGCGCACATAGAGCCCTCGCCCCACAGCAACAAATCTCAAGCCACATATTCAATTCTCTCTCTCAATCTCTCTCTCTCTCACACACGCACACACACAGTTTTGCCATGCCACTGTTGGGACTCTCATTGTCTTGTACCACCACCATAAAGCCAAGCTTTCCTATAATAACGTGCTATCATTATAGAGACATGCTGTAGATCTGTAAAGACTTATACACTGAAGAAGACTATACTGCCTATGAATGTATGTTAATACGGAATATATGCTGTGTCAAAAATGACTGTTGTGGATTCTTTCAAGACAAAGTACGTGTGTGTGTGTGTGTGTGTGTGGGTGTATGACAGAGGGAGAAAGAATGCCACGAAAACAATGTTGCCCAGAAGGAAAGAAAGAACACGGGGGATACAAGGATGGAAAGTGAAAGAGAGCAGATCCTATTCCACCACCGAGCCCTGAAATACACACACTCACACAGAGAGACACACACGGCCTTGCTGACAGACATACACATATTTCAATAAAATCGTCCATTTCCCGTGTCTTTCAGCTGCATTATTATGTGGCCACAGTGTGCACTGCGCAGCTTTTTCACACGCGTGTGCTGTTTGTGTGAGGTATATTACACCCCAAGGTCCTTCCCTGCACCCCTGACGCCTATAAACACAATTTATGCACAGTATATCATCACATACAGTATATCAACCAGTGATAGATGGATGTGTTTCCCGCGCCACTGAGAAACCTGGTAATCTGGTTTCGGGAAGAACCAGAGTTGCCGCTCGGATTTCAGCAACCGTCTGATTGGGTTTGGGCAGAAGAGGGAACAGAGGCAGGAACACCGGGCTAGAGCAGGGATTACAGCGAAATGCAGACCACATGGCACAAGCTTTTTCCCTCCTCCTGTCTCTATCAATAGTATACTATCCCCCCCTTCACCCACCCACCCCCCCTAACTCCGGCTTTCTCGTTCTTTCTCCTGCAATATCTTTGACTTACACTGGTTCCAGTTCGCTCCCCCTCTGGAGAGAGTGTAACTCTAACCGCTCTCAGCCTATGATGGCGGGGGATCTGTCCTCCATTAAGCTACCATGATGGCCTAGATGAGATGGGTGGTGGTGGCCACACTGATTGGGAATGTCTGTGGGCTCGTATGTGTGTGTGCTCAGCCTGTCAGACAGCCATATGTACAGTCAGGCAGTCAGTCAGAGAGCTCTAATGCCTCTTGTGGTTTGCTGCGGTTGTGGCGGAGACAAGAGGCTGACAGTAGGGTTTTACCACTTAGTGTGTGTGTGTGTGTGTGTGTGTGTGTGTGTGTGTGTGTGTTTCTGGGAGTGTCTCGAATTTAAGATGCAACAAACATTGGCTTATGAAGGATGATACAAATATGTGAGGAATGAAACTACTCATAGCTCATTTTGTGTTAATGTCCACTATCTATGTAGATTCCTTTTGGGGCCAAATGTCACACTGCATCATCGCACAAATGAGCAAATATAAAAAATGCTTTTACAGGTAGATGAATATAGTACTAGCATGTAGCATATTTTATGTTTGCAGATATTGAATCTGTACACAGATTGATACTGGATGCATAAACAAAAAAATACACACTCCTCAAGTTATTACAATCAGCATGGTTTTGCTGCTATTGTCTGCTCATGGTGGGTACTGTTAGCAATTATTAGGTAGCAACTTTATGAGTGCTCTGTAGTTATGCTGCAATTTCAGCACTCATCACTACCAAGCAAAAGTTGCATCTCATGTAAAAAGCTCACATTAGCATTTTACTTCCCAGTCTTAAGGAGCTGTTGTTGTGTGTTCAGAATCATGTGTCATTCCTTAACTCACCGACAGAGATAAACACCAATGCTAACCCCTGTTTCTTTCATGTCATTCCTTTTACTTATGTTAGCATGCTAACCACCTAGTCCCAGCCTGTCCAATAACTTTTCAGTATTGCAGGCTCCAATCTGCCCCGTGGCTATAGCGCTTCTCACAGGATGTATTATAACACTTTTGTTTTATGAAGACAATGATGGCTGAAGTTCTTGTAAAGGGACAGTCACCACCACCTCCTCCAAGAGAGAAACCACAATCAGCAACAGAGATAATACAAATAGCCCCTCGAATGTAGCCTTATATATAAAATATATTTAAAATTGTGACAATTTTTCTTATAGCCTTCATTTGTTCAGCTTGCGAATGGAATTAAGGGACATTAAAGTTCCAGTCAACTCTCACATTGACATCAGCAGACTTTAACAACTTAAATATTAAACTATCCAATAATAAAACAAAACTTGACAAAACACAAAGTGTTATATTATAAATACTGAAATACAGACTAGATGGAGCAGATATAGCAGGAGACATATTATTAATGGCTATGAATACTGTACTATATCCATAGTAACGGAGCCATAGAGTCAGAGTCCACCAGCTGTTCCTCTTGCCTCTGTAACTCATTGAGCGTTTCTGTCATCAGCCTGTGCTGTTCCAGGTTCCACCACAGTGCTCATGATTTCATGGAAAATTACACAATTACAACTCATTACAACTACTCGTCCAGTGAATATTTCCTTGTGTGTCAGTAAAGATATAGCAACCAGTTTAAGGTTTTTTTTTTCCAATTTGTCTAAAGAAGATGAAAATCACAATGAATAGTTGAACTAACCAATATAAAATTTGCAACACAAATCGCATTGACTTTATGATGAAGGCATATTACAAATAAAATAGTAGTTTGATGTTTGCTCAGTGTAATTCACAGCCAACAGGAGCACTGGTTCTTCCCTGGTAAATGCTTCATACAGGTATGAGAGGTAATGAGATAACGATGGTGTCATTTCACGCTTTCACGTAAATCTTCCAGCCAATTCGTCTCCCAGACAGGCGGCTAATAGTTCAAATTACACCTCAGGTACCTCTGCATACCTCAGGTTAAAGGTTTTCTGATGCTCTCTTTCTGTGTGTGTGTGTGTGTATTGTGAGTGTGAAGGGTTAACAGTGCGGGTTGGCTGGATATTAATGCCACTCGCTCAGAGAACCCAGGAGAAGGCTGGCTTTAGCCCAGGGCCCAGCCCTCCCAGGCCTCTCTCAAACTCCCAGATCTCTTCAGCATACTTCTCATATTAAAAGAAAACAAGTTACACAAATGAGACAGATGGTTCTTGTTTGTGATGACAGTTGCAATTCTTTCTCCCCTGGCCCTCCTCCCCTCTTCTTCCCTCTCGGCTTTCCTCTGGTGTCTCTGCTGTTTTTTGCCCTAAAACAGCCACGTTGTGCAACATGAGTGAAGTGGGCAAGAGAGTCGGACTTGTGGGCATCAACACATGGACACCGGGGCTTCACATTTGATGTGACTAGAAACTTTTGCCTTTTGCCTGATGTCCTTTTCACACAAGCGCACATTACAGGGACCTTCAGCTGATGTAATATGTGCTTCCAGTCACGCTGTCTCCCGTCTCTTTATATACAACCATGTCTTTAATCTATCACATTTTTATTCTGCTATTTTGCATTATCAAAATAAGTTGTCAGCATCAATTTCAAGTTTGAGTAAAGATACAAACCGTTAACCTCCACACCCATAACTCCTGTTTCACAATATGAATGACACCATTTCCTGTGCATTGATTAGCTGCATATAAACAGAATCTGGAGGAGAACAAAAAAAAAAAAAGTTTTGTTGTCATATGACATAGAAGTTACCTCATATATATTCATGAGGGGACTCAGAGCAAGGGAACAGCTGATCAGTGAATGAATATGAAGTCACTGTGGGAGATATAGTGCCACAAACACACAGAGGTTGGTGGTTGATTTTGCAGAGTGATGTAGGCGACCCACAGCAGCTTCATGTCGACATTCCTCCACCCGGCGCTGGTAAAACCCCTGTGGGCTGTGGCAGACTCACTGAAACAGCTACTCACAGAAACAAAGTGCCACAGACTGAAACTTGAATGAAACACAGCACATTCTGAAAATGACTAAACCTGTACTGGGCTCCCCTCTGCCCTCACTGCTGCCTTCACATCCCTTCCCCAGCAGGGATATGAGAGAGGTGTGAGGAAGACATAAATGTTCCTTCCTAAATCTCTATCGGTTTTTGTTTTCATTTTCAATATTTGCATCTTTTCCCCAAAATTGTAGTGTTAGCAAATGTTTTTTGGCCCACTTCAAATAAATTAGCGACCTAACACAGGGTCCTAGACCACATGTTGGAAACCACTGATCTCAGTAAATATCCTAACCCTGCAGGTTCAACAGGTCCTCCACAGCCCCGATTTGATATTACAGGGCTGATATCAATGACTGCTGCTGTATAAACTGTAGAAATGAAGGAATGGAAGAGTTTTTATCAATCTTTCATTCAGGTTTTTAGTTCATGAATAAACATGAATAAATGTTATAGTGAGTTGACCCATCATTAAACAGATTCTGATCGAACGGTTGTTGACACGTGCATAATGCATATTTAATGAGGGAGTTTAGAGAGGCTCATGAAGACTGGAAACTTGGACTTGTATCAACAGAGCGAAATCAGCTCGGGGCCAGTGATCGATAGAGATATACTCTCTACATGGGACATTTACATCCAGGCAGTTGTTCACGTCTCTGTCCATACAAACTCAGTGAACGAGCTTTTGATAATTGTAAAAAAAAAAAAAAAAAAAAAAAAAGCTCACTTTCTCAGCCTTTCTGGAGACATTTTCTCCAAGCATGATATCAGATAAGGATGGATCAGAGAGGGAGGAACATTCAAGAGGGGTGAAAGTGGCAACACAAAACTCCTCACATACACACACACACACACCAGTGCTGGTGGATCAGGTTGTTGATGGGGGCTTTGGTTAGCACAGCTTCATCTCTTGATGCTGGTATGAAGGATCACTGTGAGCTTACCTCTCCACACACACAAACATACTCTCTCTTGGTCCTTAGAGCCGCATGTCTGTCAATAAGGGGATTTCATTTGAACTGCAGAGAACTTTCCCTTAACACCTGGGCAACTGCACACACACACCTGCATGTGTGTATTTGGGTGTGTGTATATGGGTGAAAGTAGTTGGAGCGTTTGTGCTACATGTATCTCTCGGCCAACAGCAACCTGCCATGTCAAAATAATCATTGCAGTGACCAGATGTAGTGTCAGACTGCGCACTCATTCAAAGCACACAACCATGTCAGGTTATCTTGGGCTACACACACTCATTAACTGACGCGCGCGCACGCACACACACACACACAGACTCAAAGCTGTGTTTCACATCCTTATGTTTGGACCAGCCTCTTTTTAACAGTAAAAGTAACACAGTACAACCATGTTAGGTTAAAAATGATAATAATGAAGGAGCACATTTTCTGTGTTTTGTTCAAAGAGCTAATCCATTAGAATATATTTGTGGTTTACAGGACTAAAACATGAAACCTATCTGTACATCTCCTCTCTCTCTGAAGCAGAAGCTAGTTCAGAAACAGAATCACAGTTTGGTGTTCCTCATGAAATTAAAACAACAAAAAACTAAAGTTTGGGCACTCAGCCCAGGTGGACGATGTGACATCACAAAGTTACAAAAGTCCTGACTGCTCATTTTAGGGCACAGTCTCTGAATACAGGCTGTGTATTTCTCTGTGAACTGAGCACTTTCACTGTATTAATATAGAATCCAAACCTACTTTATAATCAAAGACATGGATACCTGACTCTATACATTATGGTATGTTTCAGATTTAAGATAAAACACGTGCAAAATAGGACCTAGTTAAGAAAAAACAAAAAACAGTTAAATTAAGAGTAAATATACAAAAGGGAGTTTCATGGACCACACCTTGGAGTCAGACTTATTTCGAATTAAATATCCACATCAGTCTAATCCCTTTGTTTGTTTTTTTTTAAATTTGATTTTACCCTACTTTCAGCATCATTAATTCTGCACACTGGGTCAGATTCACAACATATTTTAGAGGAGACGAAGACCTGCTCTCAATCAGTAATGCACCTCATCATGTCAGTGATAATGAACATTTAAAACCACATTTTAATAGTAGCCAGGATTCAGTTGGCTCACAAAACTGATCAAACCAATTCAATAACACTGGATAAGATAGTTTCCACAGCTCCGTGCTACATGGACGATAGAAAAACACAGTTTGCAGCGCTGATGAGCTCAGCCTGAGCTGCCTGACAGAGGTAACGGCCCAGCCAAAGCTGCTTGTCAGACCCTCAGTGTTGTGCACTATTCATAATCACTAACAGAAAAAACAAATACATGTGTCTATCAAAATTTATGTCAATTTGTGTATTGATTGATTTCCTTCATATTCAATGGCACAATCAATTCACCTGTCAGACACCAACCACTAAAGTGCAGGTTTATTAATGCCATTTTTTTACACATACAAATTTCTTTCTTTCTTTTTTTTTTTTTTTTGTAGGGTATTTTCATTTCTGTGAAAGTTATCCTTACTTTCCACCACAAGTTACAATATGTCACAGTTAAAACTAAAGATGCCCCCTAACCCTTCTCTCTTCCTCTGGCCCCTCCTCCTACCTGCTGGAGAGCATTTAGACCAGGCAGACTGGGCCAAACCTGCACCTCTACACCACAGCCAACATCTACATGAAAACCACATTGTGCTCCATGTGTTGGCAGCAGCTCTGGACACTGGAACAGCAGAGACTGTCAAAGGTTCAGAACCGGCACGGCTAAGCGGGCTGTGTCCTGGCTTCAGCCAGCTATGATTTACTCTCATGTGCATGCACGCACACACACGCACACACACACTTGCATACACATAGCAAGCATGCCCTCACACCGTATATAACTGAGATGCCTGAGCATTGATTTATTGCTGAGCACTGATAAACTGCTAAAATCCTCAGCATGCTTTTCATCGCAAGTCAGTATCTTTGCAGATAATCATAAAATCATCTCATAAAAATGGGTGCAGCACACATACAGCCAGCTCTCAGCCAGCATTGTGCATATGTATGTGTTCCAGGTCTCTCAAGTGTCCTGGTGAGTTGCCTGGTCATTACATCCCCACCTCTGCCTGCTCGATCCACCCAGAGGAGACACTGGACCACAGTGATTGGACAACCCCAGAGGACAAAACATTTAGACTCATTTGTCAAACATGATGAAGACCAATGGAGGCCAGGTGGTGTCTCTCTGCATATATGTGTGTGGATGTAGCGGCTGTGGAGCATCTGTGTGTGTGTGTGTACACCAATATTTCAACAGAGAGGAATGCCCTTGGTTCAGCCTGTGTGATAATTAATGGCTGTCAGCGTCTCTTTAGCAGAAGAAGGCGCTGACAGACAGCACTCCAGAAAGGCAGGGAATGTGTGAACGCCTCACAGGGGTGGATGAGGGTAGAGGGAGGGAGAAGAGCAATGCGCAACATCCCCTCCCCAACTGTCTGTAGCAGATGATCCAGGTCACCAAACCTGGGATATCACCCTCATTTACTGCTGTTTGAGGAATTCCTGGACATCTGTGGAAGTTGTGTGAAAGCGATACTGATCTCACACAGCGATACACTGTTAGATACTCTGTGTATATAGCATGTGTATGTGAGAGTGAATGACAGGGGATAAGTGTAGATTGAGTGACTAATCTTTTTAAAAACACCTTAATTTTCTGATGAAAGAACCTATTTTTGTTGCCATGTGTTGTGACTCTAACATTACTTATCATAGCAACTTATAAATTTAGACGTTAATCACATTCAAATGGAGTTACAACCTACTTTTGGCCTTGGTGATGATGGCATTATAGGTTTTAAAGTTGAGGTACTCACCAGAACCTATTCTGATTGTATTATATCCACTCTTTTAAATTTAGTAGCCACTTTCTGTGCATTTTTGCCATTACCAGACCATAAATAAAATCTCATCTTATCAGTTCCAAATGTGGTCCATACACATCACAGTATGAAGCTTGTTCACGGTCGTTGGTCTGTCCATTGCAACCATTACAGATACTTTGCAAGGTGATGGACTTCTCCTAGGGTGTTGAGGACACCCAGCTCAACTCTGGAAAATGTTTAAGAAATTGATGATACTTTGTTGTGAACACTGGGTTTCTGAGGATTTTGATTCTTCGCCAATAGGAAGTTCTTACAACCTGAACACACATTGTCCGCCCATGTCAGCCCAAAACTTCAGGTTTTTATGATGAGTCCCAAAGTGAGGACACCTGCATGGTAATATGTGGTCACAGCACCACTAGATACATAACAGATTTTCACAAATGATCTGCCTAAATCTGTGACCAACACTACTATCACTTCCATATTTGTTGACTAGTCAGTGACTTTTGATGGTGTAAATTGTCTTAAGAATAACTAGGGCAATTGTGCATTAAGTTTTCAGACAAGTGTGTTCTGAAGATAACAAAAGGTGTACCACAAGGATTTTACTTGACCGCTACATTTAGTTCTCATTTGCCAAAATCAAGCTGTTACTCACCAAAACAAATATTCATTCATTTAATATTATCATGAAGCCTGAATGTAAAAGAACTAAATGTATTGGTTTCTCTATGCCCTATATAAAAAGGCAGATAACATTAGTCTTCAAGTCCTTCACATGCAAATATCTGAGAGTATCCACAGACTTAGTACTACACTTTGGTGGGCTGTTGATGGCACAAGGCTTTCTCTTCATTTTCATGGATGAGGGGGCATCAGCAGCTGTGATGTCTGAGTGAACAGCACCTCCTACTGGCTGAACATGCTATGACATCATCCAGCTGTGATGTCCCCAACATGCAGAGTAGAGACTGCTGGTAAGACTGACTGATAGGAAAAAATAGGTACACATGGGATGGGATCTTCACTGCTTTAAATTAGTCTATCTATTTAAACATTTCACCTTTGATTGTGTTGCCAGATCTGATAGAAATCGAAGGCTTCTGTTGATACAAAAAAAAAAAAAACAACAAAAAACAACAACGTTACTTGTATTTGGATGCCATTTAAATATAACAAGGTTATATACAACATGCAGAACTAACCCTCTGGTCAGTTGTTTGAGAATTGTTGAGATGAGTCAGTGATTCTACAGTTCACCAGTCATAATATCAACAAAAAAGAAGGGAAAGTGAACGGTGTTAAAGGCAATTAAGGTATAAGTTTAATATTTTTGAAAAGAATGCATATACAAAGAACAAAGACTTTAAACAAAGCATTTGGTTTTGCACCAAAACAACAACAGGTTATAATAATTATACTGACTTGGGCTGGACGTCAACCCAACTCTAAACCACCAGTAAAGAAAAACGAGAACCAACCAATCACAAATAATCTTTACCAAACAGTCTCTCTGCCACTGGAGGTTTTTATTCAACTTAACCAATCAGAGGTTTTCTTGGTATAAACTGGCAGGTAAGAGTTCAGATGAGTTCCGACCCCTAAATGTAAAAGGAGTGAAAGTAACCTTTTTTTATATATATATTTATATATAAAATAAAAAAAACAGCACAAACAGAAATAATGAAGAAAAAAAAAAAGATTTTGGTAAAAACACCTGGAGCCTACATCAACATTGTGTGCCAGCTTACATTATAATTACATCTGTTAAACCTATCATTTAGAACAGAGACCAAGGTTCAGCTACATGCAGCACCGCACAGTTTGAACGGATACAGCAGACTGGACAGCTCTTCACACCTCAGTGATGCAGCCTGGACACAACGCACTACAGGAAGGCACCAAATTCTGACCTGGCACAGAAATCTGGTGGAAATTCATGTTCACTGATCAGTCATTTAAATACAGAACTCCAGCCGAGAAACGTTAGCTCTGCAAGGATGTCTCTGCTGTACCCGTTCCAAGTGTAAGGTGGTGACAATGTTAGAACAGTATCCTGCTTTACTCTACCTTGGTCCCTGGCAACGCATGAAGAATACACCACTTGTTCTGCTAACACTGTTTAAGCTCCCTGCATCTAAAAGGCCAATTCCTCTGGTCAACTGGCGGACCCATTACTACTGGATGCCTTTAGCCTTTTCAAGTGATTACCACACTCCAAATGGACTGCGACTCTGCACTGTGGAAGTCCGCACTAAGAGGACTGGATAGTGGATGGCAATATTAACCAGTTCAATTTCCTCTACGAGAGAGAGCTGTGGATGTTTAGCCTTATTGCCCTGAATAACCGAGTCCTGTCAGACCTACACAGGTTCCTTAGTGGTTGAGAGTGCAGCTATCTGGATCATGGAATAAATATCTCAGACTTGTCATATGTTTGAGGAGAAAAAAGGGGTTGTTGGCAAACAAAGCTACTCTGTTAGCAGTTCTTCTGGTAGTGCTGAAAAGAACGTAGGGATCGGGAGATGAGAGTGCTCATCAAGAGAGGGGGCGGGACCAGCAGCATGAGCAGCCACCAATCAGATGGCTGAGAGGGGCTGGGGTGGGGCTTATATCCATGAAACCTTGACAGTGGCTGAGGACAACTTAACAGCTGGGCTTCTAGACGTTGATTAGGCCACAGCACTGAATTAAAATCAATCTATCAAAAGCTCGACAGAATGAGTTCTACTTGTCTATAAGCTTGGTATCTGGATCACCGTCTGCCCAGAACCCACAGCGCCCTGTTGGCCAGGTTAGGTTCATCATCTGTCCCAAAATCAGACTTGGGGGGTGAAGCTTCTTATTATTGCAGAGAGTTATCTGAAACTTGGTTGGCTGTTTTCCTTCTGGTCTTCTCTGTGGAAGACAATTCTGTCAACCAGCCTTAGCAGAGCAAGGGAAAAGGGTGTGAGGGCAGGGAGGGGGAGGGCATGTATGTGTGTGTATGTAAGTATTTAGATGTGAGGCTGTGTTGATGTGTGTGTGCTTTGAAAAAGGTAGGAGCCTCTCATAGGAGCACACATTTGCGTTTCTTCTTGGGCTCTGGGGGCTCCAATGCGGCCAATATCGCCTCATCAAACACATTCTTTAGGCCTTTCTGTGAACACAAACACAAATATACGGGCTCAATGAGGGGCATCACAATCACACGCACACACACAGGTTAAACAAAAGAGGTAGGAGGAGGGACAATCAGCCTTAAAAGAAAAAAACAAAGCAGCATATAACATCATTTAGTGTGGTATAAGAAACAGAATGTGCGATCTACTGGGGACAAAAAAAAAAAAACATAATTATTCCAAGATATTAAAACAGATACACAACAAACAACTCAAGAAAGAAACTGTGTTTTCCTTTAAATGTTGTTGTTTCTGTTAATTGTGACGGGGGTAAAATATCAACACATAAATCGCATGCATGTTTAAGTGCGGCTGAAATCAAAGGCAAGACAAACAAGAAAGTGGAGGAAGAACACAACACAGCCCCTGATGCTACAGCACTAAACCAAAATAGAAGGACCATTTTCATCCTCCTGTACTCTTCTTGACTTTGAAACTGCTGACTAACCCCTGCAAGAGAGCATCCACATTCAAACACAGGATACGTTTTGAAACAACAATGATCACTATGCGCGGCTCAAGGGTTGAATGTTTCTCTCTTTGTATTTGCCTCCGAGCAGAGCAGCTTACACCATGAGGTCGGTCATGTGAAGTAACCAGAGCTGCTATGACACAGAGCTGCTCTATGCAGTAAACCGGTAAGCCCCTCAGAGTTGCTCAACTCCGTCAACTGACCCCACTAAACTCTTCTCTGACAAAGCGCTGGAAAAAGAAACGAACCACAGAGAGGAGAGCAAGTTCATTTATCCTTTATTAATTCATTTAACAAGTCATTTCACACAATTAGAACCGTTTTATTATCTGAACTCTCGACATAGAAGGATATGCACCACAGTTAATGGCACCTTGGTGTTATATATAGAGAAGGCTGGGCCAAACCAGTCAGAAACCATTTTCCAGAATACTTCAAAGAAACAAATGTAGCTCAGATATAAACTGAGTATCATTATGCCAAACAAACAAGAAAACCCTGTTCTCACATTTATGTAGACAAAATGGCCGAACACTCCCTATATATATGACATTAGTATATAAAATTTCTGCATTCAGAAAGTATTCAGACCACTTCACTTCTTCCACATTTTGTTAATATTGCAGCATCTCGCTGAAATCATTAACGTCTTCATTTATTTCTGCACTATTCGGCTTTCCCTCAAATCTGACCAGCCTTACTGTCACTGTCACTAACACACACACACCCCCCGCCTAATGCTGCCAACACTATGCTTCAGCATCGAGATGTTACTGTGCAGGTGATGAATGACAATTAGTTTTATTTTTTACCAAATAGGACACTTGGAACAGAGGGTCAACAGGTTTCATTAGGTTCTGTGCCCTTCACTGAGGAGAGGCTGCTCCGCCAGAAAATTCAGACCAGCGGTATGGCGATGGTTGCTGTTCTCTCATATCCATAAGGACCTCTGAGGTATTTTAGACTTCTCTTTTTCAAACCAAGAATTATTGCAGCCACTTCGCTTTTGGGAACCTTGTAGCAGATTTTTTTTTGTGTGTCCTTCCCTGGACCTGTGCCTTGACTCCAACCAGGAGACCAAAGTCTAACCATAAAGTAGGTGTAGACTCACTTGCTTACTCAGGGAGGGGGGGGGGGGGCTTCCTGCTTAACACCTTTGATCGACCTGCCGCACCAATGGTACTTTACTTCCAACCCATGGGGTTTATGGGATATTGTGTACAGAAAGATGAGATGATACTATTTTAGTATGTGGGCTGCAACATCCCAAAATATGAGAAAAGTAAATCTGTTGTAACACTTTCTGAATGCACTATATGCAACTATTACCACCCACAGTCAGACTCCAGGTTCTGTTTAGTGGAACATCAACAGTAGTACAAAAAATACATAAGCATTAGAAATGGAAGCTCTGTTTAGTGTTGAGATCAATCTCAGTATGGAGCCATGTAAAGCCACCACCCTCGCTGGAGTCCAACACCCTCTACTATGTAACAGAGGGGAAAACTAAACCAAGTGGAACAATGGCTACATCCCAAATTACATCCTATATCCTCTGTGAGATACAGCTCCACTGTTGATAAGCACTGAGTTTAAGTAGAATACCTAAAAATATTACAGCGGTGATGCACAAAATCTATGATGTAAAACTGAGCAGGAATTGACCACTCTGGAAATAAGGTTTGAAGTAAGTTGCCACACCAAACAATCCAACTATTGCAGGTTAGAAAAGGCAACAAGTCGTTGAAACGCAGAAAGATCTGGGTTAATGAGGTCAGAACACAGGTAAGTTCAAGTGCACTCTGACTACAGAATAGTAGTTTTGTTTTGGGGGTGAGACTAGTATGAGAACGATGGCCTGGTTAGTGAAATGGCTGAGACTGAAACTGGTCATGATGTAAAAAGCAGCACATGTTAAAGAGATATAGAGAAGGGAGGAGAGGAACGGAGAGATGGGGTAAAGGAATGACGAATGCAGAGAATAAGGGCAATCGAAGGAGGAAGAGATGAGATGAGTGGCACAGAATTTAAAATATACAGCATTTCCTCTTTCTCTGCGTCTCAGGTGGCTCTAGGGCAGCTAGGATAGCTTCGTCAAATACATTCTTCAGCCCTCGCTACAACGACAGGAGAGGGAAGAGAACAACAGCACAGTTAGCACAGCAAACACAGAAAGAGATAGATGGGAGAGGAGGATAAGAGGAACATGGCAGAACAAGGAGAACAGTATGTGTGAAATAAAGAGGAAGAGGTCTAAATCACGAGATGAATGCGTCAAGAGGATGCATGGCCTAAAGATGAAGAGTGAAGTGCAACAGTGTTGTGATAAGCTCTACTGCAAACAGAGGGCAGGCAGTTAACAGTGGGCTAAGAGGTGAGGCGTGGACTGAGTGCTGAGATCCCTGACAGGAAACAGGAAATGACATCAGCAGCTATGCAACAGTAGTGCCAAGGAGGGAGGGGAAGGAGGGAGGAAGGAAGGAGCAGAGCAGGGGCCCAAAGGCTACACCTCAGCTCCATCAACACTATTGTTCTGGTTCTGAGTGAGGTCTAACTCATATGTTCTCCTCTGAGTCATGTTCTATGAGTTTCTAACAGCAATGCTTCAAAGCCAACACAAATACTTGAGCAGTTTCACAGCACTGACTAATCAAACATTCCTGAGCACCACAATATTAAATCCAATACTGTAAAACAATACACAGTAATGTGCCGTTTCATTTTTGTCCTCATTTTTCAGTGAGTATATCATTTATTTGGTGTACTTGTACACTGACATTACTATTGTGATTCAAAGTATTAACTTCGAAATGGCAAGTTGGAAATTAAGCAAGGCATGCTCCCGAGGAGACCAGCAGTATGCTCACGCGTACGGCTGTGGGCGCTTTTCCACAGATGTCAAGGTTATCTTTTTAACTTCATCAGTGGGAGCATTTCACACCATTTCACCAGTCCAAGGAAATTCAAAGCCATCTGTTACCATTGCTCTTTTCGCCAGCTCCAATGCAACTAAATACTGACCTCTTACTGTAACCGGAATACACCATTATCTACAGCTACATGGTTTTTAAGCCACAACAGAACATCTCAATTTATTCTTAGCACGACCACAAGTTGACGAGTTGGAGAGATCACTGAAACCAAACCAGCATGCAGAACAAAACTCGACCACAGTGTGCACAGACCAGGGGGAAATATGGACATGTTCCTCTTTCCTCCACTTTCTTTGTTCTTGCAGCAATTTGTCAAGTGTGTGTGTGAGAGAGAGTGTGTAGATTTTATACATGTATACTGTGTGTTACCTGTGTGAGGGCTGAGCACTCCACATATTTGACAGCCTTGAGGTCTCTTGCCAGCTTCTCAGCTGTCTCAGGAGTGATGGGCTTTTGCTTGTTCTTGGCCAGCTTCTCTATAGTTGAGGGGTCATCCCGCAAGTCAATCTGGGTCCCGACTAGGAGGAAGGGGGTCTTTGGACAGTGATGGGTGATCTCTGGAACCCACTGGATTCACAAACCAAGGACAACAACAATCAACACACCAGAGAAATTACTATTTCATGCAGCTCTAGTCCATCTTTTTTGGCCCTGTTTTTTTTTTTTTTTTTTTTTTTTTTTAAACAAGAGCAATAATGACCTCCTCTAATAGAAAAACATCCAAAAGCAAGTGAAACAAAAACTACACCTCAAGTGTTTTGAGACTTTGGATCAATAGTTTTGTCAGCTGGTGTGGGTCATATTTGTTCCTTCTTTTCCATCATTAGCTCATGTCAACATGTAACGCATGGCCAAGACAAATGTGAGATCAATTGCATCAACATTTCCGAGAGCTCTCAATACACAACCCTCAACAAACAACAAAAAACAACAACCAAGCATTCAGAGAGGATGGAAGACTAGAGTCAAGAAAAAAAGGAGGATTATACTTGCCTTTTCTTTAACGTTTTCAAAGGAGGAAGGGGACACAACAGAGAAACAGACCAGGAAGACATCTGTCTGAGGATAACTCAGAGGCCGTAACCTGTCATAGTCTTCCTGACCTGAGGAACAAGATACAAACATGTTCATTTACACAGCCTGGTCCAGCCTTGGATGTCTCTGCCATTAACACATACTACATAATAGTCTGTGGATAGAATGCAAAGCAGGACAACACATTTTTAACAGGATTTTAATTTTACTTCATCAAAACATCTCACAGGACAAAAGGTGCTGAATATATTGCCTTAGAGACTTAACAGGTAAGTTATTTAACCAAATGCCCTGGATAAACAGATGTCAATAAGTCTAGGTTGGAAAAAGAAAAGACATACCTGCTGTATCAAACAAGCCCAGAGTGTAGGGCTCGCCTCCAATCATTACAGTTACAGCATAGTTATCAAACACCTGCAACACACAGAGACCAATCCAGTTAGTTATTTAAATGGGACATTTTATCACCACAAGATTTATGTTGATATCAAAATACACATTCTGGCTGATACAGAACGGTTCTTGCTGATACATCTCTGCTGAGGCGTGCAGCCAAATGAAAAGTGGACATTGGTCTTTCAAATGTGACTAAAATATGGGACCATTTTCACATACAAAATTCTTTCAGTCTAACAGCTGTTCAAACACCTACCGTTGGTACATATTCAGAGGGAAACTTGTTTGTGGTGTAAGAGATGAGCAGGCAGGTTTTACCCACAGCACCGTCCCCAACTACAACACACTTGATGGTCTGCATAGCTGTGTTTTACAGTCTTCGCTACTCATTCAAGATCTGGAAGAGAAAAACAAAGAGAGGAAACCTCATTAGTTGATGGTAATCAAAAGTCACAGAGAGGCTCACCATGAGCAAAGGTTACAGCTACCTGCTGCAGATTACAGGGAAATAATACAGAATCAGAGTGAATGCATTTTACTTGTGTGGAAAGACATTACTGGTATCAGTTATTGCCTTGAGGCCTTGAGGATTACTTGGATGCAAATTAGAGCTGTATTTTGCTGTGTCATTTTGTGTTAGCGGGAGCTACAGTAGGAAACGAAAGCACGGGTTACTGAACAGTTTTCTGCGGGAGACAACTCAACACCAGATGGCTATTTCATTATTTGTCAATGACAAACTGTTGCTAAAGCACTTTAACATAACTAAAATTGAATTACTCAGACCAAAGGCCTGTGAAAAAATCTCATTATCTACTTGACACTGGGACATTTATGAGGAGCCAACTCTGTCCAGTGAGCGATTAATAACTGAAATTCCCTGATCAACCATAGAGTCAATGGAAGTGTCCAGATGTCCAGATGAGATTTTCTAATTTAAGGGATTAAAGGGATTGTAAAGATCCACATCTGGAGACCCATTTCGAGACAAAACAACACAGTATCAATGTACTTCACACAAAGGTGATGCAAACTTTGTGGCTGTGCTACTTCAGTATTTAGGTATAGAGGAAATTTGAAAGTGGAGGGAAAATACACCAGAATGACATCCTCTCCTGTCAACAAAATTAAAAACAGTGACTGTGACTTGAAAATTAAGTGCTGATGAGGTTTAACACCGTTCAACAAGAGAAAAAAACAAAACAAAAAAGGTTTGCTTATCTTTCGTCAAATCTAACAGATGCAAAAGACAGAGACAGATTCACCTGAAAAACAGTCAACACATCTTTTGCTTGCATTTGTTTTGATTTTAAACCCCATGTCACAACTAAGCCACTAATCATTTGAACCTTCCCTTGAACTCATTTTGAATAATGGGATGTGGATAAAAAATTTTTTCAAAAACCACAAGGCTCGACCAAAAACGACCAGAGAATAAATGGGGCAAATTCCAGAGTTTGAACAATGTCATGGTCATTAAAAGGTCGTGTCTTTAGCTGGACAGCGGCAGAAAACATGTACCTTCACACAGCTGCCAGAGTATGGATAACAATGCCTACAAGAATCCTCATCATTTTGCCTTGTCCTACTAGCAAAAGCATGTGTGACACTAATAAAATTAATGATGGCTCTGTACTATTATGTGTCTGGTAAGACGTAACAGTGTCAGCAGTCATAATGCCATGGCCCTAAGACCGAAGGCATCAGACCTCCAAAGATTTGTCTACTTAATTAGACTAAAAATAAAACTGCCATCGATTTTGATCATTAAGTACCAAAAATTATTCTAATTTGACTCTCAGATGACAGAAACAACCGCTGCAACCATCCTTATCGTGTCACACACTTAACTGAATAATCTGGGACTTTTCACTGTTAGTCAGACAAAACAACAAAACCATGCCACCTTGGATTGTGGGAAACACTGATCGATATTTGAAATATTTCTGATACTTTACAGATGATCAACACATGATCAAAAAAGATAATGTGTAAATGTATCTACATTATGAGCTTTTTGCTTCTGTAAACGTATCTCTGCGGTTTTCTTATTGTGTGTGAATATCTTTGATGAAAAAGGCCTAAATAAATTAAAACTGTGGAGGCCGACCTTGAATCTGTTGGTAATAACACACGGTGCATCATGATGCTGTGTGCATTTCGGGACAACACACTATATGTTGTATGTGGACCACAGTATTCCCCCGTTTCTCCTCCACAAGTTTCAGTATGTCAGCGTTAAGCCACTGCAGAGCTCTGCACCACTGTGTGGGGGTGGGGGTGTCATTGAGAGAAACAGGAGGGACAAACTGCAGGCACCAAATGTTACAGTACGAACATGGTACAACAGAGGAACTGACCACAGGCCAGTGTCTGACAGAAACACAGAAGGCAAGAAAGGCACTGATTTCTTCAGCAAAGGCTGACTTTATTTGGTAGATAGGTCTTCATATAACCTGTGATCAAATGTTTCGTGCTGCTGACTATAAATATAATTTTACAAAAACTTTTTCATCATCATGTCTGGTTCTGCTCATTGATTACACCCATGGGGGCAGCCCAGGCTGAGGTACAGACTCAATAACATTTACCCATTTAATATTAATGATATCAATTATAGTGTCGTTCTGAGCAAGTGCCTATTACACAATCGTGAACCTGTTACTATTGTGGTAGAGAATATCAGTTCCTCGAAGGTTTGCAAATTGAACCAACTCAAACTGGACTCAAGAAGGCTGATCCAGACTAAAGGAGTAAAATGCAGCAATAAGAAAAAATACACAGGAAGGCACCACAAGTCCTCTACAGATCAATCTATCTATAACTGTCAAGTTAATTAAACCTGAAATTTTTAAACAGCCTCACTACTTAAAGCCAACTTGGTAACATCCTCAATATGCTAAAAATGGAAAAGTATTTCTCTAACACAATCTGTTGTCTGAGTCTTTTTTCACTTCTAAACAGAAAGCTGTTATTAAGTTCAATACTAACTGCTGTATGACAGTCAACATGACCCACCAGTGCATTCGCTGCCGTCTACCACAACTACTTATGAAACACACTATCCAACCACATTTGACATCAACAGTGTTTTTAATTTTTCCAAAGGGATTAACTGTAAGGCAGGGCAAAACGCTGAGGAGCAGAGGCTGTGTTAGTCAAATATTTTCCATCAATCACATAACGTTTTTTAACAATGCACATATAAGCATATAAAGGCTGTCTGTCATATCCGTGACTACTGCAGGTTAACGGGTGCAGCAACAATGATACAGAGTGAATGCATGCTGTGGGACTTCCTCTCAGTGAGGCAACTGCGTGCAGGATTGAGAAATCCCATAGTCGGAGAGTTTTGCCACTGATCACTCATGGGAGACATGTTTCCCAAACTGAAAACTCTGGCTATAACCTAATGGCAATTGCCTCTGCATGCCAATACATGCACTAAAGAAAACTCGGTAGTTTAATGCTTAAATTCAATTAAACTTCACAACTATGCTTTGTTCATATTTTAATTGCAATTGACTAATTATGTTAAATTGCATTGCTCATATTAGCTTGTTTAGGCACAATAACCAGTGTTTTATTGTCCTCATTAATCTGCTTTGGATGGTGTTGACAGGAAAAGTTGCCACACGGTCTGGCAGGGTCAGAATCATTTCTAAAACTCTGGAGTAGTGTGAACAGGAGGCCAAAATGTGGCAAAAAATAAATGAGTTTCAAAAGGAAAAATGAGGTGGTGTGGATGAAACCTAAGGACAACTGCCATCGTGGGTGGAAAGAGTTTGGGTGGGTGGAAAGAAATTTCTGTTTAGCAGGTGAAGCTTAGCAAGGACTGTATCCCTGAGCAGGTGACATGAAGGGAAACTGGCTTGGCTGGAAATTTGATAAGAGGGGTTCTCCAAAGATACTTTAAACCTTCATTACCACACACAGTAAAAAACACAACAGTGGAGTAGTAACTGATTAATACCACAATATCAATGAGAGGGCACGTTGTTAAAACATAAAGTAAGTCAAATAAAAAATCAATAGCTGCATTGATGACAGGTGGAAGTACCACCCGAAAGCCCCAGCTTTACAGAATCTTTGCCGTTCATGCATTTGGTTTGCAGGTTAGGTGTTTTATACTTACACTGTTCTAAGTGTTGAGCAATTAGCATGATTTTTCTTCTGCACGTTATACACACACTTGTAACTCATGCACATAATTCAGGATTGTTCCTAAACTATCACCATGTTGAGTGAAAATATAACATGTCCTTATGATCTCCGAAGTTTATAAAGCCATTGAAAATAAATACTCAAGAGAGTTACAACACTCCAGCAACCAACACCAAGAAATGCTGTGCTTAAAGCAACTGCCGGGCAAGGGCTGACACAGTCTGGAGAAAACCTTTCCCCACTTTAGCAAGTCTATCACAATCAGTGGACAGCTCAAAACATGTCTGTTGGATATGTCTCTGGTGACCACTCATGATTGGATATCACCTCTTCACTCCATATTTAAATAAACAAATATATATATTTGTGTTTTCAGCTAGGCCAACAGTGAGACAAGAAATGTATTGTTGACGTGTTTATGTGGGAGAGACAAAGGGTTGGGGTGGGGTGGAGGATCACATCTATTCGTTGCACATACCATAGTTTTACTAATACAAAATAAATATATATAGACAGTTCATTATGAAACTGTTGCAGGACTACTTTAACAAGAGCAGGGGATGTCAGATGTGTAGGTGGTCCCTCAGTGTGGCCAAGTGCATATGACTTCTGACCTCCAAGTGAGCCAATCTCAAGGCAGTCCTAAATGCATCTAAGGTGCATTTACACTGGTACTGAAGACATGTTAATATCAGGCCTGACCTGTGCCTTAGATTCACAGCATGGTAATTACAGTTACATCAATTCCAATGTGTGCAAGCCAAAGTAGAAGTTCTTCTCATGGAAGTAACTCTGAAATATTTTACCAACTCCAAAATAAACTCTTAAGTAAGGCCATGGCAAATGGGGAACAGAGGGTGGCTGCAGGGCCAATAATGCCGCCAGACTTAATCCATGCACTTGTGTTTGTCGGCCAGCGAGTACTCTGAGGACAGGCCCGCTTTAAGACTAGTAGTGAAAGGAACTTAGGTTCAGTTTGATATGGTAGTTTTCTCATAACAAAAGCTCCTAAATGGAAAGTGATGCTGTTTGTGAATGACTGCATCAAGCAACATATTTTCAAATAACCTCTAGCAACTCAAGCAAAACTGAGCACTGTAAACAGCATGCAACTATGTTAAAAGCATCTCTATTGCCAACCACAGACTCAAACATCACCTCATCCTCACAGCCTGCTGTGCTACGACTGGCATTACTGCGGATTTAACAAAATTTCCTCAATGATTGGTCAAAGCTTTCATCCATGCTCATCTGAAACAAATACTCTGGGATGGGCTCAAGGCTTGACCAGGAAAATCCTTGGACATCTGGGCATTTGAAACTTCATATGCAGAACTAAGGGGGGACTCGTAAGCATTTTCCTTGGGGTTTCTATCCAAATTATATTTAAATTTGCCTGGAATTAGCAAATTGCGTTACCTTTCTGTGCTCATAACTTGTGACATGCGGACATTTGTGATCAAAAGTGATATTATAACTGTAACCCCCCGCGATTACTCAGAACTAAACACTAAGCACATAACAAAAATATTATGAGACCACAGGTCGCAGGTATGGCTACGAGTAAAAGCTAGCGCTAGCTTGGATGATAGCCTTAGCTTCTAAATTTCGGCCACATCCCCGGCCTCCATCTGGCCTAATTTCCTGCCGGTTATTTTCTCTCTCGATCAACTTACTAGCTCTCCTTCTTTTCAACCAGTCACTCTTACCAACACGAACCTTAGTACCCAAACATTACACCATAGAGATATTAACTAAGAGATTGCTCATAAATTAAGTAAAATAGGATCATAATATTTGTTACGCCTTTTTTATTCAGCTCGTTAAGCGGCTAACCGCTAGCTAGCAGCTACCTGTATCTTTGGCTGTTTAGTGGCTTTGCTTAAAGCCAAAGATACGGAGAAAATACAGTCTTACTCTACTTGCCAATGAATTCAATATCTCCTATACGGTGTAAAGTGGTTAACTCTACACGATCCGATTTTATAAGTACTTATTATATACCTGCCTTGCTCACTACTGTCCTCTTCAACTGGCTTGCTAGCTTACTAGCCGAGCTAACCTTAGCGGATGCTGTTGCTGAATGACATACATAAATTGACGATTACAACCACTGTATCACAAACGTATAGTATAGATGACACTGGCATACATTAAATTAAAAACCAACCACAAATGTGTCCCCGTAAACGAAAAAAGACATTTTTTCCTTACCGTATCCTCTATTTGTGTCTTTACGCCGGGCGTTGGCAGCTCCGCGCTAGGGGCTTCCCAGTCAACAGTACAGGGACACGTTGCGTTCGTGGTGAAGTACTACGTAATTACGTTAATCAATTTCACAAAAAATGGTAGGAAATCAATTGCTGTCTGTACGTATCCCCCTCTCTTTTATGCTGCAGACACTACATAGTAGACAATCTGAACACAGCTCAAATTACCTTCCTCAAAATATAATAAAAACTCTACGAATACAATTGCACAAATAAGCTAGAAATGAGGATCAGCAGTTCAGACAGAATGTGGCTGCAGCAGGAAATAATACAGAAGCTTTATGACAATCTCTGTTTTGTACAATTTCACCACCTGAAATTAGCCCTAATCTTTAGTTCTAGTTCTGTTTGTAAAAAAAATAGTATTTAAATACATTCTACCAACTTTGTGTGAGGAATTTCCAGGGAATTTCTCCATATGTCTATATTCACTGAACACAAACAGTTAAGATTGGTAAATGTAGTGCATAATCACACAAGGTATCAATCAGAAACAATCTAAACATTTCTCATTTCTGCTCCACACTTTCTATTGACTTTGAATAAATCTTCTATCATGCAGAGATTACCTTATTTGTATCATAAAACATCACAGAAACAAACCAATTGTCCTTTAAATAAATGTACTTTGTTCTGCTATAGTGTATGTGGGGCTGGGAGTTTGACCTACATAAGTACATTGCAATACCGCTGTCTGCCAATAGATAGCAGTGTAGTTCCATGACCTAAATACTCATGAAACAACTGAGGTCTGGGTCACACTTGGAGTGGAGAATTTCAAAATATGAACAGCAGTAGGAAAAAACAAAGTTTATTCTCAAAATTGATCCATATGATAGAAAGAAACAAATTACAATATTCATGTCATATAAACACAAATATACTCAACACCTTAAGCAAAAACAAAACAGAAAGGGAAATATTTCTTTCAAAGAAAAGGTATGACTTGTAGGTGTATCCATTGTCCTAGTTCGATACACTCTGCAGCAAGGTAATGTTGTCTCCTTTCAACATGATCCTCCCTGGGAGACACAGATAGAGGAACAAAAGAGGGAGACAACCAAGTGGAGGTTGATCAAAAGAGGAAGATGATGGATGGAAAGAGATACAGAGTGTCAGTTCACCTCTGGACAAAGCAGTAAGCGTCCACCAAGCTGGCTGAAGATGAAAGAGAATCTAGTAACACAGTATATGAACGATCAGTAACATGTTAGGCTTCTCTCTCACTGCCTTTCCTTTCACAGTTCAGGTGTGTTCATCCGCTAACAAATAAGCCAAAAAAAAAAAAAAAAAAAACACTTAATGAAGAAGCATAGCAGTTCACAAACAATCACTCAGACAATTTCTATAATATGTAGTGAGTGGGTGAAAGAAAATGTGTGAGGCAAGGTGTTCCTTGGGTCAACTTTAATTTCCTGAGAGATTTTGTGTGAAGAATCATATTGGCCTTCTTAACTGGGAAAAGTGAGATAATTTTGAAACATACTGAGAGGATTGTGAAGATGAGCTATAATCTTCTGGTGCAGACATTTTTGACAAAAGAGAAACTTATTTGTTAACTATGACTCATCATCAAGTATCTCAGTAAGTCCAAGCAGTTAACAAACATCACAATATCAGCACCCTGGGACTAGGTCTCCTTTTAAATGCTATTATTTATACCTGTGCATTTTCTGCTGACAGGACTAAGTCTGCAGTGAAGAGGTGATTTGTGCAGCAAAATAACTGAGATCAGTGACTACAGCTACAAAAAAACAGGCAGAAAGATATAGCAGACTCTTACCCAGTGGCTTTCTGTTCTTAGTCTTCATGTGGACTTCCTCAGCATCGTCTAGAACCAGGTTCATGTACTCATCAAAACCCTGAGACAGGGGGGAAGCAATGAGTTAAAAGAAGGCCATATTAAGGAACACTTTCACATCTTGCCCTGAATCCCCCTGTGTTTCTATCAGAGTTAGTTTTACAAGGCCTCCTGTGATGGTGTTTTTGGGATGAATGTCATTGAGAAACATGTCACAACAGAAAAATCAAGAACTTCACACTGGCTTCAAATCCTGCTGTCAAGAAAAGAAAAAAAAAAATCAATAGATCATCAATCAGTATAATAACAAAAGAAGGGTTGGGTTGGTTTGACATAACATTAGATGCTAAAAAAAAAAGCAAATCAGTACATTATTTACATTGTTTACAATTATGCTAAAATTGATAAATATCCCAAAACTCAATAATATATAAAGCATAATTTTTAAAAGTTTGGCAGCAATTACAACCTCAAGTATTCCTGGATGTGACATGACAAACACTGCACACTTGGGATTCTTTTATACAGTCACTCTCAAGCTGCAATGGGTTCAAGACAGAGCTCTAGCTGACTTGACTTAAAGTTGTCCCTAATTAATCAAAGACATCTCTAATTTGCTCCATTCAGTTTCCTCAAACCCCTCCGTGATGCTGTCACCGCTGTTGAGAGAGGAAGAGGAAAAACGTCTGCCTGTCCACTGCCATAAAGCCCTGATACATTATCATATCCAAGCTTCTAAACATTAATGTCAATGTGATATCACAGTTTTAATTCATAAAATTGCATTCATGGCTGTTCAAACAAATTGACATCGCACATAATTTACCTCTGATCGACTGTCCAACTGTTCTATTCACAACCATAAAAAGTAGCATGGTAAGAAACCCAACTAAAAGTCATGTTCCACTGATCTCCTCTGCTCTTATATCACTGCACAGCACCTACACACAACAAGCAGCACTTCATTCCAATCAGCTGACATGTGTGCATGCATGTCGCAAGCATGATTATAGGGCAGTTATATACATGAAAATGTGGCAACACAAGTTAAACCTAATGTCACATACAATAAAAAGTTACAACATTAAATGGGAAAACAAGTCAAAGATCACCCTGGCATTTGCAAAAGCTTGAGCTACCTGTGATCATCACATCACTAACATCGCCATCCCTCAGCAGAATCCTTGTAAATACACAATGCATGACATTTACTGGGCTGAATTCAGTGCACATAACAAAGTCAGTCCCCTTTCTCTGAGCTCATCTCTGCCACAGTGTTTAACATTACACTACAGTCATTTGAGTGCAGCCAGTCTGCAAAGGAGCTCTGTCACTTTTTTAATCAAGCCCATGTGGTTTTATTTGGCTTGAAAACTGAAACAACTTGGTGGTCTTTCTTTGTATTTACGCACTCTTCTTCTTCTTTTTTTTTTTTTTTATAATCACAGCTATAAAATAAAAATTCACCACCTAGCTGCTGTTTCTCGACACCTTAAAAAGGGCAGGAGGCAACATTTCAGCCCAGTTATAATACTGACAGACACTTTTCCAGGTATGAGTCTGCACACAGTTCCATTCATACTACAAGTGAGGATTTGCTTGTTTAGTGTTCACACACATGCCCGTTTTCTGATCCACATTAACATATCTTGCAAATGACAGCAGTGCCCACAGACATGACACACTGTGCACTTAGTGATTAATTCATTATTCATTAGCCAATGAAATTGGTGCAAAATTTCCTTTTATTTTAGTTCAAAGAAGTTAAATGGAGAGGAAAAAAAAAGTTAACTTACAATAATGCAGCCCTCTATCCGCATGTTCACCTGTTCATACAACCAGACCTGAATCCGTGAGCGCTGAGAAGGAGAATATCAATGGATGAAATTTCCATTTGATTCCAACAATGCAAAAAAAAACTAATCAGAATAGACTATAAAATAAAGATGATGCAAGTACTTACATTTTGCAGATACCTGAAAATTAGGTTCTGTAACATGGTGTTAAGGAAATTCAATATAAGAAAACACACAAAGATATGTTCACAGTGACACGTCGGTGCACACAACTCCTTTCTGATAATGTCACTTGATCACATTTCAGACTTACTGGATCACAATAAGATGAACAGAAAGACAGTTTAAAACCCCTCAGGCACTATCTCTTAAATTAAACCTCATTATTCCACATTCTGACAAGTAATTAACTCACTACAGTTTAGGCCACTATAAATTCTCCTACGAAGTCACAGAGGATTTTTGTACGAGCATTCGAGATCATTTGCTTTAAATCACTTCTAATCAGAAATGCTACTCATTTAATAAGAAACAAAACAATCCATTTCAATTTAATGTTTCGGAATAAAGTATACTTTCATAAATACACTTAAATCCACTCTAAGTGGAGGACATTTTCAATATTTATCATTCTTTTTGTTGTTACACATACTTTCAGGGGCATTCAGTCTTACTTTTATTAAAAATGGTTTAAATGCCATAAAATCAGCATGAATACAAAATGTACATTGTTACAAATCCGATGCATGCATTTAAAACATTTTTAAAGATATTTCTGTATGGCTCATCTTGCCAACCCTTATTTGTCACTGAAAAGAAAACAAAGAAAAGTGAAACTGATTGAAGACACTATAATTTATTCAAGATTTATCTCAATCTAATGCAACTGCGTGGATTGGTAACGCATGTTGCCAAACCTACTTATTATTATCTAGACTCTGACATTAACAGAAATCCTGGTCCTTGCACGCACTATAGAGCACCAGCACTCCTGTACGGAGATCGGCGTGTATTGGTGCCTGATTTTAGCGGGGCTACATCGACACACCGGCCTTTTCAATTCAATTCAATGCAGTAATCGGGAACTGTTTACAAAACTAACTCGTACCAATATATTACTTTCTGTTTGTTATAAGTTTTAGAAACACCGTATCACCCGACTAATTGTCTGTATTCACCCGCTTGTGGAAAATGAATGATTAGCTAGCTAACAAGCAGGTCTAGCTTAGCTGCTAAGTTCATGTAGCAACCGATTCAAACGCGCACGTCGCTCACAGCGATATAAGGATACAATGGGCTGCACCATAACCTTCTGGACCTTCTGTCCTTGTCCTCTGTACGCCATCCCTCCAACAAAAATACCAGCGGTTGGTATAAGAAGAAAAAATTGCACCTCTTTAGCAGAGTGTACTTCAACGAAACACTCACGTTGAGAATTTGCTTCAATGGCGGGTTTCCTTCCGCGTGCAGCGCCAGTAGTAATAAAAGTGTAGCGCGATTTGAAACAGCGCCGCTGTAGGTAGGAGGTCTCTACTGCAGCTGCATGTTGTACCATGTATATGTACACTGGCACAGCTTAAACAGAGTATTCCCTCGACGATTTACAGCTGTTAAGATGCTTAAATTCTGCTCCTTATCCTTAACCAGACTTTCAGCTCAGAGCTGAAGCTGCAAATCGTTTTTGAGTTGTCTGTACTACATCTACATACATAAATCTCATTCTTGTGGACATGCTATCTCAATAACACCTTGATGGACCGTCATCAAATTTGGCATAAACAATAGGTTGGAGTTCAGGATACACAGATTAGATTAGGGGTCAAAGGCATGGTGACCTTACAAAACATAGTTTTGGTCTTTTATTCATCAATGCCTTAGAAGAACTTCCTCAAATTTGGCACAAATGACAACTTGGACTGAAGGAAGTACTGATTGGACTTTGGTGATCAGAGGTCAAAGGTCACCTCAGAAAACTTTTTATACTCTTCATGTATTTCCTCATAAACATGGATGTAGAAGCAGTATTTCTAATTTGTTTTATTTTATTAGCTTGTTTTTTATGTGAAATCCTTCTATCCTGGCCAGCAATTACTATGTGAGATTGAGAAATGAAAATAAAATTGAAACAAAACGACAGAGGAGCAAGAAAGAACATAGCCTACAAATCAGACAACTCATACAGAGAAATTAATAGGGCAAGTAGACACAGTGACTGTTCTCATATCAACCTCTAGAGTGTGCTGTGCCATATCGAACATCATCACAAGTAGTGGAGCAGCATTTTTGACATCATGTCTGAACTGTTTGCTAAAGTTAACAGCAGTTTCTCTGGGGCAGGGGTAATAAATGGAAACCATGTTTTCCATGATCTAGTACTGGTGTTGCTGAAATAGTAGCTCCTCATTTTTACATTGTAAACATTACCAGAAATACAGAGGAAAGCCTTTGGGGTGTGTTGCCAGATGTATCTTGACAATCAGCCTGCATCTGACCTTAACTGGCTAAGGTATTCCCTCTGATATTTTTAGATGGTATTATATAAAGCAGGATTGGCAATTTCTCTGTTGTGCACAATATACCTGTAATATGATGAGCTGAGTCAGGGAGGCCAACCTTGAGTGTGCAGTTAACAATAGTATTAATAACATACAACACAGGCTTGTCCCCCTGCTCAGAAGAGAAAGTGTGACGGAAATTAGCAGCCGTGGACAGACAAGAGTCCGCGAGTGGGGGGAAAGAAAAGACGCAAGGAGCCTCGATGGCGCAGGCTGAGGTGTCGCCTTTCAGGGCAGGGACCCCTCGGCCACATCTTAAAAGGCAGGGCTGCTGAGGCTTGTGGTGGCGTGCGTCGCTCATCGGGCATCGCTGTCAAGTGCCACATGCTTGTCTTTGTGCTATGAGAGCAGGAATGGACTGCTGACTCTCAATGCCACACGCCTGCTCGCATTCTCAAGGAAGAATGGGAGAAGGGAGACTCTGCAGACACTGGTGCTCCAGCTGGCCACCATACTGCGGAGGCCCTGGAGTCTAAATAACAATGAGAAGGGTAGTTTTAACATGCATAGAGTGTTGTGCCTCAAACTACTGTCATGGCCTTACTCCCGGACAAGGTCATGCGGGCATCTTCTGTTATCTCTGGGGACTGCTCTTATGAAAGTTAGCAATTTGCAATTAGAAAATGTAACTAATGTGAAAAAATAATTTAAAAAGGGAAAATAAACCTTAATAGTAAAGTTAAAATGCAATCTTTAGTTGTAATATACAAAACTATAAGTCACTCCTTAACACCACAAACAACTATAAGTGTCTACTGGAATATTCTATAAATAGGAAAGTCAGACACACACACATGGCCAAACAGGATACTCTGCAACCATTTGCCGTGTGTGTTTTCTATGATTTCTTGAGCCTGTCTTTCCTACCTTCTCTTTCCACGTCTGACCCGGCCAGAGGAATTGCCCTGGTTAGATCAACCTCCTCTCTACCTCACTTCCTGTTCCTGTTGGTGGTGATTGTTCTGAGGGGAAGGGAAGGCAGACGGGATGGGGAAAGAGGAGGAGGGAGGTCAGGGGAGGGGTGGTGGGGGTGGTGGTGGTTGTTGTTGGTAGTTCTTTGTTCCTCTGTCTGCCTCACCTGCTTGGCCCCCACCTGACAGGCTTGACCCCTGCAGGCCTGGTAGAGCCAGCCAGACAACCCGCTGACTGCCTGTTTCCTGCCTCACTGACTGACAGGATATTCATAGCATGCTAGGGACACAGTCAGACTGCTGATCTCAGCCCATGTAGACTTCTACTATAAAACTGCCACTGTTTATTACTGCTTATAGATACAAGAATAAAAGTCAAGACTTCTCTTATTTATATGATGCATTGAATTGTGGGACTGGAGAAAGGTTTTTCTGCATTGTGGGAATTTTAGAGGGGCATTCACAATTTGATGACAGTAAATATAGCCATAGTGTCCATAGCTTGTTCACAAATTTCTGCTATTATTCTCATAGTGTGCTGCTTGTTAGAGTTATGCAAGATATGTGCCAGTGATGATGAAGATGTGACAGAGGAGTGTCAAAACTCACTGTCACAGGCATGTGCACTTGGAGACCTTAGGTGGTGCTGTAGCACCTGCCCTTTTGACTCTGAAGCTGAGCAGCATTTAATAAACAAAACAAAACTGAAATTCAAATTTTTGATTAATTTGGCTCAAATCACCGTGTCCTCGCCTAAAAGTGTGTTGCAGTGCTGGACAGCTGTTGGAGTTCTAATGAGAGCACACAGCCACCACAGGTTGACCAATGTACACAAATCAAGAGCCCTGTCCGTACTGGTGACAACCATGTAACCATAGTGTTTGCACCAAGCCTGTACTGTTAACAACAATCCATATTTATGTTATATATCATGAAAATTAAAGTTAAGTTAATTACCTAATGGGGGTATCCCAGTCACCCACCTGATAGAGTACAATGAAGGGTAAGTCGTAGTTCAGGTTTCTATCTGACCCACAGGCCTTGGCTACATGTCATCCCCTCTCTCTCCCTGCCCTTCCTGTCTCTCTTTCACTGCATCTGATTAAGGGCAAACAATATCTCTAAAAAAAAACTAAAAAACATCACAAAACGACAAACAGCCTGTTATAACCTGGCTTGAGAAAAATTGGTTGGGTGGTAGAAGTAGGGCCACTGACAGTTACACTCAGTGCACAGCCCTGCGCTGTAGTTTAATGTCAGAGGGCATATGATAAACTCTTACACTCTATATGAAGCAATGGCTGAAGCTCTTGACCTGACCGCTGAGTAAACAGCTGTTACTGCTAATGTTGGATGTGGCAATAGCAAAAGTTACAAATAGCTCCTTTTAGATTAGATTAGATAAAGTAAATGTGCAACTGTAGGGGAAATTCAGTTTGATACAGCAGCACTAGGGGGTGGAGGGGGGCATGGGGGGGAAGTAAACATATCAAACAGGAAAAAAGTTGATATGTCAATAATAATAGTAGTTAAACAAAGAAATAAAACAAGAAATAAATTGTGTAAACCAAAGAGTTTCTCATCGTCAATGTAGTCCTCATAGAAAGAACTGTTCTGGTAATACTGACTCACCCAGATCAACAAGCAATATCAGAAATCTTTATGTACTGCTCACTGTGGTGTAGATTGAGTTTTTTATTAGACAATAATAAAATAGCAATGAATGAAACACAGACTTGCTCCCAGTCAGGATACCCAATGTTATACATACATGACATCTTAAAAACAAGTGGAAATCATCTCACTTTATAGATGTAAAAAAAAAACAGTGCCACAGAGTCCATTTTGACTGCCAGACTCAGTGACTTTGTCTTACAGCTGGTGCTTTGGTGAGCATTGTGATAGCAGGTTTTCATAACCTGTAGGTGAACCTCCCACCTATTCACGCACCCATTCTTTCTCAGTGCAACACACAGGTCAGTGTTTCTGCTGCTGTTCCCTCCAGCCGATGGTATCACTCAGCGAGGTGATAGCAGTCGTATGGTCTTTATTAAATGAGTGTGATTGCTGACACATTTATTCCCTTTATTCAAATGAAACAATCAGTTTGCTTCTGTGCAGGGTGGAGTGACTCATTATTGGTCTAACCTGTGATGTAGGACACAAACCAATTATAGAAGCATGTGTGATCATGTTTTCATTTTCTCTGATCTAACTTTACCAAAGTTCACGAATGTGAGTCATGTAATTATCTCACTGTACTTTTTCAATCTGCACAGGCTGCAAAAACCTGGTCATGGTTTGTGGTGTTGCATCTCAAAGTATATATATATTTCCATGTAATGCACAACGATGTTTGTTCTCAAAACCCCTTGAAACCTTGAAATCACAATTTTGAGGATCTAAAAAAAATATATTTTTACTTTATATCAAGGGGCCTGTTTGAAACCTTGTGGGAAAAGAAAGCAAACAACAACAAATGTATTACATAGTGTTGTGGTACTTAAGACTGGTCTTGAGACCACATTTTTAAAGTCTTGGTCTTGTCTCTGAATCGAGTACATTTTTACTCGGTCTTGTCTTGGTCTCAGATGCGCTGGACTTGAGATCTTTTCTCAAAATCAGGCAAGACCACAGATGCAGTGACATCTTTTTTTTAACCAAAAATGTCCCTCTCTGTCACTCACTCACGATGGTGTATGTAATGAAATTCTATAACTTTAAGATAATTAAAATCGCTCCACAGAAGTACATGCTTGTGTAACCATCTGCAAAACTTTGTTGCACCAGTGTCAAAAGAGGGAGACATCAGCAGTGTGTGTGCTGTGTTCTTCTGTTCAATCCAATTTCTGTTAAATATGGTTTCGATTTTACATAAAATTATCTTTACATAAAATTATCTTTTCTTTTTAGCTGAGGAATAATGTAAATATCAAGCCACATGATTATTATGAGCACTGGTAATGAATACAGTAATGGTCTTGAAAATGGTCTCGCATTGGCTTGGTCTCTGTCTTGGACTTGGTCTTGACTCAGTGTTGACCCCCTCAAAGTCTTGGTCTTTGTTTTGCTCTGGTCTTGACCTTGACTAGGTCTCGGGTTAGGTGGTCTTGAACACAACACTACTGCTCATGCTGCTCTTATTTAATTCTTGCAAAGTTGTCACTTCCTTGATTTAAGAAGGCTGTGCTTGTCAGCAACAGAAGCGAATAGAGAGGTGATGTCCTCTGTGACTGAACTGTGGAAAAATGTTGATCACTGCTGAAAACGTAACAAACTTTTCTATGTAAATGAAAAAAACATAAATCCTATAACCATTCAAATATATCCAGCCAGTGTGCTCATCTCCACATCAGCAGATTTTCACAGTATACATACAGTGCAGCTTTGGGAATGAAGATGCTGGTTACTGTGGTCACTGGAGGTAATCCACACAAATTTACATCTATGTCTTGCATGGTTGAGATATCAGACCTGTTTTGGGTAGTGACTGCGTGTCTTTGTAGTTTCAACATGCCTGGACGACGTGTTTGACCTCCAATCTTTGTTGCTTAAATGGGTAACACCAAAATGAGTGACAATCAATAAATGACATCTGGATGGGGGGATTACCAGATTGGTCACATTGGCCACACCAAGGTTCAGCACAGCCGAGAGAGGAAAAAAAACAGTTTCCAACTTGTTCACACTTTCTGTATAAAACAATCCGTTCAAGAACCACTGCCTCAGACTTGCTCATGTGGTTCTTATCTTGTTTTAACAGCACAGTCGAGATGCACAATACATTTATTTTCCCTCCAATTAACACGGTGAATAATACGCAGGTCCGATAAGGGCTTTTTGTTTCAAACAGTGTTTGTGAAACCGAGGAAATGTGGAGGCATTTTTCATTGTGAGCTTGTTTGGCTGTAACACTGGGGATCTGATGAACATGTCGGGCAAAGCTGCGCCAGAAGTGGCAGGGGTCAGCGAGCAGAGGCGCTGAGGGGGAAGAGGAGAGGAGCTGGGGGGATGGAAAAGGGAGGGGGGGCTTCAACAACCTCAGACATTGACCATCTCGCTGCTTTCAGATATTAATTATTCCATACCACCACTTTAACACAGTGTTACATGTTATTCGGGGCAAGAACCTTGCAGCCAAAATTTGCTCATGTAAAAAATCTGTCTAATGATCTGTTGTTCAAAGTGTTCAAAACTACATCCATGTGCAATATCACAAGAATGTGACCTGCTAACCCGTGCACCTGTGATTTCCAGTTTAAGCTAAACACGTGAAGAAGGTAAGAAAAGAACCTGTGAACAACAGCTTTCTCAATTTTGGACTGTGCAATGTAACATGGCTCCATATCGAAAAGAACTGCCTGAGACTGAGAATTCATAAAGATGAGAGACACGAGCATTGGTGGCCACTGACCAGAAGCAGTGGTTAAGAGGTACAGGAAGAGTCGGTCCCAATCACAAAGAATTGACTAATGTGTTTCAATGATGCCACACACGATTCACTGTTTATGTAACATTTTAGTAGGCGCACACACACACACACACACACACACACACAGGTAGGTGCTTCCTTGTCAGACAGCGTGAAGTATGCGAGAGATCGTTAACCTCCATGCCAGAGATCCAAGAAGAAAATCGTTGCTCACAAAATGACAAAAAGAAGAGATGAAAGTTTGACAAAGAAGATGAAAAGAGGCCTGATGAGGGTTGGAAGCACACTATGGTCAGTTGATACCAAAATAAATTTGTTTGGCGTGGATGTGGGCAAGATTTGCAACAATAACTGCACAGTGCCAACCGTGAAGTGTAGAGGTGCCAATGTGCTGATAAGGGGCCTGAGTGCAAAAGGTGTTGGGCAGATGGCATTTATAGATGACACTATGAATGCAGGTTTGTGCACGCAAACACTGAATGAATAGATGGCTCCCACTCTCAAGGAAAAAAAATGAAAGCTATATAAACTGGCCAGTGATACCCTCTGACTCGAATCCAATAGAAATCCCTCCAGCAAAAGGTAATGAAAGGCAGACCCAGACCTGGACAGGTATTATCAAAGCCCAGGAGGATCAACTGTACCACTGGAAATGAAACTGGACGTACAAAATATTAAGAGCAAGAAGATTTTTACCTCACTAATTTACCAAAAGCCACCACTGAATGAATGAATTATGATTAGGGCATAAGTAACAAATGATGCAAGCTGTGCTGTGATTCATGCAGTTTAAAGTGAATAGAAATATTAAGTTATTGGAGGCTTAAAAGTCTTCCATTCATTTTATTCATCTATAAAAATGAGTATCTATATACCTGTTTAACAATAATTCAAAAATAAGGCTTCAGACTGGAGGCACAGAACATCAAACAGCGAATAGTCTCAATAATAATGCTCTGTTCACTTTCATTTTCACCTTTAAAAATCATTTGAATCTGTGTTTCAGACCTTTTTGACCATCTCTTTGTGCTTTTCTCTTGCTAAGCTCTGTCTGCACATCCAGTATTGAAGCCACTGGATGAAAAGGAAGAGACTGCTTTGACTCAAAATCCTCAAAGAAATAGAAGCTGGTTTATGTCACAGCTTAAACCTGGGTATTCTACTTTGTAAATGGTAAAGGTTTTCTATGTTTTCACAGGAGATTTGGCGGTATTTTGTTGCATTTTCATTGTCCAAAAGTTATCAGCAGGATGGACTCTTGGCTCCCTGATCAGTTAAAGGGAAAATCTGCGCCTGAACCAGAGGAACCATGGGAAATTCCCCTGAATTTAGGTGACGAGTTTCTTTCAAATAATAAAGAAACATTGTTTGAATAAGGACACTCCAGCTAAGTGTTTAGTTTAGTTTAGTTAGAGTTTAGTTCATCACACTGCAGCTCTCCTTCAGTCATTCAAACTCAGAACAGAAAGTTACAGTCTTATATTCAAAGACAGGACAGCATTCTGAGATTAAATGTCAGCACAGACCATAGTCACTGTGTTGCTCACCTTCTATTTTGACTTCAATAGTTTTTGTATATATCGTTTTTATGCATGTTTCACCTTTTCTTCATTTAATTGAACCTACCTCTCTGTCTTTGTGTTGCTGAACCTGATTTTTTTCCTTTGAAAATCAGTTTCAATAGCTTTCTTTGCTCAGAGGCCACAGGGAATCTAGGAGTACTGCAATTACATATGAGCCTTGATGACCAATGAATTTCACTGACTGATGATCAAAATTATGTGCAACCACCAAAGAGAGAGAGTTTTAATGCATTTACATTGATCATATTAATAATTTTAATGGTTATCAGTATCAACAGCAGCTTCTCATAATGAGCGTGATTTACATGTGTGTCCTTGTCTGCACCTTGTCTCTGTTCGTTTTTCATGCTCCTTTCCAGCAACATCCACCGGAAGCTTCTGATTCCAGCTTGCAGAGGTGTAAATGTCTGAGTTGAGGTGTCATTCAGCGTCCACCCACTCCATTTATCTGCTGTTGCACCTGTTTGTGCAAGTAGAGCAGTTTTGAACTGAGCTGACTTTAGCATACATGAGAACAACAAAGTTATGTTTCCCAGTCAAACTAGTGACTAGTGACAGACATTCACCGTGTTGCAACTCCACAAACTGTGAAAGCAAAGTTCACTCATACAAATTCTGCAGCCAGTGAATGGGTTTTAAAAGTTATGTACACAAGACTGTGGCTTTAATAGCATCACAAACCAGTAAGTCCCCTTCCAAAAAAATTGTCAGTGCTTTGTATACATTCACCCATGAATACGACACAAGCTCTTATCAAAGACACAGCCAAAAAGATCAATTCTCATGTCTCGCTTTCTCAAATGTTCAGCTCAGCACAAACCCTGCGGTCAAATATGCTATGATGTTTCTTAGAAAGAATTCAGTCGCCATATCAAAATAAGTGACTGATGACATCAGTGCATTTTTTTAATGATTAATCCACATCATGAAAACCACACTTTTTCCTTCAGATATTTTTGAAAGGAAAACAGGAATGTTATTGATGTAAGTAAACAGACCATTTTCTATCACATTTGAATTTTAGCTCAGCGTACTCTCACAGATTGATGTCCATCTGTGGTCAATTCAATTGACTGAGTGTGATTAGGACCTGTCTACATAAGGTCTAAAAGCTCACAGTGTGTATCAGAGAAAAAAAAAATCTAACCATGAAGAGGAAAGAGCTGCTGCAGAGCTCAGGACTGTGTGGGGACAGAGATCTGATTAAAGCAAAAGGCTTTTGCTGCGTTGGAGGTTCTTCAGAGCACAGTGGCCTCATGGTATGTATCACCTTCATGTATGGGAAGTGGTAGGGTGATTACCCCGTCCCCCAAACCCAGGAGGAAGTCAACCACGCTGAATTTCATGTGAACATTTTGAGCATTGGAAATTGACCGGCTCAGTTTCAAACTGTGTCAGTGCAATTTCATAAGACATTCTTGTAAGCTGAGAAAGGCCCCATCTGCTTTGTAATTGACATTATTGTTAAGAGTCCAGGCTTAGAGATATCTGCATGCCAGTGATGATACTGATTTCATCTAATTTCAGTGTTTTCAGTTTAAAGGTTTGGTTGTTTTAAACAGTAACTCATATGTCCAATCTGCCCCACAATTGTTTGAGCTGATCTACAAGCCAATATCAAGCTGTGATCACAGCCCAAACCATGCTATTTTCTGTACTTTGATATCCTCCTTATCCTTGGTTGGCCAATGTTTACAACCAACATATAAGTGGAGACAAAGTCTGTTTTCAATTCTGCCAATGCTCCCCAGTTATGTTGGGTATAAACTCGACTTCTAACCTATTAAACTGCATGTTTGTTTTTCTGCTACACTATATATTTGTTGCATTTGTTCTCTGTATATCACAATAAGCGTCCTGCTCTCTCTTGCAAAACTATCCCAGTGTAAACAGGACAAAAAAGAAGTGTTTCTTTATATTTCTTCATGTCTCCATTATTGTCATACTGTCTTTCTTTGACAGAAATATATTTTAATCATCAAAGTATTTCCACCAGAGAAGCTTTAGGAAGTCCAGGTGAGAGTATAAAGAGCTAGAGCCCATAAAGAGCAGGTCACAGTAGATGTTTGCTTTACACAAGGATTTTCACCCAAGAGACTAATGTTGAATTCTAGTGTTTGACTTATTTATATGAGAGTAAAGTGGGGTGAGACATCCGTTGCTATTATTTCAAACATATCTTTTACATTTAATTATGGATACATATCTCATGAGTCTTGGTCTACACAGACTCTTTGTTAATGAACAAGAAATAAGGAAATAGCTTCACTTTTTCACAGGAAATCTGTAAAACAAATCAGCACAAAGAAGTTTTGTGTAAGCATATTGTCGGCTCCTCCAACAATTTATTTTATATTACTAGACTAATATGAATACAGAAGTGCTTTTGTGAACATCTGTGCACAGATGTTGAGATGTTGAACTTGGAAAGGATGAAAGCAACACTATTGGGCTTCATGAAGCCAAACTGGTTAACCACTGTGCTCTTAGATCATCTTGTTTCATGGCTTGCTTCGGTTTGTTTTTTGTATTTGCACAGCATGTGATAACACTTAATGCAAACCTTTTGTTCCAGCAGTTACTGTGAACTCAGCCAAGCACGAGTCCCACAGGCCTCTGGTGCAGTACCGCGTCTTCCCTCAGGTCGATCGGTCTTGTCAGGCCCTTGAGTCAGGATCCGTGTTCCCCCTCAAGTCTGCCAGGTATCTGTATCATTAGGTGATGGGTTGTCCATAGTTTGTGAACATGGGCAGGCTGCTGCAATGTCAACAAAAGGCTTTTTCTGCACAGACTGTAATTCACGCAGGACAATAGCTGTTGTCCTCATAACCGCTTGTCTCAGAGGACAACGAAACACAGGGGCTGTGTTTCATATTACCAGAATCAAGAGCTGCACATGGATAAAACCAATCTCCCCCTCTGTGATGCCTGTGAGGGCTTTATTTCATCTCAGAGAAGTATTTTATCTTGCTTCCTGTTTTTATGTCCTCTTGAAACTGACACCTGCTCACAGACACACACACAAACATGCACACACACACACACACACACACACACATTGGCAGCAGATCCCAATGAAGTGCCTAAATATGGTGAACAAAAGGTCTGCAGGGGAGTGAAAGGAGAAGCAGAACAAAAAACAAATAAGTAATGAAATTATAACAATACAGAGAGAGGGGGAGATAGAGAGACAGAGAAAGAGAGGGAGAGAGAGTAGGGTTGCCACAATGGTGAGGAACAATCGTGCCGCGTCAATGGAAAAAGAGAGGTGGGGGGGAGAGGGCTATCTGGACAATAGTGCCGGTGACAGGAGTACAATGGCGGCAGTGTTTTCAATTAGACATTATCTCATAGACAGAGTGGCAGGTCTCATTGTGTGAGGGGGCTATTTCAGGGCTGCCTTTGTGTGGGGCAGTGCCATACTCCCCCAGCCCACACCCCCCACCCCACCCCCGCGCACACACACACACACATACACACCCGCAAAAGCCGTGGAGAGTGAGAGCAGGCCTTTTATGTCAGTTGCTATGTGCTTTCCATCAGTGGAGGGCAAAGTGGAGCCGGCTACATGGGGCGAACGCTACAGAGAGATGGAGAGGGAAAGGAAAATTGGAGGTGGGAGTTGAGGAGGTGTGATGTGTGCTGGACCTGGTTGGTGACCCCACCCAGCTGACCCGCGATGCTCAGGCGCAAGTCAGTCAAGTTACATTCGCCAACGCTGATCCGAGCATATTCTCTTCTGTCCTCCGGCGACTTTGTCAAAAATTAAAAAAAAAAAAAAAAAAAAAAAAAATTATTGTGCACATCGCTATCGGTCCAATCAGGTCATTGTGGTCTCCATATCTCAATAGGGTAATGTTTTCGAAAAGCAGCTCTCGCTCTTCGACATATGTCTGCAGTGTTGTTTTGCTGCATTCAGCGGATGAGGGGTCGGAAAAGCGGGTGTTTCGGTGTGCTGGCTTCTCAGAAATAATGCGAACTTTGCTTATCGTATAGGAGCATCTGCAACACGTTGACACGCTCACAAAAAAAAGGAGTTGTTTCAACAAGCCTCATTCAGCCAACTCTCTGCGGTTTGCTGTATGTCAGTGCTTGCATGTTGTTTGTCAGTTTGCCTTTTTTCGCATCTTGCCAAATATGACACCTTGTTCTGGGTAAATGCTCACATAGGCAAATCTGCACTTACTCTCAGATATTGTGTCAGTTAAGCAGAATAATCTTATGAGGTTTTTCCACTCTTGGTGTTTATCTCAGTGTTGTCAGTCAGTCAGTCAGTCAGTCAGGGGCCCTCCCTCCCTCTCTCCCTCCCTCTGGTGTTCATGGTCCAAATTAAGGCTGGATGTCATGGGTCACACTTCTGCAGGTGAAGAGTGTTACTATTAATCTATACTAATAGCTTCAGGGTGAAAGGTTGAATCTCACTATATAAACAATTGACAAACCAATGCAGAGGGTAAGTTTACAAAGTCATTGTTCACCATTCAGTGCCACCATTAGTCATTGAGGTTCACTGTTATGCCAGTGTTTGGACAAAGAGTTTCGGAAAGCAGAAGTGTTTTCACACTACATTTCTCATGAGCCTCCGCGCGCACGGTCACAAACTGGTCACAAATAAGCAAGCTAGCCAGAGCGAGTTGTGGGAATTTTGAAGACTGAACCAGAGAGCTTTGACCAAACGATGGCCACCGACGAGGTAATTACACACACAGGTTTACACATAGGTTTACTATTAGTAACGTTTTGACAATCTATAATGCGCGTAGTCGGTTGCCGTAAATCGCTCTGTCTTTCTGAGGAAATGCTGGGCGAGTCGACCACTAAATAATAATATCAAAATAACTACAAAGATAAAACGATATATTTATCGAAATTGGACACATAAACAAGTGTGGGTGTAGATTCATCCATATTAATATGAGACTATTTTGTAACCAAAAGCAAACTTCGCGGGGTATCTTTAAAATGATTTCTTTCTTTAAAATTTCAATTTCTTTTTCTTTTTTTTTTCTTTTCTTTTCTTTTTTTTTTTTTTTAGCATTTTTCAGGATTTCCTCTAGATATCTGACAGAAAATTGCAAACTTTTCAATCACAGTGTACACTTCACATATTTTAATGAAGAAATTCTGAAACCCACCAAATCAGTTTAGAGTGGAGATACAAAGTCTGACTTTAGGATTCTGAGATCATATGAGAAAACCAACAGAATGTCCTAAATGTAAACCCAAGATACACTGAAACCAGTAATTGTTAATCCTTAGATTTTCAGTTTCAGTGACACACAGAAAAAATTCTATAAACTACCTAATCCGTCCCCAGTAGGGCAACTGTGTATTCAGCTGTGGTCCATATTTAGCACAACATACTCAACATCAAAGGACAAAGGACAATAAAGTTAATAAAAACAAGAACAGAAACTATGTGTATCAACCTCCTCCTTCTACAATTTAGGAGATGTTAGAGAGTATCAAAGAGTAATTGGTTTGTTTTGGCTACAGGGAGGCTGAAGAGGGAACCAGATGGCAGAAACACAAACTCTTGATTCTGTGTTGATTTCCGATTTCTGCCGGTCACTGCATCTGCATCTGAATGATATGTTTGTGCTTAATTATACTAAAATGTCCAGAAAACAAAATATACTTGAATGTTATCTTTGAAAGATGTTGGATTTTGCTATCTAATATGTGATATGACAGCTGTAGAAAAATTGTTGACTGCTGATCAAAGATCGATAATATGACATAAAAACATTGACATAACTTTATTTACAAGAACATACTAGTGGTATCAGGCATCATAAGAGCACGTGTTAACATGACAAGCTGTATTATTACTGGTTACAGTGAGTGAGTGTGTGACCCAGAACCTCCGGCGAGTGATGGCTGTAGGCCGACTTCTCTCTTTTGCTCCAGTGTTTCTTGCGTCTATTTCCGCGCTAGAGCTGAACCACTTCTGTGACCCAACAAACTCCACTGTGCCTTTGTGACGGTCATCTTTTTGGGAGGTGGGAGGGGGTGACAAGTCTCTCTGTGGTTTCCACTTGTCACATGGTTGACCAAGGGGTGAAGGTTTTTTTCTTTTTTTTTTACTCCTAATGCTAAATGGTTATCTCCATGGTGTGGTTGAGTCAGTGTTAATCAGCTGAGGCCGTGTTTGGATGAACAGGAAACTATTTGTCTAGTATTAAATTGCACAACAGATATTTGCGGCTGGTTGAATTAGTTCATCATGAATTCCAACAAGAAGGAAGTTTTTAATAATATGATACTGACAGTTTAGCTGAACTGCTAAATGATCCCTGATTTTGAAAGGTCAGGCTGAAATGTGCAGCTGCCTGTAGATTGTTATAATATTTGCACACATTTTCATTGCCAGCACAGCATCTATCAAATATCAACATATTTGCTGGATATCACCCTGGACATGCCTGGTTGTTCAGCGTGTGTATATGTGTGGGAGCAAAGCGGCAAGCAGGCTGTGCAGTCAGCAGCTCTCAGATAGAGCAGATATCTATCTAATAGCAGAGAGGAGATACAGCAGCCGGGTGACCTGATTCCAATCTCTACCATCAGGGTGTGACAACCCCAGAAAAGAGGGGCAAACTGGAACATACAGGAAGGCAGTGTGGGTAAATGACTTCAGTTGAGGTTGGGGTTGTTATGACATGTAGCGTGTAGATTACGTTGGGCTGCAAACACACAGCCTCCACAAGCCTCCAGCAACTGCCACTGCGGCAGGAGGGTTGTGTGTTGTTGTGCATGTTTAAATAGAAAAAGCCACATATTTGCTCTATTAACATAATTTCTGGTATTTATCATATGGCACAGTAAAATCTATGTTGAATTGTCACACTGTTTATAACTGTAAATAAATATAAATATCAAAAGATTACATGAAGAAAAAACATATTATATTCTGTCTGCTATGATGTTATTAACTTGTATTGTACTGAACTCTAACTAATATTTATATATTTTTACAATTAGAGCAACCTACTTATGATGCCTTTTATGGTCATATGCAGCAACCTCAGCTTTACTGTGTGAAACCTGCAACACAACAATTCACCCATTATCTATTTATATACTCCATATTTTCTGATTCGTAAACAAATATCTATTAAAACATCAGCATCTGCTGGTGCTTAAGTGGTGCAGCGGTCAATCCTGTCACCTCACACCCAGAGAGGTCTGGGTTCAAATCCCAGGCCTGACGCACAGGTCAATAACCACAGGTGTGAATGTGAGTATGAATGCTTGTCTGTCTCTATATGCAACCCTGTGGTTAAACTGGCAACATATGCAGGACGCATCGAGCTCTGATCCAATGTTGGCCGTGACTGGCTTCAGCTCTACTTCCTGTGTCGTTTTGATGAAGATGGTGGAGAGCTCTGCTTAATATATTACACCATCGATGTTAAGATTAACACCTAGGTTGAGATCTGGTGAGTGTGAAGGCCATAGTAAATAAGTCAAATATAGTTTTTATGCTCTCTAAACCTGTTACACAAGTAAACATATATGAAAATAGCATATTGTTATTTGTAACAATATGTTATTTGTAACAAAACAGATTTCTTTTTATTTGATTTGCCACTTTGAAGCATATTTTTTCCTGTTTGATGTAGCACCAAAATGTCCACGGATTTCTTTTTATTTGATTTGCCACTTTGTGGCACTTTTGTCTATATTTTTTCCTGTTTGACGTAGCACCAAAATTCCTTGATCAGAATTTTCTGGGGGAAAAATTCATGGTGTGTTGATTGTAAAGTTAAACAGAAAATCATAAAATGATAACAAGTGTAGCCACCATGTGCGGATGGGCTCTGGATCTCAGACTTGTAGGCCGTCTAAAGGGCAGCTGAGCAGTGAATTCATGCATGTAACTTAAACCTTACAGCTCGTATACTTCTGCTGTGTTAATAAATGATAGTGGAAATAAAATCCCTGCTGGATCAGACAAGCTGTATATTTCAACTATTAACAAATCCTCATACTGACAATGAACTGATGTACAGTCTGATATATCATATTATATAATAAGCCATACAGCTCTAATGTTGTCTAACAAATGTGTATTAATTCACAGCTGGAAATAGTCCCAGCATAGGTCCCTGCAGTGTGGTGTTAGGAAACAGCAGCTGCCTGATTCTGGAAATGAGAATTGATGAGAGTAGACCAAAACATTTAGACCAAACTAGCAACAATGGAGGCTGTAGAACCAAATCAGTGGGCTGAAACATGCCTAAAATTAGCATAATACCAAAGAATACACAGAATAAACACGTTAACCCTTAATAAACAAGTGCTCAGTGCTCAGTATATCCAGTTTTAACATGCATTTCATTCATACTTTGCTACTGAACCTGGTCACCAGTCTGAAGCTGCATTTACAGGTTGCAGTTCAATACCCCTATTTACTCTATACTTGTTTCCCCCTTTCTCTGTTGTATCCTATTATTTGTTGTTGCAACAGCTCAATATCCTCATGGGTATCATTAAAGTTTTATCCTCTAAACAACCTGGCACACTGCTATGGAAACTCTGGTGCATCCAAGAGTGCAAATACAGGCTGCGGTTGTACAGTACAGAGCATGGTAATACAAGAATATGCTAAAACTACGGTGAAGCTGCTGTAGCACAGGCCAGACCTGAAAGGTGGGAGGGTGAATAACCAAGGATTTGTGTGTTTAGCCCAGGTTTGTGTTTACATCACTGCTAATCAGAGCTGATAAAGATCGCATCTTGACCAGGATGTGATTTTTTTGTTCCCAATCCCATTGCCAACAACAGCTAGATGTTAAATGGTCTTGGGTTGTTTTTTTGTTTTGTTTTTTTTTTTCCTGTAGAAAATATGCTTTACTCATTTGGCCATGCTGTTGCACAGTTCAAACTAATTCAGTGGGATGGTTCAGTTCAGAGTCTAACAAAAGTGAGGCAAATCTTTTTGACTAACTTTTATTTGGTCTGAATTACAGTTTAAACTGCAGTTCCCATAACGTGGTGTTGATTGGAGATCACAGAGTCAGTGTGTTGGCTTCCAGGAAAGCTCAGTGCCTGTAATTGTCTACATTTTAGCAAAGTCACTGTCTACAGTTTCTGTTTGATTCATGAAAATACACAGATGTTTCTCATCACTATGTTACTCTGACAATGAAAGAAATTAAAACATGATAATTATCAGGCAGGTTCTGAATCATCTTAGATAATGACTTAACTGGAAAGCAGAATAGAGCACATACCAGATTATTTCTGTAAAATGTCTGTATGTTCAGATTTAACTGATTGAGTACTAAGTATGAAACAGTTTGAATTATGATGTAAATTGTAGCATTTAGGTGCTAAGTTTTTAAATGTTTACTTGCCTCCTGGAGCTGAGTGGCTCGCACTTTGAGAGTCTCTACTCTAGAGTAAAAATACATATGAGCATGAAAGTTCATGTTTGACCTTGAAAACTGTAATTTGACAAAATATTCTGAACTCAACCTCCACTTTCTATCTTTTTTTCTTGGCCCACCTAGTATCCATCTGCTGATGAAAACTGTGAAATGTGGCTGTGGACTCACGAAAAAGCTTTTGTATGTGTTAAGTTTATTTTGTCAAAGAACAGGTAAAATTATTTATAATTTGACTGGATGTGTGATTTTGTGTCTCCATTATCTGTGTGGGTGTGCTGTGTCACTGCCCTTTGAAGAAACAGTTTTCAGAGTGAGAAGTGTATTGTAAAATAATTATAAAAATTACAATTGCTATATTGGTTATATTGGTCACACACCGCTTTGTTTAGTATTGATACTTTTATGTCACTGGAATCAAGTTGATGGTTTAACTAAGATATCTAGAAAGCTGCTTAGCTAGTAAAACCGTAATCTTAAAGCAAACATAATACAAGCCTGTCTACAAAAACCTGACATTATCAGATCATGTAAACAGTGAAAACCCCTGTTAGCTTTTCATGCTTTTTCGTTTGCAACAGCATAACACTACAGTCGGTGACTTCCACTGACTACTGAGCAGCCCGCTTTGTGTTTCCAGTTGTAAACTTTATGCTCCTTTCTGACCGTCAAAAACTAAAGTGTGTGCAAGTTGTGTGAAATATCTGTATGTATGGCTTGTCCAGTCTTTGTAGGTTTCAGCTACTGTCCTCAGGTTGGTCCCCAGCTTTATGAATTTTTCAAAGTCTAAATGACTTCCCCTTGCAGCAAAGAAAGATTTCACTACAAAACCCCCTACACACCCTTGATTTGTCTAATATAACTGGATAACAGACTCATATCTGTGCATGATGTTAAGCTTATCAGTTCGAATGTTTCTATGTAAGGTCATGCAGTACCTCTCCGCCCCATAGCAGATGGAAGTGAAACACAACAAAATGATAATAATCAAAACATTGCGTTGCCACTGGCAGACTAAAGGTAGTCATTCAGCAAAAGACAGTTTCCCTCGATTGTTCACAGTCTTTGTTGGAAACAATGGCATGTGCTTTTCAGAACAGGTGACACAAACAACAAAACTAGATTTTAGATTGCAAACTAGTTAATGTCCACTCTAAATGCTATTGTGTTCAGAGACACTTTGTGGTATTAACAAAATCAAATTACTCAAAACAGCTCAAAACTCAATTACATCTTCTACAAAAAAATCTTCAGGCCTCTGTTTTGAAAGAGTTCACGTCTGCAGTCATGTGTCACAAGAAAACAAATGCTTGTCAGTGTTAGGTGGCCTGAATATTATAATGAATGTACTTGTTTAGAACCTGCTGCCACTGATTTGTTAAGTGGTTTCTTGTGATATAATGATGACATAAAGAAGTAAGAGAGTGAGAGATCTTGTTAACCATGCATATACAGTATATTTCAGTAGGAACAACACACACTACACTTTACAGGAACTAGTAATTGTGAGTTAAAGGGATATTCCGGTGTAAATGTAACCCATTGTCTAACACACTGTGACAAAGAGTAGAACTCCCCCTCGAGAAATCAAGTTTGCCGACCGCAAACTTCTCTAGTTGTAGTGACTTCAGCACAGACCACACGATAGCAAAATACTACTGTTTCTCCAAGAACCAACCACATCAAAAAAGCCACTCATAGCCACAAGTAATGCTCAGAACAGCACCAAACTTCATCAACAGTACAAGTAGGCTCCCAGCACGTAAAACAAGGCACCAAACACCTGCTAGCTTTACCTGGTTTCTATTGAAAAGAGACAAATACAGAGCTCACCCACTCGCCTCCAGCCGCTTGCTGGTGTTGGGGAAAGTCGTGATGAGTCGATCACCGAATGCATCAGTGTTCCTATCTGTCTTCCCTATCTTTTTCTAACGATATTTAGTGAGTGTTGACAGGGAAATGAATGGATTTGAGTTGCTCTAACTATCACAGTCAGCAAAGCGTGCGTGATTTTTTGGAGCTAAACATCACTTGACTCCTTACTGTTCCCCTGCATTCGGTAATTGACTCGTCATTTTATGTTTTTCCTACAACTCGCAAGCAGCTGGAGGCGAGTGGGTGAGTTCTGTTTACTCTGCTCTACTGCTTCACTTCTCAATAAGTTACATTAACTTCCCAATAATTACTGCTACAACTTGGTATTGGTCTGATTTGACTGATTTGATCACGTTATCACAAAATTCTCACATAATTAACAGCCTACTTGACTGCTACATTGTGGTAATTTTTTCACATTACTATTACTACTATTATTGTAATGTAGTTATCCTAACACATAATTAACACCTTATCAATTGATTGATTAAGTTGATTTACATTCATTTACATCGTATTTCTGTATTAATAAAGTCGACAGTCCTTAAAGGTTACTGGTTACAATGCTTTGATTGAGTGGATGGATATACTTCTATACAGGCCCTACTGTAACAGCACCACTGACTGGGTGGTGTTGCAAAGCTGTACATAAATGAATAACCGTAACTTCCACAGCAGATGTTTTGAACCTACCTTATCTCAAATCAAGGACTACTGACAGCTATTAACAGAACTCTTCTTTGAACTGTGTGGCTTTGCTTTGTCATATTGTTCTTATCGATCCTGTCAGGTGCTTTGACACATACTGAAAGGGCTTCCAAAGCATATTTCATTCTCAGACATGTTGGCAGATAGATTAGGTTACTAACCAGCAGTGTTGGGGAGTAACAATTACATGTAATGGTGTTACGTAATTTAATTACAAAATTTACATAATTGTAATCAGTTACATTACTGGGGGAAATATGTAATTAAATTACAATTGCTTTTGGAAATTTCCATGATTACAATTTTAGTTACATTTGGAAAAACTGTCGCAAAACTTGGATTTATCAAATAGTTTTTTCATGTCAACATCCTCCCAAAGCTGCAAGTTGGATACCAACACTTCTGATTGGTCATGTGGCATTCTGCTGCTCAGCTTGCTAGCAGAACGTTCTGTCAGTCAGCAACAATGTTGGGCGTGGAGTAGAACGTGTTCCTGTGTTGGAAGTTCAAAAAACACTTTGCACGGACTGCAGACAAGGGCCCAAACATTATAGTGCAGTGCAAAGAGTGTTTTTCTAACATGACGAAAGATGCTAAGTGTCTACAGCTGTTCTCACAGTAAAAAAGAGAAACTGAAGGTCTCTTATTACATTGTCTTTATGTTGTCTTAAGTTAGCCTACTGCTCAAAGGTTAACACAGTCAGGTCTTCAAATGTGAAAATGGTTAACAGTTGAGATCATTCATTCAAAATGAAGAAAAGTAATCAAAATGTAATCAAATGCGATTAGTTACATTACTTTGAGAAAGTAATTGATATAGTTACACTACTATTACATTTTCACCAGGGTAACTTGTACTTGTAACCAACTACATTTCCAAAGTAATCTTCCCAACACTGCTAACCAGTGGCACAGTAATAAATGATAAACAGATACCAATGCGAATAGACTTTTTGTGTTTTTAAAAAAGCTGTTTGAGTTGTGCAATAAGAGAGTTTTCAAGTTCAAGTGTTAGGTTTTAAAATGCTTATTTGTTAGTTTAACAGCTGGATCCTTAACTTATGCTCACCTATCCTCTCATATTTTCAGTCAGTGTTTCCCACCTTTGAAAGCAAACACATTTGTGAATAATGCTATGTCAAATAATAAGTTATATGATGGACTGAACTGTGCTCTCCTGCTTCCTCCCACACCCACAATCCAAAGACGTGCACACCATGAATAAATGTCAATGTTTGTGTATGAAGTTGCTTGTGTCTATGTCGAAGTCGGTTTGTCCAGGGTGTACTGCCTGGACTGCCTCACTCCACTCTTTCAACCCGTGCACAGACAAGCAGGAGCAGAAAGTCAACAGCTGATTTAAGCAGCTCACATATAATCATTTGATTGTGGGGACAATATGACGATGGGTGTAGTGCTATGAAAAGAGAAAGAGTGGAGCAGCAAAACCTCAACTCTACTTCCCCCAAATTGAATAATTTGGATGCATTAGCTCCACTTGCTCTGTGGCTCAGGTGCCTGTGCTTCAACCTGTGCTGCTGTGGTCGCTGAGAGGGTCAGGAAATGAAAGCTGCAGCTAATGAAGAGAGAGTGATGTAAGAGAGGAGGAGGAGGACGGCAGCCAACATGCTGCTGTGGGAGAGCCAGCTGGAGCAGAAGCAACAGGTGAGACTGACAGCAAACACAGACAGAGAGCTGTCAATATTATTAATTGGTCACAAAGTACCTGACAAGTTGCGCATGGTGTTACCCCTCCAACTGTTAAAGGGGTTCTTGTGCAGCAAGCACCACAGGCGGGGCACTGTGGCCCGTTTGTAGTTTAGTTGAATCTGCGCAACCCCTTAGTGCCCCCCTCAAAGGGCCCCCACCGCTCTGTCAATCTGACTGCCACTGTTGTGCCAGGCTGTCAGATGGATTTCTGTTTCCTTCACAATAAGTGTAATTGAAAGTGTCAAAATCAGTGGAAAATCAGTAAATGCAAAAAAACTACTTGCTAAAGAACAAAAAGAAAAGAAAAGAGAAGAAAATTTGAAAATGCTGGCTGTAGGTCACATTTTTGGATGTCAGACTTGCTGATCTTAGTCGATCAGAGGGCTGATTCACCTACAGGCAATTTAAAGTCTCCAAACTTATTATTCATATTTCTGGACTCCTGAGAGCTAACCGCTGCACTGCCATGCCCTCTGTATGTTTTATAGATAATTCTGAATTCAATTTTCTTGCATTCTTAATTTTAGCACACAAGAAAAAAAAGACTACTTTAGGCCTAAACAAACAAAAAGTCATTCATCTCAACACTTAATCTTAAAACAGGAAACTAGTTGCACACATCGAAAAGATTAGAAATGACTAACTGAATCCTAAAAGACAAGTTCACTGTCAATTTAATGATTTACCCTGATGTAAACTAGAAAATGACTTTCAAAATAAAGTACTTAATCTCATATTTCCAGTTTTAAGATTAGAAATCTCAGCAAGCACATGATCATCTGCACTGCACAAACATTTCTGAATGCAACCCCTCTCTGTCATCTCATCTCAGCTAATAATAGGCTGTAGTATAAGGCCCTGCCACAGGTTCTCAGACTCTCTGCAATGAGTAGTTGGCTGCACTCCTGGCTCACAGCCAGAAGCTCCTTGGTTGAACCTGCTCTACAGGTTAAGAAAGTGAATGAGGGAAAGTTTGGCGATAATTCCTGCTACATGTCTGCCCTGTGTGTGACGTTTTTTGTCCACAACAACTACTGCTCTGATTTCGTTTGATCTCTCTCTGAAGGCCTCCTCCAGTGCAGCCCTGCGTCTCACAGCTTCACTTCCAACTCGGTCCGCTTCCACTCTCTGACACACTACAGTTTGTCTCCATTGTTCAGATGCATTGTTGAAGACAAAAGACTCAGTTTTCAAGAGAGATGACAAAAATAAGAGCCCACCCCCCCCCAAAAAAAAAAAAAAATGTGTTGAGGTTTCAAAAGTCCTCACAAACTGCAGCCAAGAAAATATAATCCTTTAGCCAGTGTCAGTTTACTGTGGTTAGTTAAAAGCTCTGTGTGACTAAAACAACCTTGACGTGAGTGCAGTGATGTCGTTATGTGTCAAGTTCATGAAGTGATTTGAAGATAATTTCTCACTTTGACTGAGGAATGGTGAGTATGTTGGCAAGTGGATCAGTGCTTATCTGGAGCTTCATATTTTCCAGTGTGACACTATAACAAACTGCATTCCCTCTTTGCCTCCACTTCCCAACAAGTACTATTACTTTGTCTCCTTTTTAAGCCTTGAGTATGATTTGAATCTCCCTCATTTACCGTGATGTCAAAAACTCACAAAAAAAGTGTTCCCGGTGACACAAAAAAGTGACGGACCTGGCTGAGCTAAGAGTACATATTTGCAATGCAAAATCTGAATCAGGCCCTACCGAAGTTATAATAACCCATGCTCACTTTATTTTCAAACCCCACTAACAGGTAGGGGTCAGAGGCTACAGCCCTGTAGAAGCCGGTCCCGGCTCGATTCCCCTGGTGACCCTTTGCTGCATGTCTTTCTCCCACTCTCTGCATTGCCATTTTCTGTCTTTGTCAACTGTCCTATCAATTAAAGTCCCCCCCCCCCCTTCAAATAACAGGTAGGTGTCTTCATAGACTTTGTGTATACAAACTCGTACAGAGGTATGTGAGGCAGCTGGACTTAGTTTTCCTTTGGGTATCTTTACAAACATTCTTCTGTTTCTTGTGTTTTGGCATTCTTCTACTACTTTGAATGACAGACAGATGGTTCAACAATCATTTTTTCCAAAGCTCCTGCCATTTTGACAAACACTTTCTCTTACTGAGGATGCAGTGAGATGCATTTAGGGTTTGCATCTCTGTTTTTCAAAGGCCCGTTCTCCACCACACAGAGACAGCATGTCACCACGCCATCACATATACAGTGGCCCATTAGCTTGTTTACTGTGTCAGAGAGAAAAAGACCGAGGAGATGAACTGAGAAGAGGAAAAAAAAGCAAACGTTAATTTGAAAGTGGAAGAAAAGAGAAAAGAGGAAAGAAGTGAAAGGGTGAAAGAGAAAAGGGTAGATGGGGAGAGAGAGAGAGAGAGAGAGAGAGAGAGAAAAAAGAGAAGTGTAGAAAAGGGTTTTGTAATCTCAGTATAGTGGTGTTGTGCCGTCTCCATGGCGACAGGCACAAAGGCCCGTGGTTGGCCATTGATGGCTAATTGTATTCTTCACAGCTCTTTTGTTAATTGTTGTCTGCCCAGCTCCCACTTCCTGCTGGGCCACGGCACAAAGCCACGAACAGGAGGGATTAGAAATGGCACATCATCTCCCCCAGTGCACAACCAAGCTCTCTCTACCTCATTCTCTCCCTCTCTTTCATTCTCTCTCCTCCTCTCTTTGTCCACCTCTTTCTTTCTCTATCTCTCCCTGTCCCCATAGAGCCGCACCTCCTTTTATCTTCTCACCGTCTGCACTCCCATGACCTCGCCACCTCTTTCTTCCTTTCTTTCTTCCTTGATATGAGGTCTTCACTTCTTCTCTCACATTTCTGTCTCCATCTGTTGTTCTTCGCCTCTTTCACTGTCAGCGTTATTCACACAGATGCAGATGAGATAAGGCTACTGGACACAAGTTATTGACACTAATGCAGACACATCTTTTAGTCGCAGTTTTAGCTGTTAATTGTCACAAATCCAGCGTTTTCACCACTGAACCCTGAGCATCGGTGTACAAACTGCTCAGGAACAAGGTGATGTTAGTGATATACTGTATTTTGATGTTTCTGTGGATCAAACTTTGATGAAACCACTGTTCTGCACAGATCAAGTCTTCTGACAGCAGAGACAGAAAGACATCAATGACAGCTACAGGGTAATCCAATATACTGAGACACAAAACAAGTAATTACAGAGTCAGAGGAGACAGACCCAAACAGAGTAACTGGTCCGTCAATTCAGCCTCAGAGGGTTGCAGTAACACAGTGTTTACCATTTTGTGGCCAATACAATGAGCAGGAAGACAAGATTTAAAGATCCCATGAAAGAAGCACTTGAGCTGTCTTGGAAAACAAAGGCTTCCCGTAAAAGCTGTGCATCTTTCTCATGGTGCTCCAGTAGGTACACTTGTGCAGTCATATTACACTCACATTCTGGATATATCAACTCATTCCTCCATTCACTTCAGCTATAAATGTACTGCATAAATGTAGAAAAAGTCCACACTTGTTTATGTTTTATCTTGTTCAGTGGGCCTGAAGACATATGGAGTATTGGTTTGTTCTGCAAAAATGTTATTTATTGGCCACACTGGAACGTATCTCCCTTCATGTTCAAACCATGATAGTGGCATAACAACCTGACAGATTGTGCTTGGTATTTGGTACACACATTCATGTTCCCCTGAGGATGGACTAGAATAATCTTTGGTGATCTCTTAACCTTTCCCTTTGCACCATCACCAAGTCAAAGTTTACATTTAGTGAATAGCTATTGAGAAATAAGAAAACCTTATATTGCAGCTGTAAAACTAAATAAATGGATGAATGAATAAATAAAAAGTTAACAAAGCTATGATACAAAAACATAGACAACAAAGGAATTAGTTGGTTTTTGGTTTGTTTATGTGTATATGGTAAAAAGTATACAGTATATATTATATTGATGCTCTGGTAATATTGTATTACTCAAACTATTATAAGTAGCCTTGAATTGAATATAATTTAAACAATCATCAATCATTTCAGTTGCTCCTCCATTGCTTCTCAGCTGCTTCTTTTCTATCTTCATATTAACTCTAATTGTTAACTGGATCTCTGATGTTCAAACACAGTAAGCCACTGCATGAGACTGACACAACGATGTGTGTGGTACAATCACAAACCTTCTCAGGTTCAACAACATTTTCTTTGAACTTTTCCATCAACTTGTAAAACTCTCAAAGCTCTAAGTGTTACAGTTTCCTTTAGTGATATACAGTAAAAATGAAGATATAAATTTCATGGTGCAGTTCAGTTAGGAACTGTGGAAAGGCAAATGAGCAAATACGCGTGTGAGTTTAACCTAAAAGATCAACGTGTCACACTGCACCTTGAGATTAACTCCTAAACTCCTCTTTTGTTGTAGTGCAGAACACCAAGCTGTACTTATTTAGTTGCCGTTGTCTGTGGCTTTGTGGTGCACATGAAAACCAACCATGTTTCCCTTTAATATATCTTAAAACAGAGAGGCTCAACTCAAATAAACAACATAAAGAAAGATCAGGATGAATGACACCCCTCCTCCCCACTCTAACCATTTGTGTACAGTCCCTAAGACCTTTGAAGACTTCACCTTGGGAACTTGTGACTTTAGAAGCTTTGGATTGGATATTGATGTAATGAAAAAGAGAAAGGGACTGTCAAGTGATGGGAACTAACTCATCAATACCCATCGATAAACTTGGTCGATATGTGTGGTAAATATGAGGGAAAGAACAAGTAAGAGATGATCGACTCCCTCGCTCTCTCTCCCTCCCTCTCCTCCTTCTCTCCCTCTCTCTCTCTCTGTGGCCCCACCGTCACCACCTGGAAATCAGTCCCTCTCCCTTTAAGTGGGAGGTGAGCGGCAGGGCGCTGCAGCGGACGGTGACTGTTGGAAACCCAGACCAGCAGATAGAAAGTCACCGGGAGTGAGTAAGTGCGAGCGGAGTTCCGCTCTCTGCCTCCTCCACATTCAGGCACCGCGGCTGTTCCCCTCAGCCTCTCTCCCTTTCTCTCTCTCCTTCTGTACTCCACATCTCACGGCTCTCACCACTTTTCTGACCGGGACCGGGATCGAAGAAGAAGAAGAAGAAGAAGTGCACGCGCGCAGGCTACCGAGCCGCCTCTGTCCCAACCACCGTGCTTTGCATGCGGTGAGCAATTAAAGCGGGAGAGGAAGAAGAGGGGGAGGACGGAAGTTTTTTTCTACTCAGGGGGCGCACGGGGACTGGTGAGTGGAGGCTCAAGATCACGCTGTAAAATGCTCATGTCAAAACTCTTGTCACTAAATCTAAAACTAAATCCTGGAGGTGTGTGAGGTGAGAAGTCATCGGGAGTGTGTATGTGTGTGTGTGTCAGGCTTCGTCTGCGTAGAAAACTTCCACAACTCTCACTGTCACGTGTGGATGTGATCAAAGTGTCAACGCAGGTTTTAAAAGGCTACAGTTCAGATCAGTGTAAAACTTTCATCATGATGCAAACACATGAACCACTTTACTCTGACTTGACCCAACTCCTCTCCCCTGTCCTCCACCCTCATCCATCCATCCATCCATCTCCTCCACTCTCTCTGGTGACATCTTTATTTCTTCTCCTCTGCTTTAGCCAGAGAGAAGCTTCACTGCTCTGCGCTGCATGGATGGCAGCATGCACACGTCTTTACATTATGATGATGATGAGGGTGATGTCAGCTCTGCTGGCAGATGCAAATGAGCAGGTGTCAGCCAGCAGGTTCACAGAGGATATAGGTGTACAGGCTTCAACATTATAGAGAGTTGTAAAGTGGCTCCAGTGGTCACAGCTGGATAATGCCCTGGCAGGTGTCATTTATCTAGAAATAGAGTTGATGTAAAGCTCAGGGTATAAAAGTGATAGTGCACAGTACTAAGTATGTAAAAGCTTGTGGGCATTATGCCACAGCAGGGGTCGCACTGAACAGTGAAGTTGTGCAAGTGTGTGTGGATGTGTGTGTGTTTGTGTACATGTCTTTTACAGTGGCTGGCTGAATACAAAGCTGTCGTCAGTGGGGAGTCCCTGACCTTTCTTTCCGTCAGTCTCCTTTTCTTTCGTCATCCGCTCTTTGCTCCCATCTTCACACCCCCTACTGCTGCCACCACTCCTTTTTTTTCTTCTTTCTTTCTTTCTTTTTCTTTCTTTCTGCATCTCTGTGTGTCCAGCAACAACTGTCCTCAGTGGTGAACAGGAGTGAGCAGATGTGAAGAATCTGTCTGTCAACACCACTGTATACTCAGACACACACGCACACACACACAGAATAATCTCAAGGAGTAGTCTGGCATTCCACCTTTCACCTCTCACCCCCCCCACCCCCCTTCTCCCTTTCACTTGGATCTTTGTCTTTCCAGGTGAATGGGTTCATGGAGGAAAGGTGACCCTGTCTCTCTCCTACTATTGGATGAGTTGAGTCTGACATCACTGCCAGAGGAGATACTAGTTAATGACTGGCTGACAGATGCCTGATTGAATTGTACATGAAGACACCTCAAATTATTTATCCATGGTTTTCAATTATTGTGCCATTTATTAAATGTTAAACTACAAAACAAAACACAACAGCAGATACATTGACATCCATTATTGTCAACACTGGAGCACTGTGGAGTGCATCAATAAGATTATAACACAGTTGCAGCAAGGACAGATAGAGAATGAATGCAAAGAACTGTCATCCATTTCTTTTTTATTCTTTTGTAAAACCATGCCTGGGTTAGTTTATTATAGCTCCAGCCTTTTCCATTACATTTAATCCTCAGTGTTAATTATCAAATTTACAACAAAACAAATACCCAGAGAACACAAAGAGTCATTTAACATCATGTCCTGACCCTCAGTATAAAAAGACTTCTGATCTGTTTCAGAAGTTGCAACAATTTGTCCTAAATGCAGACAATGACATTTCTACTAAGATGGTGGGAACGATGTCGCTTCTTTCTGAATAAGTGACTGATGAAAGATGGTGTCTTTTCATGCAACAAAAATAATGTTTTTGACTCAAACCTTCAGAACAACAGCAAGTGTTCGACCTTCTGGGTTTTTTCAAAGATTGGCAGGTTTATATTCTCAAGAAAAGTCAAATGTTGTGCTTTGTGAGTGCAATATAATGAAAACATATAACGAAATGGAACCATGACAAACCAAACCAACCACTGGTTTCCAAAAATAAAGAAGAAATGGATGATTTTTTTTCTTTGTGCAGCTATGTTGGAATCGCTCTAATGCGCTATACCATGTTGCTGTGGACAAAATAATAGACTTCTGCATCAGAGCACTGTCTTATGCAGTGTTTGTGCAGTTTTTCATATACTTACACCAAACCTCTGAATTTGCATGCAATGAGAACACTACACTGTGTGTGTGTGTGTGTGTGTGTGTGTATATGTATATATATCTATATATATATATATGCATGTGCACTACATCCTATACATCCGACATCTCCATAAGGGCAGCAGAGCACACAAAGGTTTCCCCCCTCTCTCCTCCTGACCTTCTATATCCTCTGGACATTGTTCTCTGAATCCTATTGAACCAGAGTCCACAGAGAAAGACCACAATGGAGAATAATGGTGTGTCTGCATGTATGTATGTGTGTGTGTGTGTGTGTGTGTGTTTGTATGCTCCTCAGCCTCTCCTTTAGCGCAGTGTGAGGCCAAGCCAATCACACAGAACAATGCTGGGTTCGGGGGAAGCCTTGCGATCTCTTTAAATAAAATCCTGCGGCTGCTTCGGATCCTCTGGACGAATCAGTAGAAGTGAAAACCCTCGGCTGGTCAACTGATGCATCCACAGTTTCCTCCACATGTCAGACTTTGGGCTGAGCAGCATCAGTGAGCGCAGTGCAGGGATGAATCAGAAAGTGGCTTTGATAAAATGGTTAATGTAGAGTTAAGTTTTTGTTTTACACATATAAAGACTTTGGTGCTATGTGTCTACATGACAGTGGAGCATCAGCTTGATATGGGCTGACAGTTACAATATAATAACAAAGATAACAATTGATCCATCAGTCATTGCAAACATTTCAAACCATCTTTCTGCCTTGGTTTTTCTAATTTCTGACATTTTAACTAAAAATAATTGACATATTAATAAATAATGAAATTAACAATAAGAAGCAGCCTTAATTATTTAATTTGCATACAATAAAGTTGCAGTGTCATATATATTTCTTTAAGTTTAAACATAGTGAGCCAGCTGTAATTGACATGTTTATTCTTCTTTAACCATATCATATGAAAAGTCTCATTGAGGTCAACACATGTATCTGTGTTTGAAGAGCCAACAGGGCAGCGTAGGAACATGGGTCTAAGTAAATGCAATTTCATAGATCCTTTAATTGATCTAAAGTGCAAATTCCTTTGCACATTGTTCCAAGATTACCTGAGCAACCCCTTCCTAACTGGCATCTGGAGGACACATTGAAGCTTGTTAAAATGTAGGTAGATCTTTGCTCTGCCACGAGCTCACTCGACTTGCCTGTGTTTTGCAGTTGGGTTACACGTGTTTAAGTTCAGTTTGTATCTGTTACTGTTTGCAAAACGTATAAATTAAATACAGGTAACATGACTTTTACATGTTCACACTTTGTATCAGAAAAGTAATCTGAACCAATGTTATTCATCAAGTGTCAATAATTCTCCAATTCCAGTTTTTATGTTTATGCTGTTTACTGTGAGCATCATCTGCTTCATGCGAGAGTACGTTCAGGATCTTTGCATTGTCGATGGAGACAAACAGTTGTGGCTTGTTTTTTAAGCGATGAAGGCCTATTGTGTAGAAAAGCTGTTGAGATGGTGCCATCAATTCTAAATCCACGTTCCTATTCAAGCTTGATAGCTGGTTAATGTGTTTGCCTTCTGTTCTGCTCCATAAAAAGTGGATAAAGTGAGATTATCCTGGTTAATTCTTCACTACCTTCTTGATAACAGCCTGATATCATGGTCAGTTTCTCCCCCTCTTTTGCATTATATAACAGCTTCTTCTAGTCGTGTTGAGCCGTTATGACCTGTGCACATGTGGTCTTCAATGATTTCATCTAGTGTCACGTAGGAAAAATTCACCACGTTTAGTTTAAGTGCTGAGACAGAACTTCTCCTCATCCTTTAAGAGTCGAGATGCTTCTCGCCTTTTTTTCCTTCTCTCAGGCAAACAGGGTGAGAAAGAGCAGTAATTATGAGTGGAGATGTTAAATGTGTCAGGAGAAGCTGTTAGGGGTCTCATCTATGTGATGGAAACACAAAGGTGGAACCTCTCTTTGATTTGTGATGCCTTGTCTTCACATGTCCCGGTTGTTCTTCATGGGACTTTTGTAAAGTAAAAAAAGACGAGTGCAGGAAGTTCACACACACACACACAAAGGACACAGAGGCCGACACAAGGCGGGCGATAAAGTGCAAGTCTTGCTCTGGTGATGAGCCACTCTCAGAGACACATACAGACAACACACACGTCCCTGTAAGAATCTACACACATATTCAAGGTAAGACTCCGCTTTGACAACACTCAGTGATACGAGTGAGACTTGTTTGTTTGTTGCAGGCTCTCGTGTGTGTCTGTGTGTTTCTAAGGCATGCTGTTTAAGCATCTGATAAGCAGTAATGTGATATCTACAGTTTAAATAAAGCTGAAGATAAAACAAGGCATTAAAAAAAAAAAACCTAGTTAGCATAGTGCATTTACATTCTGCCTGCTGAGCGTTGGATGTGCACTCGCTGGGAGTGTGTGAGCGCTGTCACGAGCTCATAATAACGTGTTAATAACACAGTGGGATAAAGCCCAAGCTCTCAGCTGTGGCAGGCTATTTATCAACAGCCGTAAATCAGTTTGGAGTGAGAAAGGACGGAAGCATCCTTGAACGTTGCCCTGCTTCTTTTCTCACGCCACTTTTGAACAGTTTTTAATCCCTAGAAAAAAAAGGAAAAAACAAAACAAAACACTTGAATTTTCTGAATTTGTGGACGCAGGTGTGTCTGTTGAGTGCGCACAACGTGAGGATACAAGCTCCTACAGGACTAAGGTGTGTTTCATTAAATACAGAGTTGAGAGGGAAGCTTTTATTGGGAAGTATGTGGTGCTATTTAAGTTTTGATCTTTGTGAAAGGGCCATAACCACAGGTTGCTTTTGTCTCGCTGTTCCCATAATGCTTGTCACATAACAGGCCGGCATTGTTTGGCACACATGGACATGAATAAGCAAGTTTATGTGCTTTATATGCAACAATTAAAACACTGGAAAAGCTGCCTTTCACCTTGTGTAGCCTATAGAGATGTTGAGCTGCTGTGATTGTGATAAATGGTGAGCTTACATGCAAGAAGCATTTGTGCAGGACTTAACATAATACATAAATAAACAGTGCTAAAACATAAATGCATCATGTTCCTAGACTGTTGGATGTTTTCCTCTGCCAGGGTGACAAAAAGCCTCTGTTTGGCTTTTGATATCTTTCAGCACCTTTTACTACTTTCTCAGCACTAACCAGCAGATTTGCATCAGCATCAGAGAAACACCAGCAAACAGATGTTTTTTTGTTCACCTAGACTAGAGGATGCAGGTATCATCAGCTCGTCTCCATCCTCTTTCCAGCTGATTTGTTTATTTCTGCATCGATTGAGAAAATCCACAAACACTCTATTGATGGATGAGCTCAGCACGCACAAATAAAAACACACCCATTTCCTTGTTCATTTACATGACTTTCGCTCAACAACGCCACTGTTGTCATGTCGATTTTTCTCTTTCAAAATACAAAACTCATGCTTGACACCTGCTTGTTGTGTCTGTGTGGTCATTTGCAAATGACCAGAGACCGTTTTGTTTGCGCCACAGTCGTCCAGTGGCATGATTTGCATTTCCGTTCAAAATCTGTGAAATCTAAAGCGACAGTAGAGACATCATGTGCCCGCTTTGTATAAGTTGGTTTGTTGTTTGACTTTAGTATCTGTGGTGTGTGTGCACATGTGATACTTCTTTCAGCATTAATGGTGCAGTTGATACCTCTTTTACTATTGAATGAAGTAAAACAGGTGGCTAACTGCATCCTCTGATGTGACGCCCCTGTAATATGTTTGTGACGGAGCAGCGGCGGCTTCTCAACTGTTTATCTCCATGTGAACATGGTTACTTTTTGAAAATCACATGTTTGCATCCTGTGCATTGAGTTCAGCATGTTATCTCTGTCGTGTTTTCGCCGCCGTTATTTATCTATAATGTCATCAGTCAACGGAACAGTAAATGATGTTTGGTGTATCTGGTAAGGCTGTATGAGCGTGTGCACTGTCCTGCTGCACACTGTCTAAACTTTTGTTTTTACACTTCCTCTATTTGCTCTTCCCCCGCAGGCAGATAAGGATTTCTTTCCACGTTTTAATTCTTTTTCATGTGTCTCCAGTTTATCATTAACACAACTGAGTGAGAAAAACCCCAGATAAATTCCAGACTGTGACATTTATCATCCCGTCCCCTCAGAAAACAAAAACAAAGACCCCTGCCATGAAGAATAGTGAACTTTCCCCTCTTGTTTTTAAAACTATATTTACCTTCACTCTGTTTCAAACAGTATTTCATAAGAAAGGCACTAAAATGCAGAAGGAGAAGTTGGCAACTGTAGATAAAAATTTAAAACAGCTTAAAAAACTCTTGCTTCAGCTAAAAGTCAGCTTCTGTAACTCTAAGCAAACCTCACTCAAACAGGAGGAAAGGGGAGCCTTGGCTTGGAACTATTTTCAGCGGTGGATTAATTGACATTTGGTGCTCTGGTGAGTGTTTACGGCAGCAGGAGGTGTAGAGCAGCACTGTACTTGGGACTGAGTTAAAATGGATGACATGATAAAGGAATGTGTCACCCAGAGCTACCTGTGGCTCACTGACGTGTTGGGCGTATGAAGCTCTGCTGCATACGGGAAGATAATACGTCACTCATCGCTAGTTATAATCTTTTTGTGAAATTAGCTCACAAGGCAGCAAATAAAGAAAATAAGCAGCTTTATCTTTGCTGGCACAACACAATTACAATATCAGCCGCATCTTCATGAGTGTTTTATCCTACAGCTGCTCCCGCTCACCTCAGGGATACAGTTTCCTAGACAGGCTTGTTGTCTTCAAAGGTGTTTGAAAACACTTTTGTGTGTTTTATTAGAAGTGTTGGTCCATGAGGAGATATATTTGTGGTTTTAAGAACCAAAAGCCTGTCTTCTGATTGGCTCACCAACCGGTTGTTTTCCTAGTGATTACATTTTTAAAAAGCAGGTTTCTGAGTGTTTATTGTGACATCATAAAGTCACAGAAATCCTGACGGCTTCTTGTAAGGTTTAGTTTCTAAGCACAGGCAATGTGCATTTTTCCATGGATGGAAGATTGTGATACTTTCACAGTGTTTACATAGAACAGAGACCTGCTTTATATTAAAAAAAAGAAAGAAATGTGAATCTTAATGTATATGGGACCTTTAAAAGAATCACTGTTTTGTAGCCTTGAGGAAAGTTTTCTAAAGGACTTTAATGTTCAATCACCTACTGAACCAGACAGTCTTTTTCTTATAGCAAAACAACATGAGTTAAGATTCTGTAATTTTGACAGAAGCAAGGTAAAAATATCAGATGACATTATAGAGAAACAAAGCAGGGGTAGAGAGGAAGTCAGGGTGGATGGATGGGTCAACAAAACATGGTTAGGGCTTAGACAGATTTGTCATCAGCTGCTGAACGCTCCACTATGTCCAGCAGCTGGTCTCTTAACTGTGTGTGTCTGCTGTTTGCTGCTGAGCAGGTAGTGTGCGCTGAGAACAGCTGCCTGCAGCGGCCGAAAACAGCACTCTGAGGGACGCGAGAGTGAGGAGAGACATTAAAGTTGTGGCGCGCACGGCCAAGCGACACACTGAAAACTCACTATAAAGCTGTGGTGTGGAGTGTAGAGTGAGGCAAGCTGCAGATTCAGGTGTTTTTTTCCTTTGCGTTCAACAGCACCAGCAGCTCCTCGTTGTTGTTGTTGAAATAATGACATTATAACATGGGGGGTTATGGGTTATGGCTGCTTTTGACTTATTCCATAATCACTGGCGCTTGCTTGCTGCTCTTTACTGTTCATCTCTCTCTCTCTCCCTCTCTGTGCATCTTGAGTTAGCATTGCATAGCTGAGTGGATTTCTCTGTGAGCCCTAACATAAGGGTTAATGGAGCATCTCTTGGCCAGGTCTGTGTTCGAAGCTAGGAGTCCTGTCATTACTGTGGTCAGCCAGCTACTTCAAGCATGATCTCCAGCTTATTGGAGCTGGTTAAGACCTGCAGGACTAAGTTGTTTGTAACATAAAGCCATACTTGTGAAACACACATGTGCACACATACACATGTGCAAACACACACACACACACACACAGAGCAAAGACCTCCTGCAGTTTCTCAATGCTGAGACGAACAGGCCCTCGGCAGAATCACCTGTTGTGTTCCTTACTGCTCAAAGGCGTTTCCATAGTAACACCTCAGAGCCCTGGCCCCTTGGTCTATAAGACCCTCAGCAAACATAGACCCCCACCACCACCACCATTACTAACTCCATAAAAACACACACGCACATACACACACACATACGTTGTGCACACGTGGGTGCTCTCAAGAAGCGGCAGTGAATGGAGTGAGGATATAAAGTGTGCCGGGCTAAAGGAGAGAGCACATTGTGAGAGTCAGGCCTCCTTTGTCTGAGCTAGCCTGAAGGAGCAGGGGGTGGGATGGGTGTGGGGGTGGGGGGGCTTTGTGAAGGAAGAGAAAAAAGTGGCCTTCATACACATCCTTTCTTCCCTTTCTCTTGTTCTATCGCTTTATTGGGAGTGCGTTTTGTCTTCTTCCCCCCCTCGTCCTCCTCCTCCTCCTCTCTGATAAATGCCACAGTAGCCTTTCGCTAGCCGCCACAATAGACGACCTGTTTCAGAGTACGCAAGAGAGAGGGAGAGAGAGAGAGAACAGAGTGGGGGAAAGAGGGAGAGAAAGAGGGATGAGAGGGAGGCATGAAAAGAAAAATGGCTGCTTTTTAACCTGTGCTTCTGAAAAGCAGAAGAATAAAAGGGGCCGTGACTAAAGCCAGAGTCCTGTTCTCCTCTCTTTTCTCTCTCCTCAGTGTCTTTGTGAAGGGCACAGTTGTGTCATCAGCCTATTTATACATCTTATTTAGAAAGCCTCTGAGAGAGAGAGAGAGGGAGAGAGAGAGAGAGAGAGAGAAAGATGAGGAAGGGGATCTGTAGTGTACAACACAGCAGACATGTTAGATTTGTTTAACACTTAAATTTGATCACCCTTACTCAGTATATAATGTGGCATGAAGTCTGTAGAGCTCTGCTTTGAAATGACTTCATTTCTGACAGTGAGCAAAATGATCAACCATCATTGACTTGTTGGTTTTATCCTCTTTTCTTTATTGTAGAACATTTTTACAGAATAATGGAGGTTATTTGTACAGCACTTTTCAAGAAGAAACGCATCTCAAAGTGCTCCGGAACAAATTGAAATTGAAAGACACAGACTGAACATCAGAAGATGATGTAAAGTGAGAGGATAACTGAGCGGTGCATACATTTCAGAGCAAGCTAAAAGCCAAAGTGAAGAGATAACTTTCACGTTTTCTTTTAAACATACTTATCAAGCTGCTTCTCACATGCTCATAATGCACACTGTTCTTCAAGCAGATCTGTAGTAAAACATGTTTAGATGGATGCCACAGCGCTGGCAGTACTGGAAAAGTGACTTGTTGTCGCATCAAGCACATTCTAACAGGCCAAGTGGCATGTATATTCAAGCAGGTACGTGGAAGGCCGCATGCAGCAATAACAAAACACTGGGCCCTGCACCTGTAACCGGGACAACTTGTCCTGTCATATCGTTTTTGCATTGACACAGAAACACAAATTCTACTAAAAGTCACAGCAGCTGAGAGTCAAACCTGCAGCGCGTAACCTCGATTCTCTTGCCTGTTGACCAGGAGGGATGTTGGAATTGGACATCGTTTCTGAAATCCTCGTTTTCCTTAATATTTGTGTGTCTGTGAAACCCTCACAGACTCATGTTCTTTTTACAAGACAAGGATGTTAAAACAAACAAAAGACAGAACAAAAGACAATGGCCTATAAAACAGACACATTTTACCATAACAGTTACATTTCCAGCTGCGACTGTCCTTCTGCTTTGCACATGCTGCTCCATCTGACAGGACTACTCTCCAAACCATTGTACTTGAGCCAATGAAGTTGTTTGCATATTTAGTCACTACTGCTTTTATTTACTTGTAAGCAGCGGCTTCAAATGTGAGTTGAACGCAACAACAGTGTCTGTACTACATGCTAGAAACCAAAGCTGACTTCACTTGAAGTTGTTTGTTTCTGCCTTTTATCAGCTCTGTAGAATTTTGACCACACCACAGAGACAGATGAATAAAACAGAAACCACATCCCTCAACTTTGACAGTCAGGGGGAAAGTGCACTCATATGCACAGCAGCGGCGCATATGACTTTGCACAACTGATCTTCTGACAACAGAGTCAGGTTTTAGTGGTTTTATTTAAGAAAATTAGCTTATCTAAGTGGTCATGGGTGAGTCATGCGAGCAGTTTATTCAGCATAAGGTCTTGTTAGAAACGCATCAGTATTGTGCCGTTGACAATATTGTGGAGAGTAATGGTTTAAAAGAAATAGAGCAAAGCTGCAGATGACTTGAGCTTGAGTGGGCCTGTGTGGCGGGTGGTGGGTGCTGATCCGTCCAGTTAGTGAATGAAAATTTTAGAGTGAGAACAACTGCAGCAGATATTCAAGTGATGCATGTAACTTTGTGTGTTCTTTTTAAGTTCTTGATCAATCAAATCAATCTGGTATCAGGCATTAAACAATAGCATCCTGTGACCCAGTACAGATGAGTGTAGGAAATGTGTGCTGAGCTCAGCCAACTGTCAAGAGTGTGAAGAGAAGAAAATGTTGCAGTTTTTTTTTTTTCTAAGCGGCAAGACAGCAACTTAAAAATAAACAACTTGATTTCAGATCTGTAACACTCTTTGGTTTGGGCCAGTATTCAATATTTCCTAGATGTAATAATTCATCTGTTTGCAGTTTTACCAAAGCAACTACAATGACTATACCTAGAATTTGATTGTTTATTTGTGTATCAGTAATTTTCTGCTGATAACCAAGGGACTGGATATAAATTGGCATTTTTAGTCATGTGGTTCCATCAACATTAGCTTCTTTAGCTCACTAAGGTCACTTTTCTCTCACTAAGGGTTTCTGTTCAGTTCAATGCAGTTATATTGATTCCATTGATTTGTAGTAGCAAATCGCAACATAAATGAACAGATTCAAGGTTTATTTAAGACCTTCATAAATATTTTGTCTTGGTTTTGCCATCAGTATTACATGAATACATGCTAATACTACTGATGCTACTGATTTACTGAATCAATTCGATTCTGATTCACGAGGGCCCGATTCAATTCGATTTTCAATTTGATCCGATTCGATCCAATATCGATTCATTTCAGTTTTAATACCAATTTTACTTGTTCGTGAAAGAGAACACAAAACTTTTGCTGCAAACTGCACCAATATGGAACTCTGTTATCTGGTGCATGATTGAAAATATTAATGTTTACATTAACAGTTGACCCAGACACAGTTACATTATGCACATTAACATGACCCCCTCCACAAGTAAACAGTGCAGCTCTTCAGTACAGTTGTGGTTGATAATTCAAGTATTACAATCAATGTGCACATTTAAGCAGTAAATGGACACAACTAACAGGGTTTTCCCTGGGTTTTTTTTGACAGCTGTACTTTCAGATACTGCCCCCCCTCCATTAAATATAAAAATAAAAAGGAGGCTCCCACGTGCTTGAACTTAAGACTGCTGACTTGAATAATCAGAACAGACTTGTCCTGTGATTTTCAGCCCTCTATGGTTATATATGTTCTGATGATACAAGTCAACTGCCCTGAAATGTGTGTTTCTCTTCTATAACACACTTTCTACATCTCAGAGGCGACGTCTTTCCACATATGCAGAGCTCCATGGGAAACAGTAGGGGCGACACTGACACAACACCAGCAGGAGACGCAGGTCCGTGGAGCTGTGCGCCGCGGCCGTGCACGAAAAAACAAGCGCGTTACGGCATCGCTTTGGGTTATGAGCACGCATGACGCACATTTATATTGAAACTAAAAAACTAGGCTTGGGTTTGTGCGTGCAAGGCCGCTACACACGCTTTAAACAAGGCCGCATTTGCAGGGAAAACGCTGAGAAAACAGCAGCCCGCTGCTCTGTGATCTCCACCGGTTAGTCTCCCGCGATCGCGCAGATCTCACACGAGACTAACAAACAGGAAATGGCATGCTAAATAGATCGATCTACAGATTTTATGAATCGATATCGGATCTTTAAAATGAAGATCGATATAAATCGGAAAATCGATGTTTTAAAACCCAGCCCTATAATTTAGCTAATTTGGTAACAAGGGGGGATTTGACATCATAGCTGGTTTCTAATGTAGATGATATCCACCAATGCTGCAGTAATTGTGCTGTCATACCTTCTGTAAGGTTTTAATAAACCATATCCATGATAATGTCAACTTCAGCTTGCGGTTCTATAAATTCTGATGAACAGAAGAGTATTGGTAATATTCTAGCAATGGCACTCCATAGTATATCGAGATAATTTTCCACCTTTATCTTGACACAGAGTGAACAACACAACAAACATAAAACACTTTTTGCCAGCTTGTTTTACCACCACCGTGGCATTGGCACGGGGGTGGTGTGTTTGTGTGCTTATGGGAGGATGTGATCCTCTTCATCCCAACGTAACATGGATCATGAATTACTTTGCCTCTGCCTTGTCTGGGAAAGTGAATAACTCATCAGAAGGAACATAATTATGCAGCAAAAACAAACAAAAAAAAATCCCTACCAGTTAATTTGCCATTGACTTATAATGAAAGTGAGTGAATGAATCAGCATCCCTCTTTGTTCTTCTTTCCTTGTCAGGTAGTTCTTTTGTTTAACTTCTCTGGTATTTATCTTGTATTTATTGCATCATTGGTTATAAGGGAAATTTGAAGAGATAGAGATGTTTGGGTATGTGGGTTTGCCTGTGCGTGTGTGGGGGCGGGCCACCATGGGGCTGCCCCTGGACTCCAAGAAGGAAAAGGGGAGTAAAATGTAGTCTTTGTGATGTCTCTATCAGTCAATCGCGGAGCTGGAGTTCCCAACACTGCCTGTTGTGTGTGTGATGAACTGACCAACGACCACAGAACAACAGCAGCTTATCAGAGCTTGTATCTCTCTGCGTTCGCACACACACACACAAAACACACGCTCAGTACAGGAGAAAAAAAGAGGAAACTGAGTGTGTATTCTTGAAGAGCTTATTCTTTGGACTGTGCACTATGGTTCAGTACCCTTGACATCAAAAGGCCACGAGAACAGAGGAAGAGAGGGGAAGGAAAGGAGAAGAGAGCAAGGCTTTTGTGTCTCCAGTCCTGAGAGCTCATTCTCTAATGAGGCCCAGTCAGCAACGCAAGGAAGCTTTGTTCAAGGACTATGAGTGTGTGTGTGCATGTCTGTGTGTCTGTGGATGTGTTACCAACCCCTCAATAAAAGAAATTCAAGACCCAAAACATGCACACGCACTTCTTTGGGACTTCATCATCTGTCTGTGATCTTCTCTGCTCTTCGTTACCTTTTCTCATTTCCCTGAAAACCCTCTCTTTGAACTTCTCTTCAAGTCAGTCAGGTAGCCGTAAATAAAAGTCAGGTAAGGTGTTAGAAAATGAAGCAGATATCATGTTGACAGGTGTGTATTTAGAGTAAAAATCAGTCTGTTTGATGTTCAGGCCTATGAGGGAACATTTTACCGCTTATATTTCAGATTTTGGTCTAATATTGGGATTAATTTTCCCATCTTGTCTCAGAATACAGACTCTCAGCACATTATATACCACTTCCGTCTGTATGTTGGATCATATGTTCAGCATGATGAGAAAAATTCATACTTTCTCTACACACGTGCAGCAGGAACTTGTAAAACTAAACATAGTGAGCGTGCACTGTGTGGTCAGCAGGAGAGCCAGCCATCTAACCGGTGCCATAATACGTCTTCATTTTCCCACTGAGTGGTTTCTGATGGTGGGTAAAGGCTCAAAGCGGTTTCAAACTCACAAACTGTAGATACACACGCAGCTCTGTTTATTCTATATTGGGCGTCACACATTCAGCACATGCAGTTGGCACACGTGGTTGACGAGAGCAATCCCCCTGACGTGGGCTGATGAAGACATTGATGTCACGTTGACCTTTGCAGCCGCACAGACAGGGAAAGTAATTTGACTAATTCGAGTTGTTTAAACTTTACACGGCACAGTTTGTACAAGCATGTGTGCATTTGTTTTAATTTTTGTGCATTTAGTCTTTTGGTGGTTAGTTTGGGGTCACAGTTCAGCGGGTGGTTGAACATTGGGTTTTTTAAACTTTAAAAATAAAAAAGCAGAACAGTTCGTGTCAGTATGGTTTGCACAGCATAAGAGTCCTGCTTAATGCAAAGTTGTGCCTGTGCATTATTTGCATCCTTCTAAAGACAGCTGAGATACTTCCCCATAAGCTGCCTGCCATACATCTATTATAGGTAGGTCTGTTGACTGGAGATGGGACAAAAGACAGTAAACAAAACATAACCAAAAGATGAGACGCAGCATGTTTGATATGATTATCTTCGACGAAGAATATGTCACTCTGTTTTAAAATAAGCAGAAGACGTGTTTGTATTTTTCTTTAGGTTGATCTTTCTTTTGATTTGACAAACTTGACATTTAATCGACTAGAAAGACTTTTTGGTACATTACTGATGTAAAGATTAGATGTATTTCTCTTTCATTTAAAAATGATATGAAAAACAGAATGGTTTGCAGTCTACATGTTGCCTTATTCCCTGGCCTTTGTGCCGCAGCTCTCTCCTCATTCTCACTTTGTGTTTCTCAGTTCGAGTCACACGTCCAGGAAATCTAAATCGAGGATAAAGCCGACTTTGTTAGAAAGCATCTGAGCCTGATGAATGCTTGTTATTACACTGTTATCACACCTGTTGGATGGATTTTGATCAGTATCGTAACACATAGGGACTGCTGTGAGGTTTACCTGCAACAGTGTGCTAATTATGCAAATGAGGCTCATGTACGATGGGGTTTGAAGAGGCCCTTTGTACTTCCTCTCGTGAGTGGAGAGGTGGGGGGTAGGAGAAAGGGGAGGGAGAGGTGGGTCAGGGGTAACAGAGGAGTAGAAAAGACAGGCACTACTGGCGAGGGAGTCCCAATCATTATGACTTGTGTCAGCAGCTCTGTTGCAGTCAGGGAGCGCTGCTGGATCTCCTCACATCTGCTGGGCCGTCCCAGGTCAGTATCAGGATCTGGTGCCAGGTATCATCTTTTTAAATTTAGCTTTAGACAAGCTTTGTATTCATTATTGATGAAATATTTTTAAATAATTGTTTCTTCTGAGAACTTGTGCACAGTTTAGTTTGAATCTGCTGTGAATTAACTGAAACGTTCTTGATCCAAGCACAGCGAAGTCCCGCGCTGATTTTCAATGAGAGGTTCACGTTTAGAGAATCCAGATGATTCACAAGCTGATCACAAAAGAAAATCAGGATGAGATGTTATTTCTGTCAGGTATGTTTCAGTTTACTGCCAGCATTTGCCGTGATCAGGCCGAGCCAGGCCCCATGGGCAGAAAGGCACCAGCTGGCACAGGTCACTGGATTGTTTTATCATCCCTAAGCAAATACTGCTAACCGTGACACATTTCCCCAAACATTTGTTTATACATTGGTTCGCACTTGTCTTAACACGACTGCGCAGCAGGTTGGAAACTAACTGTAAGAGCCCTGTCACGAAGCGCTGTCAACAACTGAACAACGTGCGAGAAAAATTTGTTGCGTTCAGGGACGGTGTGATGGAGCCGGCTGTGTAAATATGCATAGATCTAGTTGTGAGATGTTTTACATTTGCTTTCTTTTGTGCGATAGACTGTTGTGTTTGAGGCAGCTGAGTGAGACACGCTGTGGTTTTCAGTCTTTGATTTGTTCCTGCAGGGAACCTTCTGCCATTACAGCTGTCAGTCTCAGGGACAACAATGAGAAAGTCTTTATTTGCTTATCACCATGTAAACCTCTTTAGATATCTAACACTTTATCCTGCTGCTCTCAACTGCTGAGACTGGCTCCTGGCACTCTCTCACCATCTATTGTGCGCTCTCTGTTATTCTGCCTCGGGCACTAGTTGGAAAGCGACAAGGACGATATAAACCCAACAAGCTGCTCCCAGGCAGGAGGGGGAAGAAGAAGAAGAAAACACTGAGAGAAAGAATAAAGAAACAAAGGAAGATAAGAAAAGAGAGAGAGAACAACAGAGCGGATTTGCATTGACAATTCCCTCGGGGGTGTGTGTGGGGGGGGTTATGTTTTTACGTGTTACAACTTGTTGGGTAACTGAAGGTTTTGTGTGAAGTGATTCCTGCGTCGTGGGAAGTGTGAGGTTTCAGTGTTGTCACCGCTCAAAGGAGAGGAGCTGATTTTTATCAGAGGGCAGAGGTATGTTCCCCCCTCCGATCACTGTCTGTCAGCCTCCCTCGCCTGCTTCTCCTCTGTGACAGGAGCCCTCAGTTCACAGCAGGGGGGCCGGACAAGTGTTGCTCTGTAACAGCGCAGACACTACTGTGGTCTCCCATAAAGGGTCAGTTCACAGAAATCACATTACACTCTTTCTCCCTCGCTCTTGAGTTTTACTTTCCAATTTGAAACGCCAAGCTCCATGTATCAGTTACTACAACAGCAGAAAGTCTGATTAACACATTGGCAGGATTGAAAACTCTCCTTGATACCTTTATAATGTTTCAATACTCCATTATCCAGATACAGCTTATGTTCATTGACTCACACCAAAACTTGATTGCATGTTGGGTCCATTTCCTTTGCAGCTTTAACTTGATTTTCACAGATCCCAAAGAAACAAATAACTGTAATGTTTCAATAAGGGCTGCACTATTAATCTTATTTTCATCAATGCGATGACTAAGTTTTATTTACAGGCACTACACCATGTGTCATAGCTGTAACCTGAGCTACACCGCTAGACGTAACAGTGACCCAACGGACTTTCATTGGGTCACTCAGATACAGCGCCTGAAACGCATCCATGCGACATCGATCATCATATTCGTACTGGCACGACTTCTTGCGTTTAGTCGACTTATAATTTGTTCGTTTACAGCGCGCAAGCTTTCCACTCTTCTTCTCTGTTTTCGGTGTATTTGTGTGGCAGTGTTACAGCGTCACCACAGGCCTGGTGTATGTACTACAGCGTTTTGAGTCGTTTTCAGAGGACAGACAAAGACAAAGACATAGGAACTGTACAGTTAATATGCACAGCTGAATGTTTACTTATTTATCGCAAGTCATATCAAGTCATTGTGATATTGAACAGTGTCATCGCGCATCAGACATTTTGCTGATATCGTGCAGGCCTAGTTTCAATGATGCTTAATTCTTGTAAAAATGTAAATGGCCAACTGGGGGCAGCAAAACAAGCCCAAAATTTCATAATATACCGGTACTGTTGTCATCAGCTAACAATTTAGCCACTGTTACCCATTCACATTCATATTCACTCTTCTCTTCACTCCGCTAGCATTGATCGTTGAGATGTAACATAATGCACAGTGGGTTTATATCAGTGCTTTTTAGCTGAACACTGCAAGGAGGTGACGTTTGTGGATCAGCAACTGAAATGACTTTACAATTAAAATCAGGGATTTCAGGACAGAGGATTAGGGTGAAGCAAATAGACTGTCTTTACTAGCAAAACAGCAACAGCACCTGCCTGGGTGCTTTTATTTCCTGCTGAACTCACCACAGCAGTCAGTAATTTGTTCAGTTATATATATTTTAAATGTGAGTAAAATTGGTTGCAGAAGTCTCTAATAGTAGTTTTTTGGTCACTTTGCTCTACTTTGTTTGGCATAACAGCTGCTCTGAGGTCTGTTTTATCGTGATTTCTTAGCAGCATGTGGTGAGCGCCTATAAAAGCTGTAGGTGGTCGGAAAACGGGCCTCGCTCAGAAAACCTCGTAAGAAAGTGGTGCTACTCAAATCATGCCAACACGTACATGCACACACTCAAAGACGGTTTCCACAAGAGTGCCGTCAGCTACAGATAAGTGTGTTTAACTAGATGAGAGAGATGTGGAGGAGGGAAGAGATAACCTTGACTAGTTTGCATTGTTCTCGCTAAGACACTAAAGGCATTGTTTTAAAAAAAAAAAACCCTTTGTGTTTGTGAAACAGACACACACACACACCTTGATGCATTCCTCGCTGTCAACGGCTCTGGGTTACTGAGATTCTGTGCATACCTCTGCATTGGGTGATGCACACACACACAAGTGTGCGCATGCACACACCCACGGAGGCGTGTGAAAGCCACCTGTGGCAGCTCTGCAGTCCAGTCTCTGTGGAACGTAGAGGGGTTGAGACCCAGGAATAACTCAGTGTGGGACAAAACTCAGTGTGCTGCTTGCTGACACTCCGACCCCCCACAATCTCACAATCAACCCCTCGCCGGTACTCACGGCGGTCGCTGCTGTGCTGGCTAAATAGTTTGCCACCTCTCCTTCTTCATCCCTCTGTTCTCTTTGCTTCTAAATACAAACCTGAAAATAGCAGTCTGACATCTTGATACAGATTCTTGTGGGTTAAAGCTGCTGATATTTTTTTTTCATTGGTTACCAGAGATGACGAAAAAATGGGACACTTACCAAAAATATGCATTATGTCTTCATTTAAAATTTGAATTTTGGACCTTTTAAACAAGATCTGTACACAGACACACATCACACAAAAACTGTGATATCACATTCAAAGTCAACAGTAGTCAAACAGGTGGCATCAAATGAGTTTAAGTGCTGTTGTTCCCTCCATTTACAGCTGTATTTAATGTGCCACGGGGCAGCTGTGCAAAATGGATTTTTTATGATTCAAAGTTCGAATGCACACACACAAACACACACAATTTGCACAGGTTTAGAGTCTTGGCAGACAGCTGTGTGTGTGTGCTGAAATGCAGCATTATCACGCATTTGGCAAAATGGTGGCAGGTTTTTTCTTTAATGTTTCCCAGTGCAGTGCAGCACAGTGCCAAACTACATGACGCTGCTCAACTAGTGGCTCTACTTATTGGGGAAGGTGCACACCTGGTTTAATGTGTGACTGTGACTTTTACTGAATTGTCAGGATTTGCTCTTCAATCCAAATTACAGAGCAAGTTATTTCAAAAGAGAATAAAATAGATGCTTTTATATCAACATGTGAGTGGTGTTGTATCTTATTATTTCCTGTTAATTCCTTGGTTAAGGAGGAAGTTAAGTAAAGTTTAATACAATACAAAGTTTTCTGTTGGTGTAATATAATGGCATCATATGTATTTAATATATTCCACACAGTCAACTCTTTTCAATGCATGAGTGATAAGTATTAATCTGTATTGGATAAATATCTATTCTAATATAGTGACCATATTTCTTGGCTCTACAGAGGACATGGAAGGAAGTGGCAAATGTCATTTCCAGTGTAACAGAGAAAAAAAAAACAGTTACGTAAAATAAACACAGGGTTGGTTTTGATTGAGTCAAGCAAAGCAAATGAAATACACCCATGTCTGTGATGATGATGACACCACACTATCATAATATTATGGGAGATGCTGCCATATGGCCCAAACCAGGCTGTAAGAGTTCTACTTGTAATACAAGTTTGTTGAAGTAGCAGTCATGGGATTAGTGGAAGGAGCAGCAGTAGCTGTAGCTGCAGTAACTGTATTAGCATTAGCAGTAATACCTGAGCTGGTATCAGCAGAGGAAGCAAGTGCACACTAAATTCATCCAAGTTTGTCAAATATTTCACTTAATGCTTGATCTCACTTCAGTGTCATTTTAAAGTATGCTGTACATGTATATCCCTATGAATATGTATAGATGTTTATGTAGTACTTGTTTTGAAGCCAAAGTTCTCTACACATATTTGAATTGCAATCCTTTTGCATTAGGGGTTTTCGTAATTGTGTTTACCAATGATGTATGCAGTATAATCACAAATTCCTGTATTTGGCATTTCCAACAGACTTATATTCCTCTGAACAAATACTGACAAGTCACAGAGAAACTCATACATGTGTAGTTGCCATTTCTGTCACATTATTAGACCCAGTGGGTGAAGGAAGTTTAGTTGACTTGAACTTACTTCATGTACTCATGTGGAACACATGAAATACTTCAGGTACGTCATGTGTTCCACATGCTTTCACTCACTGACATTTGACAGTGGCAGTTTGACGCTTGTAAAAAATGTGACATCATTTCAGGTGAAGGGACAAACAAGTGGAACAGCGTTGGTAGTCAACAGGTTTCGAAGAAATTAAACAATTAGCTTTGTGACAAATAGTTCCTTACAGACATCAAACAAAGGCCGCACACAACGAATGTAAACGTGTTGAGTTGCAAGAAGAGTGCACCTGACATAAGAAGGTTTCTATTATTGCAGAAGAATAGATCAATTGTGTTGTGGCTGTCACACAAAATTGCAGTTAATGATAGTTCATTAACTTGTGTGACCCGCCGGAGGTTGAGTGCAAAATTTCTCTGCCAGGGCTCTTTGTCACCATTTGTTTTCAACACACTTTTGTGTTGGACTACTTTTTGATTCATCGTTTCCGGTGTGGAGATTTCCAACAGTGACCACAAAGAGGTCGAGATCAGTGCACCTCAGGAGACGACATGGCCTTTACTGGTTTTGCTTTTAAGTTATAGCTGTACTTTATTGTGCAGCTTAAAACACAAACACACACACACATGCATATACATCATCAAGGCTTTGAGCCCAGGACCCCTGGCAGACAGGTGGCTTTGTTCACAAACACAGTGTGCAGGCTGGGAGAGCTGGGTGAAGTGGAGGGGGGGAGGAGGGGATGTGGGGTCTAATCATTATTATGCTTTCCGCAGAATGGTGGCGCTCCGCATTTTTTGCCGTGTTCCCGAGTTGGTCGGCACATTCCGCTGGCATTGTTATCCGGCCCGTTTCCTGCGGCCGGCGGCTTTTGTCAGCCTCTCCCCCATTGTCCCGGCTTCCTTTGTTCCCCGGCTCCAACAATGGCTTTTTTTCTGCCTCTTTATATATATGTGCACTTTTTGCCCTTGTGTGTTCTGTTTGTTTTGTTCTGCTGTCTGCTGTGTTTTTCTTTCCTCCTGCTGCAAAGCTGGGAAATAACACACACACACACAAACACACACACATACACACAAACACACACATACACACAAGCCTGGGTTGATTTGTTCAAGTTCACTGTGGTTCAAATCTCTCTCACTCAACCTGTCCTCTCCACCTTTCTCTCTCTCTCTCTCTCTCTCTCTCCCTCCCTCACTCACTCCCTCACTGAGCCACTTTGCAGAGCATGAATGTGCAATGGGCCAGTTTATCAAAGACAGAAGTCTAATGTAACCATAGTAAATACAGTAAATACAGTCAACACAGCCTTTGTTTCTAATTTTTATATGTACACTACTAATTCTACCACTTCAGCAACTTCTGACCAAAATCGTATTTTTACACTTACTTAAATAAGCTACTGTCAGTGAAACTCATTTGCATTCCCTGCACTGATGTTTCACATTAATGGCCTTTTTTGGCTCAAGGTACATAATCTCCAACACCTGCATGAAGTGTGTTATTGACAATAGTAACCAGGATCAAAAAACAGCAAAGCAGAACTGACTGAGCTGAACTGCAGAGGGAAAAAGATACTTGATGACTCCATTGTTGTACTGATGGAAGTCAGAGATGGACATTGTCGAGATACCCTCTCCTTTTCCATTTTCCACGATCAAGACAGGAAAGTTGTGACCTTTCTGTATAAAAGGTACAAACATGGACGGGAGGAGCATTGCTGCTTCGACAATAAGCTGGGAGTGGTAAAAGTGTAAAAGGCAGACCCGACATGGTGGGGCAGGCGCCAACGTTGTTGTGTTGCACATCACGCCTCCTGAGTCTGTAGCGTATGTTAGGTGTTTGGTTCATTATAATGAAGGATTAGTGTTCTTAATGACAGTATCTCATGTATCCTGTAGCATTTTACCCCTTTTGCACCACTACACTTTAACTGACACCTTTACACCTCTGTTTCACTGGGCCCAAGACACAGATCTGTAGTCCTGCTGGGCTGACCTGTTTGTAACGATCATGTATAAGGTACTATAGGAAACAATGCCAGGGAGAGACCCATCCTTACGTACCGGTACATGTACTGACAGATTGAACAATGACTGTGATAACCTTTTATGTAACAGCTATTCTTATTATTGTGCACAAGCCCATTCTTGTTTTGTGATTAATGGATAACGATATGTAATGGCTCAGAGTGCATGAGATGGTTGACTGGTTTCTCTGCTTTGATCCAGACTAACATTACTTGACAACAATTTGATGGGTTACTATGAAATATGAAACAGCTGTTTCTGCTAAGTTGTCTCAACTTGTTGGGTGGGTATACAGGCAATAAAAACAGATATTAACATTTTATCTCTGCTCTTTGCACTAACTACTAAATACATTTTGGTATGGCAAGCAGCCAAACCTGACCACACCCAAATGACACCAAGTATTATGTGTTTCATTGATCTTTCAACAGAATGGTTGAGCCCAGCCCTCCAGCGCTGCACCTCCTCTCCAGTGGGGATGTCAGCATGGCAGGTGTTGGTGTCAAAGTAGAAAAGGAGGAGTCCAGCGAAGGGGGCGGAGTTGCAGTCAATGCTGAACCCCCAAAGACATCTCCCTTACGTGATTGGTCTGGAAACCAGCCACTGGAGGCCCGCCAGCTGACCCCACCGCTGTCCCGCTCGCCTTCGGTAAGGATATGACGAAAGGTGTGAAAGAATGAGAAGGGTTGTTGACAGGCATTTAAGAAATGTGGGAAGCGTCACAGATTAAAATGTCAAAGTCAAACATGTGCTTTTCCTTATCCTGCTCTGAGGCTTTGTCAGTTGATGTTCTCTTTTTTCTCTGTGTCCTGACAGGAGGGCTCTCCAGGTAAAGAGCTGCCTCACAGACAAAGCCCCATGGGACTGAAGGAGGTCAGGACACACGATCGACCAGAGGGGCAATCCAACTTCAAGGAAGGTGTGTCTAAACTCTTAACAGGGTCTCTTATCCACTTACTGCTCTGCAGTGTCAGGACTAGTGTTGACAGAGCTGCCAAGTAATTGTACTCGTATGAAACTGGAAAAATATCTCCTGTTTGTGAAGTTGAACGATGACTGTGCAGGCTGAGAGTTCACTCTGTTTTGTTTGGCTCACCCTGCCACACTGTTGATATCCTGTTTTAAATAATTTCTTTTCAAAATAATCTTAATGCAAGGTCCATTTACCAGCTTTTTCTGGAAAGGTTTTGCTGTTAAAACAATACACTCATTAAGAGTGGAAAGCTATTTTCTCTAGCCTTATTTCATACATCCTAAATCGGTGACATTCTTTATTCATTCACTTAGAAAACACTCAATTAGAAAAGCAGCGCAGTCTCCTCTCTTCTGATTGGCTTCCCAGCATTTTATCACTAGAGCTTCAGAATAAACTTGAGGGATGAGATGTAAAACTACACTGAGATGGTTTGTGGTTCTTAAAACTACAAATAGCCTATATCTTTTTATTATTCACATTTAATATAAGACAGGAGAAGTGTGAAATATCATTTACTGGATTGATTCCTATGACATTTTGTGCAGATTTATGTTCCCCTGAGTATGGAAGCTCTGTCTTTATCTTGATCTGTACAAAAGAAAAACCAAAAAGACAAAGATTTCTAGGATATTATAGATGATTAGTGGGCATCAGGGAGCTTCTCTCAATATATGGGAGACTCCAGGAAAGGTGGGATGTCTATGCTCTAAATTTCAGGAGCTGTTGGGGTGAATAGCTGGTCGTCATAGACACAATTGAGATGATGTATCCGTTGAAACATGGGATAATGACACACATTCTCACACTGTCTCACCTGGAGGCATTCATATGAAAAATGACAGAAATAGTTGTGTTGAGTGAAAATAGAGAGCTACAGAGAAAGCCAAGGAGTGTTTGAGGGTGTTTGAGGGTGGAAATGGCATCTTTAAACGATGAAACTGGTAAACATTAGGCTACCCGCTAAACATCAGTTAGCATGCTGATTTAGCATTTAGCATTTTACGACGATACATAGCCTGGCTGTGCGCTCTTTAGCCATGTTGTAACTTTGGATGTTATTTCTATTAGTTATGATAAAACAACCTGGGGATCCAAATGTAGCACTGCTACAGCATAAGCGATGATACAAGAATGGTCAGATGATCAGACAAGGCTATAACCTTCATAATCTATGCAAATAAGATCCATTATGTCATATGTCATTATGAAACATATTCTGATATGAACATGTTTGAGATAACTTCTTGGCACAGTCCATGTTTTGGTTACAGTCTCCTCTGTGTCTTTGGGTTGCATCATTGAGGGCAATGCCACTAGAGGAGGCTTTTTCCAGGGGTGTCAATATTTGTCAGATATTTAATTTTTAAATTTGATCAATTAAAATTGAAGTTGATGCAGTGCTTAAATTTTACACGAGGCTGTTTCGATATTCAGCAGCAGCGGCTGTTAAGTGACCTGTATTTGGATCTAAGCTTAATTCACCTCAACAAGTTCTCACCATTTGAAACTTTTGTATCAGTGTGGCTCCTCAGTCTATCTCCTTTTCTGCACCACAGCTTTATTTGCTATGAAAGTCTTTCTTTCTCAGTCTCAGACATGTCCATACAATTTGGAGGCTTTGAAGACTCCATATCTTATGTGTTTAAGTGCACCACATTCTGCAGCTATTCAGCATTAAACAATGATGTCTGTTGAAAATCGATGCACAGAAGTGACGATTTGTCTAGCGAAGTAAGGGTGTTGTTTGGTTCCTGAATGGGTTCAGGGAGATCGGGGTGCTTCTTTTTGTCTGATTTTCTTCAGTCCCTCATATGTGTAGTAAAAGGCTGCTCTTTGAGCTGCTGCTGAGACTCTCTGTGCCCTCAACTCTTTCACCAGCCTGCACTCCCCGTCTTAAATTTTTCTGAAATTCTCCCAACTGGCTGACCTTGGATTGTTCGCTGTCCAAATATTGATCCACTCAAACACTCAAAACTTCTCCCAGATGCACAAACAACCTCTGCCCTTCGGCACCTCAAATGCCTTCTTCAATCAGCGCCATTAGGGAGGCAGAGAAGAAGGCTGAGAAAGTAGTTTGGTGTCAGATGGATTTTATTTGACAGAATATATTTTTCACGCCATGTAGTGCAGCTCTGTGTGGTTCTGCTGAGTACCTGTTGTGTCCTGTTAACAGTAATGCCCACCATTGAGAAGCTGCTGAGTGCTGACTGGAAGGAGAAACTTCTGGATAAAAGCACAGCGGGGGCAGGACAACTGCGAGGTCAGCTTTCAGACACCACCTACACAAACCTCTGTACCATGTCTATAGAATTATTTGTTACACATCAGTCTATACAC